>CM038669.1:373934268-375134268 GCA_021605145.1 Aegilops bicornis | reverse complement strand
AATCTGATCCTTTCTATGGCTATGAATCTGAAACTGTTATGGCACATCTTACTAAATTAAATGATATAGCCACCCTATTCACTAATGATGAGAAAACTTGCTACTACTATATCCTTAAACTATTTCCGTTCTCATTAAAGGGTGATGCTAAACATGGTTTAATTCTCTTGATCCTGGTTGTGTGCGTAGTCCCCAGGATATGATTTATTACTTCTCTGCTAAGTATTTCCCCGCTCATAAGAAACAAGCTGCTTTAAGGGAAATATATAATTTTGTGCAAATTGAAGAAGAGAGTCTCCCACCATCTTGGGGGAGGCTTCTCCAATTACTTAATGCTTTGCCTGATCATCCTCTCAAGAAAAATGAAATACTTGATATCTTTTATAATGGACTAACTGATGCTTCCAGAGACCACATGGATAGTTGTCTTTGGTTGTGTTTTCGAGGAAAGAACAGTTGATCAAGCTGAATTGCTATTGAATAATATGTTGACTAATGAAAATAATTGGACACTTCCTGAACCAACTCCTAAGCCAACTCCAAGAAAAGGGGTATTCTATTTCTCGATCCTGAAGATATGCAAGAGGCAAAGAAATCTATGAAAGAAAAGGGTATTAAAGTTGAAGATGTTAAGAATTTACCACCTAATGAAGAAATACATGGTCTTGATAACTCGACATAGGTAGTAAAGGTAAATTCTCTCTATAGATTTGATGAAGGTGATATTCCTCGTTATAAGTCTGCTAGCCAATGCTTAGATGAGTTTGATAATTTTATTGTTAAACAAGAAAACTTCAATGCTTATGTTGGTAGACAATTGAAACGTAATGCTTATATGATTGAACACTTGAGTGATTATATGTCTAGTGTTAAAGGTGAACTTAAACTCATTAGTAAACATGCTTCTATGGTTACCACTCAAGTAGAACAAGTGCTTAAAGCTCAAAATGATTTGCTCAATGAATTAAATAGCAAGAAAAATGATAATGCTGTTAGAGTTGTGACTAGAGGGGGTAAAATGACTCAGGAACCTTTGTATCCTGAAGGTCACCCTAAGAGAATTGAGCAAGATTCTCAGAGAACTAATGTTGATGCACCCAATCCTCCTAGAAAGAAGAAAAAGAAAAATGATAGGACTTTGCATGCTTCTAGTGAACCTGTTGTAGACACACCTGATAATCCCAATGATATTTCTATTTCTGATGCTGAAACACAATCAGGTAATGAACATGAACCTAGCGATTATGTTAATGATGTTGTTCATGTTGATGCTCAACCTAGCAATAACAATGATGTAGAGATTGAACCTGCTGTTGATCTTGATAACCCACAATCAAAGAATCAACGTTATGATAAGAGAGACTTCGTTGCTAGGAAGCACGGTAAAGAAAGAGAACCATGGGTTCAGAAACCCATGCCTTTTCCTCCCAAACCATCCAAAAGAAAGGATGATGAGTATTTTGAGCACTTTGCTGAAATGATTAGACCTCTTTTTGCGTATGCGTTTGACTGATATGCTTAAAATCAATCCTTGTGCTAAGTATATGAAAGAAATTGTTACAAATAAAAGAAAGATACCGGAAGCTGAAATTTCCACCATGCTTGCTAATTATACTTTTAAGGGTGGAATACCTAAGAAACTAGGAGATCCAGGAGTACCAACTATACCATGCTCCATTAAAAGAAACTATGTTAAAACTGCTTTATGTGATCTTGGAGCCGGTGTTAGTGTTATGCCTCTCTCTTTATATCGTAGACTTGATTTGAATAAGTTGACACCTACTGAAATATCCTTGAAAATGGCTGATAAATCAACCGCTATACTTGTCGGTATTTGTGAGGATGTGCCTGTTGTGGTTGCAAACGTTACTATTTTAACAGACTTTGTTATTCTTGATATTCCCGAGGACGATATATAGTATGTCAATTATCCTTGGTAGACCCTTTTTGAATACTGCAGGGGCTGTTATTGATTGCAACAAAGGCAATGTCACTTTTCATGTTAATGGTAATGAGCATACGGTACACTTTCCGAGGAAACAACCTCAAGTCCGCAGTATCAATACTATTGGAAAAATTCCATAAATTATTATTGGAGGTTTTGAATTTCCTCTTCCTACTGTCAAAAATAAATATGATATTCTTATTGTTGGGGATGTGCATATTCCCGTTGAGGTAACCTAGTGCTATTCGAAAATTCTCTGGTTTCATGCGATTCGGAATGAGTTTGTTAACAAGACTTGATCAACCTTGTTAGTGGATTCCTTTTGATGAGCATGAGATGGATGAAGTTAGAAAGCACAACCTTCTGTACCCTCCTTTTACTATTTGTTATTTGGATTACATAAAGCAAAAACAATATTTTTTGTCTGTTTTCTGAATTATCCGTGCAATAAAAAAATACCCCAAAAATAAAAGTTCTCCAAATGCCCTGAAAATGAAACATGATTTTTCTAGAATATTTGAGAATATTTGGCACTGAGAACACATCAGGGGGAGCCAGCACCTGGCCACGAGGGTCCAGGGCACGCCCACCACCCCTGGGCGCGCCCCCAGCCTCATGGGCCCCTGGTGGCCCCCCTCCACTTATTCCAGCACCACACACTTCATCTTCCTCCAGAAAAAATCACCAACCAGCTCAAGCACGAGTTCTAGCTCATCTTGCTGCCATTTTTGATCTCCTTGCTCAAAGCTCCACTCACAAAACTGCTTTGGGGGATTGTTCTTCGGTATGTGACTCCTCCAATGGTCCAATTAGTTTTTGTTCTAGTGCTTTATTCATTGCAATTTTTTGCTGCTTAGGTGACCCTGTTCTTGAGTTTGATTGTCAAATTTGTTTGGTCCCAAGTAGTTCTAATGCATGATATAGTCTCTAGGCACTTGTGGGAGTAGTTGCTATCACTTTTGTTGAGTTTGGTTCACTTTTATTTTGAGTTACTAAAAATTTCAGAAATTTTCAGAAAATAATGAAGAGATTATTGAGGGGCTCTTCGAGCCGAAGCTCGAAGGATAAGCAAAGTGAAGAGGATAAGAAGCCCAAATATAATCTCCCTCGCACCATGGAGGTTCGGCCCTGTGAATGGCCTTGTGATGAGTTCTTGAGAGCAGCCGGGATTCATGATGCTTTTTATTATTTGGCTGAGAATGCAGGCCTCACCGACTTCCTCCACGACAGCTTGATCAGTATCTCCTACTCACTAATATTTTTGTGCAAAATTTTCACTTCCATGCTAGGAGATCACCACCTTCGGTGGATTTTTATTTATATGATGAGTATAAGGAGATGTCACTTGATGACTTTTGTGGGGTTTGCAGGTTGCCCTTTGAGGGCAGCTTAGAGGAACCACATCGTAATGATGTGGAAGGGTTTATTGATATGATCGCTGTAGGGGAGACGAGGAAGGTTTCCGATGCAAGAATTACTAGCATACACTTTCCTGTTCTACGTTACTTTGCAATATTTGCTAGTAGATGCTTAATTGGTCGCGGGAACTCTGGAAACCTTAGTGCCTCTGATATTGTTATTCTGCGCCATGCTTTGTTTCGTGATACCACTTTTAGTTTGGGCACTATTGTTACTAAGCGGTTAAATCTGAACCGTACGAAGGGTCCCATCTTTGGAGGTATCTTTGCTTCGCGTCTTGCTAAATATTTTGAGATACCTATTAGACACTATGAGAAAGAGGAAAAGTTGTTGCCTCCTATTTTTCTAGACTATAAGAGTATGGTAGCACATGATTTTCTTGTTAAGAATAAGAAAAAGATGCTTAACTATAAACTGATATTTGATAAAAATTACTTTGAGACTATCACCTTGCCTGCTCCTTCTTTGTTCAACTTATCTTCAGGCATGTACCTTGTCCTGCCGGAGGCCATTCATGCCTACTGGGGCCTAACACCAGCTCCAGAGCCTGAGCCCGGGCCACCACTTGATCCTCATCGTCAGGCTATTTATCAATGGGATCCAGAGGAGATCGCCAACCAGTGGCACCCCGAGCATCCTCCTCAGTACACCGGAGAGAGTAACTTTGATCCATGGGCATAGACCAACTTAGGCCAAAAGCCTAAGCTTGGGGAGTACGTATTTCTCACTGACATTACATTCATGTTCACACACTCATGCTAGTTGTCAGTGCTCATTCTTTTTCATTGTAATTTCCATGCTAGTTTATTTTCCTTTTTTTCGCTTTCTTCTTGTGTGTTTGAATAACCTTAAGAAAAACCAAAAAAAATTAGTTATAGCTTTTAGCTAGTTTACTTTTCATGCTTGTAGTAGTAATAATTAAAAGAAAACCCAAAAAGATTTCTCGTTCTTCTTTTGCTTGTTGGGAGCTTTCCCGTGTAAATAGTTCTATTTCTTTTCTTTGGGGGTCGAGAGGAGAAGTCCATAATGAAAATGTTGAAATGGCTCTTATATGCATTATTGTTGATTTAACAAAGAGCCCATATTATCTTGTCTTCTCTTGTGTATTAAGATGCTTGCAGATTCCAGCTTAGTCCAATGCACATGCACTATTATTATTATTCACACCGTTCGGTCGTGCAAGTGAAAGGCAATAATGACGATATATGATGGACTGATTGAGATATGAGAAGCTGGTATGAACTCGACCTCTCTTCTTTTTGTAAATATGATTAGTTCATCGTTCCTGATTCAGCCTATTATGAATGAAACATGTTTGCAATGACAATTAGAGATTATAGTTGCTCATGCCATGCTTAATTAGCTAGGAGTTTACAATGGTTTACCTTGCGTGCCAACATGCTATTAAATTGTTGTGATGTGGTATGATAGGGTGGTATCCTCCTTTGAACGATTCGAGTCACTTGACTTGGCACATGTTCACGCATGTAGTTGAAATAAAATCAACATAGCCTTCACGATATTTATGTTCATGGTGGATTATATCCTACTCATGCTTGCACTCAATGTTTATTAATTTCAATGCATGTTCATGACCGTTGTCGCTCTCTAGTTGGTCGCTTCCTAGTCTTTTTCTAGCCTTCACTTGTACTAAGCGGGAATACTTCTTGTGCATCCACTTCCATAAACCCCAAAGTTATTCCATATGAGTCCACCATACCTTCCTATATGCGGTATCTACCTGCCGTTCCAAGTAAATTTGTATGTGCCAAACTCTAGATGTCGGTGGGAACGACACCTATGGGATCACAAGAATCCCTACTACGGTTAGCAGGGCGCGGGGTCGTGAGAAGAGTGGACCAAATAGATAGTACACAGTTTGTTTATCCAGGTTTGGGCCGCGAGGATGCGTAAAACCCTACTCCTGCTTTGGTGGATGTATATTCCTGTTCTTGAGCTAGCTCAGGGCGTGAAGAGCTCCAAAAAGCCAAGTCCTTCTCCTGGTCGCCTCGGGCCTCCTTTTATAGAAAAAGGGGTCACCACAGTGGCGCACAGGAGGTGGAAAGGGTACAGTGATGCGAGGTTATCGCTCGCATTACATGACAAGGCGCATTTAATGCGTCTGGTTAGGTGTCCTTGCTTTATCGGGGGCGGGGGTGACGCCCGTCCTGTCCACCGCCGCTCCCCCTCGTGTTGACACGCGCCCTGGCCAGTGATGCCTGTGATGCCATGTAGGTAGGCAGGCAGCTGAGGTGGCGCAGTGGTGGTGTCTTCACGAAGATCTGCATGCCGCCACGCAGGTGCCTTCCCAGTTGGTTGGGTCGGCAGCTGTATGCGAACGGTGGTGGAGGCTTGTTTGGCGTTGCCTGTAGATGTCCTTGCCGAGGCGCCTGCAAGGGTCTTGCCGAGGCGCCTGCTGTCATCCCCGGCAAGGCACTTGCCGGGGGTCTTGTGGTCTTCCTTGGCTGGTATCTCGCCAAGGGTCGTCATCTTCTTAGTGCGTATCTGATCTTGAATGTCTTCACAAAGAGTTGCATGCCACCACGGGGATGTCTCCCGAATCCTTGCCCCATGGGGGCAGTGGACTCAAGGGTGATTTGCTCCGTAGGCGTGGGGCGAGTTGTCATGGCAAGGGTCTTGCGGGGCTGCTAAGCCAGCCCGGCAAGGATCTTGCCGGGAGCTACTGTCCCTTGGCTCTTCGTGGTCCTGGCCTTGGCGTTGCTCCAGTTCCCTCGAGCTTCGGTCTTACCCTGGCTCACCTCCCTTGCCTTGCTTCGTGTGGTCGTGGGCGCGGCTCTGACTGCCCGTGCACAATTATAGGGGTACAAAAAGTGTACCCCTCTTTTTGTACACCGACAGGAGCCCCCGGGCCTGGGCCACACATAAGCGCAACGTGTTGTTGGGCTAGGCCCAAAAACAGTGCGCGGGCAGGCGGGGCGGTTTTTACTGCGGTAAGATTCTTTGCGCGCTGTGCTTCCCATGATTCCCGCGCGTGGCGCGGCGTGGGGAGGTTCGCGTGACGTGGGCGGCATGCGTGGGGTTGGTTTCCATACGCGTGCGTCACGTCGCAGTTAATGAGAAGAAAAGGAGGCGGTCCGCACCTTCCCCGTAAAAAGGAATAACCGCGGGCGCGCTGCTCACTTTGCCTTCCCCTCTTGCGCCTTTCCCAATCTCAGAATCGCCGCTTCTCTTTCCTTTCTCTCTAAGCTTCCGCCACCGCCTGTCGTCGCTGCGTCCCCGGCGCCCCTTGTTCTTCGCTCCTCTTGGCCGTCATGGCGCCTAAGTCCACCAAGGGCAAGGGAGGGGCCAAAGATGCCGGAGCGGTGGAGGTGCCGGAGAGTGTGTTGGTAGTGCAGCGGACGCAATCTGCCTTCTTTTCCCTCTCGACGGTTGACGTACATGAGCTTCGGGCCTCCTTCAAGCCCCTGTGAGTGTTGAAGACGGGAATTGGGCACCCGCCACGCTGTCGTCCCCGCCAACTGTGCTGAGGCCGGCCCAAATCGGTACCCCTTTTTTGTTGATTACTTCTCCTGTGGCCTCTGTCCCCCATTTTCTGATTTCTTCAGCGACGCCATGCATACCTACGGCTTCCATCCCTTAGATTTTACTCCAAATGCCGTGGCGTGCATGGCTCTTTTCGCGCACCTTTGTGAGGGCTTTGCCGGGGTGCATCCCAGCACAGCGCTTTTCCGCCATTACTTCTTCCCTCAGATCCAAACAGGGGGCGCCATCTCCGGTTGCATCGCCTGGATTCCGAAATCCAAGGGAGCATACCCGGAGGGGGCCATGAAGGAGAGGTGGGAAGAATGGCGGGGTCGGTGGTGCTGGATTGAAGAAGAAGACCCGCCGGCATTCTGCGAAGTCCATCGGGCGCCGCCGATCCACAGAAGTGATTGGCATGATGTCGATGCCGAAGACGAGAAGCTCACCGTCGCCACCACCAGGATTCTTCGGCTCACCGAGGCCGGGCTCACCCTCGAGATGATCGGGGTGGACTTTATCCGCCGCCGGATCGCTCCGCTACACAACAAGGGGAGGCCGGCCTGGCTTTTCACGAATCCCGCGGATATCATGCGGCTTCGCCCCGGCCTCGACCACAACTTCACGGTGATGCAGCATGCTCACTTCTGCCAACGACTCTTCCAGCTCGACGTGGGCCATGATGACGAGATTGAGCGGACCGGCAAGGCTGGGAGGGCCGCCGCAAAGGCTGGCAAGACCGTCAGGGGGCCCTTGTTCAAGTTGCCAGCGGGAGTGGTCCCATTGTGCAATAATTCACGCCGGACCGACATCATTGCCATGATGCCGGACTACAACTCGCACGGCCCTGTCCAGAGCTGGGCCGCGTCTGATGATGCCCAAGTGCCGGAATTCTTCGATACCCTGCATGAGGGATACGTCAATGCTGACGCCGAGCGGCTGCTCGTCCAGGACACCAGTCAGGTGGAACCGGACTACATTGCTGCCAGAGCCAAGGAGGCACATCTTGCCGCGGAGGCCGACAGTGCTGGTGGCGTGGAGGACAGGGCCGCAGCGGCCGCGGAGGAGGAAGAGCTCGCCCGATGGGCGGCAGCCGCCGGGGCCCCGCTTGTCGAAGACGCGGTCGACGAGTCGTCGTCGGAGGAAGCCGAGGACGCGGGCCCGACGCCAGCCACGGGAAGAGGGCGAGTCCTGCGGTGAGCTGGCTCCGGCGAGCCGGTCCGGCCCGGCAGGACTGTGCGGCCTCAATTAACCCTGGAGGGGTTTGGGCCACACGAGGGCCACGGCGGTGAAGAGGCTGACGAAGGCCGTGGAGAGGAGGAAGACAACTGCCCCTTCCTCATCCAGGCGTGCGCCAACCCCGCCTTCTTCGCCTCCTCCGGCGGACTCTGACCTAGATGTCGACGTGGGGGTCACTTTTGATCTCGGGCCTCTTAGCCCGAAGAGGAAGAGGAAAGCAGTGGGAGAGGAAGAGATGGATGATGAGTAAGTACTCTGTTTCTCACTGCCATCTCCGTTCCTGAATTATGCCACCTATCTTGATCCATTTTTGCTTTTGCAGGGACGCAGAGACATTGGCCCAAAGAGCAAAGAGGGCCAAGGCCTTGGCGGGCGGCCAGCCCCCGGCTAGTGCTTCAAAGTCGCCACTGGTGGTGCTGAGCAGCCCGGACAGCACCCCCCAGCACAACCCCCAGCGTAAGTTCGTCACCCTCCTCTTATCGACATGTGGTAAGAGTTCGATGCTATGGTGCTGACCTTGTCAGGTTAGCAGGAGGGGAGCGGCTGCAGGAGGAGCCGCAGAGGGCTACCCCCAACACACCACCCCCATCGACTACGCCGCTGCGAGGGGCGTCCCCGACAAGGGCGTCAAGCACCGAGCCCACACCTATGGAGGAAGAGGGGAACTTGGGCGCTGGTAGCTCTGCCACGGCGCCGAATACTGGCGGAGAGGGGACTTCTGCTTCACAACCGGGCATTGGTGAGTCGCCCGTCCTCCGTCTCTGTTTTTCCCTTATTCTTTTTTTTGGCTTCATTGCTCCCATTACTACCCAGGCCCTCCTTCGATAGATATGAAGGACGTGGATACTGTTGTTGGGAACATTGCTGAGGAGGCCGACAGGATTGCCGCCGAGGAGGCTGCCTGAGATGCTGACGAGGTCGCCGCCGATGAGGCTGCCAAGGATGCTGCCGAGGACACCGCTGCGGGGGGCGCCAAGGCGACCGGCGAGGCTTTTGCCGAGGGTGCCAGCGGTGGGCCTGCCGGGGAGGCCGGCAAGGCTTCTGCCGAGGGTGCTGGGCCGTGGGCTCACGGGAGGCCGGCAAGGCCACAGCCGAGGAAGAGGTGGTTGATGATCAGCCTCCTTCCTCCACAACCTCGGGCCCCGGCAGATATCTGAAGGTGGGCGACGATCTTTTCGTCCATCTTCCAGGGGTGTCAAGTTCCCGAGCGCCCGCCGAAGGGGAAGTCTTCGACGGCGAGGTGCTCGCCGCCACCGGGCTCGAGGTGGTCGATGAACCGGGCGTTGGCGGTGATGGTTCTCCAGAAGAGCAGCTTTTCCGTGCCATGGGGGCCAATTTCCGAAAACTCTAAGTGCTCTACCGTGCCCGTCTCGACAAGGTTAAGTCCAGGATGGCAATGGTGGACAAGGCGGAGGTGGACTTCAAGGCGCGCGTTGCTGAGACGCAGACCTGGTTTCACCAGACTAGCGAGGAGCAGAGGGCCTTTCAGGGGGAATTGGCCAAGCACGATGTAGAGCTCACCATGAAGATGGCCGACATCGAGAAGGCCCAGGAAAAGGCGGCGAACTTGGCTGCCGCGGCCGAGGCTGCCCGGAACCAGCATCAAGCCGCATTGGGTTCCCAGGAAGAGGTCCTCACCGTGCGTGAGGCGAAGCTTGCTACAACGCTCTGCGGAAAGGATGAGGAGCTCGAGGCCCTTGTCGTGCGACGGACTCGCGAGCTGGAGAAGAGGCACAAAGAGGCACTCGATGCCCAGGCTCTGGCCCATGCCGGCAAGGTAAAGGAGTTGGAGGTAGAGCGGGACGAGCTGAAGGAGCAGGCCCTCAAGCTGTCCAACGAGAAGAGCACACTCAACAACGCCTTGGTAGAGGCGCAAGGAGCGGCCATCAGCAGGACTGGGGAGCTCTCCGAAGCGCAAAACTCCATCAGAGGTCTCAAGCTGAAGCTGGAGAATCTCGAGAAGATGTTGTCGGAGAGCAGGGCTCAGGAGGAGACCTTGACCAGGGGCCTGGAGGAGGAGAAGCAGCTGTGGGCGAACGAGGCCGCCTCCCACCAGGAATATGTGGCGGGCGAGAACAGGTGGATCAGCCGTCTGGAGGACGTCGCCGGCAGGGTCACCTTGCAGTTGGCCACCATGGGGATGCCAAACGTGAGGTATGCCCCTGAGCGCAGCGGGACCGTCAACGCCAAGCTGACCCAGTTCTTTGAGGGCGTCCTTGGAGCCTTGGCTTATCTTCACTCCAGCAGGGCGGCCACGTTGGCTGGGGAGGCCCGGCGACTTTGCCGGGGCGCCATGACCAAGGTCCTCACCAAGATGGCGTACTGGAATCCCGACCTCGACTTCAAAGCCGCGATGGATAGCTTGCCGGATGGTACTGACCTCACGGTGCTCAAGGAGCGCATCAAGCCCATCATCGCCAAAGATCGATTTAAATCAAGAGGGTGGAAGGCCAGCGCCGGGATTGGGCATCCCGTTCTTCTTCGCCGCTGCAGGTTCCCGACCAAGACAAATTTTATCTTTAGTTAGAACCGCAGCAATGATGTGATGTAACATAACTTTTGCAGTACACTTTATTTTCATGCACGTTATTTCCCCGTTCAATTTCTCTTTGTATGTGCGCCCTACGTCGATTGGGTAGGTTCGCCGGCGCGGAAGCCCTAGCGGCGTTTTGGGGACGGATCCCCATGGGTCTGCCGGGTATGCGTGCTGCCGGACGAGCCACCTTACCGTTCTGAACGCGGCCGCTCGAAATGTCGAGCTTGACTCGAGCCAGAATCGAGAGCGTTGTTGATCGCGGAAGGCTACTCTGCCATTCTCGACGCAGCCGCTTGAACTGTTGAGCGGACTCGAAACAGGGCAAGGGCGTTGCCGATCGTGGGAGAGCCCCCTGGCGTGCAGGTTTCCCATACAAAGGTGTGACATCTCCAGGGGGAATAACTTCGTATAAGAAGGATAAAGCAAATCAGGGTTCAGTGCAACTTAGCTTCTGTTTGCAGTCGCTCGAGTGCCGATCTTTTGGCCTCCTTCCTTCTCCAAGAGCCACGAAGATGAAGGAGTGCTAGACTAACTGCTAGAGCCAATTCTCACAACTGCGCCCCCTACCTGGCGCGCCAAAGATGTCGGTGGGAACGACACCTATGGGATCACAAGAATACCTACTACGGTTAGTGGGGCGCGGGGTCGTGAGAAGAGCAGATCAAACAGATAGTACACAGTTTGTTTATCCAGGTTCGGGCCGCGAGGATGCGTAAAACCCTACTCCTGCTTTGGTGGATGTATATTCCTGTTCTTGAGCTAGCTCTGGGGCGTTAGGAGCTCCAAAAAGCCGAATCCTTCTCCTGGTCGCCTCGGGCCTCCTTTTATAGAAAAAGGGGTCGCCACAGTGGCACACAGGAGGTGGAAAGGGTACAGTGATGCGAGGTTATCCCTCGCATTACATGACAAGGCGCATTTAATGCGTCTGCTTAGGTGTCCTTGCTTTATCGTGGGCGGGGGTGAAGGCCGTCCTGTCCGTCGCCGCTCCTCCTCGTGTCGACACGCGCCCTGGCCAGCGATGCCTGTGATGCCATGTAGGTAGGCAGGCAGCTGAGGTGGCGCAGTGGTGGTGTCTTCACGAAGATCTGCATGCCGCCATGCAGGTGCCTGCCCAGTTGGTTGGGTCGGCAGCTGTATGCGAACGGTGGTGGAGGCTTGTTTGGCGTTGCCTATAGATATCCTCGGCAAGGGCCTTGCCGGGGCCTCGGCAAGGGTCTTGCCAAGGCGCCTGCTGTCATCCTCGGCAAGGCGCTTGCCGGGGGTCTTGTGGTCTTCCTTGGATGGTATCTCGCCAAGGGTCGTCATCTTCTTAGTGCGTATCTGATCTTGAATGTCTTCACAAAGATTTGCATGCCACCACGGGGATGTCTCCCGAATCCTTGCCCCATGGGGGCAGTGGACTCAAGGGTGATTTGCTCCGTAGGCGTGGGGCGAGTTGCCGCGGCAAGGGTCTTGCCGGGGCTGCTAAAGCCGGCCCCGGCATGGATCTTGCCGGGGAGCCCGCCGCCCCTTGGCTCTTCGTGGTCCTGGCCTTGGCGTTGCTCCAGTTCCCTCGAGCTTCGGTCTTACCCTGGCTCACCTCCCTTGCCTTGCTTGGTGTGGTCGTGGGCGCGGCTCTGACTGCCCATGCACAGTTATAGGGTTACAAAAAGTGTACCCCTCTTTTTGTACACCGACAGGAGCCCCGGGCCTGGGACACACATAGCGCAACGTGTTGTTGGGCTAGGCCCAAAAACGGTGCGCGGGCAGGCGGGGCGGTTTTTACTGTGGTAAGATTCTTTGCGCGCTGCGCTTCCCATGATTCCCGCGCGTGGCGCGGCATGGGGAGGTTCGCGTGACGTGGGCGGCATGCGTGGGGTTGGTTTCCATACGCGTGCGTCACGTCGCAGTTAATGAGAAGAAAAGGAGGCGGTCCGCACCTTCCCCGTAAAAAGGAATAACCGCGAGCGCGCTGCTCACTTTGCCTTCCCCTCTTGCGCCTTTCCCAATCTCAGAATCGCCGCTTCTCTTTCCTTTCTCTCTAAGCTTCCGCCACCGTCGTCGTCAAGGCCCCGGGCGCCTTGTTCTTCGCTCCTCTTGGCCGTCATGGCGCCTAAGTCCACCAAGGGCAAGGGAGGGGCCAAAGATGCCGAGGCGGTGGAGGTGCCGGAGAGTGCGTTAGCGATCTGTGGGCCTTAATCTGCCTTCTTTTCCCTCTCGACAGTTGACGTACACGAGCTTCGGGCCTCCTTCAAGCCCCTGTGAGTGTTGAAGACGGGGGGAGAGAATTCGGGGCACCCGGCCACGCTGCTGTCGTCCCGCCTAACCGTGGCCGAGGCCGCCCAAATCGATACCCTTTTTTGTCGACATTTCGTGGCCCCTGTCCCCCATTTTCTGATTTCTTCAGCAACATCATGCATACCTAGGGCTTCCATCTCTTGGATTTTACTCCAAATGCCGTGGCGTGCATGGCTCTTTTCGCGCACCTTTGTGAGGGCTTTGCCGGGGTGCATCCCAACACAGCGCTTTTCCGCCATTGCTTCTTCCATCAGATCCAAACAGGGGGCGCCATCTCCGGTTGCATCGCCTGGATTCTGAAATCCAAGGGAGCGTACCCGGAGGGGGCCATGAAGGAGAGGTGGGAAGAATGGCGGGGTCGGTGGTGCTGGATTGAAGAAGAAGACCCGCCAGCATTCTGCGAAGTCCGTCGGGCGCCGCCGATCCGCAGAAGTGATTGGCGTGATGTCGATGCCGAGGACGAGAAGTTCACCGTCGCCACCACCAGGATTCTTCGGCTCACCGAGGCCGGGCTCACCCTCCAGATGATCGGGGCGGACTTTATCCGCCGCCGGATCGCTCCGCTGCACAACAAGGGGAGGCCGACCTGGCTTTTCACGAATCCCGCGGATATCATGCGGCTTCGCCCCGGCCTCGACCACAACTTCACGGTGGTGCAGCATGCTCACTTCTGCCAACGACTCTTCCAGCTCGACGTGGGCCATGATGGTGAGATTGAGCGGACCGGCAAGGCTGGGAGCCGCCGCAAAGGCTGGCAAGACCGTCAGGGGGCCCTTGTTCAAGTTGCCAGCGGGAGTGGTCCCATTGTGCAATAATTCGCGCCGGACCGACATCATTGCCATGATGCCGGACTGCAACGCGCACGGCCCTATCCAGAGCTGGGCCGCGCCTGATGATGCCCAAGTGCAGGAATTCTTTGATACCCTGCATGAGGGATACGTCAATGCTGACGCCAAGCGGCTGCTCGTCCAGGACACCAGTCAGGTGGAACTGGACTACATTGCCGCCAGGGCAAAGGAGGCACAGCTTGCCGCGGAGGCCGGCAGTGCTGGTGGCGTGGAGGACAGGGCCGCGGCGGCCGCGGAGGAGGAGGAGCTCGCCCGATGGGCGGCGGCCGCCGGGGAGGTCAGCAGTGCCAACACCGGGGCCCCGCTTGTCGAAGACGCGGTCGACGAGTCATCGTCGGAGGAAGTCGAGGACGCGGGCACCCGTTGTTTCGGGCCAGCCATGAATTGATTCTTGTTGGTGGTGGGTGAGTATAAACTTTACCATTCTGTTTGGGAACCGCCTATAATGTGTGTAGCATGGAAGATATCGAGATCTCTCGGTTGTTATGTTGACAATGAAAGTATGCCGCTCAAAATATTTTTTATCTCTATTTCAAAACCGAGCTCTCGCACCTCTACAAATCCTCGCTTCCTCCTGCGAAGGGCCTATCTATTTACTTTTATGTTGAGTCATCATCCTCTTATTAAAAAGCACCAGTTGGAGAGCACCGCTGTCATTTTCATCCATTACTATTAATTTATATTGAGTATGACTATGACTGGATCTCTTTTACCATGAATTACAATGTTTAGTCAGTCCTTGATCTTCAGAGGTGCTCTGCATTTATGTTTTGCGGTCTCATAAAGGGCTAGCGAGATACCATCTTGTTATATCATATTATGATTGTTGTGAGAAAGTGTTGTCGTCCGAGATTTATTATTATTGCTCGCTAGTTGATTATGCCATTGATATGAGTAAATATGAGACCTAAGTGTTATTGTGAATATGGTTAGTTCATAATATTTGCTGAAAACTTGAATGCTGGCTTTACATATTTACAACAACAAGAGCAAACAGAGTTTGTAAAAGTTTTTCTTTATCATTTTCAGTTTATCAACTGAATAGCTTTAGGACAAGCAAAGGTTTAAGCTTGGGGGAGTTGATACGTCTCCATCGTATCTACTTTTCCAAACACTTTTGTCCTTGTTTTGGACTCTAATTTGCATGATTTGAATGGAACTAATCCGGACTGACGCTATTTTCAGCAGAATTGCCATGGTGTTATTTCTGTTTAGAAATAAAAGTTCTCGGAATGACCTGAAACTTCATAGAGAATATTTTTGGAATATATAAAAAATACTGGCAAAAGAATGAAGGCCAGGGGCCCACACCCTGTCCACGAGGGTGGGGGTGCGCCCCCTGCCTCGTGGGTCCCCTGGTGCTCCACCGACCTCAACTCCAACTCTATATATTCACGTTCGGGGAGAAAAAAATCAGAGAGAAGGATTCATCACGTTTTACGATACAGAGCCGCCGCCAAGCCCTAAACTCTCTCGAGAGGGCTGATCTGGAGTCCGTTCGGGCTCCGGAGAGGGGAATCCGTCGCCATCGTCATCATCAACCTTCCTCCATCACCAATTTCATGATGCTCACCGCCGTGCGTGAGTAGTTCCATCGTAGGCTTGCTGGATGGTGATGGGTTGGATGAGATTTACCATGTAATCGAGTTAGTTTTGTTAGGGTTTGATCCTAGTATCCACTATGTTCTCGAGATTGATGTTGCTATGACTTTGCTATGCTTAATGCTTGTTACTAGGGCCTGAGTGCCATGATTTCAGATCTGAACCTATTATGTTTTCATGAATATATGTGAGTTCTTGATCCTATCTTGCAAGTCTATAGTCACCTATTATGTGTTATGATCCGTTAACCCCGAAGTGACAATAATCGGGATACTTATCGGTGATGATCGTAGTTTGAGGAGTTCATGTATTCACTAAGTGTTAATGCTTTGGTCCGGTACTCTATTAAAAGGAGGCCTTAATATCCCTTAGTTTCCAATAGGAGCCCACTGCCACGGGAGGGTAGGACAAAAGATGTCATGCAAGTTCTTTTCCATAAGCATGTATGACTATATTCGGAATACATGCCTACATTACATTGATGAATTGGAGCTAGTTCCGTGTCACCCTAGGTTATAACTATTGCATGAGGAATTGCATCCGACATAATTATCCATCACTGATCCAATGCCTACGAGCTTTTCACATATTGCTCTTTGCTTAGTTACTTTACCATTGCCACTGTTACAATTACTACAAAACTACTAATGTTACTTTTATCGCCGTTACTGTTACTTCCATACTACTTTGCTACTAAATACTTTGCTATAGATATTAAGTTATCCAGGTGTGGTTGAATTGACAACTCAACTGCTAATACTTGAGAATATTCTTTGGCTCCCCTTGTGTCGAATCAATAAATTTGGGTTGAATACTCTACCCTCGAAAACTGTTGCGGCCCCCTATACTTGTGGGTTATCATGCATCCACACTGTCCATAATCCACTCAGTAGCTTTCGGAGTTGTACCCAACAGTGGAGTTAGGGGGATAGGCTTCACGAAGAGAAGTGTGAAGCGCAAACATTTGACGAACAAGCATACTGTCAAAGTTTAGATTCTTGTTAGGTAATATAGGATGCTTGTCAAGAAATCCTAGGACGAAATAAATGGTAAGACCATTCTGGCATTTTATCTTGCGTCCCACAAGATGTTTTAGGTCCCCAGCATTGGTGTCAGAAGTCTTTGATTTCCGGCTGGAGACCTTTCCCTACAAGAGAAGGTTAATTTTCTTAACCACCCACATCTTTAGGGGTGGCTTAGAAGCAATGAGTCTAAGTACAGCATCTGAGAACTTTGGCTTTGGAGCCCTAGCAAATAGTTTTGTAGGAGGTGAATAATACTCATATGAATATGCAGAAAAGTTCTTTGATTTATGAACATAGCGGTTAGAAGAAACACGCTCATATTCATGAGTCTGATGATAGTTTCCCTGCAAAACATTGGCGTTAGGGTGACCTTGTGAGGTCCTCTGTCTGTATGAAGCCTTTGGGCCATTTGAAGCCTTTGGTCTGGGGATTGTCTTCTTCCCAGGAGGTGTCACGATGACATTCATAGGAAGCTTCTCAGACAACTTTTGGGCACCCAGATCTTCTTCAAAGGTGGCCCGTTCCTGCAGTTAGTACAAATAAACCTGGCAAACACTTCAACATTTTGATTCTTAAACAACTTATAATTTGCATCAAAGGATTCATCAATGATAATGGGGTTAGCATAAGTGAAGCCAGATAAGGTGGATGGGTCCACTAAAGGGCCCTTTGCAGCAACCCATGTGGTTTTGGGGTACTGCTCAGGCTTCCAGTAAGAACCATCAACATTCATTTTCCCCTCGAACCCAACACCCTCTTTCCTAGGGTTTCGGTTCAGAATCTGTTTCTTGAGGACATCACATAGTGTATGATGCACTTTGGGGCTTTTGTACATGCCTATTTCAAGCAATGTCTTCAACCTAGCATTTTCATCAGCAATAGTGGTGGTACCCTCAGAAGAGGGGTTAGTTACCACATCAGTAGTTGAAGATATTGCAACATCAGCAGCATTAGAACATCCGGTAATAGAGATAATATTATCACGCTCAAGACATTTTAAACATGGTGGCGCAGAATCTTCCTGAGCGGAACTGATCTATTGAGCGAGAAGTGAATCGTTCTCCTTTTGAAGGTCTTCATGAGATGCTCTCAGTTTCTCTAGATCTCGCTTCCTTTGAAGATAATCATAGGACAACTTCTCATGAGTAGCTGACGGTGTTTCATGACGACTTTCAAGTTCCTCGTACTTAACACGAAGATTTTTAATTTCTTCTATTAAGGTCTGAGTTCGATTCATTTCCTCGTCCAATAGGTCATCGCTTTTGTCTAGCAACTTTTGAATATGTTCCATAGCACTTTGTCTTTCAGTTGCAATTTTAGCAAGAGTCTTATAGCTGGGTTTGGATTCACACTCAGAGTCATCTTCACTGGAGGTTTGAAAGTAAGCATCGCGCGCGTTTACCTTGGCACCAAGTGCCATGTAGCAATAGGTCGGAGAAGATGAATCAGGTTCAAAATTCATCGTTTTATGTGACTCCTTGAATTCGTGGAACCAGGGCTCCTGACGAATTCGATGTCCTTCATAAACATCAGAAATCCGGTTCCATATAAGCTTTGCATTGCAAAGATGCAAAATGCGCCTGAACTCGTCTCTGGACAGGCAAGAATGTATGATATCCTTCGCAATAGTATCCAACCGAGTATATTTGCGAATGTCATCAGCATGCACCATTTTGCATAGATAGGTGAGGCCAATCTCCATGACTATCCATAGCTCACTGTTCATCCCAGTGACATCCGTCATGACTCGCCCCGTGTGGCGGCTTATGTTGAAGATGATAATCAAAAAACACGTCAGGATGATCTTGACCTTCTGGATGAGGAGCGTGATCTTGTGGTGGCTCGTTCGGTGATTTATCAGCAAGATCTACGTCGTTATCAGAGCCGTCGGGTGAAAACCCGGACCTTTCAAGAAGGTGACTTGGTGCTCCGGCTCATCCAGGATCAGACAGATTTGCACAAATTATGCCCACCTTGGGAAGGGCCTTTTGTGGTCAGCAAAAACTTGAACAACGGGTCATACTACCTCATTGATATTCGAGACCACAAGGACTCATGCACATTAGAGGAGGAGACCCACCGGCCTTGGGACATTGCTCATCTTTGGCCTTATTACACTTGAGCCACTAGCTCTTGTGTTGTATATATTTTCATCTATGTACATATTATGATCAAGTATAATAAAGTCGGCATCCCTGATAATTTAGGGCCTTTGTCGTTTCATTTATGAGTATCTGAGTCTTTATTGTCAGTTCATAAGATCACTTGGGGGTTTCCTGCTAATTGAGCATAGCTGTGACTACCCTCTTGATCCGGCTTGTACGCCTTGTTACAAATTACACGGGGCTTCTTGCTCATTGAGCATAGCTGTGACTACCCTTTGATACGGCTTATACGCCTTGTTACAAACAACCTGGGGGCTTTCCGCCCAAGTTAAAAGGTTACCAAAGAGAACTTGCTACAACGTGCAGTTCAAACATAGGTAACCTGCCTTGATGACTTATTATAGGTCACCTGGGGGCTTCCTGTTCAATGAACATAGCTATATTTACCCTTTTGATCGGCTTGGATGCCAGGTGTATTCACCAAAGTTCCGGGTTATCCTGCCTAGTATGTCTGCCACTCCACCCAGGTAATCCTGGAATGACCCGACGTACTCTTGACAGTCAATCTTACAAAGACCCTAAACTTGACAAAGTTAAAACGACGGTTGGTCATGTGAGGCTCGGCTTACAGGTTTGAATAAAGGATTAACTCAGTGGCCGTGCGGCCCATGAACAACACTTGATATTGAGGTTTGGCAGCCTATGAAAGCCTTGTTTTTTCTGGGTTGTTATTTTCTTTGAACATTGTTTGGGTTCATATTCTATATTGACATATTGTGAGCATATCTGGGGTTTTGATAACCCGTTCTGGCTTTGGACGTTAAGTTGCCAGTATACTTGGATTGTGCACTTGGACTAATGCGCTCTAGGTCTTTGGGCTGTCATCCTCAACGGATATGGCAATGTAAGCCGGCAGCATGAATCAATTTCACAGGTATGCTTTACATGTTATTTGAATATGCGAGGTTTTGATAACCCGCCCTGGTTATAGACGTTAACGTCGCCAGATAAACATTTTATTGGGCGGTGTGACCCGCCCTGGTGTAAAATGCCAGGGCATATGCTACTTATTATGTGTGCAGGAACATTGAAAAATAGTATAATCTTCCTGGCGAGTTTATCAAACGCACACTGAAAAGGCATAAGCAGTTTGAAGCTTAAAACATGCACGATGGCATGGCAGATCATTTTTCCAGCTAGCCTATTACAAGACGTCGTATGGCCCAAAAGAATAAGTGTTTTGTCTGTGCACAAATCATATGTGGTCGTCTGAGAATTGCCTCATGGTTCAGTGGCCATAGTCTTGGTGTGTTGAAGACTCCGGGTCATCTTGCACCGGTTCTTCTTCTTCTTCTTCACCCATTGGCTGGAAGTCAGATGTTGCCCAGTTGATCCCGGTCAAAGATCTAAACACAGCTTCATCATCTATAAGGCTCGATGGATCAATATCAGGAGAGAAGGTGTGCTTACGTGTTGGCGGGATGAGGTCCATGGCCTCATGAACCGACGCTGTTACTTTTGAGTTCTCTTTGGTATAAGCCGGAAAATATTTTGACAAGTCAGTTTCCTCTGCTAGCTTGCTTGCTAAAGGGCGCATTTCCCTTATGCACTTGGTGAAATCTTTTGCTTCGAAGGGAGTCCTGTCTTCTTTCAAGCTTGGGCAGCCGGTGGCTAATTCTTCCAGGTCAAGTTCTGTTTGCCATGCTTTTGCCCGACTTAGCACGGTGATGGCACCGGCTCTGGCGGCTGATCGCTTTAGCTATTCAACTCTTTGCGGCAGCACCGACAATTTTTCCAACACTTCCTTGATGAGTGAAGGGGGTGGCTTCTTATGTGAGACAGTAGAAATAGCCCGTTGAGCGCCGGTGTACAAATGCTCCACAAGGGTATATGCAGCTTTACGTGCATGTCTTGACCCAGCTTGGAACTTCTGGAGCTTGCATCAGCAAAGATATTGATAAGCCAGCTAATGATTGTGAAACATTGGTGATGAAAGATTACAGTATGATATTACTTACCAGAGATGGAGGCTGTCATGCTATTGATTTGATTCTTCAAGCCAGACAACTCGTCAGTTACCGGCCTAAGAGCAGCCTCGGCATCTTCCGCTCTTTTTAACAGAGCCGCCTTTTCTATATCCCAGCTGGTCCTCTCAGCGTTGAAGTCTCTTTTCAGCTTTTCAGCCTCTTTTAAGGCAGTTTTCAGCTCTGACTTGGCTTTTGAGGTCTCTGCTTGTTGGGACTGGATGTTTTCCTGCAGATCAATGACTTGGGATTCCTTCATATTTAATTCAGCCTGCAATATACAACAGGCAGGTAGTATTATAATCATCCTATTTGAAGTCCCAAGCATAATACAAGTATTTTACTTGGCACTTGGGGGCTAATGTACATCGCTCTTTTGAAGACAAAGTTTTAATGACCTGGCCAAGTTTCTTCAGCTGAAGTCGGCTCATGGGGGCAACATATTTGATTTTTTCATAAATATGGTAATAACTACTGGCTTAGCTATGCAGCTTAAGCCGGCCCTTGGGGGTTACATATGTGGATTTTAGCACTACAATTTGAAGTCCCGGCTTAACCTTCTAGTTTATTCACTTTCAGTTTCTTGCTGGGCTGGGCTATAGCACTGAAAATAAGACACACGATGGGATTAATATATCAATTGAGTAAGTGTTAAAGCAAACAAGCTTAATGTTCTCACCCGGGTACAGTTTTGAAAAGAGGAATCTGAGTTCCAGTTGATTCGCCGGAAGAGGAATGAGGAGTTCCCTGATAGTTTGAATCAGAAGGGTTAAGGGGTTGTTGAATAAGGCCTGCCTTTGGAAAAGCTAAGTCGGAAGTCTGTGAAACCTCTGCTCGGTGCTTGCGAGGAGCCGGCATGTTCGGTAAGCCATAGGAAAGTTTCCCACCTCCGCTATTCCAGGTTGTGCGGCGAACTTCATGCTGCTGTTTCTTCAAAATAAAGTTGGGATCCAAGTAAGCTAAAGGGTGAGAAAACCTTACTTTCCGGCTCGCTTGACGAACTTTCTGTCTTGGTAGAGGTTCTGAGTCAGAGGAAAGGATAGTTACCTCTTCACCATCTACATGGCTGGCTTCCGCATCATCCTCATAGTAATCAGTGTCAATAAGATGAACAAAGAAAGAGCCAAGGGAGTCAAGTTCTACCTCCGACCCATCATCCAGAGTAAACAGATCAACTGCATCTGCCTTCTTCTTGGCAGGCTTCTTGTTTGCCTTGGTCTTGTTCCTGGTCTTCTTGGCCGGTTTATCCTGAAGCTTCTTGCTCCAGAAGGGGGAATCAGCCTGCAAAAAGTTCAAGTAATAATGAGAAGATAGATTGAAAAATAAGGATTTAGTGAAAGTTCCTTGAAAATACTTACAGCTGGCGGCTTGTTGAGGGTGCAGAAGGGGTTAGCCCTACTTTACTGCAAGTTTCTAAGCTCTCGTGGAGCAGAGTCTTGGTCATATCGTTGACCTGTTTATCTTCTAGAAGGATTGGAGAGTAACGTAGCGGATCTTTGCACTACAAAAAAATACACTTCCGTGATGATACGTGTTTGTCACAGTAGGTCACCTTTTCTGTCATGTATGTACATCCATGACGATTTTATGACAGAATCAAGATAGTCGTACCTGTGCTGTCGTATAAGTGTTCCACGACAATACCAAAATTATCATCACGGAAGTGTTCATTTACATGACAATAAATGACACGTCATGGAAGTGCTTTCGTCAAGGGTAATCGACACGTGGCATCCACCATAACGGGTCGCCGTTAAGCTATCGGGTCCGGTTTTGGATCCGATAACCCATTAACAGCCCGGACCAATGGCGATTTTCCACGTGTAAAATTCTCATTGGCCGAAGGAAACACATGTCATCTCATCATTGGGTCAGATAGGCGCCTATGATATGTCGACACGTGTGACGGCCTATCACTAGCTCATTTAGCTTACAAAGGTCGGCCCGTTTGACTTGGTCAAAAGTTAGCGGGCCGACCCATGAAAAACCTGTTAATGGTCTGTTCGCAAATAGCCCATTTTACGGCCCGGTAACTCACGACCCGTTAGGGCCTTCCCGAAATCAGCCCAACAACGTCATGTGGGCCGTCCAATATAACACCAGCTCGTTTTACTTTCGGCCCATGTGTGGCCCATGATGTCTTTCGGCCCATATGAGGCCTTTCATATCTTTAGGCCCTTTAGTAGCCCACGGTGACTCTAGCCCATAATGAACAGTAAATTTCTTTGTACCCATTAACGACCCATGATTCACATGGGCCGTTTCCATCCTGTGTTAGCTTTCAGCCTACTGACGGCCCATACGTTCTTGGGCTCCTTTCTGGCCCTCGATTACTCTCGACCCGTTACTAGCTTGTTCCCCTAATGGGCCAAATTTGGCCCGTGGCTAGAATCGGCCCGTTTGTGGCATGTTAACCCGTTGCACCGTTTCCAGCCCATCCTATATTTTGGCCCATTAACGACCCGTTATGCCTGTGACAGAATTAAGCCTTTGTTGTCCACCTGCCTGTTAACGGCCAATTACTGTGCTGGGCCGATACCAATTACGCCAGTTTACGGCCCATGTGGACCCATTTATCCGACGACCCGAGGCCCACCGATTCTACGGCCCGTTGGAGGCCCATTTATCCAACGGCCCGTAGGAGGCCCATGGATCATACGGCCTATAGCAGGGTCAAGGTTACCACGGTCCATATATGGCCCATGGTTGTTGCGGCCACTAGCAAACCAGGGAAAAAGAAGACTAGGAAATAAATAAGCCCGAAACTAGCGCTAGGCTATTAAGGCGATTGCACAGATTACACCCACTGGACATCAAAGTTCGCCACCAGTGCAAATATAGGGAACACCCTACACTATACAAAAATTGCTTGATGTTTTCTTCAGCCGGTGGTTGCATGTTAAGAACAAATTTTGTATCGCAACAAAACAAATCACAACCATAAAACAAAAGGAAGGTTGGCATAAAAGTTAATAGTCTGGCAGATAAATGCACCACCAGAAGTTCAGAAGCTGAGTTCATTTGACCCGACTGTTATGTTTTCATGTTGTATTGTCCGATGGAGCACCATAACCTTCGCCTTCAGTTCTCCTAGGCTCCTGAACAACATAGCAAATGTCTGATAGTCTGGTTTCAAAACCATGCATATCTCGACGGCATCAAACAATGGTTGTCCTTGTTTCACAAAGGGTCTCTATTAGGGAACGGACTTGTGTCGGGAGCGCAGATATAACATTGTTTTGAGCTTGCATATCTTGATCATGAGGCAGTTTGGACGAGATTGCCTTAACAACCAACCAGTACTACGTAGGAATGTGCATTTGGCACTGTTAGTGGACATGTACTGACCCACTTCAGCAAGAGGTGACGTTGCGGTTATAGTTGCCTTGTCACCTTCAGAAGGTGGCGGTTCCACCATTTTTTCCATTCTTACTGAAAAGTTGAGTTTTTACATTAGTAGTACTAGAACAGAAGATATTAAGGAGGCATAAAAACCAAACAAAATAGCTTTGGTCTATATACAGAACTTATTCTGGTGAACCCATGTAAAATATTAGTTGTATTTTACCGCAACATAATAAAACGATGTTCCAAACATATGACCATGTACCATGGCTAATGTATTGTCTATTTCTTCACAGTGTATTGACAGCTAAGGATAAAGAGACAAAGTTTATAATATGGTAAGCATAGTATGACATCATTCATATCACAAAACAACTGAGAACGGACAAACATGAAATTGTAACATTGTGTGGGCAAGTCCAGCACGGAACTAGATTACAGATCAAGATCAAAGGAACATCACTCCTCTCTTTTAAACCTTGTAAGGTGCAATGATACGCTAATACAATTGTGTATAAAATTGAAAAGAGTAATAGACATTGGCTGCAAACCATGCAGTTCAATGCACAAGTTAGAGTAAGTAGTAGTTAAAAGGCATGAGGATTAAGGACTTACAACAGTGGTTTTGACTGGTGTAGTCATGCCCTTCGTCTTGCTGGTGTGACAGTCCTTGAAGATTTCCACAACATTTGGTTCATGTACTTTTTGGTCCTTGTGGGCTTTCCTTTGCATTTGGAACAAGTCAATATAGATCTGATAATATGGTACAACAAAAAGAGTGAAACAACAGCTAATTACAAGAGCCTCGCAGTGTGCAATATAGCTATGAGATCCTGTTGTCTATTGGAATTTCACTTTCGTACGGTTGGACTTGCTCTTTGAGCAGTTCACCTACAAGACGATAGATTTGTGAGGCACATGTGTAAATACAAGTTCAACATGTGATCTGATATCACACACACACATATATATATATATATATATATATATATATATATATATATATAATGTACCTGATACTTTGGATCAGACCAGTGTTTAACGAGGCCTCTCTAGTCTTCATCCGATATATTTTGCACTGGAGATGTTTGGGCAAGTTCACTGTTAGCCTTGCCTTCAAAGAGAGTTTTCCTCAAGTTATACCGATACTATCACAGAGCAGACTTGAAATCATGGGTGCAAGCTTGTCTGGTTGCATCATCTCGGCTATCCAACTTGAACCTCATCTATTGAAAATTATGGGAGTCTCATTATCAGCAACGTAGAAAGTATGGGACAGAGCAAGACGATATTAATAGTTTCCATACATAACCATACTTACAGATAAATGGTTGAGGAAGGTGTTGAACTGGGTTTCGTCTTCGCTGCGTTCTGCATTGAATCCATGTTGGGAGGATACGTACATGACACCTAACGACAAATCGCTGCCTCTGGTACTAACTTGGTGACTCAGTAGCATCACGTGGCCTTTTTAAACCTGCCTCAAAACAGATCTCCATTCTTCCTCCTCTAGATTTAGTAAACCTATCGAGCATTATCCCTGATGTTTGTTTCCTCTTGCGCCTAGGTGCTAGTCCAACAACGAACATAGGAAGTGTTAGTGTACATCAAACTGTGAGACTACATATAAAGAAGCTTGCAACTGTAACTTGACTCCAGCAACTACCTTCTTGTTGTTGAAGCTCACAAAGTTCATCGATCTTGACAACTCGTCTTGTGTGAAGAGTGCTTCAGAAGTAGTGTCAGGTGGCAAGGGAGCTTGGGAACATGTTGCTAGCTAAGTTGCCGAACGAGTAACTCGTGCAGCTGGTGGTACTGTGGAAGGGGTTGCAACAACTAGGGTTGTCTCTGCTTGTTTGGTGGCAGCTATTGGTTTCTGTTTGGCTTGTTCTACAACTCGTGTAGCACAGGATACCCCGTTTGTACAATTTTCCGCTGGACTTTGACCTTCTATTGCACCATCAGTACCAGCAGAATCTGCAGGATTATTCCGCTTCCGTTTCCGTGTGTCCTTAGTACTAACACCATCCCCTGTTATTTTCTGTTCCTTCCTCTTTCTCTGTGCCATGTTAATTCAAGCCGACAAGAAAAAGGAATAACAATTTAGTTCTTCAGAACAAATTAATGCGTGATACAGACAAACTGAACTTTGATGTTAGACAACCACATGATAGGAGGATGTAATAAGTACGAAAAACATGACGACATGAGATAATCAGAACTATGATGTGTAAACTAAGCAGAAGACATTTCATTAAATTATAAGCAATGCAATGGAAGGTAGACACCATATGAAAGATGCTACAAATATCGCTTTGCCAAGTTAACAGTGTCTCGTCATAACTGGCGTTTAAACAAATGTGAAGCAGTACAAGAAATAAATTATATGCAAGATGCAAACAACATCACACTACCAAGTTAAAGGTCTCTCGTCATTATTGCCATTGCATACAGCTTATGATGTGTAAACTAAGCAGAAGGCGTTTCAACAAATTATAAGCAATGAAAGCTAGACACCATATGAAAGATGCAACGAATATCACTCTACCAAGTTAAAACTGTCTCGTCATAAGTACCATTTCAACAAATTAGAAGTAGTACAAGCTAGAAAAGAATGTGAGATGTAAGACAAACACATGATACCAGGATGGAAATATGTACGAAAAATAGGATGGCATGGCATATTCACAACTGTTTGTGTAAACTAAGCAGAAGCCATTTCAACAAATAAGAAGCAAAGCAAGCTAGACACCGTATGCAACATGCAACACAATATCACACTGCCAAGCTAGAGAAAGCACATGGGATGCCGGTTTTGCCGGAAGACTGCCAACAGTCCCTGCTTTATTTTTTCCCTTCCTGCTTCTTAGTTTTATTGCCGTGTCAAGTCAAACCCACAAGAAAAATGAATAAAAATTCACTTTTCAGAACTCATTGATGTAGGATGCTGAAGAGCACTAATTTAATGTAAGGCGACCGCATGAAAGGACGATTGAATGTGTAACAAAAAAGGACAGCATTGCATATTCACAGCTAAGCAGAAGGCATTTTAGCAAATTAGAAGCAATGAAAGCTAGACACCATATGAAAGATGCAACGAATATCACTCTACCAAGTTAAAACTGCCTCGTCATAAGTGCCATTTCAACAAATTAGAAGTAGTACAAGCTAGAAAAGAATGCGAGATGTAACCTATATCACACTCCCAAGTCAAATGTGTCTTATGATAAGTGATTGTTGCAGGTTACACAATAGTAGTACTTTGATGTAAGAACATGGTGTGATAGACAGATATTGTATGTTCCAGAAACAGGAACACGTGTCTTATTCACAAGTACTCCCTCCGTCCCGAAAAACATGTCGCGAGGGCATTTTTGCAAAAAAGACCTCTAGTTTCTCCCGACCAAACCTGCGTTCCTTGTCGTCCTCCTCCGATAGAACCATCAGCTGCGCTGCTCTCCACCGCCAGAGCTTCGTTGCTCCCCGCCACCGCAGCTGCCCTTCTCCTCGCCGCCGCAGCTGCCCTGCTCCCCCGCTCTCCCGCCGCATCTGCCTCCTGCTCCGCCGCCGCAGCTGTCGCTCGCCTGCCTCCTCAAGCTCCCCCCTTCCTCAAAAAAATCTTTGATTTCCCAGCTAACGCCGCACTCTGCTCCGGCTGCGTCTGAACCGCCGTCGGAGAGCCCGGAGGCGCTGGATCCGGACCACCACCGACAACCTAGAGGCCGGCGAGCCCGACGACGACAGGAGATGCAGCAGGCTAAACGCCGACGAGCCCGGCGACAACGGCAAGCTAAAGGTCGTGGATTTGCAAGCGTGGAAGACGACGGCGACAGCTCCACGAGCAATACGGTCGCGGTGGGGTCTTCTTTGTTGTTTCTCTGGTGGAAAACCCACGCCTGCGACACCGCGGCTGGGCTGTCCAGTGGGTCGCGCCTGCTAACTTGGCAGCAGCGGCGGTGGCTACAAGTTTTCTGCACTTCTGCAAATCATCCCCAAGTCCTACAGCTTGGGTCAACCTCCCTTCTCTACTCCATGTTTACTGAATTTACTGAATATTTGCACTAGTTCTGCTAGTTTAGAGTTGGAGTATTTTGCGCAGTTAACTAAACAGTTTTGCAAGCATTTGATCTCTGACAGAACACTATATTACGCGCAGAGTAATTATGTGATGTGTACTAGTGCATCCTTAATGTTTTGAGGATTTTGTTCAGTCGATAAGCAAGTCAACCTGTTTATTCTGATAGGCATTTTGTACAAGGAGTTACTTCAAAGGTGAGGCCATGATCTGTGGTGTCATCAGACGCTGCTTTCACCAAAAACTTGCTTAAGCAAGAGCAGATTCTGAGCAAAAAACTCACTCCATATGTCTGCTGTCTAGCACTTTGTGCATGAAATCTGCAACTTATTTATTCTCTTGAACTTACTAAAATGGTTTTCCCATCACAGATTGCCATGGAAAGTAGCTGATCTGGAACCAGATATGTGATGACAGAGCACTGGGCAGCCACTATCCTATGTCCTCCTCCCCTGTTAAATGATTATCTGGAAAGCAGCTGGCTTCCTGAAGAGAAGTAAAAGCCTTGGTGAGTAGGATCCTGCCAAATCAGAAGGATTTACCAACAAATTTCAGTACCATCACCAATCCTTGATGAAATTTTAGTTTCACTTCACTGTACATAACCTTTATGCATTTTAGAAATACTCCATGGCAGTATCTAGTAACACCGCTGCCATCGAATCTATATCTATAGTACTCCATGGCAAAGATTAGTGCATTTCTAAAATGGCAAAGATTATGGCACAAAGATTAGTTACATCACATCAAAATCTCAAATCTAAATTTGATGGAGTATTCAACAGCAGTGTCTGATTGCTGAAAGCATCTGTTGCCATATTATAATCTTTTACCACAAGTTTGTGACCAAGGAATAATACTGTTTTTTCACATGATATTACGGTATTAATTATCTGGTTGTCTAGGCAGTATGAAAAGGCAGGTTGTTGCTCCTTTCTTAACCATGTCCAATCAATCTTGTAGCCTGTCAGCTTTGCAGCACATTCCACTAGGAGCTAACAATCTCATTTCTAAAATGGCAAACATTATGTTAGCACAAATATTTAGTTTTAATCCAAATTATTCAAATTAATCCAAATATTTTAAATTAATTCAAATAACTAAAATTAATCCAAATCAATTCAAATTCCAAATAACCCAAATTCCAATAAATTCCAACAAGGAGTTTATATACAAGGATTAGACAAGGCATACACAAGGGCATGACATAAGGTCCTCTTTGTCCCCTCTTGACACAAGATTACACATGACATAAGGGCATCTTTGTCCCCTCTTGACACAAGATTACACAAGACATACACAAGGAGCACCTAAATACATGACATAAGGGCCTCTTTATCCCCTCTTGACTACATTTTTTCCTTTCTCTGGCCACTTCTTCCCTTCCCTTCCCTTTACTTTTCTTTCTTTTCCATTCTCTAGCTAATGCTTTCCTTTCATTTTCTTTTCCTATTGCAATTTCCATTTCTTCTATAATGGCCCTAGTATCAACAACTACCCGACTGTCGCAATATACACCGGTTATTTCCATTCTAGCATTCTGAACGCGATCCTTGTGCAAGTGGGGCAACTTATATTGATTTCCTCCTTTGTCTTTCATAACTTCAAACGTAACTGCTTCTAATGTGATAAAGCTTCTGTGCAACTTGTCGGGATCGTAGTTCTCGAATTCCTCTTCCACACCTGCATCAGTTCTTGGATGTTTGTAGGTGACCCGCAATCGGTTAGAGACTGGAGAGAGTTATGGAAGCAGAGGTCCAAACAATTTAACTTCAGGGCTATTTGGGGGCTGTTGTAGCAATCGGATGTCAAGATCAGTTTGTTCCATGACTTCTAAAAGCTACATCATTGGGAAGGACATGAGGCTTTGTGTTATCCTGTTGGATGAATATTGTTGCTCCCTCATCATCGTCAAGCCACTTATCCCGAATTTCCGGGATAACCTTATTGATTAGATAATCTCTGCACACAGGCCTGGTTACTTTCACTGATGTCAACACTTTTGTTCCCTTTGTTCTGTTTTGACTTGTCCGCTTCGCCTCGCCTCTCTTGACGAATGCCCAGATGCCGATCTTCCCATCGAATGTTAGCCCCCTCATTGTTATATCCGTGCTTGGCAACACCGTTAGGAACATCACCTTCCCAATGCCGTGAGTGTTTGACACGTGCGCTTCGGTTCAGGTTCTCCTGGAAGTACATAGTAACTATTCTTAACTCTCGTCATGTCAAACCACTTCTCATCGATGTGAACCATATTCGTCATTGGTTTTAACATAGCCCGAGAAGTTGAGATCGAATCATCATCGACCATGGACATACAAAATTTCAATCTCGCAAGCTTGTTCTCTAGCTTGAGGTGAGGCTTCACGGTGCTTGTGATGCGGTTGAGCTCATCCAACTGGAACCTCTTATGTAGGGTCGATCGGGCCACACCTAGAGACCGTGCCAGAGATCGAATTGTTCTTCTTTTGTTCAGTGGGATTGTTGAGGTCCTCTCTAGATCCAGCTCCTTTCTCTTTCGGCCGGATCTTCCTGGCTTCTTGCTTGAGACATCTACTTCTTCGCCATCGGTAATTTGCTTTTTAGCCTGTTCCCAGATTCTTTCAACAAATCGTACACTTATGTCCAACATGTTTGAGACTAGCAGCTTGTCGTCTGGTTGAACAGACCCATCTCCGAGCTCGATTACCAGCAAGGCAAAGTAAACACCATGCCTCTCCTTATCTGACAATTCTCTCCCCTTCTCTTGAAGTATCCAATTCATAACTTCATCCTCTTCCTCTTGAGCTTCATCCTCTTTCCCTTCATCTTCTTGAGGCATCCAATTCATATCTTCATCGTCATCCTCTTGAGGCATCAAGTTCAAATCCATAACTACATTCTCTGCCACTTGAGGTTCCTCCTCTTGAGGCATCAAATTCAAATTAATACCTTCATCGTCTTCTTCTTGAGGCATCATGTTCAAATCCATACTCCTGCTATCAATGACAAAAGGTGAGTACATCATGGTACCATAACAAGGATATACACACAAAAAATGAGTAGAATGACAGGAGCCTTGCAAGCATTACAAAAATGTGAACTACTGACTAAGAAATGTTATGACTAAGAAATGAAGTTGCTCCTTTGTAACACCATTTCATTTCTTATGAAACTTCCAACTCCTGTCATTTCAGAAAGAATTCCAATCCATCATGACTAATTTTGAAGTTTATGTCATTAGTTTATCAACTTCATTTTTATGACTAATTTTGCTTAACTTTATGTAATGATGTTAAGTGATCTACTGCTGTTTGTGGTACAACTCCTGTTAATACAAGAGTAATTTACTGTCAAAACAAGTGCATCCACTAAACCTGATTGGAGTAAACCATTTTTTCACTAAATCCTAACTGGAGTCACTAAACCTGATTGGAGTAAACAAGTGCATCCACTGAATTATGCATCTACTCCACTGACTGACAGAATTATCAGCAGATTATCAACATTAAAATCTGATGTAGTAACAGTTCTATCATCATTGCTATGCATCTACTGATTTTTTCCAGTTAACGTAGTTCAGAGCACAAGGAGCAGAGCACAAGCAGCAGATTATCAACCCCACGTGTGCACAAGGAGTAGAGAAGCAACTATGCTGTCAACCATTCATCTAGATTATTTTTATTTTGTTTTGTGTGCATTGTTCTTTCCAATTTAACAGGGGAAGGTTATCTGCTGTCGTTTCTGATTGACCAACTCGTCGTCGCAGGTGTTTTTGCTGCTCGACTCTCACAGACTATGCATGATGCCTTCAGAAGGCCTGCTGAAAGCTCTTCGATCTCATCAGACTAAGAAGCAGGTAAACTAGCTGAAAATCATGCCATGAATTTAATTGCAGGCTGTTGTTAAGTTCAGAAAAAAGTGCGGACATGCAAATAAAATGCATGCAACACCATCATGCTTTGGCTTTCCTTGGAATTTTGAGTCAATGGAGCTATGCCCTGGTACTGTGAAGGAGTGATAGTAACCAGTGGCTTTCCTGTGCAGGTATCAGTCATCTTTTGAGCCAGTGATGGAGCCTGACACCAAAGTGTATATATGCTTGTCGCATCAGGGGAAGCTTCATTTGAGGCGATTGATCCCACAAAAGCACGCGCATGATGACACAACCAGCAAAACACTTCAAGTTCAAAGTTCAGACTATATGAAGCAGTTTGCACATGTTTGACCGGATCAAGAAGCTAAGATGAACATGTTGTCCGAGAGAGCAGACTACTATGCCACATTTGAGGCGATTGATCCCACAAAATTGAACAAGATATGTGAAGAATCTAGGAGTGTTTTTTCTGTTAAGTTTCTTTCGCAATTAGACTCCACGAGCACTCAAAAATAACCGCCAACGAAGCTACCGGACATCTCCTCGATACTCATCAGCTCATCTGTTGGGTCAATGGCACTCCAATTGAAGTTTTACATCATCATCACACAGTTTTACTGTACCTTCTTCAGGGTGTAGAGTAGCAGCAACAGCAGCACGGGCAGGGTCAAGGAGCAGCAGCACGTGCAACTTAGTGGAGCAAAGAAGAAGACGGGAAAGGTCGATGGAGCAGCAGAAGACGAGCAGTGGTCGATGGAGCTGGCAGACGGGCAGAGACCACCGGCGACAGGGGATAAGCAGCCGCACGGGTGCGAGGGTAGGGGAGAAGGAGCAGCACAGGTGCGCGGGCGTGGGAGATCGACGAGGTCGTGCTGGAGATCGAGGATCACGTGCGCGAGCTCCTGGTCCACCGGATCGTGGAGTCAGGCTCCGCGACGCCGGTAGGGGATCACAGCGGCGCACGCACCGGAGCTCGAGGAGGATGCGGGAGCATGAGGAGGACGTGCGCGGGCTTGAGGAGGATGGGGTGGGAGCTCGAGGAGGGACGCGTGCAGTAAGAGATTCCGGCGAAGCCCACAGGCAGCGGGAGGGGACCGCGGCAGCGCAGGTCTGGGTTGCGGTGGCGGAGGAGGTAATTGGCGACAACGGCGAGAGCAGGTGTGAGAGCAGGTACTTGGCTACGGTGGAGGAGCTCAGCTGGGCTCGCCGCCCCCTGGCGAATCACGCAGCTGGGTGGCGCCGGCCCCTGGCGACGCGCATGCGACGAGCGGAGGAAGAAGACGGGGTGGAGGGACTTGTTTGAAACACTTCTGAAACCACGAGTTTTTTTTGCAAAGTTACCAGTGAACTACGCCCGCGACATGTTTTTCGGGACGGAGGGAGTATAATGTCTAAAGTGAGCAGATGGAATTCAACAATATTAGAAGCAATACAAGCTATACATCACACATAACATGCAACCACATATAACAGTGCCAAGTTAGAGGGAGCACCTGTGATGGTGCACTAGGGGAGACGTGCTCATCATCAACACATCTACGTTGAGTGTCTATGCATGTGTTGTATTGCAAATCATCTTGGGGGGGGGGGGGGGGTGGAGGAGCAGAATCTGTAGAGGCCCTCTGTTTGTAAGGAGCACCTTTATCCGCTGCCTTGCTAACTTCCTTCCGCTTTATTGATTTTGAATTGTCAAGTAAAACTGACAAGAAAAATAAATAAAATTCACTCTCCAGAACTCATTCATGCATGATACTGACAATCACTACTTTGATGTAAGGCAAACACATGATACCAGGATGGAATATGTATGAAAAACAGGACGGCATGACATATTCACAACTGTTTGTGTAAACTAAGCAGAAGCCATTTCAACAAATAAGAAGCAATGCAAGCTAAACACCACATGAAATATGCAACCAATATGACTCTGCCAAGTTAAAAGCATCCCATCATAAATGGCATTTCAACAAATTAGAAGCAGCGCATGTATAAATCATATGAAAGATGCAAATAATATCGCACTGCATATACTAAAGGTGTCTCATCATATTGATTGATGCGGGATACAAAAAAACAATAGTTTTATGTAAGGACATGCTTAATAGAGAGATGTACTATGTACTAAAAACAGGAAGGCATGTCACATTAACAAGTATAATGTATAAACTAAGCAGAATAACACATGCAATTTAACGAGATTGGAAGAATTACAATCTAGACAGCATATGCAACATGAAACCACATATCACGCTGCCAAGTTAGAGCAAGCGCCTATGATGCTCATGTAGGGGAAATGCGGTAATCAACTATAGAGCTACGTTCACTGTCTTCATCTAGCCTTGCTGTTTCTTGATAATCATGTGGGGAGGCTGATGCTGCATTCTTTAAATGAGGATATTTACTCATAGTAGTCCACTGGCCTGACTGCCTCATCATAAGTGACTGATCAGGGATACACAAGAGCATTAGTTTGATGTAAGAACATGGTTAATAGACAGATGTACTAGTATGTACCAAAGACAGGAAGACATGTCATATGCAAAGGTATAATGTGTAACCTAAGCAGGTGTAATTTAACCAAATTGGAAGCAATACAAGCTAGACATCCAGCTGGAGTGGTGAGCATGATCATCTAGGACCTGAGAGCCTGGTGGGAGGTGGGCTGCTTCGCCACCATCGTGGCTTTGTAGTTGGCTTCAGTGTTGCTTGTCTATCTTTGGGCTTGTCATCGGCTCGCCAAAGGCCCTCGACTAGCTATTTGTCTTTTGGTGCTCCTGGGATGGTGGTTCATGTAAAAAATATCTTTCCTTATCTTAATAAAGACTGACTTCGGCCTTTCGAATACAAGCTAGACACCATATGCAACATGCAACCACATATGATATCGTGAAGTTAAAGCAAGCACCTAGGATGGTGGTTCACGGCGAGCAAGATCATCAACTCCAGAGCTACGTTTACCGTCTCCATCTATTGAACATCCAATCTTTAAAGCGAAAGCATGTGTCTTGCCTGCCCGCGAAGCAAGCAGGAGCGACTGGTCTCTTTTCTTTTTTGCTTCTGTCAAGGCAGAGTCTGAAATACCTTTGCATAAAAACACAATAGTGAGAGTATGGGTGAAGTGTGTGCAGAACTAGTGCCTTTGTAAAAAGTAGCAGATAGCGGTGGCTGAAAAATAAATGACAGGAGACATATGATAGCTCTAAAACATTGCATGGCAAACAAAATTAGATTCTACTCCAAATGCGATTTTGTAATATATGGGCACAGGGATGGCTGGGAAATGCAGGTACTCCTCCAGCACACCACCACATGTGGTCCTATCAAAATAACAGTCGACTGAAAATAAATAGGTCAGTCGATTTTTTTATGAACCGCCCGATCTATAAGGAACAGGCAGATGGCCTTCGTCTACCTCCCACCAGTCATTGTTGACGATCTTTCTCGAACCGCCAGCGACCACCAGCCCAGACCCCCTTCCTCCATCGCCCCGCCCTCCCCTTGACCTCACACCACCGTCATGCTTGGAAGCGCCCCCCGGCCATCCCTTTAATCCCCGGCGACCTCCAGATCGGGCACCAGCAGCTCTAGTCTCTACACACCCCTAAGATAAACACAGAGGCGCTGCTTCCCCGACGTAATAGGTGGACTAGCGCCTGTTACCCCGGGGAATGCTTCCTTTAATTGCGAATCAACTGGCCAGGAATTGAAATCCAGGGGGCGACGGACCTCTAGCTATGGTGAAATAGTATTAATGGAGAAACCTTGTGCATCGTGAGTTACTAGGAACATCTAGTATCAAGAAGAAGCGGTCAACTATTGTCTTCTGTGGGATGAATACCATGCAAGCAGACACGTAAGATTTGCATGAATAAGGGAAGAGGAGTACCATTTCCGGTTGCGAGTGCTGTGTCCTCCAGATGTCGTGGGGATTTTCTTGTTTTTACAGGGGGAGCCGATGTTTTGGAGGAGGGTGGAGCCTTGGACGAACCCATAGGCAAATTTTTGACTGTGTTGCTGTGGCCGTATGTCGGCGGAGGGGAAGCAGATCCGAGGCGGCGAAGGAAGGCGTAGCAGGAACAACTCCAGTGCGGTGGACGATGGCAAAGTTGGAGCGGCAGCATGAGACGCGGGTTGGCGTGGTTGAACTGGCTCGGGTACGGACAGCTCGTCCTTAGCTTCAACTACTAGCCGTGGAGGGCGTTGTGGTTGAGGTTGCGGTGGACGACGACGTCAAGGCATCAGCTCCGTCGTGATGGAGGAGGGCGACAGTTGATGGGTGGGATGGGGTGGCAGACGGAGGACGCCGGGGTTTCACGGCTGGTGGAGAGGTAGTTTTGGTGCCCACGGAGTACGAATGGGGAATCAGACGGGGGGGGAGCTAAGGGAGAACCATGTTTTCGTTTGGGACGCGCTTGTTTTTGGTGTTTTTGAACAGATGGGACACACTTGTTTGAAATTTGGGGAAAGTACAAACTTTGCCCCCCTCTTAAATTTGGGACCTACTGTGGGTCGGGGGTAGGATGGTAATCCCAGGTGTCCCAAATAGTGGGCGGGAGCAATTTTGATCGCGCGCATGTGTGCTTAGGCGGCCATTGTGTATGAATGTTTTTTGGAGGCGGTTGCGTGGCGTCTAGATGAAGCTATGAACCTACCCCGGTTTAGACCTTTGGACGTCGGGCCGGTAGGTTTCATGGGTCGGAGTTAGAAAAGTAATTTCCTTCTACGCGCTTCGTTCGAAATTTTGAAACAAAAGCATTCACGTTTAGAGTACTCTTGAACTTTGAGGATTGACCTAAATACACAACGTTAAATCTGACCTTGTATGTTTGAAAACCTCATTAAATTATGCGCTTCTTTTTGAAATTTTGACACTTGAAAATCCTATAACTACGATTGTTTTGGAATGGAGGAGGTAAATTTGAATCTATTTTGTACACGACTATATATGCTATTATGTACAAAAGCAGAGCAAAGATTGGTGCCCCCATAATTTAGGTATGATTTACAAATGCCATGATATCAAATTCAAATAATTGAATGGACTTCATGTTGAATTCAAATTTTTTAAACCACCTTAAGTTGAATTCAAATGTATGCTAGTTCATAGCTAGCCATTTATAATGTTCATTGTGTAACTTTCGTATGTATAATGTGCTTTACACACACAACATGAACTATACTCACGTTTATATTCGATTGCTAAAGCGATGCATTGTTTGGAGTTCAAAATACTAACTATGTGGACCACTTATGTCGAATAATAACATAGACATGCTCAAATTCGATAGAATCTAGATGTCTGATGGATCAATGACCGTTCCTTAAGCGAATTGCAAATATCATGATCCCATCCTAATATTTGGTTACAATTTATATTTTAATCAATGTGTACATCAGTCTTTTACGTGTAATTTCACTCTCTATCGGTGTACAAAAGTAGGGGCCTTCTGTACCCCTTTACTTGTGCACAGGCAGTTTTAGCCACACCTGCGGCCACGCTTGGCGGGGCAGAGGAAGCAAGGAACAAGATTACGAGCAGCGCTCAAGCCAGAGGCGCGAAGAGCAAAGGGACAAGGTGGGCTTGCCCCGGCAAGAGCCTTGCCGGGGCGGCCCGCGTGGCCCCGGCAAGGGCCTTGCCGAGACAACTTATCCAACACTAGCAAGACCGCCACCCTTGAGCCCGAGGGTTCCGACACCATCGACAACGTTGGAACCAAGGCTCGGGAGGCGCATGCATGGTGGCATGCAGATCTTTGTGAAAACCAGAGGCCTGCAAGACTAGATGGGAACCAGAAGACAAAAGCCCCCTGGCAAGATCCTTGCCGGGGACGCCCATAAGACCCCAGCAAGACCCTTGCCGGGGATATCCGCAGGGCCGCGGTGTGGCCCACACCTACCAAGGTTTCGCTGCCCCCCATGGCCGTTCCAACGCAACAACTAGCCTTCCAACTAGGCGCACACCTACGTGGCAGCATGCAACTTCTAGTCCAACTAGGCAAGCACCTGCGTGGTGGGATGCAGATCTTCGTGAAGACCCTGCCACCACACCAGCTCAGCAGCCAGCCAGCCAGCGTGGCGTTGCATGCCTCATCACCCTGGACACGTGTTGAAGCAAGGTGAGGTGGCGACGGACGGGACAAGCTTCTCTGCTGTCCCCGATAAAGCAAGAGGACACAGAGGCGGCACATTAAATGCGTTTGTCCAATGATGTCAGGAGATAAACTTGTATACTATAGACACTTTCCACCTCCTGTGTGCCGCTGTGGCAGCCCCTTTGACATATAAAAGGAGGCCTGAGGCGTACTGAGGAAGGATTCAGACTTTTTGGGCTAGACATGCACCAAGGCTAGTTCAAGAGCTCAAGAACACCAATATACACCAAAGCAGTACTAGGGTATTACGCATCGTTTGCGGCCCGAACCTGGATCAAATTCCCCCGTGTTGATCTTCTAAACCCGCTCTTTGCATAGCCCCGCGCCCCGCCAACTGTAGTAGGGTTTCCCTGTGATTCCATAGGTGTCGTTCTTGAACCCCGACATCTTTGGCGCGCCAGGTAGGGGGCGTGGGCTGTGAAAAATCTGGTTTAGAAGTTAGTGCATCGACTTCATCATCGCGATGGCCCCCAAGAAGAAGAAGATCATAGCAATCGGGTCATCCGGAGCAGGCCCGTCCGCACCAGCCGGCAATCGACGGTGGCTACCGGATGAAAGCCGAGGCGCGGACATGAGCATCCACGCACGGCAATAGGAGCCAGGCGAGTGGCGTCGTTCGGGTCCAGGACAACGAGCCACACGCCGCTGGGTCCGGAGCGGGGCCGTGCTGCCCACAGGCGGCGCGGCAACCTCTATGGCGCCCCTGCCTGCGCCCATGCCGCGGCCTTCCCAGGCTGCGCGCAATGAGCAACGCCGTGACGTCGGTGCCCCCGGGCGCCGCCGCGGGAAGAGCCCTTTGCATCACTCTCAAGATGCATCGGGACGGCGTGCGCACCTGGACGCTGGCGGAGAGGGCGTGCGACCGCGAGACCGTGATAGAGCTCCTTCTAACATGGTTAGAAGTCGAAGCGCGTCACGGTCCACACAACTTTCGCCACCACCCACACCAGCAGAACGTTGGCGCGCGTCCAACTGCTCCTCCACTTCTCTCCCGCTGTGGAGAAGCTCGACGAGTGGAGGGCCACCATCCGGAGCCTCATCAGCTTCGCCAACAAAGATGAACTGCAGCTAGCGGGACCCTCGTGCCGGCGCTCGGTGGAACCGGTGCTCGCCGGAGGAGGAAGGACTGGGGGTGCTGCGACCATGGTGCACTCCCCTCTCCCACGCCAGCAACAGCAGCCGTCGGCTCGTCGGGCCGACGCTTGTGACAACGCTTCCACAGCGTCATCTGACCTTCGGGCCCGCTGTGACCAATGTCAAGTTCTTCGAGAGCGAGCTCAAGAGGACGCTCGGACCACCATTGAGCGGCGGCGGGAAGCTCGCTGTCACGCCCAATATGCGACCCTATCCAAAAGGAACTCGAAGGTCCCACCAAGGATAGACCCGCATATTGAAACGCTTTTGCAAGGTGGATATCATTACATCAACATTACATAATAGATGGGGATACATACATAAGGCATACAATGCCACACGAATACAACATTATCTTACAAGAGATCAACATCCGACTACGGATGGAACACAAACAGAAACTCAAACGACATCCACCCTGCTAGCCCAGGCTGCCGACCTGGAACCTATCCCACGATCGAAGAAGCAGAAGAAGAACTCCAAAACCAGCACACATCGCTCTCGCGTTATGATCATCGCATAAACCTGTACCTGCAACTGTTGGTGTAGTAATCTGTGAGCCACGAGGACTCAGCAATCTCATTACCATGGGTATCAAGACTAGCAAAGCTTAATGGGAAAGGAAGGGGTAAAGTGGTGAGGTTGCAGCAGCGGCTAAGCATATATGGTGGCTAACATACGCAAATGAGAGCGAGAAGAGAAGCAAGAGGAACGGTCGACAACTAGTAATGATCAAGAAGTGATCCTGAACTCCTACTTACGTCAGACATAACCCAGAAACCGTGTTCTCCTCTCGATCAACCCCGAAAAGAGACACTCACGGTTACGCACATGGTTGGTGTGAGTTTACTTCAAGTTTACTACAACCGAATATTAACAAATTCCCATCTGCCACATAACCGTGGGCACGGCTCTCGAAAGTTTATACCCTGCAGGGGTGTCCCAACTTAGCCCATGATAAGCTCTCGCGATCAACGAAGGATATTCCTTCTCCCCGGGAAGACCCGATCAGTCTCGGAATCCCGGCTACAAGACATTTCGACAGTAATAAAACAAGACCAGCAAAGCCGCCCGATGTGCCGACAAATCCCGATAGGAGCTGCACATATCTCGTTCTCAGGGCACACCGGATAGGTCAGCCTACGAGTAAAACCAGCCCTCGAGTTGCCCCGTGGTGGCCCCGCAGTCTGCCTGTTTCGGACCGACACTCGAAGGAGCACTGGCCCGGGGCGCTAAAATAAAGAAGATGACCCTTGGGCTCCGAAACCCAAGGGAAAAAGGGCTAGGTGAGGCAAATGGTAAAACCAAGGTTGGGCCTTCTTTGGAGGAGTCTTATTCAAAGCTAACTGTCAAGGGGTCCCATAAATCACCCAACCGCGTTAGGGACGCAAAATCCGGGAACATAATACCGATATGACGGAAACTAGGGGCGGCAAGAGTGGAAAAAAACACCAGGCATAAGGCCGAGCCTTCCACCCTTAACCAAGTATATAGATGCATTAATAATATAAGAGATATTGTGATATCCCAACATAATCCTGTTCACCATGGAGCAATCTTCAACTTCATCTGCAACTAACAATGCTATAAGAGGGGCTGAGCAAAGCGGTAACATAGCCAAGCAACGGTTTGCTAGGAAGGGGAAAAAGGTCAGAGGCTGACATGGCAAATTGGGAGGCTTGAGGAGCAAAAGATAGGTAGCGCAACATAGCGAAAGAACGAAGCAACTAGCATAGCAATGATACTAATGAGATCCAGGGTAGCGGTCATCTTGCCTGAAATCCCGCAAGGAAGAAGAACGCGTCCATGAAGAAGAAGAAGGCACGAAAGGCAGACCAAGCGTGAGCGAACGAATCCTCACGATCATAGCAAGCAGGAACTATCGAGAAGAAGCACACAACATGGTAAACACACCACACATAGACAAGAGATGATGCTCAACCAAGCATGATGCATGACAAAGGCTACATGAAGCTACTCATGGCAAGAGATGATGCATACAAGAGCAACACATCAAAGCAAGTTTAAATGAGGCCGGAAACAACATAGAACAATTCCGGTAAGTCCTCATATGCAAGTTTCGAAATTGCTCCAGATCTGAATAAACCTTATGTTCAAGTTGTTAAACAGCAAGTTAAGATGCACCATGATGATCTACACGAAATTCTAGTCAAGTTACATATAAAGTTCATTTAATTCGGAGCTACGGCCTAGAAGATATGAGCAAAACAAGTTAAACATGGCATTGATGCAAAATGCATACGAACCTCAAGCAAACACTCTCAAAACAAGGATGCAACATGATAATATGAAAGTACATGCAAAATCAAGCAAGTTTCATATAGAGCATACTCAAAACGGAGCAACGGTTCAACACATACACATGAAACAAGTTATAGCAACAATTTGTCCAAAACAGCAACTAGACATATTGCAAGCATCAAACAACATGCTACAGAATCCCAACATGAAAACAAAAGGCATGGGCATGATGTACAGGTAATGCATGACAAAACATGAACACTGAGCTATCTCCATAAACCACTAGAACATGCTCAAAAGGACATGGCAAGATTGAAAATAATAACAGTTTCAGACTTTGCAGAAATAACATCAGGTTGCAATGCTTAGAGCTATCAAAAAACATGTCACAGCAAGCTATCATGTCAAACTAGAGCATGTCATGAACCTACTAATTTCATAGAACAAATGTCCCTTACTGACTATGAGCCAAAAAGGATCCGAAGATATGGTGGCACCCATGTAAACATGGCAAGTTATATTACAGATTCATACATGGCAGGAACAACAATAACTAGGCATGTTGGTGAGCTTGAACCACTCACCACAGAGCAATACATGGCATGGCAAGGCAACCAACAGTAAGAAGACATGTTTATGAAGCTAAGAATGGCAAGATCAAGTTCATAGAGTGCATGGATCACTAACAACAATCATGGCAACATTGAACTTAATGTTAATAGGCTGACAGCAACATTATTTAGCAATTTTAGAGCCAGATTACAACAAGCTACAATAGGCTATAAATGCAACCAGGGGCATGGATGGATAGAGAAAGACATTTCTAACAAAAAATACTTAGTGAACATCTCCATATTATGCATAGAATGACTTGTAGAAGCAGGTTAACATAGCATCATGAAATAGCAGATTCAGACATGCAAAACAGCAACAGCAAATACCCTATTTAACAAGCTTGATGCATTCACTACAGGACCCACAAAAATACATGGATAGCACCACTGTGAAGATGGCATGCCATAGCACAAAACACATGTAGATCTCATGCTCATAAAATGCACAAATCAAATGCAACAAAAATGACAAATTATCAAGTTATAACAGTTTCAGCAGGTTAACATCATATAGCACTCTTGCAACGATAATTCAGGAATCAAGATGAACTCAAATGAACATGGTGCAATGTAAGAGAATGTAGAGAATATCAATATGAACACTTTGATATGCTACACTCCCAAAATGGAACAGTATGCATGGAGTTACAGCAAGTCAAAGTTAGCACCAGAATGCAAGAATTTCAGGACTTAGCAGCAAATCACCTCCGCGAACACGGGATCCAGTTCGAGGAAGATCCATTACTCGTACAGAGCAGCCATGGCGGAAGTCAACGCCGACGGGGAGGGTGCGTGGGACTCCGGCGGGGCTCGGGATGGCCGGGAATGGGTAGATCAAGTCGTGGGCGGCCGGATCCGGGCAAGGGCGGCGGTGGACGGAGCTCGGGGCGGCGCTGGCCGGACTTGGAGCTCGGGGCGCCATCCATGGCGGCCTCCTTATGCATCACGGGAGAGAGAGGGATATGAGCGCGGCGGAGAGGAAGGACAGGGAGAAGGAGGAGGAGACGGGACCGGCCTGGACCGGTGGCGCTCCGGTCGCCGGAGTTGGACGGCGGCGAGGCGGCGGGGCGGAGTGCAGGCGGCAGTCGCCGTGGCGGTCGGAGCTTCGGGCGACAGGTGGCTCGGGCGGAAGCGGCGGCAGCGGCGGCTGCGGGCGCTGGGCCCAGATCGGCCGGCGGGCGGATGAGCTCCGGCGGGCCCATGCGGTGGAGGCGCGGTGGAGACGGCGACTGCGACACGTGGCGGCTCCGGAGAGGCTGGGGCGCGGCGGCGGACGCGTCCGGCTCCGCCCGGACGTGTCCGGCGGCGGAGAGGGAGCGGGGCTAGGGTTTGGACTGCGAAGAATTCGGAGGGGATCACATATTTATAGATAAAGGGAGCTAGGAGACTCCAAATGGGGTGCGGTTTTCGGCCACGCGATCGTGATCGAACGACCGAGAGCATGGAGGGGAGTTTGCTGGGTTTTGGGCCACTTTGGAAGGGGTGTTGGGCTGCAAGACAAAAGGGGTTTTATGGTTACCCGGTTAACCGTTGGAGTATCAAACAACCTCCAAATGGAACGAAACTTGACAAGCGGTCTACCGGTGCTATACCAAGGCCGCTTGGCAAATCACAGTCCATTCTGAGAATGTTTAACACCCGCTCACAACAAGAGACAAAAAAGGGGGACGCCGGAGGACATAGGAGTGCCGGATTGCAAGACGGACAACGGGGAAAATGCTCGGATGCAAGAAACGAACACGTATGCAAAATGAAATGCACATGATGACATGACAAAATGCAACACGCAAGCAAATGACATGGCAACGACGACGAATAACTGGCGGACACCTGGCGCATCGAATCCGGGGCGTTACAACACTCCTCCACTAACAAGAGATCTCGTCCCGAGATCTTAGGACCAAGACGGAAGGGAAAAGGGATGAGGTGAAATAAGAACAAGAGAGAGGGGATGAACAAGGTCGAGGACACTCGGGAAGAAGAGAGGAACAAAGAATATGGCGAGACCCAAAAGCTCAAGAAACAAGATGGACTCTAAAAGCACTCCGGTTAAACATGGAAAGAGTAGAACATGAACTTGAGAGGATGGAATGGTACTTGATGAACTCTTGAAAAATGAATTAAATCATGAAGAACCACCGTGAAGAACTCCGGTAACAAAAAGGATGATGCGATAGAATGAAGGAAGAAAGAATAAGATGAGCCTTGCGGTGATTTAGATGGAGGTTCTGACGAGATGGCCGAGGAAATTTGAACTCCGAAAAAGAAAAGATGAAAAACACTTGGAAATAGAAATTATTCCTCACGAACAAACTCCGAAGAAAAGGATTAATCACTTTGATGAAATAAGAATAAGATTTATTGTATGCTTATCCTTCATCAAATTAAATTGATGACAAGCAATGGATTTTGCATACTACTTATTCTTCTTGAAAAGGACTTATGGGGGGTAGCACAAAACTTGAGAAGGTCTTCGTGAACCACCGGTAGGATTGAAAGAACAAATGGGTTAATATGATAATCAAAGAAAAAGAATCTTGAACGAACCACCGTTAGCTTTCGGAAATGACTGACGAAAGAGAATGAATCGCCGGGAAGAATTAGAAAAGCACAAAGATACTAGAGGGAATTAGATGCAACAGAACAAAGAGATCATGAGCTGATTAAAGAACACTTGAACGAAGCACCGGGATAAATAGAGAACGATAACTGGAATGATGGCCTCCGGTGAAAAGAAATGGAAAAACAATTCCTGACATAGTCCGGATGGGTAAGAAAAAACTATCTAATAAATGGAATAATTCGCGAGGATAACATGAAGCTAGAACCACGAAACTTCGAGAGAACGGACAAGATTTAGAGGAAAAATTCTCTTCAATCTTCAAATGATGAGGAGAAACACCACCAAAGTTAATGAGATACTCCGAAAGAAAGAAAATCAGAGAGGTTGAGCCAACAATGAAATGATTTGAAATTGATCTTGGAAAAGGCATGTGACTGATGGAATCCATTCTCAAGTCACACTTGAAAAGAATTGGGAATAGCTCCGGGGAAATTAAAAGCGTCAGGTAAGATCCTGGGAAAGACCTGTGGGTTAGGGCCCACTGAAGAGATAACACCGTTGGAAAGGATTGTTGAACAGATAGATGATGCAATCGGAACAATTGAAATATTTAAATGAGGTGACAACCTCGAATTAATTGGAACACAGACAAATCTCCTGAGATGTCTTGAACACTCCGGAAGGATAAGCTGGCAAGAGGCGAACGAGCAAGTAAAATACTTGATCCGAGGGAAAGAATATAATCACTACCGAAAAAACTTGAATTGAAACCACCGGAAAAAGAAAGGGATGAAGAATCTCAAACAAAAGAGAATTCACCGGTTGAAATGATTGAGGGAAGACTGAAGAGACTCCGTACGAATGAAATTGATGGTCAAGAGAGAGTCAGACTCCGGGAAGAAAAGGGGTGGGAGGGCGGGAAAACAAAGGCAACTTGGAAGGGGAACCGACGAATATCTTGAAGAGAAAACACCGGTTGAAATCGTTGAGGAAAGAAAGCAAAGACTTCGCACGAGTAGGATGGATACTCGATTACGTACTCTGTTTCCGAGAGGAAGAAGGGAGGGAGGGTGGGAAAAACAAGGACAACTTCGGACAAGGAAAAAACAACGACGTCGGAGGAAGAACTGAGGATTGAACTTGGCAAAGATGAAGATGGTCGAGTCGACTTGACGAGAAATGCACCGGACAAAAGAGGATGGACAACTCACGAAACTAACCGCGTGATTCTAAAGAAAAATTTGAACGGGAAGAGGAGTAATTCAAAACACCTACGTCAAGATTCCGCACTGCAGAAGCGTATTTAAGGGCTGAGGAGTAAAAAGAATTCCTACTCTCCGATATAACTAGACTCAGAAAATAGTTTTCTTCTAGACTCAACAATGGCCAAACTACACGATCAATCAAGGGGGCTCCTAAGGTCGGTCGAGGCTCTGATACCAACTTGTCACGCCCAATATGTGACCCTATCCAAAAGGAACTCGAAGGTCCCACCAAGGATAGACCCGCATATTGAAACGCTTTTGCAAGGTGGATATCATTACATCAACATTACATAATAGATGGGGATACATACATAAGGCATACAATGCCACACGAATACAACATCATCTTACAAGAGATCAGCATCCGACTACGGATGGAACACAAACAAAACTCAAACGACATCCACCACTGCTAGCCCAAAGGCTGACCGGAACCTATCCCTGATCGAAGAAGCAGAAGAAGAACTCCAAAACCAGCACACATCGCTCTCGCGTTATGATCATCGCATAAACCTGTACCTGCAACTGTTGGTGTAGTAATCTGTGAGCCACGAGGACTCAGCAATCCCATTACCATGGGTATCAATACTAGCAAAGCTTAAAGGGAAAGGAAGGGTAAAGTGGTGAGGTTGCAGCGGCTAAGCATATATGGTGGCTAACATACGCAAATGAGAGCGAGAAGAGAAGCAAGAGGAACGGTCGACAACTAGTAATGATCAAGAAGTGATCCTGAACTCCTACTTATGTCAGACATAACCCAGAAACCGTGTTCTCCTCTCGATCAACCCCGAAAAGAGACACTCACGGTTACGCTTTACGGTTGGTGTATTTTAGAAGAGTTTACTTCAAGTTTACTACAACCGGATATTAACAAATTCCCATCTGCCACATAACCGTGGGCACGACTCTCGAAAGTTTATACCCTGCAGGGGTGTCCCAACTTAGCCCATGATAAGCTCTCGCGATCAACGAAGGATATTCCTTCTCCCCGGGAAGACCCGATCAGTCTTGGAATCCCGGCTACAAGACATTTCGACAGTAATAAAGCAAGACCAGCAAAGCCGTCCGATGTGCCGACAAATCCCAATAGGAGCTGCACATATCTCGTTCTCAGGGCACACCGGATAGGTCAGCCTCACGAGTAAAACCAGCCCTCGAGTTGCCCGTGGTGGCCCCTTGATCTGCCCATTTCGGACCAACACTCGAAGGAGCACCGCCCGGGGGCTAAAATAAAGATGACCCTTGGGCTCAAAACCCAAGGAAAAAGGGCTAGGTGAGGCAAATGGTAAAACCAAGGTTGGGCCTTCTTTGGAGGAGTCTTATTCAAAGCGAACTGTCAAGGGGTCCCATAAATCACCCAACCGCGTTAGGGACGCAAAATCCGGGAACATAATACCGATATGACGGAAACTAGAGGCGGCAAGAGTGGAACAAAACACCAGGCATAAGGCCGAGCCTTCCACCCTTAACCAAGTATATAGATGCATTAATAATATAATAGATATTGTGATATCCCAACATAATCCTGTTCACCATGGAGCAATCTTCAACTTCATCTGCAACTAACAACGCTACAAGAGGGGCTGAGCAAAGCGGTAACATAGCCAAGCAACGGTTTGCTAGGAAGGGGAAAAAGGTTAGAGGCTGACATGGCAAATTGGGAGGCTTGAAGAGCAAAAGATAGGTAGCGCAGCATAGCGAAAGAACGAAGCAACTAGCATAGCAATGATAGTAATGAGATCCAGGGTAGCGCTCATCTTGCCTGAAATCCCGCAAGGAAGAAGAACGCGTCCATGAAGAAGAAGAAGCCACGAAGACGAACCAAGCGTAGACGAACGAATCCTCACGATCGCAACGAAACGGGAACTATCGAGAAGAAGCACACAACATGGTAAACACACCACACATAGACAAGAGATGATGCTCAACCAAGCATGATGCATGACAAAGGCTACATGAAGCTACTCATGGCAAGAGATGATGCATACAAGAGCAACACATCAAAGCAAGTTTAAATGAGGCCGGAAACAACATAGAACAATTCCGGTAAGTCCTCATATGCAAATTTTAAAATTGGGCCAGATCTGAATAAACCTTATGTTCAAGTTGTTAAACAGCAAGTTAAGATGCACCATGATGATCTACACGAAATTCTAGTCAAGTTACATATAAAGTTCATTTAATTCGGAGCTACGGCCTAGAAGATATGAGCAAAACAAGTTAAACATGGCATTGATGCAAAATGCATACGAACCTCAAGCAAACACTCTCAAAACAAGGATGCAACATGATAATATGAAAGTACATGCAAAATTAACCAAGTTTCATATAGAGCACACTCAAAACGGAGCAACGGTTCAACACATAGACATGAAACAAGTTATAGCAACAATCTGTCCAAAACAGCAACTAAGTATATTGCAAGCATCAAACAACATGCTACAGAATCCCAACGTGAAAACAAAAGGCATGGGCATGATGTACAGGTAATGCATGACAAAACATGAACACTGAGCTATCTCCATAAACCACTAGAACATGCTCAAAAGGACATGGCAAGATTGAAAATAATAACAGTTTCAGACTTTGCAGAAATAACATCAGGTTGCAATGTTTAGAGCTATCAAACAACATGTTACAGCAAGCTATCATGTCAAACTAGAGCATGGAATGAACTTACTAATTGCATAGAACAAAAGTCCCTTACTGACCATGATCCAAAAAGGATCCGAAGATATGATGGCACCCATGTAAACATGGCAAGTTATATTACAGATTCATACATGGCAGGAACAACAATAACTAGGCATGTTGGTGAGCTTGAACCACTCACCACAGAACAATACATGGCATGGCAAGGCAACCAACAGTACGAAGACATGTTTATGAAGCTAAGAATGAAAAGAGCAAGTTCATAGAGTGCATGGATCACTAACAACAATCATGGCAACATTGAACTTAATGTTAACAGGCTGACAGCAACATTATTTAGCAATTTTAGAGCAAGATTACAACAAGCTACAGCAGGCTATAAATGCAACCAGAGGCATGGATGGATAAAGAAAGACATGTAGAACAAAACATACTTAGTGAACATCTCCAGATTATGCATAGAATGACTTGTAGAAGCAGGTTAACATAGCATCATGAAATAGCAGATTCAGACATGCAAAACAGCAACAAGTACCCTACTTAACAAGCTTGATGCATTCACTACAGGACCCACAAAAATACATGGATGGCACCACTGTGAATATGGCATGCCATAGCACAAAACACATGTAGGTCTCATGCTCATAAGATGCACACATCAAATGCAACAAAAATGACAAATCATCAAGTTATAACAGTTTCAGCAGGTTAACATCATATAGCACTCTTGCAACAATTATTCAGGCATCAAGATGAACTCAAATGAACATGGTGCAATGGAAGAAAATGTATAGCATCTCACATTTTGATATGCTACACGCCCAAAACGGAACAGTATGCATGGAGTTACAGCAAGTCAAAGTTAGCACCAGAATGCAAGAATTTCAGGACTTAGCAGCAAATCACCTCCGCGAACACGGGATCCAGTTCGAGGAAGATCCATTCCTCGTACAGAGCAGCCATGGCGGAAGTCAACGCCGACGGGGAGGGTGCGTGGGACTCCGGCGGGGCTCGGGATGGCCGGGAATGGGTAGATCAAGTCGTGGGCGGCCGGATCCGGGCAAGGGCGGCGGTGGACGGAGCTCGGGGCGGCGCTGGCCGGACTTGGAGCTCGGGGCACCATCCATGGCGGCCTCCTTCTGCATCACGGGAAAGAGAGGGAGATGAGCGCGGCGGAGAGGAAGGACAGGGAGAAGGAGGAGGAGACGGGACCGGCCCGAACCGGTGGCGCCCGGTCACGGAGTTGGACGGCCAGGCGGCGGGCGGAGGTAGCGGCAGCTGGCCGCCAGGCGCAGAGCTCGGTCGACGGTGGCTCGGGCGGAACAGCGGCGGCTGCGGGCGCTGGGCCCAGATCGGCCCGAGGCGGAGCAGCGGATGGGCTCCGTCAGGCCCATGCGGTGGAGGCGCGATGGAGACGGCGGCTGCGACACGTGGCGGCTCCGGAGTGGCTGGGGCGCGGCGGTGGACGCGTCCGGCTCCGCCCGGACGTGTCCGGCGGCGGAGAGGGAGCGGGGCTAGGGTTTGGACTGCGAAGAATTCTGAGGGGATCACATATTTATAGATAAAGGGAGCTAGGAGACTCCAAATGGGGTGCGGTTTTCGGCGACGCGATCGTGATCGAACGACCGAGAGCATGGAGGGGAGTTTGCTGGGTTTTGGGCCACTTTGGAAGGGGTGTTGGGCTGCAAGACAAAAGGGGTTTTACGGTTACCCGGTTAACCGTTGGAGTATCAAACAACCTCCAAATGGAACGAAACTTGACAAGCGGTCTACCGGTGCTATACCAAGGCCGCTTGGCAAATCACAGTCCATTCTGAGAATGTTTAACACCCGCTCACAACAAGAGACAAAAAAGGGGGACGCCGGAGGACATAGGAGTGCCGGATTGCAAAACGGACAACGGGGAAAATGCTCGGATGCAAGAAACGAACACGTATGCAAAATGAAATGCACATGATGACATAACAAAATGCAACACGCAAGCAAATGACATGGCAACGACGACGAATAACTGGCGGACACCTGGCGCATCGAATCCGGGGCGTTACACTTGCCATCAGTCAGATAGGCGTGCAGGGCCCAGTATGGACCGCCCAACGCCGGGGGGTTCCGGCGACCTACCTTACGAGGTGGGTTGTCCAGCCTTTACCCGTGAGCTGCGGCAGTTCCAGTGGCCCTCCCACCGCACATTCAAGCCTGATGTTGGGGAAAAGTACAACGGCAAGACTCACCCGTCGGAGTTCCTTAGCATCTACACCATTGCAATGCAAGCCGCCGGGGCTCGCAACGACAAGGTGCTCGCCAACTACTTTCCGTTGGCACTTAAGCCCAACGTTATTTCATGGTTGATGCACCTGCCAGTGGATTCCATCTCTTCTTGGTCAGATCTGTGCCACGAGTTTGTTGGCACCTTTACCGGAGGCCACCAAATTAAAGCTCCTGGCCAGCAAGCGATTTGCATGTCATCCCCCAGAAGGACGGCGAGTCCCTGCGCAAGTACATACAAATGTTCAGAGTGTGCAGTATAGCATCCCAGATGTTCACCCCACCGCTGTTATCAGTGCATTCCATCAGAATGTGCGCAACCGCAAGATGCGTGAAGAGCTGGCGACGAACAAGGTCAAGCATGTAGTCGAGCTTTATGTTCTGGCTGACAAATGTGCTCGGGCTGAAGAAGGAAGGAAGTAGCCTGGCGAATATGCCTGTGCGGAAACCGAATCCACAGACGAAGACGCTGCCGCCCCAGCAAAGAAGGGTCGACGCTGCAACAGGAAGCATAAGGGCAAGACCATGCTTGCCGTCGAGGGATCCTGTGACCCCGGCGCCGCCAAGAAGGCCAAGGCTGACGACCCTGGCAAGGAAGTTGCCGGGTGCACCGCCTGCCGGGCCTTGGTGGCTGCCGACATGCCAGGGGGCTCCGACAAGCAGTGTTGCAAGATCCATCGCACCAAGGGCCACGATCTCCAGAACTGCTGACAGGTTGAGCTACTTGCAGAGAAACAGAAAGCCGAATATGAGAGGCGGGACAAGGAGAAGGGCCAGGATGGTGCTGAGGGGTCCGGCAAGAAGCGTGGCGGCCAAGGAGATCGCTGCAGCAAGGATAATCAACAAGAGAGGCCCGCTCGGGGCCGTGACAAGAAGGAGGAAGATGATGATCATGGTGAGGACAACGACTCCGGTGAGCATGAGTTACAGAAAGCTACAGAGGCCATGTGCATTGACGGGGGTGCCTCGTTGCATACCTCTCACCGCCGGCTGAAGCAGTGGGAGCGTGAGGTCACTGCGGCGGAACCGTCGTTGGATGCCCAGAAGCCACTGAAGTGGTCCAGCACACCTATCATTTTTGACACCGAGGATCACCCTTATCGCACGACTGCGGTCGGGTGTTTGCCGTTGTTGGTCTCACCAACAATACGCAACCTCAAGGTGACAAAAGTGCTAGTTGATGGTGGGGCCGATCTAAATTTGATCTCGCCTGCTGTGATCGAGAGGCTGCAAATCCCCGATGGAGACCTCGAGGAGACGGGCACGTTTCAAGGGGTCAACCCGGGGAGGAGTTAGCCGAAAGGTAAAATCACGTTGCCAGTTACATTCGGGGGCGAGCTGAACTACAGGACGGAGAAGATCATTTTTTATGTCACCAGGATCCCTCTGCCCTACAATGGGATCCTTGGCCGCCAGCGCTGGCCAAGTTCATGGCAACATCACATTATGCCTACAACACGTTGAAGATGCCCGGGCCACTGAGCATCATCACCGTCGCCTCCGACAAGAAGGACGCGCTCATCTGTGCCGACCAGCTCTACCGAGAGGCAGTTACAGCAACAGCCGCTAAGGCACTTGCTCCTGCCACTGAAGCCGAAGGAGGGAAGAAGACTGGAAAGACCTCTGCCTCTGCCGGAAAGGCCCCTTCCGGTGAGACCTCTTCCGGCAAGACCTCCTGCACCCACTCCGGCAAGCGCGCCTCTTCGGAGTGTTGCGCTCCCATCGAGGACATGCTAGAGAGCTCCACCGGCAAGAGCAAGAAATCCAAGGCAACACCACCAGAGACCAAGAAGGTGCCCATCAAGAAGGACGACACGGGCGGGGCTTTTACCATAAGCTCCACCATTGACAGCAAATAGGAAAGCGCACTCGTCACCTTCCTGCTGGCGAATGTCGACGTGTTTGCATGGCAAGCATCTGACATCCCCGGCGTTCCCAGGGAGGTGATTGAGCACCATGTTGCTGTCTGTCCTCATGCGCGGCCCATCAAGCAGAAGGTCAGGAAGCAAGCTTTGGAGAAGCAAGAGTTCATCATCGAGGAGATCAGGAAGTTGGAGGCGGCAGGTTTGGTCAGAGGAGTGCTCCACCCCACGTGGTTGGCGAATCCGGTGGTAGTGCATAAAGCAAATGGGAAGTGGAGGCTGTGTATTGACTACACAAATATCAATAAGGCCTGCCCAAAGGATCCTTTCCCTTTGCCACGCATTGACCAGATAGTGGAGTCCACTGCCGGGTGTGACCTGCTGTCATTCCTCGACGCCTACTCAGGGTACCACCAAATCTTCATGATGAAGGAAGACGAAGAGAAGACTATGTTCATCACCCCATGTGGTACGTACTGTTTCGTACGGATGCCTTTCAGGTTGAAGAGTGCCGGTTCGACGTTTGCCCGAGCAGTCCAAATTGGTTTTGAACCCCATCTGCATAGAAATATGGAAGCCTACATGGATGATATAGTAGTCAAAACCAAGGACAAGGCCACACTCGTGCATGATCTAGAGGAAACATTTGCAAACCTGTGCAAGATCAACCTCAAGCTCAACCCAGAGAAGTGCGTGTTCGGCGTCCCATCCGGCAAACTTCTTGGGTTCTTTGTGTCTCAGCACGGTATCGAAGCAAATCCCGACAAGATCAAAGCAATTGAGCAGATTGAGGCGCCGAAGTAAGTCAAAGACGTCCGTAGGCTTGCCGGCTGTGTTGCTGCTCTAAGTAGGTTCATCTCCAAATTTGCTGAATGCACCCTCCCCTTCTTCAAAGTTATGAAGAAGGTGGGTCCAATGAAATGGACTCCGGAGGTAGAGGCAGCATTGCAAGATTTGAAGAGGTACCTCTCCTCCACGCCAATACTAGTCGCGCCTAAGCCACAAGAGTCGTTGCTGCTATATCTAGCAGCGACGAATCAAGTGGTCAGTGCTGCGCTAGTAGCGCAGAGGGAACATGAGGAAGAAGCAGCAGTGGTAGCGGAGCCGTCAGATGATGGGCTAGAGCTCTTCCCGGCGGGGCCTGACGCCGGCGAGGCAGAACCCCCGGCAAGGCCCGGTCCCGGCAAGACTGAGACTGCGCAGATGGGAAAAATTGAAGAGAAGAAGAAGGTGGTGCAGCACCCGGTTTATTTTGTCAGTTCCCTCTTGCAGGGGGCTTGATCAAGATATTCTGGTATGCAGAAGCTGCTTTTCGGCCTCCTTATGGCCTCGAGAAAGCTGCATCACTACTTTCAAGCGCACGAGATCACCGTCGTCACCCGCCTCCCTTTGCAACGGATCTTGCACAACCCAGATGCGACTGGGAGGATCGTGGAATGGCCATTGGAACTGTCGAGCTTTGGCCTCAAGTTTGAAAGTATTTCAACCATCAAGAGCCGAGCCTTGGCAGAGTTCATAGCAGAATGGACCTCAACGCCCGACGAGGAGATTCAAGAGACCACCCTTCCCGGCAAGGAGACGAGCCGTGATTGGATCATGTACTTTGATGGAGCTTTCTCGCTGCAAGGTGCTGGTGCCGGCGTGCTACTCGTCGCACCCACCGGAGAGCGCCTCAAGTACGTAGTCCAGATGCACTTTCCCCGGGAAAAATCAACGAACAACACGGCAGAGTACGAGGGATTGCTTGCTGGTCTCAGGATCGCGGCAGACCTCAGAATCAGGAAGCTCATCATCAGAGGTGATTCGTAGCTCGTCGTCAAGCAAGTTAACAAGGATAACCAGAGCCCGTTGATGGAGGCCTATGTGGATGAGGTGAGGAAATTGGAGGAGCGTTTTGATGGTATGCAAGTAGAGCATGTTCCCCGAGCAGAGAACAACATTGCCGATGACTTGTCAAAGCGCGCTGCCCTCAAGTTGCCTGTGGAACCAGGTACCTTTGTGCTTCAATTAACCCAGCCGTCTGTTGAGCCATCGATAGGACAAAATAAACAAAGGAAAGCGGGCCCCGACAAGTACTTTCCCGCTGAGCTCCCAGGAGCCGCCAGCAAAGACGTTGCCGGGTGCCCCAAGCTTGCCGAGGAGCAGCGACCTTCGACAGGGCCCCAAGCCCTGGCCGTAGAGGCAGCTGCCCCCACGGCCGAAGATGAGCCTTTAGTCCTTGCCGTCAAGCCCCAGGCTCCAGCATGGATGCAGCACACCGTCTGTTTCCTCCAAACAGGGGAACTCCCGGGGAACAGGAAGAAGCAAAGAAAGTAGCCCGTCAGTCCAGCATGTACCAATTTGTGGATGATGCCCTATATAAAAGGAGACCGAACGGCGTGAAACTGAAGTGCATTCCTCGGGAGGATAGACTGGAGCTGTTGGCAGAGATACATGGAGGCATGTATGGCTCCCACATAGGGTCAAGAGCCCTCGTCGGCAAAGCGTTCCGGCAAGGTTTCTTCTGGCCCACCGCTCTCCAGGATGCAACTACACTAGTAACCAAGTGTGAAGCGTGCCAGTTCATTCAAAGAAGCTTCATCAACCAGCCCAAGCTCTTCAGACCATCCCTCTTTCCTGGCCATTTTCGGTCTAGGGGCTCGACATACTGGGCCCCTTTCCCCGTGCTGGTGGGGTCTTTGAGTACTTGTACGTCGCAATCGACAAGTTCACAAAGTGGCCAGAAGTGGAGCCAGTGAGAAAGGTGACATCACAGTCAGCCGTCAAGTTCTTCAAGGGACTAGTCTGTCGTTTTGGTGTGCCAAATAGAGTCATCACCGACAACGGCACAGAGTTCACGAGCCACACCTTCATGCAATATATCCAAGACCTCGGCGGCAAGGTTTGTTTTGCTTCTGTTGCTCATCCCAGAAGTAACAGCCAAGCTGAGAGGGCGAACGCAAAAGTGTTGCGAGGCCTCAAGACCAGGACTTTTGACAGGCTACACAAGTGCGGAAGGCGCTGGATTGATGAGTTGCCAACGGTTCTTTGGTCAATCAGGACGACGCCAAATCGAGCCACTAGACAGACACCCTTTTCCCTAGTATACGGGGCAGAAGCAGTTCTCCCCATGGAACTCATATACGGGTCACCTCGAGTGCTCGCTTATGATGTGCTTGAGCAAGAGCAGTTGCGTCAAGATGGTGCAACGCTCCTTGAGGAAGATCGTCTTCGGGCTACTGTGCGAGCCGCTCGCTACCAGCAAGCCTTGCGCCGCTACCATAGCCGCAAGGTTCATGCCCGAAGCCTTGAGGAAGGCAACCTTGTTCTTCGGTGAATCCAATCCGCCAAGAATTCCAACAAGTTGACGCCAAAGTGGGAAGACCCTTATCCAGTAATACGAGTCACCAGGCCCGGCGCAGTCCGCCTGGAGACCGAAGATGGTATTGCAGTGAGCAACTCCTGGAACATCGAACATCTTCGCAAGTTTTACCCGTAAGGCGCGGTTGCCGGGCCCCCCGGCAAACCACCTTTTTGTACAAGCCTTGCCAGCAAGGCATGTAACCCTTTGTACAAAGCCAGGCGCAGACCCTGAGCAATAGATGAATAAATGAAGCTCTACCGCCCTAGAATTAGCATGCATGCTAGGTTGAGTCTCCCTCTCTGGTAGGGTTGATAGTGCTTGGCGGCAACTAACCCTTAGCATAGAGGTCGATTACATGTCTTTCTGTCTTTTCCAGTCCGTTCTTGGTTTGCAGGCCGCACAGGCGCTTCCACAGAGCCATTTGGAGGAAAGAAGGCGGATCGACACCCCCGACCCCGGCAAGCCAAGGTTGCGGGGGGCTGCAAATTCAGATAAGTTCTCTCCCTCCCCCGCTATGCGCTTCCGTATGAAACTTGAACGTACGAAACTTCGTTCACTCCTATACCACCGTGCTCCCTCTTTCCTATGCCCGAAATCCCTCTCAGGCCGGAATCTGGTTGTAGTTGCGGTGGAGGGGAAACAAGCAAAGGCCCGATCCTACTTTACCCCTACTCCCGCCAAGGGCGTGGGTATGGTCATGGTATAAAGTGGGAGGACGGCAAGGTTTGTTGCCGGGCGATGTTGTTTATTTGAAATAACAAGGACTCGCTCCTTAGCGTGGGCCTCGCTCACGCAGAAAAGAGCCCGACAAACACCCTTTTTCATTAATACGTTGATTAAACATGTACAACATAAACATAAGCAGGGAATTACAAAGTCTAGATTCGACAAGTGCCCGCAGGCTTAAGATCTAAAAAAGAGATAAGGTGCTCGTAATCCCTTTCATGTCCCTCTCCTTATGAAACGGACTGAGATAGCGGGAGGGCAAAAGCAGTGCCTAGGCGGGGTACGAGCAGCAGAAGACACCAAGAGAACGTCCCGGCGGCCGCCCATAAGAAGGCTGGTGATGATGGTCCCGGGGAAGAAGCTGAAAGATGAGGCAGCGGGCCGCCAATACGCGATGAAGGCGTCGATGCCATCGTACTCCAACTTGACAGCCCGCCACTCGCCTTCTTCATTTTCTCCGGCCCTCCAGCGCCAGCCGCCAGAAGCAACGGCCCCGAGAAGTTCAAAGAGCTGGCTCAAGGAGTCGCCGCCAAGAACTACCCCTGCCTGGAAGAAGCCCAGGTGCAGATGGTGCTGCTGCCGGCGTCGCCTAGGGACGGGGCGTCCGACATCTAGTCGGACCCGTCCTCATTTTCCTCCCCACCGGTCCCCTCCTCATCGCCGTCGCTCGAGGAGGAGCTCTCGTCGTCGGTCGAGCTCTCCATGCAGCACCCTAACCTGTGTCCCGAGCGCCCGAAGACCTTGATAGAGAGCAAGTCGCTCTCCACTAACTTGAAGTAGAGGACGTGCCCCTTCATCAAGCAATGGGCGCGTGCGAAGGTTTTCCGGCCCCGATGAAGAAGCATCACATGAGGGGCGGGGAACCTCGTGTTCACCCACATGTCGCCGTTGCAACATCCCTTCATGCGGAGCCTCAACCTCGGTGGCTGATCGATCTCCAGCACCCTCGCAAACGCCTCGGGAAGGCGAAGGCGGCTGGGCGGCGGCTCGCGCAACTGCAGGATAAACTCCAGTGCCGTGTCCCCAACATGGCCGCTCGACGAAGCAGGAGGAGATTGTGGAGGAGATGGTGACGATGCGGGTGTCCCCCTTCCGCTCCCACCTCTGCCTCGCCGACCGCGGCCCCGTCCGACGCCTTTGCCTCGAGCATGGCCTTCACCTTGGGCGTCTAGCTCTTCCTTAACCGTCGCGGCTCTCTGGCGGGAGGAAGTCCTAGTCGCCTCCGCGGAAGGATGGCCATGACCGCGCCCTCTCGCCATGGCAAAGGAAGGGAAGGGATCAAACTGGAAGAAGACGAATGCGGAAAGACTCCCCTTTTTATAGGGGGACGGGGCCGAACGAGCCTGAGGGCGGTCGCCCCAATCAACCAATCCAGCCGCCATGGGCGCGAGGAATCAGGACCAACCCGCTGCCCAAATCAGCGGCGCCCGGCCCCCCACCTCGGCATTAAAGCCCGTACCCTCCGTGTCCATCGCCTGCCCTCCCCGAGGCATTGGAGACACGTGGCAGGCGAGCCAAGATTCAGATGGCAAGTGGAACCGCCGTTTCACGCCCCGTGATCGTGGGGTGCAGGCGCCATGATGGCCACGACCCGAGTCCACTTAGTAAATGAGCCGCGCCCCTGCGGCTTCCTTTGTTTTTATGGGGGGGGGGGACGCGGACCGCCTCTTTACTATCTTACGGCAGGGTGACGCAAGCACGCTGCGACCGCCCCACGCACGACCCCCACGTCACGCACTCAATACGGATCTTCGGGAAGCGCAACTAGCGAAGGGATCACCACAGTCAAGAATCTGCCACGCACGCCCGCGCACCGTTCTTGGCCTGGCCCAACAACGCTACGCGCTTATATGTGGCCCAATCCCAGGGGCTCCTGTCGTTGTACAAAAGTAGGGGCCTTCTGTACCCCTTTACTTGTGCACGGGCAGTTGTAGCCACACCTGCAGCCACGCTTGGCGGGGCAGAGGAAGCAAGGGACAAGACTACTAGAGCAAGCACTCAAGCCTGAGGTGCGAAGAGCAAAGGGACAAGGTGGGCTTGTCCCGACAAGAGCCTTGCCGGGGCAGCCCGCATGGCCCCGGCAAGGGCCTTGCCGGGACAACTTATCCAACACCAGCAAGACCGCCACCCTTGAGCCCGAGGGTTCCGACACCATCAAAAACGTTGGAACCAAGGCTCGGGAGGCGCATGCGTGGTGGCATGAAGATCTTTGTGAAAACCAGAGGCCTGCTAGACTAGATGGGAATCAGAAGACAAAAGCCCCTCGGAAAGATCCTTGCCGGGGACGCCCACAAGAGCCCGGCAAGACCCTTGCCGGGGACATCCGTAGGGCCGCGGTCCAGCCCACACCTGCCAAGTATTCGCTGCCCCCCATGGCCGTTCCAACGCAACAACTAGCCTGCCAACTAGGCGCACACCTACGTGGCAACATGCAACTTCTAGGCCAACCAGGCAAGCACCTGCGTGGTGGCATGTAGATCTTCGTGAAGACCCTGCCACCACACCAGCTCAGCAGCCAGCCAGCCAGCATGGTGCTGCATGCCCCATCACCCTGGACGCGTTTTGAAGCAAGGCGAAGCGACGACGGACGGGACGAGCTTCTCTGCCGTCCTCGATAAAGCAGGAGGACACATAGGCGTCACATTAAATGCGTTTGTCCTATGATGTCAGGAGATAAACTTGTACACTGTAGACATTTTCCACCTCCTATGTGCCGCTGTGGCAGCCCCTTTGACATATAAAAGGAGGCCCGAGGCGTACTAAGGAAGGATTCGGACTTTTTGGGCTAGGCATGCACCACAACTAGTTCAAGAGCTCAAGAACACCAAATATACACCAAAGCAGGACTAGGGTATTATGCATCGTTTGCGGCTTGAACTTGGATAAAATTCCCCCGCGTTGATTTTCTAAACCCGCTCTTTGCACAGCCCCGCACCCCGCCAACCGTAGTAGGGATTCCCTTTGATCCCATAGGTGTCGTTCTTGAACCCTGACACTCTCCATCAGTGGTCTCTCACACATGCTCACGCACTCTCTCCCAAGGTGTCTTTCTCGCAGACATGCTCTCAATATAGCCCTCCCTCCCTCTCGTAACCATTTACGACTGTTTTCACTAACCTTTATCACAAGCACTCTTCCTCTCATAAGCATACAAACGCACAATCCCCATCGACCCTTTCTATATACATAGACCTGCCTACGTGTCTTGTGTACGCACATTATCTTTAGGCCTGTCTCTCACGCATTTTCTCACACCTCTCTTCCTAATCGACGAGTATGATTCTAGCAGAGCATTCTGTAGGATGCCCCTTAAAGTTAGGTTGGATGAATAGTAATATCAGAGATAAGGGGTTACCTTAATCCAAGGACGTAGGGTTACAATTCCTAGCTGGCTTTGTCAGTGGACACAGAGTCCTTCACGATTCTGCTATCTTTGTCTTGTACGACTAGTCATCCATGGGTCTCCCTAAATGCATCACAGGCCCACCAATGTGGCGCAGGATGGAACCGAACCAAGGGCCTCACCTCGGCCCCCTGGACCTCACGCGGTGACACACCCTCTGCCCCCAGGTCTCGTTATCTTCTCACACCCACACATACCAACACAGACACCACACAAAAAAATTCTCCTCGTGCCTCTATCCCCTCCCCCTTGCGTATACACACTCAAGGGCATCTCTCGTCGTGACATCATATTCGTTTCTCCCTCTCTAGACCTCTCTCATTTCTCGTGGTATCTCTCCCACGCCCCCCCCCCCCCCGTCGGCCCCTCTATCCATGCCTCTCTCGAATACGTAATACACACACATACCTCTCTAGGCCCTACCAAATACATCAACTACACATTCACACATGTTTACATCACGTACCCCATTGATCTAAAAAGCCCTCTCTTCAGGTTTATTTCGCATACAACTTTCCTTTTGAATAAAGTGTGGCCAAAAAATTATTTTAGAATTTCTACATATATACAACATTACAAAGTTATATGGAGTATGAACGTTAATTTGCATTGCATGGTGCCCACAAGGATATTTATTCCGCACTATGAATTTTATATATAAAGTTAGTCATAATAAAGAGAAACGAAGAGCATCTCTCTCTCTCCATCGCATACACCCCCTCTACTCCCCTTTCATGTACGCACACAAACTATCTTCAGGTCCTCTAAAAGTGCCCCCAGCACATTCACACATGTTTCATCTTTCTCTCGCGGTATATACAGTGACGATCATTGTATTTGAAGCGAAAGTACGATACGTACATCGGACTTCAGAATCCACTCATTACGGTCACCATTTATGTTTTGTGGTTATTATACAGTCACGGGCTCATCGTACAGCTCTGTATTTGCTCAAGACATGACTAGTTGACCAGTTAAACTCTTCACGTGGCACCTCTAGTGTTGCATCACATTATCTCACTACCATTGGGCCCACCTATCGGCGTGTATCTACTCTACACTCTTATAAAAATAGAGTTGGTGATGATGGTGTGCCTGCCATCCTGCAATATAGGCCGTCCGATTTATATCTGATGGATAGGAAGGAAACTATGGAAATTTTGCAAAAAGTACCCACACACCTCTCCACATTTGCAAATAAGGCCTTCCCTCGTTCATCCTTTCTCTCACAAGATAAACTACTCATACAAATGCATCTTGATGTTACGTGCAACGCATGGGCATCTTGCTAGTAAGAATAAAAACAAACGACAAAAAATACACGGTGGTTCAAAGTCATGACCGCGGGCATGGCGGACAAGGTGGCCTTGCATTGGTATGTTGAGCCGTCTGTTTTAACACACAGGAGCTGGTGTGGTGATTATACACACATACACACATGCACACGAACTGCATGCACGCAACACTCACACGAACACATGCAGACACGCACGCACGCAACACTCACACGTACACACGCAGCCACGCACGCACACAACACTGACATGCACACACGCACGCATGCATGCACACACCACACGACCAACACACACTCTCACGCTCAAGTGCTCAACCTACACGTGCATGCGCACACATCAGGCCCTAACAGACACATACACAACCAGGTGGTTCCCGCGCACGGGTTGGAGTCTTGTCGTGCCTGCGTAAATTTGTGTTTATCTGACCTTTTTCCTATGCAAACTGACAGGTGGGACCCACAAGGAACATGGTCAATTTAACTAGTCAACATAGTGCCATGCAGACTATTTGGCCGGTGAACAGAGTGCAATCTGATGCTGAACGGTGAGCAAGTGACTGTATAATCACCACAAAACATATATAGTGACCGTAATGAGCGTATTCTGAAGTCTGGTGACCGTATTATGCTTTTCTCTATGTAGGCCCTCCAAAACTACATCTCTACACGTTCTCGCATGTTACATCTAACAACTATGCAATACATCACTACTACTACACTCTAACACAATAAATCATATGTGTTTTTAGTTTTACTAGATATCATATTGTTACTTAATTATTCAGTTTGCATACATTAAAATTGCCTTTGAAATGTACGGCCAGTATCATCTACCCCGCGGGAAAAATCCCGCCCTTTCTTGTTTAACCGGGTTTGTATCGATGGATCTTGCGAAACAGCAAAACTATAGTACTAGTACTATAGTACAAGTAACAGTTCACTGGGACGCCATGTCGTGTATTCCTCCGTCGTAAGAGTGGAGTGCTCGCTTTCATAAATGTTCTAGTCCCTTTCGCCGACATGTGGGACATCAAGCTACCGGGTCCACGTGCCATACCGAAATACAGTGCAGAGCAGCAGGGGTGAAGCACCCCAGTCATGGTGCCGGCATAGTAATGAGAAATGAGGCGTCAAATCACAAAGTTGCACCTTTCCCGTAGTTAAGTTGGAGTGACGAAGTAATAATGCTAAAAAAAGAAGTTGGAGGGACGAAGCAACCATCATTTCACTCGTTGCTGATTCCACTTCTCCCTCATCTTCTTCAAGTTAACCATGTGTTGCTTCTGCCGTTGTTCTATCTCATGTGGGACGCGGATCGGCTTGGTAAAGCACTGACACGTGGGACCGCATGTTAACAAACCGCCATGCCAACGTCCTTTAAAAATAAGAAACCTCCCCCGCCATCTGCGTGGCAAAATCACCTCCTTTTTACTAATCTTGATACTATAATTTTTTAGGTCAATATAATTGAGATTTGTATAGATAGCACATAGGAGCAAAACCAAGTGGTATGGTTAAGGGCATCGACAATGTGTAGCCAAATGTGAAAATAGCTTTTGGCATCGATGGGAACCATTGTGGACGGTGCTGCCAAAGCCAAAAAGATGGAACCGAAGCTCCCTGATTGATTGATTGAAGAAATAGAAAAATGAAACTTCTCTCATCTTTCTCCCGTGCTTGGACGCATGTACAGTATAGAGCACAAAGTCTACTCCCTTGTCCTTGCTATCACAAATCACAAAGTAGTGAGGCGTCAAATCACAAAGCATGGATGAAGCAACCATGATTTCACTCTTCGCTGACTCCGCTTCTCCATCGTCTTCATCGAGAAATCACCTCACCGCACTAAGCTGGACAGACGATGCTATTGTGTAGTACTAGTACATTTACGCGTCCTTTCGTTCAACTGACTCCCTGGATGCAAATAAGACGGTTGTCTTGGCTTGCAGGCAGACTTTTCGAATGACTTACCGTGGTCTCCCTCAGTGGTGTTCTCCGTTGAACGCACTTCGCCATACCACAACGTTCGAGATATCGTCAACGTCGCCGCAATGGGGAAGGAAGTCAAATAGTTACTACCTCCATTTTTTTTGTACACAAGGCCAGTATATCAAAATTACAATTTGCAGAAGGCCACTAACACTAATTGAGGCAAAATTGATGGGGTTTGCCTAGTACTAGCAACCAAGGACATTAATATACCCTTGCACGCATGCGGAAGTGAGAAGGTTGGTTTGCATGGCGCTGCATTAATCAAGCGATGAGGAGTGAGATGGTCAGCTCTTTGGGCTTTGGAGAAAAAATACGCATTAATTGACGTGTCAAATGAGGATTTGTATCGATTAATCCCGCGAAGGAAAACCCCGCCTTTCTTTTTTAACACTAGTACTCCTACGTACATACTTGTATCCTGTTTGGGTCTAGGCCTTGCATTGCCATACTTCACCACACATTTTTGCCAAGATTGCCTAAAGTTTTCAAAATGAAAAGGAGGTACACTTGCACACGGCTGTCGCGGTCGCACTGCACCCTCATACAGTCACTCCTGCATGTCGCGGTCGCACCGCACCCTCACACAGTCACTCATGCATGCCTCAAACCCAACCAAGGGAACACACCCTCACTGACACGTGATACCGGATGGGATCAAACCAAACTCGGCCATCCTACCGATGACACATAATTTTCGTTCATACAGTATGTTTATCCAACCGCATGTTGGGGAAGATCCGTACGGCCCGTGTCGTGGTCTGTTGGGGAAGAAGAAGAGGTGAGGAAGAAGGGTTAGGAGACGTAGGATATTCATCCAACTGCCTGAAATGGTCGACTGACCGAAATGATGAAAGTCAGGCGACTTGCATAAATATATGTTTTACACAACAAAAGATCCCTAAAAACAACAACATAAAGAAAAACTATCCTTTGCTTTCATGAAACGAGACGGCTTCGTCTTTGGTCACTGGCGCGAACCAGCGATGGCACGTCGTCTCCAACGTATCTATAATTTTTGATTGCTCCATGCTATATTATCTACTGTTTTGGACTATACTGGGCTTTATTTTCCACTTTTATACTATTTTTGGGACTAACCTATTAACCGGAGGCCCAGCCCATAATTGTTGTTTTTTTGCCTATTTCAGAGTTTCAAAGAAACGGAATATCAAACGGAGTCCAAACGGAATGAAACCTTCGGGAACGTGATTTTCTCACCGAATATGATCCAGGAGACTTGGACCCTATGTCAAGAAAGCCAGGAGGTGGGCACGAGGTAGGGGCGCGCCCACCCCCCTAGGGCGCGCCCCCACCCTCATGGGGCCCACGGAGCTCCACCGACGTACTTCTTCCTCCTATATATATACCTACGTACCCCCAAACGATCAGATACGGAGCCAAAAACCTAATTCCACCGCCGCAACCTTCTGTACCCACGAGATCCCATCTTGGGGCCTGTTCCGGAGCTCCGCCGGAGGGGGCATCCATCATGGAGGGCTTCTACATCAACACCATAGCCTCTCCGATGAAGTGTGAGTAGTTTACCTCAGACCTTCGGGTCCATAGTTAGTAGCTAGATGGCTTCTTCTCTCTTTTTGGATCTCAATACAATGTTCTCCCTGTCGGTGTCAAAACCGGCGGATCTCGGGTAGGGGGTCCCGAACTGTGCGTCTAGGCGGATGGTAACAAGAGACAAGGGACACGATGTTTTTACCCAGGTTCGGGCTCGATGGAGGTAATACCCTACTCCTGCTTGATTAATATTGATGATATGGGTAGTACAAGAGTAGATCTACCACGAGATCAAGGAGGCTAAACCCTAGAAGCTAGCCTATGGTATGATTGTTGTTCGTCCTACGGACTAAAACCCTTCGGTTTATATAGACGCCGAATAGGGTTAGGGTTACACAGAGTCGGTTACAATGGTAGGAAATCTTCATATCCGTATCGCCAAGCTTGCCTCCCACACAAAGGAAAGTCCCGTTCGGACACGGGGGGAAGTCTTCAATCTTCTATCTTCATAGTCCAGGAGTCCGGCCAAAGATGACAGTTCGGCCATCCGGACACCCCCTAGTCCAGGACTCCCTCAGTAGCCCCTGAACCAGGCTTCAATGACGACGAGTCCGGCGCGCATATTGTCTTCGGCATTGCAAGACGGGTTCCTCCTCCGAATACTTAGAAGGTTCTGAACACACGGATAGTGTCCGGCTCTGCAAAACAAATTCCACATAACACCGTAGAGAGAATAATTTTTGCACAGATCTGCTGACGTATTCCGCGCGTGACATCACACCACGGCCAAGCCTCTATTCGTTTTTTATTGTTCCACCTCGGCGCTTTAGCGAGGCGGTTTTCCTTGGCACGTCTTATCAAAGTGTAGATCGTGCCCCTTATTCCGGATTCTCATCAATACAGACGTGGGTAACCCAACGCGCCATTGATCGCGGGCGCTTGGGAGATAAGCGAATTTTATCAGGCTAGTGGGGGACGCATAGCCTCGTCCGCTCATATAAGGGGATAAGGATCCACCTTTTTCACCTACGCCTTCTTCCTCCCTTGCTCATCCATTTCCGTGCACCCCGAGCTCCAGCGCCCAAGTTCACACATCCTCCCTTGACCATCTCCAGCCATGTCCGGAGCGGGAGGCAGGTGGATGGTCTCCACCGTTACGGAGGGCCAAGTAAAAAAACTGCGGAAGGCCGGATACTTGTCCCATGACATCGATATCGGCTGCCCGACAAGGGCAGCTCATCCCCACCCCGAGCCTCATGAGCGGGTCGTATTTCTTGCCCACTTCCTCCATGGATTGGGTTTTCTCTTCACCCATTCGTCCGGGGCTCATGTTCTACTACGGCCTAGATTTCCACGATCCGCCCCAAATTTTATCCTCAATATCTCCGCGTTCATCATTGTGTGTGAGGCTTTCTCCGCATCCAGCCCCACTTCGCTTATGGCTAAAGACGCTCAACGCCGTCAAGGTTGTGAAGGGCCGTCAGGCGGAGTGCGGAGGCGCCATGGTTGGCAAGATCGCCAACGTCTTATGGCTCGACGGCTCCTTCATGGAGACTGTAAAGGGGTGGCAGTCGGGGTGGTTCTACATCACCGAGCCGCGCGACTCTCAATGGGTGGCGGCCCCCGAATTCCGGTCCGGCATTCCCACGTGGCTCACTTCTTGGAAGGAGACCGGCTTGGCGTGGGGCGATTCAACGGAGCTGACCGGACTCCAAACCTATATGCAAACCCTGGTGAATAATAATCTCAGGCTTGTCAACGTGATACAGGTCATGCTCATCCGCCGGATTCTCCCATGCCAACAACGGGCCTTCAAATTGTGGGAGTTTGCTCCGGCGCGGCATCAGACCCTGAAAAGGCTCTTCGACACTACGTACGAAGACGCCTGGAAGCCGCTGTTCAAGGGAGCCGAAGCTCCCTCATCCACCACCGAAGATCGCGGATTCCGCTTGAGCGCCAAAGCCTGCTGTAAGCTTTTTCGCCCCTTTAGGGGACTCTTTGTTTTTCATAGTTTAACTCTATGCGGGATCTTAACTCCCTTACCTTTGACAGGACTGGCAAAAAAAGTCTGGGCAGGTTATCTGTCCGGCTCCGCTGCCAGAAGATCCAGTAGACGCCCGCTTGGCGGGGCTGCTGGCTCCGGCGCCTTACGTGGTGCCGGAGAAGAAGGCCAAGAAGGAGGCCACGGGGACTCGAAAGAGTGCCCGGCGCCTGGTGTTGCCGGAATCATCGTCCGACGACTCCGAGGCGGAATCCTCCCGTGAAAACGAGGAGGAAGAAAAAGAAGCCTCTCCCCCGGCGGGGGGAGAGAAGAAGATAAAGGCCGCCCCATCTGGGGAGGCCGGCGGGTCCAAGAAGGGGAGAACCCTTCATCCGAACGTCTCTGCCACCGCCAACGATGGCGAGGAGGAGTGGCCTACGAGGGCCAAGCCCCTGGCCAGATCGTAAGTGTCCGGATACCCATGGCTTTCCGTTTTATTCATTGCATAATGTTCTCTGATGCCGAACAATCATGCAGCCTGCCCAAGGACGAGCTTGCCGCTTCGTAAAGCGGGTCCCTGAGCTCGTCCGAGATGGTGAGTACTTCTCCTCCGGACGCCTCCTCGCCTCGCGCCGCCAACGACGCCGAGGTGGGGCCCCAAGGGGGGCCTGGTCAAGAGGAGGTGACGCAGGAGGCGCCACAAGGCGGCCTCCCGGACTTCAGGCGCGAGGGGAGCAAGACCCCTGGGGGCTCTAAGCCCGACCCTTGTCCGGACTCCATACCGGAACCATCAGTGGTTCCAAAGTCCGGCAAGCGGCTCCTTCGTAAGAAGGGTAAGACGCCGGTGTCCTCCGTCCAACCGGAGGCACCGGATAGCTTACTGGAGGCGCTTAACAGCGCTTCCATCAAGGAGGAGCACCGCACTGTTATGAGTGTGGTGATCAAGAAAGTTCAGTCCGCCAAGAGCGGTCTGACTGAAGCCTGCAACAGCCTTCTAACAGGCTTTGAGGTAAGTATTCAATATATGAAAGAAGATTACCGCATAGACAGTAGCCCCTGATGCTCAGTTCGGTGTCCGGAAAGAAAAGCCGGACTGAGGATCTAAAAAGATATACGCAGGAGTCTAACACAGTTATGTCAATATGGGAATGCAGGCTGCCCTGCTGACCTCTGCCGCACTGACTGCGGAGGTCAATGTATTGAAGGAGAGCCTCGAGCGGTCCGAGAACGAGCTCGGCCAAGCCAAAAAGCAGCTCGAGGACAAGGAAGGTAAGAAATACCTTATAGAGAATTAATAAAAATGTGGTCGCAAAAAAATAACAGGAATAACATGTGTATTGCAGGGGCCACGAACGAGGTGGCCGTCCTGAAGGAGGCGGTGTCCGCGGCCAAAAACAAAGCGGCCGCGGAGCGCACCAAGCGAGAGGAGAGGGAGGCGCAGCTGGCGGAGGTCCAGCAAGAGCTCCAGGCTCTCGTGGAAAAACACGAGGGTTTGGAGCGTGACTCGAAGACCCGAGAGTCCGAGCTTGCATCGGTTCTCGAGAGTGCCAAAGCTGCTAAGGCCGAGGCCCAGAAAGCCCTCCAGGAGATTGAGGCGATGAAGAAGATAGCGGCGGGTAAGGCATTCTTTATGCAGAGCAAGAATGTAAAAGTCAATTATGTGTTACTTACCCGCATCCGGAGCTCTCCAGAGCCTTCGCAGATCTGCCCCTGATGTATCTCGACGCCATTGCTTTCATCGAGTCAAGAGGGAGCTCGACGGAGAAGGTGTTTTGGTCTCGATATGCCGAGGCCGAACAACCGATGCCTCGAGCGACCAGCTGAAGCAGCTGGTCGAGCTCCACAAGGTCGCCGAACAGGCCATGAAGGGCCTTATAGCTCGGTTGTGGCCGAAGGAGGCCATGCCTGGGAGCTACTTCGGGCTAGTGCGGCGGCTGGTGGATGCCTATCCCTGGATCGACGTCGTCAAGCGTTCCGTCTGCATAGAAGGTGCTCAGGGCCTTGCCCGATGCTAAGGTGCACTGGGGCAAGCTGGACGCTGAGAAGCTTGTGACTGACGGGCCGCCGCCGGGCAAAGATCACCGCAAACCCGAGTTGTATTATGAGGGCGTCCTGAAGGGTGCCCGTCTTATAGCGGGTGAATGCTCCAAAGATGTAATATTTGAGTAGACTCGCATTTCGTTATCCTGTACGCTGAAAACTTGTTCATATGCGCTAAGCAACGCTTTTTAATTTAAAATATTACCTTCTGTGCGGCCGTTTATCAAATTTGAGAGATGGCGAGTCGTTGGCTTCAGCCCCCATGCCACGAGTGCTGGGGTGTTCGGGATAAACTTGAGCGCTCTTGTTCCCATTATTGGGTCCTTCGAGGGAGGCGCTCAACGCAGCGAACTAGGCAACCGGACTATAATGCTTGAACACTCTCACTTAGCCATAGAATTCTATAATTTTAAATTTTGGCGAAGCCCCTAGTATTCGGAAGACCGAGTTCGGGGCGCTATCCACGCCTTGGCCGGACTTTGCCGGTTCCTCGTCTAAGCGGCATAAGTCTTTAAGGACTCGAAAAAACCTCTCCGAATAGCGACCAGCTCTCGCCTCATCATGACGGTCAGTTTTAGCTTTCTCCACTGAGGTGCTCAACCCAGCTCAACTGGGGCACAATCGCAGTGGTTCTCCCAACGCTACCTTAGCTGATATAGCAGAACGTAAGGTACGAAAACATGGGAGCCGGGCAAACCCAACTATTGACCCAAGACATGATTCGGAACCGATGCATATAATGCTATAAGTTTGGGGTGTCGCGCACTTGTGAAAGTGTTCGGTCTTATCACACCACATTTTGGGGTACATAAGCCCCTGGTGTATTGGTCGTACCAATTTGTACGGTTGCACAATGTTATAAATGATCATATATAATGGGAAAGAATGCAATAATAGGCAAGAGCTATATATTCTTTATTCAAAAGGGACTGCAAGTAAAAGCAGAACGATACAAATTGTGCGATAAGCAGGGTATGGGACTTTTGACGTGTCCCTCTTCCAGGGGTAAGTTTGCGGTGTGGTATGTAAAACAGGTATACTGCTCGTAATAGAGACCACCTGGGCACTTGACGCAGTTTTCTGCCTCCCTGGCTATTGCATCGTGTGTTCGGCGTGAATGCCGGACAGGGCTTCTGGAGAACAGAGTCCTGAAAGTAAAAAAAAAAAGAAAAGAAGAAAGAAAAAAAAGAAATGACACAAACGGGAGCCCCTGGTGCGGTTTAGCCATACTCTAGGCACGCCGTGGTCATGGCCCGTCCCCTATGCCCATGATACTTCCGTAATTAAGTATGCATAGTACTAGCTTCGCGAGTTCGCGAGGGATGGGGTTGGGGCCGCATTATACGCTCGCCGGAACGTGCTGTGCGGTCTTGCTGTGGGTTACTGGCGCTTGGTAGTGTCCGATTTTATATTGGCCGGATGGAGGGTTGCCTTAAGAGGCTGCTGCACCTCTGCCGCAAGGGCAGCCGTATGCTCCTCCGTCGAGGGAGCGCCGTGTTTCCATTGACCGTGATTACACCTCGAGGGCTGGCATCTTGAGCTTGAGGTATGCGTAGTGCGGCACCGCATTAAATTTTGCAAATGCGGTTTGTCCGGCAAAGGCGTGATAGCCGCTATGAACGGGACTATGTCGAAGATTAATTCCTCGCTCGAAAGTTATCCGGGATCCGAAGACCACTTCAAGTGTGACGGAGCTCGCATAGTTGGCCTCAACACTGGAATGACGCCTTTAAAGGTCGTCTTTGTGGGTTTGATCCTTGACGGGTCTATGCCCATTTTGCGACCGTATCACGATAAATCAGGTTCAGTTGCTGCCGCCGTCCATCAGGACTCTGGTGAGATGAAATCGGTCAACAATTGGGTCAAGAACCAATGCGGCGAAGCCGCTGTGACGGATGCTAGTGGGGTGGTCCCTTCGATCGAAGGTGATCGGGCAGGAAGACCATGGGTTGAACTTTGGGGCGACTAGCTCCATCGAGTATACGTCCCTTAGTGCACGCTTCCGCTCCCTTTTGGGTATGTGGGTTGCGTATATCATGTTCACCGTCCGCACTTGTGCGGGAAAGCCCTTCTGTCCTCTATTGTTCGGCGGCCGGGGCTCTTCCTTGTCATCGCTATGCAGCCCCTTGTCGTTGTTTTCGGCGCTTAACTTGCCTGCTTGCTTGAACACCCAACAATCCCTGTTGGTGTGATTGACTGGTTTTTCGGGGGTGCCATGTATCTGGCACAAGCGATCGAGTATTTGGTCCAAGTTGGACGGGCCCTGGATATTTCTTTTGAATGGCTTTTTCCGTTGACCGGGTTTAGAGCCTCTGAATCCGGTGTTGACTGCCGTATCTTCAGCATTGTCATCGTTAATGCGGCGTTTATACTTGTTGCGACGCGACCTGCCATTGTTGTCCTTGGTATCCGAACTACCATGGTGTTTGGCCAAGTTGTTGCTTCGAGCTAACCAGCTGTCATCTCCCGCGCAAAAGCGGGTCATGAGTGTAGTGAGGGCTGCCATGGATTTCGGCTTTTCCTGTCCTAGGTGCCGGGCTAGCCACTCGTCGCGGATGTTGTGTTTGAAGGCTGCTAGTGCCTCTGCATCCGGACAGTCGACGATCTGATTTTTCTTTGTTAGGAACCGCGTCCAGAATTGTCTGTCCGATTCTTCTGGCTGCTGAATGATGTGGCTAAGGTCATCGGCGTCTGGTGGTCGCACATATGTGCCCTGGAAGTTATCAAGGAATGCAGCTTCCAGGTCCTCCCAACAACCAATTGACTCTGCTGGCAAGCTGTTGAGTCAATGCCGAGCTGGTCCTTTAAGCTTGAGTGGGAGGTATTTGATGGCATGTAGATCATCACCGCGGGCCATGTGGATATGGAGGAGATAGTCCTCGATCCAGACCGCAGGATCTGTGGTACCATCGTATGATTCGATGTTTACGGGTTTGAAGCCCTCGGGGATTTGATGATCCATTACTTCATCTGTGAAGCATAGTGGGTGTGCGGCGCCTCTATATTGGGCTATGTCACGACGTAGCTCATATGAGCTTTGTCTACTGTGTTCGGCCCGGCCGGGGTTGCTGTATCCGGCGTGACGGTAACCATCCCGAGTCGTTGGGCACCCACGCGATCTGTAGATCGATCTTGTATGCTTTGCCTTATCCTCCAATATATCGCGCAAGTCCGGCGCGTTTTCCCGTGCCTTGGTACTTTTTGAGCGCGTCGGGCGTGGCTTGAGCGGAGGGCCGAGAGGCTTCCCGTCATGACCACGGGTGGCCGGTCTGCCATGTCTTGTGCCGGTGACTGGTGCTTCCTCCTCCGATCGAGGCAACGGCCTGCGTTTGGGGTAGCTTTTAGAGGCGTTCGAGTTCATACTCTTCGGCTGCAAGGACTTGATCCATCCGTCACCAGCGTGTCTTGGTAAGCTCTAAGTTGTTCTTGCTTTTTCTTGAGGCTGCTTGCCGTGGCCATGAGCCCGCGTTTAAAACACTCTTGTTCGATGGGATCCTCTGCACGACGTAATTCGTCCGCCGAGGCTTGCCTCGCCTTCGAGGGGGCGATAATTATCGCCCTTCTGCCTCTCTTTTCTGCCGCACTATCGCGGCGGACTAGCTTCTCCTCCTCCTGTCTTGAATCCTGCTGGAGGGGTTATCTTCGACTTGTCTGGGGTATTATTGTCTCCCATGCCGGAATCACCATTTTCTTGTGGCGGATTTAGAGCGGCGCCACCGACGCCGGGCGCTCGGTTGTTTCTTGAGGGGTCATCCTCCGCTGTTCCATCGCCGTTCCCATCTTTTGGGATGTCCACCATGTATATGTCGTATGACGAGGTGGCCTTCCAGTGCCCCGTGGGCGCTGGTTCTTGATTATCTCCGACATCGTCGTCCATACCGTCGATGTCATCGGAGTCGAAGTCGAGCATGTCGGTTAAATCGTCGACAGTGGCTACGAAGTGGGTGGTGGGTGGGCGTTGAATTTCTTCGTCGTCCGAATCCCAACCTTCCCAACCATAGTTCGACTAGGGCTCCTCTGCTAAAGAGAGAGACTTTAATGAGTTCAGGATATCGCCAAAGGGCGAATGCTGAAAGATGTCCGCGGCGGTGAACTCCATGACAGGCGCCCAGTCGGGTTCGACTGGCAGGGGCGCCGGTGGTTCGGAGTCCGGAAGGGAGTCGGGCACCTTGGAGTCACGATCTTCGCAAAGGACGAGGGTGGTGTTCGGCTCGATCGCCGTAGAGAGTTCAGCCCCGAAGCGGTGTCCAACCAGCCGTCCTCGATCGGCGAAACCGGCTCCGAGTTAAAGGTCGGAGCGGGTACTGGTTCGACTTCCAGGGCACTGTTCGGCGGCAGAGCTAGATCATGCCCATCGAGACAGTGCGGCACGATCGGCCGTGGCTCGAATCCGTCAAAGATCAAGTCTCCGTGGACATCGGTCGTATAGTTCAAACATCCAAATCTGACCTGATGGCCAGGGGCGTAGCTTTCAATCTGCTCCAGATGGCCTGATGAATTGGCCCGCAGGGCAAAGCCGCCGAACACAAAGATCTGTCCAGGGAGAAAAGTCTCACCCTGGACTGCGTTGTTACTGACGATCAAAGTAGCCATCGGGCCTATAGGTGACGACACAAAGGAACTCTCAATGGAAGCACCAATGTCGGTGTCAAAACCGGCGGATCTCGGGTAGGGGGTCCCGAACTGTGCATCTAGGCGGATGGTAACAGGAGACAAGGGACACGATGTTTTTACCCAGGTTTGGGCCCTCTCGATGGAGGTAATACCCTACTCCTGCTTGATTAATATTGATGATATGGGTAGTACAAGAGTAGATCTACCACGAGATCAAGGAGGCTAAACCCTAGAAGCTAGCCTATGGTATGATTGTTGTTCGTCCTACGGACTAAAACCCTTCGGTTTATATAGACACCGAATAGGGTTAGGGTTACACAAAGTCGGTTACAATGGTAGGAAATCTTCATATCCGTATCGCCAAGCTTGCCTCCCACGCCAAGGAAAGTCCCGTCCGGACACGGGGAGAAGTCTTCAATCTTCTATCTTCATAGTCCAGGAGTCCGGCCAAAGATGACAGTTCGGCCATCCGGACACCCCCTAGTCCAGGACTCCCTCACTCCCCCTCTCTCGTGGAGATCTATTCGATGTAATCTTCTTTTTGCGGTGTGTTTGTTGAGACCGATGAATTGTGGGTTTATGATCAAGATTATCTATGAACAATATTTGAATTTTCTCTGAATTCTTTTATGTATGATTGGTTATCTTTGCAAGTCTCTTCGAATTATCAGTTTGGTTTGGCCTACTAGATTGGGTTTTCTTGCAATGGGAGAAGTGCTTAGCTTTGGGTTCAATGTTGCGGTGTCCTTTCCCAGTGACAGTAGGGGCAGCAAGGCACGTATTGTATTGTTGCCATCAAGGATAACAAGATGGGGTTTTTATCATATTGCATGAATTTATCCCTCTACATCTTGTCATCTTGCTTAAGGCGTTACTCTGTTTTCTTGAACTTAATACTCTAGATGCATCTTGGATAGCGGTCGATGAGTGGAGTAATAGTAGTAGATGCAGGAGTCGGTCTACTTGTCTCGAACGTGATGCCTATATACATGATCATACCTAGATATTCTCATAACTATGCTCAATTCTGTCAATTGCTCAACAGTAATTTGTTCGTCCACCGTAGAATACTTATGCTCTTGAGAGAAGCCATTAGTGAAATCTATGGCCCCCGGGTCTATCTTCATCATATTAATCTTCCATCACTTTAATATTGCTTTGCTTTTTTACTTTGCCTTTTATTTTACTTTGCATCTTTATCACAAAAATACCAAAAATATTATCTATCATATCTATCGGATCTCACTCTCGTAAGTGAGCGTGAAGGGATTGACAACCCCTATCCGCGTTGGTTGCGAGGAGTTATTTTCTTTGTGTAGGTACGAGGGACTCGCGCGTAGCCTCCTACTGGATTGATACCTTGGTTTTCAAAAACTGAGGGAAATACTTACGCTACTTTGCTGCATCATCCTTTCCTCTTCGGGGAAATCCAACACAGTGCTCAAGAGGTAGCAAGAAGAATTTCTGGCGTCGTTGTCGGGGAGTCTACGCAAAAGTCAAAATACCAAGTACCCATCACAATCCCTTATCTTTCGCATTACATTATTTGCCATTTTCCTCACGTTTTCCTCTCCCCCACTTCACCCTTGCCATTTTATTCGCCCTTTCTTTTCTGTTTGCCTTTTTCTCGCTTGCTTGTCATTATGTCTGAATTTGGGGAAATTATTGCCGATATGGACAATAATAATATCATGGAAAATTCTGATGCTCCTGCTGAAGAACCCCCTACCTTGCATACAAAAAAAATTCGAGTTGGTAGTGGTAATATTATTGGAAAAGGAGTTATTCAAGATTTCTTTATTGTGCCGGTGCTTTGCCTTCTATGGGCGGTTCTATTCTTCATAGAACTAGTAGTCTTGCGGACGCTATTGCCATGCTTATAGTTAAACTTGAAAGGCAATTTATGCACATGCATCCTTGCATACAAAGAATTTTCTTGGAATTCTCTAATATTGAGCATTCTTCTGTTAAGCGTGCCGCCACTATCTTTTTGGCTCATGAGTTTAGATTTATAATAAAAGAGGCCAAAGAAATCTTTGCGCATTATAGGGTAGATGCTAGTAATCCTCCCATTGAAGCTATCCTTTTTAATCAAGAAGATATGATGCGTTTACAATCTTTAGATCATATTGCTTATAATGAAAATCTTAGGAAAAGGGTTCCTGCCGATGTTCTAGTCGATAAAATTTCCGAGCTCAATGATGATTTTGCTATTCAGAATAAAGGACTAGGCTTTCCTCTTGAACGAATGCTTGTAGCTTTTTGCCAAAAGAATGCTCTTAATGATGAATTGGTTGTGCAATACAAAGGGCCTAGGGAGGATCCCATACGTCCCGAGATTGATCTTGGGGACTTTTGTCCCATTAAATTTAGCCCTTTTGATTATTTTTGCTTGCCTCAAAGAAAACTTGCTGCTGAACGTAGAGAATATGAGAGAAGTGTTCATGATTTGCCATACCACTATTATGGCAATACCTAGATCTATCCTTGCTTTTATGCCTAGCTAAGGGCGTTAAACGATAGCGCTTGTTGGGAGGCAACCCAATTTTATTTTTAGTTTTTTTTGCTTTTTCTTCTATTTAGGATTAAATCTTTGATCTAGCCTCTGGTTAGATGTGTTTTTTATGTTTTAATTAGTGTTTGTGCCAAGTTAAACCTATAGGATCTTCTTGGATGATAGTTATTTGATCTTGCTGTAATTTCCAGAAACTTTCTGTTCACGAAAACAATTGTTAAAAATCAAAAGAACGTGATAAAATAGTGATTCCAATTGCTGCTGATCAATAAACGAATTGCCTAAGTCCTCCTAGTTTTGCTGATTTTTTGGAGTTGCAGAAGTTTGCGTTAGTTACAGATTACTACAGACTGTTCTGTTTTTGACAGATTCTGTTTTTCGTGTGTTGTTTGCATATTTTAATGAATCTATGGCTAGTAAAATAGTTTATAAACCATAGAGAAGTTGGAATATAGTAGGTTTAACACCAATAAAAATAAATAATGAGTTCATTACAGTACCTTGAAGTGGTCTTTTGTTTTCTTTCGCTAACGGAGCTCACGAGATTTCTGTTGAGTTTTGTATTGTGAAGTTTTCAAGTTTTGGGTGAAATCTTTTGATGGATTATGGAACAAGGAGTGGCAAGAGCCTAAGCTTGGGGATGCCCATGTCACCCCCAAGATAATCTAAGGACACCAAAAATTCAAAGCTTGGGGATGCCCCGGAAGGCATCCCTCTTTAAATCTACTTCCATCGGTAACTTTACTTGGAGCTATATTTTTATTCACCACATGATATGTGTTTTGCTTGGAGCTTCTTGTATTATTTGAGTCTTTGCTTTTTAGTTTACCACAATCATCCTTGATATACACACCTTTTAAGAGAGCCTTACATGATTTGGAATTTGTTAGAATACTCTATGTGCTTCACTTATATCTTTTGAGCTATATAGTTTTGCTCTAGTGCTTCACTTATATCTTTTAGAGCACGGTGGTGGATTTGTTTTATAGAAACTATTGATCTCTCATGCTTCACTTAGATTATTTTGAGAGTCTTAAATAGCATGGTAATTTGCTTAGTAATAATAATATGCTTGGTACTCAAGATTTGTAAAACTTTCTTTTGAGTGTGTTGAATACTATGAAAAGTTTGATGCTTGATAATTGTTCGGAGATATGAAGATGGTGATATTAGAGTCATGCTAGTTGAGTAGTTTTGAATTTCAGAAATACTTGTGTTAAAGTTTGTGATTCCCGTAGCATGCACGTATGGTGAACCATTATGTGATGAGGTCGGAGCATGATTTATTTATTGATTGTCTTCCTTATGAGTGGCGGTCGGGGAATGACGATGGTCTTTTCCTACCAATCTATCCCCTAGGAGCATGTGCGTAATACTTTGCTTTGTTAACTTGTAGATTTTTGCAATAAGTATATGAGTTCTTCATGACTAATGTTGAGTCCATGGATTATACGCACTTTTCTTCCTTCCACCATTGCTAGCTTCTCTAATACCGCGCACTTTTCGCCGGTATCATACACCCACCATATACCTTCCTCAAAACAGCCACCATACCTACCTATCATGGCATTTCCATAGCCATTCCGAGATATATTGCCATGCAACTTTCCACGGTTCCGTTTATTATGACATGCTCCATCATTGTCATATTTCTTAGCATGATCATGTAGTTGACATCGTATTTGTGGCAAAGCCACCATTATTAATTCTTTCATACATGTCACTCTTGATTCATTGCATATCCCGGTACACCGCCGGAGGCATTCATATAGAGTCATATCTTGTTCTAAGTATCGAGTTGTAATTGTTGAGTTGTAAGAAAATAAAAGTGTGATGATCATCATTTCTAGAGCATTGTCCCAAGTGAGGAAAGGATGATGGAGACTATGATTCCCCCACAAGTCGGGATGAGACTCCGGACGAAAATAAAGAGGCCATAAAAAAAAGAGAAAGGCCCAAATAAAAAAATGAGAGAAAAAGAGAGAAGGGACAATGTTACTATCCTTTTACCACACTTGTGCTTCAAAGTAGCACCATGATCTTCATGATAGAGAGTCTCTCATTTCGTCACCTTCATATACTAGTGGGAATTTTTCATTATAGAACTTGGATTGTATATTCCAATGATGGGCTTCCTCAAAATGCCCTAGGTCTTCGTGAGCAAGCGAGTTGGATGCACACTCACTTAGTTTCTTTTGTTGAGCTTTCACATACTTATAGCTCTAGTGCATCTGTTGCATGGCAATCCCTACTCACTCACATTGATATCTATTGATGGGCATTTCCATAGCCCGTTGATACGCCTAGTTGATGTGAGACTATCTTCCCCTTTTTTGTCTTCTCCACAACCACCATTCTATTCCACATATTTTGCTATATCCATGGCTCACGCACATGTATTGCGTGAAGATTGAAAAAGTTTTGAGAATGTCAAAAGTATGAAACAATTGCTTGGCTTGCCATCGGGGTTGTGCATGATTTAAATACTTTGTGTGGTGAAGATAGAGCATAGCAAGACTATATGATTTTGTAGGGATAACTTTCTTTGGCCATGTTATTTTGAGAAGACATAATTGCTTAGTTAGTATGCTTGAAGTATTATTATTTTTATGTCAATATGAACTTTTGTCTTGAATCTTTCAGATCTGAATATTCATACCACAATTAAGAAGAATTACATTGAAATTATGCCAAGCAGCACTCCGCATCAAAAATTCTCTTTTTATCATTTACCTACTAGAGGACGAGCAGGAGTTAAGCTTGGGGATGCCTGATACGTCACCAACGTATCTATATTATCTACTGTTTTGGACTATATTGGGCTTTATTTTCCACTTTTATATTATTTTGGGACTAACCTATTAACCGAAGGCCCAACCCAGAATTGCAGTTTTTTGCCTATTTCAGAGTTTCGAAGAAACGGAATATCAAACGGAGTCCAAACGGAATGAAACCTTCAGGAACGTGATTTTCTCACCGAATATGATCCAGGAGACTTGGACCCTACGTCAAGAAAGCCAGGAGGTGGGCACGAGGTAGGGGGGCACACCCACCCCCTAGGGCGCGCCCCCACCCTCGTGGGGCCCATGGAGCTCCACCGACATACTTCTTCCTCCTATATATACCTACGTACCCCCAAACGATCAGATACGGAGCCAAAAACCTAATTCCACCGCCGCAACCTTACGTACTCCATGAGATCCCATCTTGGGGCCTGTTAGGAGCTCATTTGGAGGGGCATCCATCACGGAGGGCTTCTACATCAACACCATAGCCTCTCCGATGAAGTGTGAGTATTTTACCTCAGACCTTGGGTCCATAGTTAGTAGCTAGATGGCTTCTTCTCTCTTTTGGATCTCAATACAATGTTCTCCCCCTCTCTCGTGGAGATCTATTCGATGTAATCTTCTTTTTGCGGTGTGTTTGTTGAGACCGATGAATTGTGGGTTTATGATCAAGATTATCTATGAACAATATTTGAATCTTCTCTGAATTCTGTTATGTATGATTGGTTATCTTTGCAAGTCTCTTCGAATTATCAGTTTGGTTTGGCCTACTAGATTGGTTTTTGTTGCAATGGGAGAAGTGCTTAGCTTTGGGTTCAATCTTGCGGTGTCCTTTCCTAGTGACAGTAGGGGCAGCAAGGCACGCATTGTATTGTTGCCATCGAGGATAACAAGATGGGGGTTTCTATCATATTGCATGAATTTATCCCTCTATATCATGTCATCTTGCTTAAGGCGTTACTCTGTTTTCTTGAACTTAATACTCTATATGCATGCTGGATAGCGGTCGATGAGTGGAGTAATAGTAGTAGATGCAGTGTGAGTCGGTCTACTTGTCTCGGACGTGATGCCTATATACATGATCATACCTAGATATTCTCATAACTATGCTCAATTCTGTCAATTGCTCAACAGTAGTTTGTTCACCCACCGTAGAATACTTATGCTCTTGAGAGAAGCCATTAGTGAAATCTATGGCCCCCGGGTCTATCTTCATCATATTAATCTTCCATCACTTTAATATTGCTTTGCTTTTTTACTTTGCCTTTTATTTTACTTTGCATCTTTATCACAAAAATACCAAAATATTATCTACCATATCTATCACATCTCACTCTCATAAATGACCGTGAAGGGATTGACAACCCCTATTCGCGTTGGTTGCGAGGAGTTATTTGTTTTGTGTAGGTACGAGGGATTGGCGCGTAGCCTCCTACTGAATTGATACCTTGGTTCTCAAAAACTGAGGGAAATACTTACGCTACTTTGCTGCATCATCCTTTCCTCTTCGGGGAAATTCAACGCAGTGCTCAAGAGGTAGTAGCTGCCTACGTGTGTCTCTACACTGTGGTTGTCCTCGGCCTTCAGCTACTCGTTCACGCGGAGCGTGCGGGCGCTCTGCACGGACGAGAGCACCGCCCAGTTCAAGAACAGGATGTCCGGTTCTTCCTGCAGGAGGGCCTCGATGGCAGCGGCATCCACGCGCTCCGCATTGAGTTGAGCCTCCGCCGCCCGGTTAAAGTCCAGGACATCCGGTTCCGTCTGCAGGAGGGCCTCGATGGCAGCGGCATCCTGATACGTCTCCAACGTATCTATAATTTTTGATTGTTCCATGCTGTTTTATTACCAATCTTGGATATTTTATAATCATTTTATATCATTTTTTTGTACTAACCTATTGACATAGTGCCAAGTGCCAGTTGATGTTTTTCCATGTTTTTACATCGCAGGAAATCAATATCAAACGGAGTCCAAATGCCACGAAACTTCACGATGATTTTTTATGGGCCAGAAGGAAGGCAATGGGCCTGGTTGCACTGGGGTGCCCCAAAGAGGCAGAACCCACCAGGCGCGCCAGAGGCCAGGCGCGCCTGGGTGGGTTGTGCCCACCTCGGGTGCCCCCCGGACCGCCTCTTTGCTCTATAAATACCACAATATTCCAGAAACCCTAGAACAAGCGGCGAAATATTCATCCAAATTACCGCAGAGTCCAGAACCACCAGATCCAATCTAGACACCATCACGGAGGGGTTCACCACTTCCATTGGTGCCTCTCCGATGATGCGTGAGTAGTTCTTTGTAGACCTTCGGGTCCGTAGTTAGTAGCTAGAAGGCTTTCTCTCTCTCTTTCTCTCGCTGGATTCTCAATACAATGGTCTCTTGGAGATCCATATGATGTAACTCTTTTGCGGTGTGTTTGTTGGGATCCGATGAACTTTGAGTTTATGATCAGTCATATCTTTTTATATCCATGAAAGTTATTTGAGTTTCTTTGATCTCTTATATGCATGATCTCTTATAGCCTCGTATTTCTTCTCCGATATTTGGGTTTTGTTTGGCCAACTTGATCTATTTATCTTGCAATGGGAAGAGGTGCCCGGTAGTGGGTTCGATCTTACGGTGCTCGATCCCAGTGACGTAAGGGGAAACAACACGCATGTACCGTTGCTACTAAGGATAAAAAGACGAGATCTATATCTACCGCCATATAGATAAACGGATCTTGTCTACATCATGTCATCATTCTTACTGCATTACTCCGTTTTTCCATGAACTTAATACACTAGATGCATGCTGGATAGCGGTCGATGTGTGGAGTAATTATAGTAGATGCAGGCAGGAGTCGGTCTACTAATCTTGTACTGATGCCTATGTAATGATCATTGCCTAGATATCATCATAATTATTTGAAGTTCTATCAATTGCCCAATAGTAATTTGTTTACCCAACGTTTGCTATTTTTCTCGAGAGAATCCACTAGTGAAACCTACGGCCCCCGGGTCTTCTTTCTCATATATTTGCCTTGCGATCTACTTTTCCTTTGCATTTTTATTCAGATCTATTAAAACAAAAAATACACAAATACTTTGCTGCACATTATTTTATTTGCGATCTATTATTTCAATCTATTACAACTTTCTCCCGTCAGCTTGCCAATTTCTGGCGCCGTTACCCGAAAGGGATTGACAACCCCTTTAACACGTCGGGTTGCGAGGTGTTGTTATTTGTGTGCAGGTGTTGTTTATGTTGTGTTTCTTGGTTCTCCTACTGGTTCGATACCTTGGTTTCATAACTGAGGGGAATACTCTACCGTCGCTGTGCTACATCATCCCTCCCTCTCCGAGGAAATCCGACGTAGTTCGGCTACCATCAAGGAGAATTTAAAGCGTTTGCGGGGAGGATCTTCAACATAACCAGGTTCCTAATCACAAATCTCATCTCATTGCAATTTACATTATTCACCATTTGCCTCTCGTTTTCCTCTCCCTCATTTCACAAAAATTTGCCATTTTATTCGCCTCTCTTTTTCCGTTCGCAGTTTTCTTGCCGGATATGTCTTTGTGTGCAATCTTGTTTGCCGTTACTATCATCATGGATAGTTCTTCCTCCATTTCTTGCACTCCCGAGAGCGAGGTTCTCAACTTTAAACAAAGGGGAGGAGAAAATCTAAAAGATGCATGGTATAGAATTTGCAACGCTCATAATAGATCTATTCGTAAGCAATCTACCGGTGTTCTTCTTTGTTGCTTTTATATTGGCATGACCACTTGGTATAGATTCTTCCTTGATACAATTACCGGTGGAAATTTCTTGATGTGTCCCTCTCTTGATGCCTTTAATGCTTTGGGAAATTTAGTGGCTCACCACCTCCTATGATTAATGAAACATCTTTAACTCTTGAGCATGTTATGGAAAGATTAGATGCTATTGAAAAGAAAATGCTCACCGAAGATCATATGGAAATTTTAGATAAAAAGATGCATAATTTTGCCACTAAGATTGGGTCAAAAGCGGGAGAAATTTTCAAATTGCTAAAAGAAAAGGGTACCTTAATCCATGAAAGAATAGTAGAAAGCCCGTCACCGATTGATAAACTAGAGGAAATTTTAGTAATCTAAGCATAGCTTTTGCTTTCGCTAAGACCACCGAAAAAACTCCTATAAAAATTGGCAAAGTTACCAAGAACAAGGGTGCAACATCTAGTAGTGCAATAAAGAAGATCTTAAGATGATTAGTATCTACCCTGATTTTGTTGAAGTGATAAGAGATCCTTTTTGCAAGAATGAAATCTTTGAATTTATTCCTAGGAGTGTTGTTATTGAAAATCTTTATGCTAAATCTTTGAGGGATTCTAAGTGTTTGATTGAAGAGTTGGACAATGATGACAAAACTTTGATCCTTGCTTTATGCCTAGCTAAGGGCGTAAAACTATAGCGCTTGTTGGGAGGCAACCCAATGAATACAATTTATTTTTTCTTTTTGCTTTCTGTTCTTGAGTGTTAGCACAATTATGCTACTGTTATGATTGTGTTTTTTATGTTATATTTAGTGTTTGTGCCAAGTAGAACCAGTAGGATCTTCTTGGGTGATAGTTGTTTGATCTTGCTGAAAAAGACAGAAACTTTTTTGCTTACGAAATTAATTCTCATTTTATTCAACAAGAGCTTTTTCCTTGATTCTTTTTGCAAAAGATTAATATACAAATTTCCCTGGTCGTCCTATTTTGGTGGAATTTTTGGAGTTCCAGAAGTATTCATTTAAATCAGATTGCTACAGACTGTTTTGTTTTGACAGATTATGTTTTCTTTGTGTTGTGTGCTTATTTTGATGGCTCTATGGTTTTCTTTGATGAGTTTTTGCCATAGAAAAGTTGGAATACAGTAGATATAATACAAAAACAAAATATGAATTGGTTTGATACAACACTTATAGTAGTGGTTTATTTTTTTACACTAACGGATCTCACGAAAGTTTTGTTGAGTTTTGTGTGATTGAAGTTTTCAAGTTTTGGGTTATCTTACGATGGATGAAGGAAGGATGTAAGAGACTAAGCTTGGGGATGCCCCAACATCCCAAGATATTATCCAAGAATGAGCAACCAACTAAGCTTGGGGATGCCCCCGAATGACATCCCCGCTTTCTTCCAACAACTATCGGTATTTTACTCGAGGCTATATTTTTATTCGTCACATGATATGTGTTTTGCTTGTAGTGTATTGTATGATATGTGTCTTTGCTTGTTTTATTTTATGTTTAAAGTCATCAATCCTTGCTGGACACACCTTTTTGAGAAAGCCAAAATTATATCATGACTTGTTAGAATTGCTCTCTATGCTTCACTTAAATCTCTTATGAACTAGGACTTGCTCTAGTACTTCACTTATATCTTTTTGAGCATGGTGCGATTTGTTATTTTTGAAGAAATGCTTTCTTGCTTCACTTAGATTTATTTGAGAGTTAGTAAAATTTTGAAGAAATTCTCTCTTGCTTCACTTAAATTATTTTGGGAGAAAGAAAATTTGTTATGCTCATGATCTTCACTTATACTCCCTCCGTTCCTTGATATAAGGTGTATAGATTTTTGAGAAAAAGTCCGAAATATAAGGTGTATTGCCTTGCACCATTCGTTTGGATAACTTTTTAAGGGGTTTGATTACATTTCCTTACATAGGGAAAGCTCCTCTATTTTCTCATGTCAATTAGTCAGGTGTAGTCTCGCCCAAAACTTGTGAAATTTTCCCTCCATGTGCGTTCTTTAATTTCCGTGCCAAAAACTATACACCCTATATTTAGGAACGGAGGGAGTATTTGTTTGAGCTTATGAAAAGGAACACATGAAAATTAGTCCCAAAGTGATAGATATCCAAGAAGGATAAAGTAAAGAAAATATCATGAAGATCATTGGACAAAATAAACTTGATTCTTAGTAATAGTTTTGAGATATGATGATGTGATATGTAAGTTATGTTGATGAGTAATTGTGCTCTAATAAGAACATTGGTGTTAAGGTTTGTGATTCCCTATGCCAGCACGAAAGTCAATAATCATGCAATGAAAATTATATCCTACTTGTGGCACATTATTCGGTGTTAATTATGCTTAATGCATGCTTATGAGATTATTCATTTCTTGGTTGGTCGCTTCCCAATCTTTTGCTAGCCTTTGTTTTGCACTAAGTATGACCTCTGCTTGTGCATCCAAAATCATGTAAACCAGTTCTGCCACATGAGTCCACTATATCTACCTATATGCGGTATTCTTTTGCCGTTCTAAGCAAATTTGCATGTGCCATCTCTAATTTTCAAAATAAACTTCTCTTTTGTGTGTTTGTTTCTCTCGCGGAACGGTAACGGGTGGCTAATATTTTCCATGCTAGATGTGTTATTCTCAAGATGAGTGTTTATTCACTTGTCATTGCATGAGAGTAAGGCAAAGGTCTTAGGGATGCCCAGTCCCGAAATGCAAAAAAAATGAATTTACTTTATGTTGTCAAATAATAAATTCCTTGGAAAGTGTTGGTATGGAGGGCACCCGTGGATACGGTTAGCCATGGAAAGTGAAAGAGTGTGGAAAAAGGAATAAACTTTATTTTCTGTTTGGGAACCGCCTATGGCATATCTAGCATGGAAAGTGTTTAGAACTCTAAGTCGTTTTCGTTGGTGGGATGGATACACCTCCCAAAATGTTTTTATCTCTAATTTTTTCGCTTTGAGCTCTGGCACCTCTACAAATCCCTACTTCCCTCTGCGAAGGGCCCTTCTACTTTGTGCAATTTTTAGTTTTTGAAAATTGAGTCTCCATCTTATCTCATAAAAAGCACCAAGTAGGAGTAAGGATGGCAATTTTACGCATGGGTACGGGTACCCGCGGATACCGTACCCGCATGGGTAGGGTGTGAGCACAATTTTGTACCCACGGGTAGTACCCATACCCTACCCATTAAGTCATGGGTAGGGCAAGGGTATAGCCTTTTACCCATGAATATATCCATACCCTACCCATTTATACTGAAATGTGAACCTTACCCGTGATTCACAAGTGTACCTATGTTAAAGTTGTGTTGTGAGCATGTAAACTTATGTTAAAATTTTCACCAATTTTCAATTTGAATTGAGATAATTGTCATGTACTCGTCTATTTGTTGTTGAGTTGAGATCAATGTTTTTTGTTGTTAAATGTGCTATAGATGAATGTAAAAATGTGAATAACTTGTGTACTGTTTGATCTACCCGTTGGGTACCCGATGGGTATGGATAGCCGTCAGGTATGGGTATGGGTAAAGTTTCATACCCATGGGTACGGGTATGGATAGAATTTTGTACCCATTGACAACACAGGTATGGGTATGGTATTGCTCTACCCGCCCCATACCCTACCCATTGCCATCCTTAACTAGGAGGCAATATGATCGTGCTCAAGTATTGGGTGTAGTTAATATTCGAGTGTGTTTCATGAATGGATCAATGTTTGAGCATGATGGGCTAGGGATAACTTATTTTAGCATTGATATTTTGAAAGACATGGTTGCTTGTTGATATGCTTGATTATCTAAATTATTATGTCAAAACTAGAAAATTGCTTTGAATCACATAAAAGTCCAAATGTCCATGCTATAAAGAAAAGAATATGATATGACTTGATGAACAACACTCCACATCAAAAATTCTGTTTTTATCACTTACCTACTCGAGGACGAGTAGGAGTTAAGCTTGCGGATGCTGATATATCTCCAACGTATCTATAATTTTTTATTGTTCCATGCTGTTTTATTATCAATCTTGCATATTTTATAATCATTTTATAGTCATTGGAAGAGAGATGCCACCTCACTTAGAGCCATCATAAAAAATACTCATATAAGCATTTAATATTTGCATGGTTAAGTAATAGGTTGGCTCTTAGAATGGCTATTGGGTTGGCTCTAAGCATTTAATATTTGCATGAGCAAGGTATATGATTGCAAGATAGTTGCATGCTTACTATTTTTTCTTGATCTATGTGTTATAGCCGGGCTGTAGAATAAGAGCCCGCTTCTCCTCTCTTCTCACTCCTCCAAGTAGGATTTTAATGACATGGCAAGTCTTATAGCCTGCTGACTAGGCCTTATTAGACTGGCTCTTAGGCCCTATATAAATGAAAGGAGGGAGTACTATGAGCACTGCATACTCTACTACAAATTTTGTCGGTACTCCACTAGTACTATTGGACAGGGAGCTTAAAAAAAGTTACTATTGGACTGGCTATACATGGCGAAATCCTAGTAGGAAGAGCATGCGCGAGAACAAGCACATTCACATGGTTGAAAACAAATTGGAAACCATCTCTGTTTGAATACAAATCTAGGAGTACGTACGAATCTAACAATATTGATTGGGCGTTGTTGAATGTTGATACTTTTTTCTGTAAGTTTGATCGAAGTAGAGATACTTTGACTACACATAAAACTTATATATAAACTAGAAAGGATCAGAGAGAGTATATTGTACATTCGGATGCTATGATCACCAGTTTTGAATCCGCCTTAGGTATCACACATGCACCCGCTCGTTCTTTCTCGATTTCATCTCGGGGTCCAAAGATCGATTGAAAGAGGACTAGGATGGGTACAATACGTTCGTTTCGCTTATGAACGTACAACATACTCCCTCTGATCCCCACAGACCCCCCCCCCCCGCGGGTCATTTCTGTCATAGAAACAGACCAAACCTTTATCTCCTTGCACGACACGCAATTGATCTCTCAACATCAATCAATCTCGTCAAGATGTGTGGGGGCATGAACTGAATGGGATGTCAAAACTAAGACAGGAAGCGACACGTGGTGGAGGCAAAGTGAAACTTTAAATGAACCGTTTGTTTGTATGCATGTCGGACAAATTACAACATTAGAAATACAAGCATGGTCTAGGCCCACATGCAAATGATACTCAGCGGAATGTTCAAATGAGGCATGCGGGAGAATGGACTCGACCGGAGGGCGGCATGATCGATGTTGAAGAGGGTTGGAGAGGACTGAGAAATAAGCAACGCCACATGATTATACTTGAACGGCTCAAATAAACAATAAGTTGTCTCGGTTTCTGAGGGAGTCCTGGACTAGGGGGTGTCCGGATGGCCGAACTGTCATGTTTGGCCGGACTCTTGGACTATGAAGATAGAAGATTGAAGACTTCCCCCCGTGTCCGGATGGGACTTTCCTTGGCGTGGGAGGCAAGCTTGGCGATACGGATATGAAGATTTCCTACCATTGTAACCGACTCTGTGTAACCCTAACCCTATTCGGTGTCTATATAAACCGAAGGGTTTTAGTCCGTAGGATGAACAACAATCATACCATAGGCTAACTTCTAGGGTTTAGCCTCCTTGATCTCGTGGTAGATCTACTCTTGTACTACCCATATCATCAATATTAATCAAGCAGGAGTAGGGTATTACCTCCATCGAGAGGGCCCGAACCTGGGTAAAAACATCGTGTCCCTTTCTCCTGTTACCATCCGCCTAGACGCATAGTTCGGGACCCCCTACCCGAGATCCGCCGGTTTTGACACCGACATTGGTGCTTTCATTGAGAGTTCTTCTGTGCCGTCGCCATCAGGAAGGATGCCTCATCCCGTATTTAAAGACGACATCATCGCCAAAGGAGCTCTGGCCGCCGGTCAGACTCTCCGGCTAGGTGGTTTTCTCATGACCACTAGTTCGGCCGCTGCGCCGACGATGACTTCTCGGGTCATCAAAACCAATCTTCATGTTAACTCGGAATTTGCCGAGCAGCTAGATCCGATCGTGCTCTCCTCTGTAAACGAGCTCTTGGATCGCATCGCCGCCCTAGGAGTCGCCACAGATTACGACCAGATCGGACCTAAAACCGATCTGAGAGAGATCAACTCTCCCCAGGCTAGCCACCATATTGCTGTGGCAGAGGAGCAATGTGGCGACTCTTCTCCTATCCTAAGGACTAGTTACGTCCGGATTCCCGATCCCTCCACGCCGGATTCCCGCGGAGGGACGGATGTTGATCAAGCCCTGAACTTAAAGTCAGGCGGCGGGTTGGTTTCATTGGATGGCATTCAGAAATCCAAACCTCCAAGTTCGGAAGCTTTTCGGCCCCTAAGTCTTAAATTGGATGGGATCCCGAATCCGGCTCCACCCGCCCACCCAAACATTAGCGATCTATCCCGAATTCGGCAAGAGCCCACTGAAACAGTACATCATTACTGGGCCAGATTCCTCCTGGTTATGGACAGGGTAAAGGACTGCCGAGAGGAGGATGCAATCTCACTTTTCTGCAATAATTGCACGGACAAGGGAATTCTAAACGCTATAAGTCGTCGTGAAATCACATGCTTTGTTGACTTGGTGAACATAGTACAAAAGTACTGTGCGATGGAGAGTGCTTGGAAAACCGAAAGTAAATTTTGGGATAATCCGGCCCCGAACACAGCCCTAGTACGAAATAAAAGGGTGTATCATCACCCAGCACTTGGGTTACATACCAAAAAACCAAAACCCCCTAAAGGGCATGGAACCGTACTGGAGGGATGGCTCAATGGACCCTGCAAAATTCATAGCATAGAGGGAGCCACTCCAACTCATAGCCTTCGGGCATGTTGGATATTACGGCAAGTGGCCAAAAGTGGCGAAGAGCTTCTAACCTCAGAACCTCAGCCCAACAATACCAGCACGGTATTAACAGTCTTCGAGACTTTTGCATCAAATAACATGCGGAAACGAACACTCCGCAGCCTTGCCGAAGTCTACCAAGTAGCAACAATAAATCCATGGAGCGACACGGCTATTACCTTTAATGCCAATGACAAACCCAAATTCCGAACAGCCCGAGCACCAGCCGCATTGGTCCTCAGTCCAATAGTGGACGGCTTTCGCCTTACCAAGGTACTCATGGATGGCGGCAACGGATTAAACCTCATTTATGAGGAAACCCTCCGAAAAATGGAGATAGACTGGAACCGCATTGAGCGAAGCAGCACAACCTTTAGAGGAATAATCCCTAGTCGGGAAGCATGCTGCACAGGAAAAATCACACTAGACGTAGTGTTCGGCTCACCGGACAATTACAGGTCCGAAGAGGTCACATTTCAAGTGGCCACGTTCAGCAGCGGATATCACGCTTTATTAGGACGAGAGGCATTCACAATTTTTCAAGCTATACCCCATTATGGGTATATGAAGCTTAAAATGCCCGGACCTAACGGGATCATCACTCTAGCTAGTGATCCGAGTATAGCACTCCGCGCCGAAAACAAGACAGCCGCACTAGCCCTCGAGGCACTATCCGAAGCCCTAGCAGCCGAGGAACTCATTGCGATGCGCTCTACGGTAAACAGGGACGATGTGATACTTGATAAAAGATCCAAGTCCACCTCCTTTAAACCAGCAGACGAAATAGTCAAATTCCAAGTCCACCCAACGGACGCGGCAAAGACGGCCTCCATCGGGGCACAATTAAACCCTGAGGTAGACGCTGCACTAAGAGAATTTCTACGAGAAAATTGAGACATTTTTGCCTGGCACCCTTCAGATATGCCAGGAATCCCACGTCGGCTGGCCGAGCACAGCCTAAACATCCTAAAAGGATTCAAGCCAGTCAAACAGGCTCTTCGGCGTTTTTCCGAGCCCAAGAGACAGGCCATGGGAGAGGAGCTAGCCAAACTTTTGGAAGCCGGATTCATTAGAGATATAAAACATCCGGATTGGCTAGCAAATCTGGTGATGGTACCAAAGAAGGATAGATCCTGGCGCCTATGTGTCGACTTTAAAGACCTTAACAAGGCTTGCCCAAAGGATCCCTTCCCCTCCCTCTAATTGATCAAATTATTGACGCCACAGCAGGACACGACTCCTTGTGTTTCCTCGACGCGTACTCCGGCTACCACCAAATCAAGATGGCGGAGCAGGACCAAGCCGCAACGGCATTCATCACCCCATACGGCCCATTCTGCTTCTCACACAATGCCCTTTGGGCTTAAAAACGCCGGCGCAACATATCAGCGCATGATTCAGACATGTCTGGCAACCCAGATCGGCAAAACAGTAGAAGCATACGTAAATGACGTGGTCGTCAAATCAAAGCATGTCGAAACCCTAGTGGACGACTTGAGGCTCACATTCGACAATCTCCGGAAATATGACATTAAGCTCAATCCGGAAAAATGCGTCTTCGGCGTGCCAGCCGGAAAGCTCCTGGGCTTCATTGTATCCGATAGAGGAATAGAAGCAAACCCAGCCAAGATCCGAGCTCTGTCACAATTGGATATCCCAAAAGACCTCAAACAAATACAAAAATTGACTGGATGCATACCGGCCTTAAGTCGCTTCATTTCCCGTCTGGGAGAAAAGGCATTACCCCTTTACCGCCTCCTCCGACGCACCGAACACTTCGAGTGGACGGATGCCGCCACGGCCGGACTCGAAGAAATAAAAGCCATATTGGCAACCAATCCTGTCCTGGCCACGCCTAGCATGGGCGAACCAATGCTATTATACATTGCCGTAACACATCAAGTTGTTAGCGCGGTACTCATCGTCGAACGAGAAATGGACGGACACAGGTTCCCTCTTCAAAAACCAGTCTACCACGTGTCCACTGTCCTAACACCATGCAAGTCCCGGTACCCACATTATCAAAAGATAGCATACGCGGTGTTCATGGCATCCCGGAAGCTGCGGCACTACTTTCAAGAGTGCGCGATAACAGTAGCCTCCGAGGTACCTCTAAATGACATCATAAATAACCGCGACGCGACGGGCCGGATTGCCAAATGGGCCATAGAGCTCCTTCCATTCGACATAACCTATAAGCCACGACGAGCTATTAAGTCACAGGTTTTGGCCGACTTTGTCGCCAAATGGACCGAAGCCGAACTCCCTAAAGAGTACGGCGCATACTACAATTGGATCATGCATTTTGACGGCTCCAAAATGTTGGCCGGCCTGGGGGCTGGCGTCGTCCTGACGTCCCCAACCGGGGACACAGTCCAATACGCCCTTCAGATAATGTATACGGACTCCAACAACGCAGCCGAATACGAGGCCCTTCTACACGGCCTCCGGATGGCGGTCTCCATGGGCATTAAACACCTAGAGGTGCGCGGGGATACGAACCTCGCGATATCTCAAATAAACCGAGACTTTGACGCCAACACAAAAATGGCAGCATACCGCAATGCGGTCTTAAAAATGTCAGCACGGTTCGAAGGGCTCGAATTTCACCATATAGCCCGGGATAACAACCAGGCGGCGGACGTATTGGCACGCATCGGCGCAAACCGCGATGCCGTCCCGCCCAACATATTTCTGGAACGGCTGTTCAAGCCATCCGTACTATGGGAAGGGGAGTCCGGAAATAATAATCCGGACCCAACCGCACTGCCTGACGCCGAACAATCTGACACAATCGGAGGCTCTGCCAACGAAATAACACCATCCGCCCACGAGATAATGGCGGTTATTGCCCCATGGACGGAGCCTTTCCTAGCCTACTTAACTAGGCAGGAACTCCCCGAAGACCAAAATGAGGCTCGCTGCATAGTACGGCGATCCAAAGCCTATAAAGTCCATGAGGGAGAGCTTTATAAGAAAAGCACTACCGGAGTCCTTCAAAGGTGTATCTCCGAAGAGGAAGGGCGAAACCTCCTGGCTGAAATTCATGCCGGACTGGGTGGGCACCACGCTGCAGCCCGGGCCCTCGTAGGCAAGGCCTTTCATGCAGGATTCTATTGGCCGACGGCCCGAGCAGATGCACAGGACCTAGTCCAACGATGCGTCGGTTGCCAACTTTTCGCTAATCAAAGCCACATGCCACCCACTGCCCTCAAAACTATACCCATAACCTGGCCGTTCGCGGTCTGGGGGCTTGACATGGTTGGACCCCTTAAAGGAGGAACCCACAAGCAAAAATACCTATTGGTCATGGTGGATAAATTCACCAAATGGATAGAGGCCAAGCCTGTTAAAACAGCCGAATCCGGACCAGTGATAGACTTCATATCAGGGGTAGTACACCGTTATGGCGTCCCGCACAGTATCATCACTGATAACGGCACCAACTTCACAGTCGATGAGGTCAAACTGTGGTGCAAAAACATGGGCATCAAGCTCGATTACGCCTCAGTCTATCACCCTCAAACCAACGGTCAACTCGAGCGGGCAAACGGTCTAATCATGGGCGGCATTAAACCCAGACTAGTGCGGTCCCTCAAGGAATCAAACACGCACTGGGTAGAGGAGCTCGACTCCGTACTCTGGGGGCTGCGGACCACACCAAATCGTACTACCAGAGTCACACAATTTTTCATGGTGTACGGTGCAGAGGCAGTCTTGCCCTGTGACATAATTCATGACTCACCTCGCGTGCGCATGTATGAAGAAAGGGAAGCCGAGCTCGATCAGCAGGACAGTTTGGACGCATTGGAGGAGGAGCGCGACGTGGCAAAAGCTCGTTGCGCATTTTATCAACGGCAGCTCGAAGATATCAAAGCGAGGAAATGCGGGCCAAAGCTTACAACGCGTTGGCGAACTAGTTCTACGCTCACGGACAAGAAAAAGGACAAACTCAAGCCCAAATGGGAAGGTCCCTTCATCATCGACCAGGTCCTGACCGGCAGAGCATACCGTCTGCGATGCGCATCGGATAACCGACTCGAGCCGAACCCATGGAACGCAGCCCGTCTACGAAGATTCTACGCCTAAGAGCCGGACTCCGAGTTCGTCTCCTTCCTCCATCCACATTTTTATTTTTTGCTGTCTTTTATTTCTCTCCTTCCTTCTCCACCTTCTTGAAAGCCTTTAAAAGGCTTGTTTGCGCCTTGTTCGCACATAATTGACGCGCTGTCTGCGCTCATTATACCTGGGGGCTTCTTTAACAGAAGCTTATTTATACGGGCCTCATGCCCAACACATGTGTCAAACTTCCGCATGTACCTTTTATTCACCATTATATGCATCGATATGACTTAAGTTTTGGCCAAGCTGGGTTGCCTGGCTCCTGTGCTTACCCCTACGTTCCCGATTGTTTGGCTAGGTGGTAAAGGGAGCACCTCTGCGATTGTTATTCTGCCGGGTCACCGGATGTGTACCTCGACTGGGTGAAGCCGAAAGCTAGCGTTCTTAAGGGAATATTCGGTCGGTGAACTAAAAGATGATTTTTTACCTATTTGTCTATCTGCCCCCAGATGCTTTTTCTGCTTTCTTAGCAGCTTGGACATGCACTTTAGGGCATGACCCCCCACCCAGGGAAAGGAACCCTTAACGGAACTATTCTCCCTGGAAGATGTTTCTTACTATCCATGTAATATAACATAACTAGTTGGGCACTTGTCTGATACAGCAATTATGACCCCTACGCCTTGTCTCCATGCATGCCCCGGTTCTTATATAACCGCTAGGGTATTCGGACACACTCCGGACTATTGGGTCCCGAGGTCGAAGCGAAAAGGTCCGCTATGACAAACGATCTACAATCCGGCTAGAAGGCATTTCATATGTCATATTTAATTACAGAGTCAATTTGACTACTTGTATTCCTCCTCAATGCCATCTAGAAGGCTGTCTAATTTACAATCTTACTGGGAATACTTTGCGGCCAACTCTACTTGGTCGTACACTAAGCTTACAGGGATCTCCTTCCCATCAGGCCCCACAGGTCCGACCTCGGCCATGTGGTTTGGGTCAGCCTTCGTGTACCGCGTCTTCACCATGGCCCAGGCCTCCTTGGCGCCTTGATGGCAGGCCGATATCTTCCATAGTCGGAAGCGCCTCCGTGCTCCTTGAAGCCGTTCGGCCAGCTCCCCAACGCCTTCGGGCAGGGAGATAGATGGCCACAAGGCCTGGGCAACGCCCTTCATCGCCTGCCGAACTCGTTCGTGGAGCTGACGCAGTTCGGGAAGAAGATCACCCGGTGAACTGGGCATCTCCTCCTCAGGACGACCTGTGAGCAAACCTACATACATGTTTATGTTAATCGCCTTCCTCGCCGAACTCTTTCACAGTTCATCTAAAGCACTTACTAAAAATGCCGCGACGAAGCCGTCGATTCTCCTTAACGGAGTCAGACAACTGGGCACGAACATCCTTTAGTTCCTCACCCAGTTGGGTGTTGGCATCTTGGAGGTTATTTTTCTCCTGCCGCACCCTCGTAAGCACGCTCTCGCTGGCTTTTAGCTGGCGTAGGAGCTGTTGCTTGTCCGGATCCATCCGGGCGCCATCTGCATTGTTAAAAGTCAGATTCATGCACACGCCGCACTTTGCGAAACTAATTCTATTTCCGAAGGACATATATTACCAGAAGGAGTCTTCATGGCTTCCCCGGCCATGGCCAGTGCGGCCTCAAGTTGGGCCCTGCACTCTTCAAGCTCTTGGGACAAACGGGTATTCTTTCCTGTAAGAACCTGCATTCAAAATGATCCTTAAATCAGTTATCCTAACTATTTTAAGTCTCGGGGGCTACTGGCATGTATAAATGTCAAAATTCTTTACCCGTATGTCTTTCACATCGCTCGTGGCTCGCAAAGCCATCTTGAGCGCCACAGGTGCGCTTCTCCCGAATTAAAGGCGTCCAACGCCTGGGGAAAACATTAAATCGCGTAGAAGACAGTCCGTGGCGCCCGATGTTTCATGGCGCTCTCCACCTCCGACTTGGTGGCGGACGATGCAGCCGGCATCCTCCGCTGGAGGAGCCTCCGACGCACGCCTCGTGTTTGTACCCTCCTCCAGACTCGGCTTTTGAGCCTGGCCGGTGGTAGTACGGTTGGCAACTTCTCCGGACTCAGTCCGGCGAACGCTCTTCTTCCTGAAAAAACCACGAGCGTCAGTGTGCCTCCCAGAAACCTCTCCTCAAAACACGATGGCACTTCGTACCGTTGCGGCGATGTTTCGAGTCGTGCCGCACTCCTTTTTCGCCTGCTGGACCGAGCCGCCCCTTGTTGGACGTCCGCGGCAGCCTCGGCTTCCCGCTCTGAAGGCACCCCCTGCGAAACACCATCAAATATGTGGTGATTAGAAGTAAGACACAGGTGGGTCATGGTATCCGGACTTCGGTCGCGGTTACTTGGGAGGCCGGGAATAATCCGGGGTAGTCTGCCGTAATGGCAACCAAAGCATTATCGATGCTAAGTTGATGGAACACCCCGTCGATCAGCTCCACCTTTATGTCCGAGTCCTCTTCAGAGGCCGGATCGAGGGACCGTTCTGGATCCTCGGGTTGCGGAGGCGGGCTGTGTATCTTCTCCACGGCCCGGCGCAGTTCCTGCGTAAGAATTGTGAAATGAGATATCTAAAACACGGGAATGTAGATCGGACAGGCCACAAAGATATCCGCTTACCCAACTTCGAGGGTTATGCGAAGAAAACCCGTTCAGGGGACTAACGCGGAGAAAATCCTCCTCTTCTCCTTTGTACATGGCGGACAAGGTCTTCACCAGTTCGCTGACTGATCCCGGCCCTTTGCGGCCATGGCGGGTAGCGTCATTCTCCCCGTTGAAATCCCACATGGGGTGGCCCCTATATTGGAGCGGCTGCACTCCCCTCATAATGCAGGTTGCCATGACCCCAATCATGGTCAACCTGGCATGAGCCAACAATCTTATTCGGCTCATCAAGTAGAGAACGTCCCGGTCATCTTCCCTCTGGGGGCTCCGTGGGCGCCAACTTAGGCGCTTCTTCAGAGGAGCGTTGCTAAACTCCGGAAGGCCGACCCGAATAGGGTCCGGCAGCGGGACGTCCTCCATGTAAAACCACTCTGAGGGCCAGTCCTCGGACGCCTTCTTTGGGGTTCCGGATAAGTATCCGGTCCCGGCGATGCGCCATAGTTCGGCTCCGCCCACTTGATATATTGCCCCTTCGTGAGAACGGGGCACAAGGCAAAATAGCCTCTTCCACAGAGCGAAATGGGCCTCCACGCCCAGGAACAACTCGCAGAGGGCCACGAAGCCCGCTATATGCAAGATGGAGGCAGGCGTAAGGTTGTGCAAATTGGAGGTCAGTAGAACTCCAGAAGCCCCCGGAGAAACGGATGGATTGGAAATCCGAGTCCTCTCATTAGGTGAGAGACAAAGCATACCCACTCTCCCTTAGAGGGATCGAGAACACTCTCCGCCTGCTTCCCGCCCTTATAAGTGGCGAGTCCGGAACGCACCGAAACCATGAAAGCCGGGGGAAGGAATCCCTTGGTTTGTAGCACTTCCAATTCGCTGTGCGGGACAAAGCATCTCCCCCAACCTCCGGGCTGATGGCTGGGAGCGCGCGAGGAGGAGCCGCGTCGACTGTCCATGATGGAGTGGATTTTTGTCTAAGGTGCTCTGACGAAGACTCGCGGGGGGAAGATGGCGTGATCCGGATCTGGATCCCCGTCTCTTTTATAGACGGCTCATGTGCACGACAAGGGGGTAAATGTAAAGATACCCTGACTTTTCGCATTCATTCGACACGTGGAAGACAGCCATTATTGGGCGTGGAAGCCGAGAAGCGCGATATTCACAAGAAAGCCGGACACTATTCAACATAGGATTCGGAGGGGAACCCGCCTTGCAATGCCGAAGACAATCAACACGCCGGACTTATCATCATTGAAGCCTGGTTCGGGGCTCTTGAGGAGTCTGGACTAGGGGTGTCCGGATTGCCGAACAGTCATCTTTGGCCGGACTCCTGGACTATGAAGATAGAAGATTGAAGACTTCCCCCCGTGTCCGAATGGGACTTTCCTTGGCGTGGGAGGCAAGCTTGGCGATACAGATATGAAGATTTCCTACCATTGTAACCGACTCTGTGTAACCCTAACCCTATTCGGTGTCTATATAAACCGAAGGTTTTTAGTCCATAGGACGAACAACAATCATACCATAGGCTAACTTCTAGGGTTTAGCCTCCTTGATCTCGTGGTAGATCTACTCTTGTACTACCCATATCATCAATATTAATCAAGCAGGAGTAGGGTATTACCTCCATCGTGAGGGCCCGAACCTGGGTAAAAACATCGTGTCCCTTGTCTCCTGTTACCATCCGCCTAGACGCATAGTTCGGGACCCCCTACCCGAGATCCGCCGGTTTTGACACCGATAGTTTCCCTTCCGTCTTGGTCACGGAGTAAGATACTCCCTCTGTTTTTATGTACTCTACATATTAGGTTTGACTGAAGTCAAACTTCATAAAATTTTACCAAATTTATAGAAAAAATATGAACATTTACAATAGCAAATCTATATGATGTGAAAGTATATTCAATAATGAATCTAATGGTATTGATTTGTTATTGTATATGTTCTTATTTCTGTCTATAAACTTTGTCAAAGTTTACAAAGTTTGACTTTGAGCAAAGCTAAAATGCGGAGTAAATAAAAACAAAGGGAGTACGCAGGGACCAGTATAGTTACTACTGCCGGAACATAGTAAGTTGGACCCCTAAATGCGGGCACGGACCGGGCGCACCTCAATTATTCCTTCAAACAGTCGGACACCTACATTTAGCACACCATTCGACTACTTAATCAAGTGTTACACTTCACTAGTTGAAAAGGAAAAGGGTGGTACTGTACCCAAAACCACCACACTTGGGGCTAGGGTAACAACTTGGTACTGTACCACATTTGAACCATGGCACAAAAACCACCTGTTCTGCGCCTAATGCGCAACGCGGAGCACTGAAGCTCGAATTTGGCCAGGAAAACAGGGAAACCGACATGTGGGGCACACCTGTCGGGACGACGTGGCGCAGACTAGTCTAATGGAGGAGCTGGCACACGACCTCCTCGCCACCGGCAATCGTTCACGTGGGTCGTGGGGGCCAGCAACGTGGTGCAGCTCCCGCACCACCTCTGGACACGGTGACCGCGGTGAGTGACACGCTCATCGTCACTGAACATGGTCGGCTTCAATGTGTCGAGGGTGGCGTTAGCCCTATGGCACGACCAGCAGATCAACACCCAGCTCGTCGAGGATGCATGGGGCGCCGAAGTGCGTGCGTGCCGCGACGCGTCCGTGGAGTGGTGTAGCGCGGCCAACTGCATCCCCAGGACCTGGGACCATGGTCGTCTTGCTTTTTCAATGACATGTGGGGATCGCATGTGAGAAAAGGGCATCTTCAACGTTGCCACGACCGCAACTGACTACCCTGGCACACCAGAAACCCTCGTCCCTCACACCGTCACGCGGTGCGTTCCCAGCCGACGCCAGCTGCCCGCATTCATGACGTCCATCCGTATGCCATCGTTAGGAGGCTCGGTGCCCGAGGAACCAACTCCGATGACTTAATGACGCACCCGGACGCTTTGCCTCACCGGAATGCGCTACTTAAAGCGGCAACGCCCAACTAAACTCCACACCACAGCGCATCGTCCTGCTACCTGGCACCACATCCGCCATGACCGCGAGCGCGAATGCTCTGCGGGAGAGCTCGTCTTCGGGGATGAAGCTCAAGGTCGCCGCCCTCGCTCAAGTCGCCGCTCGCGATGCAATAGCGGTGTAGCCGGACCTTGACGCGACCGCTGGCGGTGGCCTGTTGGCGACCGGCGACGGGAGCACCATCAACCACACATCCTACTTGCCGCCATCCAACGTCCGGCACCGCCGAGGTCGGGGACTCCTCTGAGGATGAGTAGGGCATGGGAGGCGGCAGGGCATGGTGTGCCAACTGGCTAGTCCGTCTCCCGTGTTCTACTCTTCCTCACTGGAGACCGCACCTTCACTTCACGGGTCTTCAACCCCGCCCCCGTACATGGAGATGGAGGACATCGGTCACTGTTGGGGAACGCAGTATTTCAAAAATTACCTATGATCACGCAAGATCTATCTATGTGATGCATAGCAATGAGCGGGGAGAGTGTTTCCATGTACCCTCATAGACCGAAAGAGGAAGCATTTAGTAACGCGTTTGATGTAGTCGAACGTCTTCGCGATCCAACTGATCCAAGCACCGAACGTACGGCAGCTCCGTGTTCCGCACACATTCAGCTCGGTGATGTCCCTCGAACTCTTGATCCAGTTGAGGCCGAGGGAGAGTTCCATCAGCACGACGGCGTGGTGACGGTGATGATGAAGTTACCGGTGCAGGGCTTCGCCTAAGCACTATGACGATATGACCGAGTTGTGTAACTGTGGGGGGGGGCACCGCATACGGCTAAGAGATTGTTTGTTGTGCTATTGGGGTGCCCCCTGGCCACGTATATAAAGGAGGGAGGAAGAGGCCAAGGAGGGGCGTGCCTATAGGGGGAGTCCAACTAGGATTCCCAATTCTAGTTGGAGTCCCCTTCCTTTTCCAAGAGGGGAGAGAGGGAAGGAGTAGGAGAGTGAGAAGGAAAGAGAGGGGGGTGCCGTCCCCTCCCTAGTCCAATTCGGACTTGCCATGGGGGGGGGGGGTGCGGTCACCCCTTGAGGCCCTTCTCTCCTTTCCCGTATGGCCCATTAAGGCCCACTACTTCCCCCGGTGAATTCCCGTAACTCTCCGGTACTCCGAAAAATACCCGAATCACTCAGAACCTTTCCGATGTCCGAATATAGCCTCCCAATATATCGATCTTTACGTCTCAACCATTTCGAGGCTCCTCATCATGTCCGTGATCTCATTCGGGACTCTGAACAACCTTTGGTACATCAAATCACATAACTCATAATACAAATCGTCATCGAACGTTAAGCGTGCGGACCCTATGGGTTCGAGAACTATGTACACATGACCGAGACACATCTCCGGTCAATAACCAATAGCGGAACCTGGATGCTCATATTGGCTCTTACATATTCTACAAAGATCTTTATCGGTCAAACTGCATAACAACATACGTTGTTCCCTTTTTCATCGGTATGTTACTTGCCCGAGATTCGATCGTCGGTATCATCATACCTAGTTCAATCTCGTTACCGACAAGTCTCTTTACTCGTTCCGTAATGCATCATCCTGCAACTAACTTATTAGTCACATTGCTTGCAAGGCTTATAGTGATGTGCATTACCGAGAGGGCCCAGAGATACCTCTCCGATACACAGAGTGACAAATCCTAATCTCGATCTATGCCAACCCAACAAACACCTTCGGAGACACCTATAGAGCATCTTTATAATCACCCAGTTACGTTGTGACGTTTGATAGCACACAAGGTGTTCCTCCGGTACTCGGGAGTTTCATAATCTCATAGTCAAAGGAACATGTATAAGTCATGAAGAAAACAATAGCAATAAAACTCAACGATTATAATGCTAAGCTAATGGATGGGTCTTGTCCATCACATCATTCTCTAATGATGTGATCCCGTTCATCAAATGACAACTCATGTCTATGGTCAGGAAACATAACCATCTTTGATTAATGAGCTAGTCAAGTAGAGGTATACTAGGGACACTCTGTTTTGTCTATGTATTCACACATCTACTAAGTTTCCGGTTAATACAATTCTAGCATGAATAATAAACATTTATCATGATATAAGGAAATATAAATAACAACTTTATTATTGCCTCTAGGGCATATTTCCTTGAGTCTCCCACTTGCACTAGAGTCAATAATCTAGTTCACATCGCCATGTGATTTAACACCAATAGTTCACATCACCATGTGATTAGTTCACATCGCCATGTGACTAATACCCAGAGGCTTTTACTAGAGTCAATAATCTAGTTCACATCGCTATGTGATTAACACCCAAAGAGTACTAACGTGTGATCATGTTTTGCTTGTGACTGAAGCTTAGTCAATGGGTCTGTCACATTCAGATCCATATGTATTTTGCAAATCTCTATGTCTACAATGCTCTGCATGGAGCTACTCTAGCTAAATGCTCCCACTTTCAATAAGTATCCAGATCGAGACTTAGAGTCATCGAGATCGGTGTTAGAGCTTGCATCGACGTAACTCTTTACGACGAACTCTTTATCACCTCCATAATCGAGAAATATTTCCTTAGTCCTCAAAGGATAATTTTGACCAATGTCCAGTGATCTACTCCTAGATCACTGTTGTACTCCCTTGCCAAACTCAGGGCAGGGTATACAATAGGTATGGTACACAGCATGGCATACTTTATAGATCCTATGACTGAGGCATAGGGCATGACTTTTCATTCTCTTTCTATTTTCTACCGGGGTCAGCTTTTGAGTCTTTACTCAACTTCACACTTTGCAATACAGGCAAGAACTCCTTCTTTGACTGTTCCATTTTGAACTACTTCAAAATCTTGTCAAGGTATGTACTCATTGAAAAAACCTATCAAGCGTCTTGATCTATCTCTATAGATCTTGATGCTCAATATGTAAGCAGCTTCACCGAGGTCTTTCTTTGAAAAACTCCTTTTAAACACTCCTTTATGCTTTCCAGAAAATTCTACATCATTTCCGATCAACAATATATGTCATTCACATATACTTATCAAAAACGCTGTAGTGCCCCCACTCACTTTCTTGTAAATACAGGCTTCACCGCAAGTCTGGATAAAACTATATGCTTTGATCAACTCATCAAAACGTATATTCCAACTCCGAGATGCTTGCACCAGTCCATACATGGATCGCTGGAACTTTGCTTACTTTGTTATCACCTTTAGGATCGACAAAACCTTCTGGTTGCATCATATACAACTCTTCTTTAAGAAATCCATTAAGGAATGTAGTTTTGACATCCATTTGCCGGATTTCATAAAATGCGGCAATTGCTAACATGATTCGGACAGACTTAAGCACCGATACGGTGAGAAAATCTCATTGTCAACACCTTGAACTTGTTGAAAACATTTTTCTAACAATTCAAGCTTTGTCGATGGTAACACTACTATCAGCGTTCGTCTTCCTCTTGAAGATCCATTTATTCTCTATGGCTTGCGATCATCGGGCAAGTCAACCAAAGTCCACACTTTGTTCTCATACATGGATCCCATCTCAGATTTCATGGCCTCAAGCCATTTCACGGAATGTGGGCTCATCATCGCTTCCTCATAGTTTGTAGGTTCGTCATGGTCAAGTAACATGACCTCCAGAATAGGATTACCGTACCACTCTGGTGCGGATCTTACTCTGGTTGACCTACGAGGTTCGGTAGTAACTTGATCAGAAGTTTCATGATCATCATCATTAGCTTCCTCACTTACTGGTGTAGGAATCACTGGAACTGATTTCTGTGATGAACTACTTTCCAATAAGGGAGTAGGTACAGTTACCTCATCAAGTTCTACTTTCCTCCCACTCACTTCTTTCGAGAGAAACTCCTTCTCTAGAAAGGATGCATTCTTAGCAACAAAGATCTTGCCTTCGGATCTATGATAGAAGGTGTACCCAACATTTTCTTTTGGGTATCCTATGAAGACGCACTTTTCCGATTTGGGTTCGAGCTTATCAGGTTGAAACTTTTTCACATAAGCATTGCAACCCCAAACTTTAAGAAACGACAACCATATTTCATACGGTGTCGTCTCAACGGATTTAGACGGTGCCCTTTTCAACATGAATGTAGCTGTCTCTAATGCATAACCCCAAAATGATAGTGGTAAATCGGTAAGAGACATCATAAATCTCACCATATCCAATAAAGTACGGTTATAATGTTCAGACAGACCATTATGCTGTGGTGTTCCAGTTGGCATGAGTTTGTGAAACTGTTCCACATTGTTTTAGTTGAAGGCCAAACTCGTAACTAAATATTCGCCTCTGCGATTAGATCATAGAAACTTTAATTTCTTGTTACGATGATTCTCCACTTCACTCTGAAATTCTTTGAACTTTTCAAATGTTTTAGACTTGTGTTTCATCAAGTAGATATACCCATATATGCTCAAACCATCTGTGAATGTCAGAAAATAACGGTACCCGCCGCGAGTCTCAACACGCATCGGACCAGATACATCAGTATGTATTTTTTCCAATAAGTCAGTTGCTCGCTCCATTTTTCCGGAGAACGGAGTCTTAGTCATCTTGCCCATGAGGCATGGTTCGCAAGCATCAAGTGATTCATAATCAAGTGATTCCAAAAGCCCAACAGCATGGAGTTTCTTCATGCGCTTTACACCAATATGACCTAGACGGCAGTGCCACAAATAAGTTGCACTATCAATATTAACTTTGCATATTTTGGCATCAATATTATGAATATGTGTATCACTATGATCGAGATTCAACAAACCATTTATATTGAGTGTATGACCATAGAAGGTATTATTCATGTAAATAGAACAACAATTATTCTTTGACTTGAATAATCGTATTGCAATAAACATGATCCAATCATATTCATGCTCAACGCAAACACCAAATAACATTTATTTTAGGTTCAACACTAATCCCGAAGGTAAAGGGAGTGTGCGATGGTGATCTTATCAACCTTGGAATCACTTCCAACACACATCATCACCTCGCCCTTAACTAGTCTATGTTTATTTTGCAACTCCAGTTTCGAGTTACTACTCTTAGCAACTGAACCAGTATCAAATACCGAGGTGTTGCTATAAACACTAGTAAAGTACACATCAATAACTTGTATATCCAATATACCTTTGTTCACTTTGCTATCCTTCTTATCCGCCAAGTATCTAGGGCAGTTCCACTTCCAGTGACCATTTGCTTTGCAGTAGAAGCACTCAGTTTCAGGCCTGGGTCTAGCTTTGGGCTTCTTCATGGGAGTGGAAACTTGCTTGCCATTCTTCTTGAAGTTCCCTTTCTTTCCTTTCCCTTTTACTTGAAACTAGCGCTCTTGTCAACCATCAACACTTGTTGCTTTTTCTTGATTTCTACCTTCACCAATTTCAGCATGGCGAAGAGCTTGGGAATCGTTTATGTTATCCCTTGCATATAATAGTTCATCATGGAGTTCTAGTAACTTGGTGGTAGTGACTAGAGAACTCTGTCAATATCTATCTTATCTGGAAGATCAACTCCCACTAAGCGATTGTAGTACCCAGACATTCTGAGCACATGCTCACTGGTTGAGCTATTCTCCTCCATCTTGTAGGCAAAGTACTGTCATAGGTCTCATACCTCTTGACACGGGCATGAGTATGAAATACCAATTTCAACTCTTGGAACATCTCATCTGCTCCGTGGCGTTCAAAACGTTTTTGAGGTCCCGGTTCTGAGCCGTAAAGCATGGTGTACTAAACTATCAAGTAGTCATCATACCGAGCTTTGTCAAACGTTCATAACATCTGCATCTGCTCCTACAATAGTTCTGTCACCTAGCGGTGCATCAAGGACATAATTCTTCTGTGCAGCAATGAGGGTAATCCTCAGATCACGGATCTAGTCCGCATCATTGCTACTATCATCTTTAAACTTAGTTTTCTCTAGGAACATATCAAAAATATAAAACAGTGGAGCTATACGCGAGCTATTGATCTAGAACATAGATATGCTAATACTATCAGGACAAAGTTCATGATAAATTAAAGTTCAGTTAATAGTATTACTTAAGAACTCCCACATAGATAGACATCCCTCAAGTCATCTAAATGATCACGTGATCCGTATCAACTAAACCATGTCCAATCATCACGTGAGATGGAGTAGTTTTCAATTGTGAACATCACTGTGTTGATCATATCTACTATATGATTCACGTTCGACCTTTCGGTCTCCAGTGTTCCGAGGCCATATCTGCATATGCTTTGCTCGTCAAGTTAACCCGAGTATTCTGCGTGTGCAAAACTGGCTTGCACCCGTTGTATGTGAATGTACAGCTTATTACACCCGATCATCACATGATGTCTCAGCACGAAGAACTGTCGCAACGGTGCATACTCAGGGAGAACACTTATACCTTCAAAGTTTTAGTAAGGGATCATCTTATAAAGCTACTGCCGAACTAAGCAAAATAAGATTTATAAAAGATAAACATCACATGCAATCAAAATATGTGACATGATATGGCCATCATCATCTTGTGCCTTTCATCTTCATCTCCAAATTACTGTCATGATCTCCATCATCACCGGCATGACACCATGATATCCATCATCTTGATCTCTATCAACGTGTCGTTACATGGTTGTCTCCCCAACTATTGCTTTTGCAACTATTGCTATCGCATAGCGATAAAGTAAAGCAATTATATGGCGCTTGCATCTTATGCAATAAAGAGACAACCATAAGGATCCTGCGAGTTGTCAATAAATTTAACAAAACATGATCATCTCATACAATAATTTATAGATCATCACGTCTTGACCATATCACATCACAGCAAGCCCTGCAAAAACAAGTTAGACTTCCTCTATTTTGTTGTTGCACGTCCCAATTATATGGGCAAGCACCTGCGTGGCGACGGGCGACCTCTACACCGACTCAGCAAGCACCTGCGTGGTGGCATGCGACCCTTCGTGAAGGCTCCACCACCGCGCCAGCCCAGCAGCCAGCCAACGTGGTGCCGCGACGCCTCGTTAGCTCAAACGCATGTCAAGGCCAGGCAAAGCGGCAACGATTGGGACGTGCTTCCTTGTCGTCCCCGATAAAGCAAGGGGGACTCGTCGGCAACGCATTAAATGCGTTTGTCCTATGGTTCCAGAGGATAGGCTTATCAACTTTAGACCTTTCCACCTCTTGTGTGCCACTGTGGCAACCCCTTTTGCCTAAAAAAGGAGGCCCGAGGCGACCAGGAGGGGGATTCGGCTCTTTTGGGCAAGTTGCACCCCGTAGCTAGCTCAAGAACACAAGAACACTCAATACATCCACCAAAGCAGGACTAGGGTATTACACATCTTCGCGGCCCGAACCTGGGTAAACGACACGTGTGCTTCCTGTCAGACCTGCTCTTTGCACAACCTCGCGCCCGCCGACCATAGAAGGGATCCCAGTGAACCCATAGGTGTCGTTCCCACCGACACAAGTTTTACGTGGCTGCTACGGGCTGAGCAAGAACCGTTCTTACCTACGCATCAAAACCACAACGATTTCTCGTCAAGTTTGCTATTTTAACCTTTAATAAGGACCGGGCATAGTCACACTTAATTCAACTAAAGTTGGAGAAACTGACACCCTTGACCACCGTGTGCAAAGCACGTCCCAGAGAACCAGTCTCGCGTAAAGCGTCTGGCGTAATGTCAGTCCGGGCCGCTTCATCCAACAATACCGCTGAATCAAAGTATGATAGGCTGGTAAGCAGTATGACTATTATCGCCCACAACTCTTTGTGTTCTACTCGTGCATATAACATCTACGCATAGACCTGGCTCGGATGCCACTGTTGGGGAACGCAGTATTTCAAAAGTTCACCTACGATCACGCAAGATCTATCTATGTGATGCATAGCAACAAGCGGGGAGAGTGTGTCCACGTACCCTCGTAGACCGAAAGCGGAAGCTTTTAGTACACTACAAAAAAAATACACTTCCGTGATGATACGTGTTTGTCACAGTAGGTTGCTTTTTTTGTCATGCATGTACATCCATGACAAATTTATGGCAGAATCAAGATAGTCATACCTGTGCTGTCATAGAAGTGTTCCATGACATTACCAAAATTATCATCACGGAAGTGTCCACTTCCATGACGATAAATCGCGCGTCACAGAAGTGCTTTCGACAAGGGTGACCGACACGTGGCATCCACCGTAACGGAACGCCGTTAAGCTATCGGGTCGGGTTTTGGATCCGATAACCCGTTAACAGCCCTGACCAATGGGAAATTTCCACGTGTAAAATTCTTATTGGCCGGACGAAACACGTGTCAGCTCGTCAGTGGGTCAGATAGGCGCCTATGATACTTCGACACGTTGCACGGCCCAACAGAGGCCCATTCCTATGTAAAGGCTAGCCCATTTGACTTGGTCAAAAGCTGGCGGGCCGGCCCATGGAAAGCGTGTTAACGGCCTGTTCGAATATAGCCCATTTACAACCCGCTAACCTAAGGTCCAGTACGCCCTATCCGAATTAGGCCCAGTAGCGTCATCTGGGCCATCCAATATGATTCCAGCCCGTTTTCACTTCTCGCCCATGTATGGCCTATGACGTCTTTCGGCCCATATGAGGCCCTATGTAACTCTTGGCCTACTAACGGCCCGTGATGAAACTGGCCCGTAATGAACAGTGTATCACTTTACACCCATTAACGGCCCGTGGTGAAACTGGCCCGTGATGAACAAAGGTATCACTTTATACCCATTAACGGCCTATTATTCCGTTGGGCGTTTCCAGCCCATGTTATCTTTCGGCCTTCTCGAGCCCATTTATTCTTGGGCTCATTTCAAAGATCCGCTTACTTACGGCCCGTTCTTGTCTATTTTACGCTTGTGGGCCAAATTCGCTGTGGTTACTGATCGGCCCGTTTGTGGTCCATTAATACATTGGGCCGTTTTCAATGCGTCATCAAATACGACCTATTAACGATGGCCCATTATGGTCGGCCCATGAACGGACGATTCCAACTCTAGCCCGTTTACGGCCATAATGCGGCCTGTTATTGGCCCATGTTTGGCCATCGATCATACTGCCCGTATAAGGCCCATTGATGATACGACCCGTAGAAGTTCCATTGTTTCTACGGCCCGTAGAAGGCCCATTGTTTCTATGGCACGTAGAAGGCCCACTGTTTCTACGACCCGTAGGAGGCCTAGTGTCACTACAGTAAATATTAGCCCATGGTTATTGTGGCCTATCTTTAAAAAATAGGTTAATGCAGCCACTAGCAAACCGCGGAAAAAGAACTGCAATGACTAGAATCAAACAAATAAACAAGACAACAAGGAAATAAATAAGCAAGCAACTTACGCTAGGCTATCACGGCTATCACACATATTAAATCCCCTGGGCATCAAAGTTCGCCACCAGTGCAACTAAACGCTACCGACAAAAGAATATACAAAACCGAGAGCACTTCAAGGCACTAGGCCCGCCAGGTCGGGCCCCCAAAGAGTCAAGAAGCTGAGTAGACCTCAGTTGTGTCAACGATAGATGCATCAACACTAGATTTAAGGCATGATGGTGCGACGGCAGTCCTCTGACATCTTCATTGCATCTTTGACTTCAAGTCGGAGCTGAGCCGAAGCAAGCCTTTCCGCTTTAAGTTGAGACTGAAGAAGTCGAACTGATTGAGGCAGCGACTGCACAGAGGTTGTCTCACACCCACTGGTGAGTAGCTTCCCTAAAGTTTCGCCTGGCGTAAGAGATACGAGTATGAAAGAGAAACAAGGAGACACGTAACAGGTTTCACAATTATATAAGCAAATAAATGGATCTGTTCTGCATAAGGAACATGTTTTTACAACTACAATTTGAAACCGGTAGTTGTTGCAAACATCCAATCAGATGTAAACAGCAAAGCAAACAGCAGTGGAGGAAATGATGCCTATCCTAATCTATACTAGAATAAAGTATGAAGGCTTAAGAAGGATGAACTTACATTACATGTTAACACGGGCTGGACAAAGCCCTTCTCCATGTTGATGGAAGGATAATTCAATAAATTCCCCAAAGAAAATTCTTTATAAGCGTTGCCATTATTCTACATTTTGCAAAGAGTAAATATAGATCAAATAATATTGGAAGAAACAGAGGATAATGAAGCTCAAAGTGCATCGATGATACATAATCAAATAGCAATTAATTAATTAAGTACAGCGTTACAATAAGGCAAAAGGGAGAGAGGTAACGACAAGGGCAATGCAGAGCCCATTATTGTTTTGAGATCGTATGATCCTTTGAGCAAGGAGATTCATCTGAAATTAGTTTTCATACAAGAGAGAAGGTAAGGCACAAGCAGAAATTTAGGAGTTCAAATTTTGAATTGATATCATAGACAAGACTGACACTGGGCTCCCAAAGTTCTAATAGGGGTTTAGCCACTTTGGAGTAGGGGTAAAGTGTGTACAGTTGGGCTGTGTTTTCTATGGCTCACGATCTATCCGATTTAATGTGTATCACTACCTTTTCCAAATACCTAGTTTGTACTCCTTGACGACCTGCACTCACCCTCTTCCTTTTGGACACCTATTATGAAAGAACAACATCCGACCGAAAAACATAGTGTGACGACACATGGAATAGGTACGTAAAATGGATAGGTATGGCATATACTCATATATGATGCTTAAACTAAGCAGATGGTGTAAGAAAGTAGAAGTAATGCAAGAGGTCGATGCAAAATATAAAAGTAATCCAATACAACTTTGCAAAGTTAGAGCAAGCACCTTGATGGGTGAATAAGATAGGCCATCCTCCACCATGCCAAATTTGATAGCCAGTGGATCGTTCCGCAATATTCCTCTCGTGTGCCCATTCTCATATTTATTTTCATAATGTTCAATATCTGACATGCATGAAAACATAAAAACAAGTGAGATTTTATTTGTAATGCAGAAGTGATTCTAATCCAATACTGCCTCCCTGTAAACCCCTTTGTGCTATCTCTTCAATTCTTTTAAAAGATGACATGCATGCTGTAATTTGTTGTGTGCATTAATATAATGTGGCTTACTACTCAAAATATGAGAGCTCCAAAAGTGATGACACTTCGCAGATGAAAGCTTCAACATATACTAAGGGAGAACAACTCGACCTGACCAGTCGACCGCAAAAGAAGAGTATCATCTTAAAGAAGAGCAGAAGAGCAAGCAGATTGAAGATATTACAAGTCTTTTAATACAATGTCGGTTGGCCACCCATGATGAACTAGAGCGCACAGAGAAATACTATTCTTTCCGGTCTCTCCATATGTGGCTCACATGCATTTCGAAACTAAAGTAGGAACATTTAATTAACCAATTAAACATCTCTCAGTTTTACTAATATCAGCAATAATATTAGATATGAATTTGTACTACTAAGCTTGTTTAGCTCGATGGGTGGAGCAGTGCTATTACGAGACGAACCACGCAGGCTGATTGTGGTCATCATAAAATGGGGAAAACATAAGCATGATGAGTACAGTGTTGACCGTGGCAGTGGGATGGCAGATCTGAAAGTCGCAAACCGCCAAGAAGGGTAGTTAGCAACCGATGTTTGCTTTGAAATAACAACTAAGATTTGGTATGGACAAGAAAGTACGGTCAACAAGTGACAAAGAAATGCAATTATGCTGTCTCTCTATATGTCGCGGCATGCATTTGGAAACTCAAGTGGGACCTTTAGCTAACCAATTAAGTGTGTCGGTTAACTAATATCAGTATCATATCACAATCATATTTGAACAACTAAACTTTTGAATTCTGAGTGTTGTGTTGTTTAGCTTGAAGGGTGGAGTAATGCTAGTACGACAGAAAGCACCTACGCAGATCATAGTAGAGTAGATAAAAGGGGAAACCCTAAGCATCAAGAGAAAAATCAGGAATGTGGAACTAGCTGGACCAAAGGGTGGCGCACATGCTTTTCAAATGAATATAGGAACATTAGGTGACCAATTAAACGCGTTCTCCGCTTTTAGTGATATGAGCATCATATCAGATTCAGATTTCAACACGTAAGCTTTGGGTTAAGGTCTTGAGGAGCAGTGCTAGCACGACACGAAGCACCTACGATGATGGTAGTGAATATAAAGGGGGAAACCATAAGCTTTACGAGTACAGTGCCCCTGCCCTGGTGGATCACAAGGAGCAAACCCGACAAAGCTACTTCGCAACCAATGTTTGCTTTCAACTAGCCACTACGATTTGGTACGGACAAGAAAAGTACAGTAAACAAATTACGATCTATTTTCCGGTGAGATCAATAACTTAAGCACATATGGAAGAGTACCAGCCTCTCTTGCGACAAGTGTAGGCCTATGTTGATACTTTGAGGGTGCCGCGGTGCAACGGCCGTCGGCAGCGGGAAGAAGACTTTAGACGCAGACGGCCGGGTCGGGGATATATACTGCTGCCGTGGACGAGGCGGTCGAGAGCGGCAACGGCAAGGTGGACGACGGCGCCCGATGAAGCGAGAGGAGGCGATGAAAGGATCCTGGTCCAACGTCGTGGATGAGAGACGTCCATCTCTTGCGTGACGACGGGGTAGGGGTAGCTCTCGGCAAGGTGGAGGATGGGGTGGCGGATGGAGGAGGCTCAGCAAAGGCGGAGGTTGTCGTGCTGCCGCTGGTGTATGAATGGGGAAATGGAGGGGAGGGGGGGATCTCAAACTTTGGGATGCGCTTCTCTGAAATGGGGGAAAGTTACGAACTTATCCCCCGTTTAAAATTTCGGACATCGCGTCGGTTGGGGATAGGACGGTAATCTCGCATCTCCCAAATATTTGCCGGTAACTATTTTGGGCGAGGAGAGGGTGTTTTTCCGCCCACGGTTGGCGCCCATGGTGTATGAATGGGGCTGACAGGTAGGGCGGTTGTGTCACGTCTGATGGAAGCTACACATCTGCCCCTATTTAAAATGTAAGCCTACATCGATTTCGGACGAGGAGAGTTTGTTTTGCCGCCCACCGTGTATGAATGGGGAAATGGAGGAAGAGACACATGTCTTTCGGACGAGCTTGAATCAAATGTGTTTTGCCGCCCACGTTTACGCCCACCGTGTCTGAATGGGCTCGAGGCCGTCAGATCACGCCCCGATTGAAGTTACTAGTCTACCCCTATCGACAAAGATGTAAATCATGTCGATAAGGATGTCAAGTGTCGTGGGTAGACGGTAATTTCCATCTCGCAAACACTTGCTTGGGCAGCCCACAAATTATAGTGGGTGTTTAGCCGCTTGCTCAAAACTTGGGAGAATTAGCATTCACGTTTGCTGGGACCTCGCAAACTAAATTCAAATCCAATTTGTATTCGATTACGAATATCCACAGATAATTATACGCTTTTGTTATTTATTTCTTCAAAACCACAACAAAGATTTATTCCACCTTTATATATGATTATGATTTAGAAATGTCGTGATCTTCGAATTCAGTAGGTTGGATACACTCTGAGTCAAACAGTTATTTCATCCAATACAATATTCTCACATGAAAAACAGTTCACCTTATGTCAATCATACAAGTACTGAGGATTACCTCGCCTAAAAAATTCGGATCATTACAACACATGGACAAGATAGGGGGTCTTGCAACATAATCCATTCAGATACATGACACGACATGCAAGTACAATAATCTAATGAAAATTTCAACTAGTATCTAAAGAAGAACTGGGATTATTTTGGGCTTCAGATAGCAGAAACAGCAGGACCTCCTCCGTCTTCAAATGTAACATTCTTACTTACTCCAATTCTTGGGTTGCTTGCATAATGCGTGCCGCTAATTCCGTAATTTACAGCCTCAAGATAAAGATTACCTCATTCATGGCAGCCACACCATCTCTTTCTGCCTCTAGTAGAGCCTCAAGCACTATAATATACGTGTTTTGCATCGCTCTCGGCGGTGTTGCCTCTGAATCGCTACCATCTGGTAACATGGATGGCGCCTTTGCTTCCACAAATAGTTTCGGGTTGTACATTGTGTCCTAGTGTGAACGGCATCCCGAAAGGTTTCACTGGACATCAAGAAGAGATAGTTATTGTATGATCCAGGCAGTAAACTTACATGGTAAACGACGGACGAATTATTGGCGAGCATGGCAAACTATATTTAAATGGTTCGAAGCAGCATCAGCCGAAAAGAAATTAAAATGGTAAGATGAAACTAGGGATGTAAGTGGCAAATAAACGAAATCCGCCAGTCCCATCTAGTTAGTTTTTGCTACCTCCCTAGTTCATTTTCCTCAAAAAAACAAAAACTCTTTTGAACTATCATACCACTAGTGGACTTTAATCGGGATTAAACCGGACCCAATTGACATCCCTAGTTGAAAGGGAGTGTACAACCGCTATATTTAAGTTGCCAAGGCATCTAAGCAGTTGAAATAATCTGAGAAAGTACTTAACAGTGTGGCCTCATATAAACTACGAAGACAGTCTTGTGATGAAGTTGAGAGGAAAAGTTAAGTACTCAAATGAAATAGGCATGCATTTCTTTACGATAGTACAGCAAGCACTGTTGACATATTGGCCAACTCATGTATAGCGTAACAACAAATAAGCATTCGAATCAAGCAATACAAAGAAAGGCATAACCGAACTATTTGTAATTCAAGAGGATTACACGTTGAGGGCACAAGCCAAGAAAGCAGCCCACTCGCATTACATTTCACATGTACTAAAACACACCGGCTTACCATATGTTCTTTGTGAAGCCTAGCTGTTGCAATGTTCTTTGAAGATATCACAAGATGACGTGGTTGCAATTCTAGTTGTTGTAGTTTATTCGCACCATCTATTTAGGTAAAATTAATTTTAATCGCATGCACCTTGGTCCGAATTGATCATCAATGGTTCATCTAAACTAATGAAAGAAGGGTGTGTGCATACACGACAATACTCCCTCCGATTCTTTTTACTTTATGTATAACTTTTTCTCGGTTTTCAGATTAGTCTCACAAGGCGTTGCCGATTCCTAGCGCTGGTTTCCTTTTGTGCCCCGCCCCATCCGCCTCTTCCCTAATTAATTGGCAAATTAGTCCAGAAAAATTAAACCAGTGCCCTCCTTGGTATGCGGGTCAAGAGTTATGCGCGGAGTAAATAGAATCGGAGGGAGTATATCTGCTTCCCTCTATTTTTATGCTTGTTCGAGGTGCCAGCCCCAAAAGAACAAATATTTTACTTGATGGGGTTGGCAGCTCCATAATTAATAGAAGCATCAAATTAGTCATGCAACTTGGGAAGATCAAGAACACACACACAAGTAATGAACAGAGGCTCGGAGCAGTGATGTAATAGCTAGCATCAGAAAATGTAGGGTAAAACGAACAAAAAGCAGCAGAACCACATGCTAGTTTGCTGATGTGTAATTAAGCATAGAGAACATTAAGCAGTCTGATGGAACCAACAGGTGGCATCAGAACAAAACTAAAGCATATTAACTATATGTGCACTGGTATGTAATTTAGCACATGTAACATGTTCACTGCCAGAAGTATGGCCCTACAGGTGCAAGCGTAATAACACGCCTCATGAAAAACTGAATGATGCCTCAAGAAATTCAAAGATGTTGCTTATGCTAGAAAAGTGAACGAGGCGCCGGCCGTTGGATAATAGTACCGATTCTCGGTGGCGTATGGGTATCGTTGTCATACTTGATAGATAAGGATCGTCGATGGTGCTCGTGTTGCGGTTGAGTTTGGGCGGTTTATGTCGCCGTCAAGCGGCTCGGTGCTACGGTTGCGGCGCGTCAACATACAAGAAAGCTCATCTGTGGTAAGTGAACAGTTGCACGATAAAGAGAAAACCGAAGGAGTACAAATCGAAATAACCAGATGAGGCTGCAAGGCGTCGATAAAGCGGGCGGTGGAGTTGAATATGGCGTCCGTGGGAGCGGGTCCGGTCTGATGGGCGAAGGCTTGGCGCGTTATGCGATGCTTTTCGGTGAGGCGGATCTGCGGCGGACGAGGGCTTGTATGAAGGGCAGTGAAGGGGCTGACGAGGGAGTCGATGAAGGGCCTATGCTTTGGGTGGACGAGGGCGCGGTTAAGCAGAATCTGATGCGGTGGACCATGATGGCGGTCCAAGGAGATCTAGAGCGGTGGACAAGCCCGATCGGCGGCTCGGTGAAGTGGTGAGTTGGCAGTTGGGGTTCCAAGGTGCGGAAGGTAGATCCGGCAGGTGTGAGGACCATCGCTGCGGCGGAGGACTAGATTCGTGACTTGCCGTGGTTGGGGTCGGGAGGGAAGGGAGGGGCTCCGGGAAGAATGTTGGGGGCAAAGAGGCGAAAACAATGGAGTTACCAAAGCAGCCCTTCTCCGTTCATGTGGCAGGGTAAACAGGAATATCGCAGGGCTAAACTTTCGGTAGCGTGATATTTCGATGTGAGCGGAAGTTTGAAAGCTTTTGGCACCTAAAATTATAAGTATTCTGCTCTCAGACGGCCGACTATGATATCATGGCTTATTAATTTGTTTGTTTTGCACGCAAAAAAATGTGCAAGTATTGAAAATCAATGTCTCCAACTCGAAACTTAGATTGTCCATTCAATTCAAATATGGATCATTGAGCTACTACAAGCAAATACCATCATACGGTCCAATTCAAATGAAATTCCAAATGTGTTTATCCTAAATATGATGACAAAAGCAAAATGTGTATGTGTATGAATAAAGTGGATGATTATAAAGTTTGAACATGCCCGTATGTGTATATCTCTAGGTTTGATATATGAATTTGAAATCATGAAATCCCGGCTTAAAGAATGTACCTCCGTTTAAATGAATTACAAAAGCTAATGATGGAGTCGAATTCCAAAATTCCAATCTTAGGTTTGTAATTACGGTACATCAAGGTATATCACGCATGTTCAAAAGTATCGTTATCTCATAGTACAAACTGTGAAACAAATTGATCAACCATGAGTGCACAATATCTCAATTACGCTAAAGTCCCTCAAATATAGACACCTCACTCTTTATCTGAAGTCAACCCCCCCCCCACCACCACACACACACAGAGAGAGAAGTCGTTCTCTCCCACAAACACCAACACACGAGCACATTAACAACCCTCTCTCTTGTAAAGTACGGACCCCAACATAGGTCTCTATCACTTTGTCTCTCGGGCATGCACACATCTCTTCCCTCACTCTCTAGGTCTCCCGCTATCTCTCTTACCCGAGCACACGCACTCTATAGAGTGTATATTTCCCATACAAACAAAACGTCACCCCCAAACGTCTATCTCCCTAGTTATGTGGTTCTCGCGCACTCACCTCACACACCACCCCCATTGCAAACAAGCACACTTTGTCTCCTTGTGCACCACTCTCCTCTTTCTATCTCTCCCACATGTGGACCCGCCCCAGCTCTTTCCCTGTATACATATATGTCGTGACTCTTTGCATAGCTCCCTAATGTATAATCGTTCTTGATTTCGCACATTGTTCTCTACACCATCTATTCTAGATCTCTCATGAAGTCCCTATCACACACACGATGACTTGCTTCCCTTGCGTCTCCGTTCATAGGCCAATTTCGGACAACATCAACATTGTCTCCCTATCTATACGCCGTTTATGGACACAAACGACCTCTCTCGCCCCTCTCTTCCTCTCTCTCTCTCTCTCTCTCTCTCTCTCTCTCTCTCTCTCTCTCTCTCTCTCTCTCCGCTGCTAGCTCTCTCTTTCTCTCGCTCACACCCCTCTCCCACACACACACTCGATGTCTCTTCCAAATAGTCTGCTCCCCGCCCATAGCAACTGCTATCTCGCTACTACACATGTCACACCATCCCCTTCCCTTATACTAGGTTTACATCATCAGTGGTCTCTCTACTCCACATACACTCTCCGCCTCACACACAAACGCTGCACAAACACACATGCACACGCACAAACACCCATTTACCTGGATCCTCATCTCTCCTCATGTCCGCATGTGTATCTCACACACTCACTCTCTAATTATGTATATGTGTCTCCACGTTAGACAACACAAAGCCCCATGTACATGTCTCTCTCTATCCTCCACACACATAGACACAAAGAATCTGTTATCATTGCCTCAGTCTCTAACATATCACACACGCACACACACACTCTCTCTCTCTCTCTATCTCTATCTCTCTCTCTCTCGCAAACACACTCAACAAGGGTTTCCCCGTGAATAACTTACCGTCTATTCGTGAACAGTCGTGGCAGTACGGCGAACACGAGACGTGAAAAAGAATAAATCTACATGTGCTTAGACCACCTAGTATGACTACTAGGACTAGAGCAAGCCAACAAGCGTGCCGCCGTCACCCCATCCTTGTCGGCGACGGGAAAATCTTCGTTTTACATAGTCGAGAAGTCATTGTGCTAAGGCCCCACATGCCGAGGCGTTTAATAGAATGTAGATCCTAGTTTACGGAAGCAAGTATCGATAATACGTTTGTATCTCCATACTTATATTTCTTCTCTTATAAAAAACCGAGTTGGTGATGATGGTACATGTGCCATCTTGCAATATAGACCGTCCGATCTATATCTGACGGATGGAAATTAAACTAAAAGATACCCGCACCCCTCTCCACATTTGTAGACAAGGCCTTCCCTCGTTCATCCTTATCTCCAGCAAACCTCATTGTTGAGCAATTAATAAAGGAAGCCTCTGGAACAAACTGGCGTGGTGGCCGCTGCCAGCGTCGTCAATCCCCATGCCTCCGCTCAGTCCGACCACCAACCACCACCACACCCCACTCCTCTTCACCTTATCTCATATTTCTTGAGATATCATTAGTTTTTACACATGGGATTACTCCCGCAAGGGTCAATCACAACAAGTGTTTTATAAAAAAATGCATCTTGATGTTCCGTGCAATGCACGGATCTTGCTAGTACTCCTACACAAGACTAAGTTGGTGATGCCGGTGTGTCTGCCATCCGTCAAGCTTCGACGATTAGATCTACATCTAACGATTGTGAGGTAAGTTGTTGCCTTTTCTCACCAACATCCCACTTGTCTACCAATTTGTAGAAAACCCATAATTAGTATCTTAAAACCAACCACATCCCTCCCTGACCTCACCAAAATAGCCCAAGAAATATATTCTAATTGAAACATAATATATCTCTAGTGACATATGTATATCAAAATTAGAGTGTTTTGTACCAAGTTTGTGAATAAGTATTATTCTAATTATGATTCATTGCAATGGATATGAACATTGCTAGTATTTCCAACCATGCATTTCTTTTCCTAGTATTCCATAGTTTCGAGTTTTCCATCAAGATATTAGTCACTCATGGTTGATATTTACTTTCAATCATGTACACATATGCACTATGTAACTAGCCTTGCTTATTGGCTTCCAAAGCTTAACTTTCACTCCTACTTACAATATGTAGAGTATTTAACAAAAAACTACCACTTTCAACCAGCCCTAGGAGGAATCTATTGTACACAAAATACCAAAAACATACCCAAAATTTCTTAATCCATGCCAAAAACTACCTAGTACTCCTACCGATTAGGTTCGTTTTAACCCATTTATGACAGGGTTGGCCCACATGTCCGTGCTGACGAGGCAGCTTAAACCAACACATTTTGTTTGACTGTTGACACGAGGGACCCACATCTGACCTTATATCCTGTTATTCCCCCTCAAATCATTATTTTTCCTAAACATTACTTCAAACAAGATCGATGCGTGTTCGTCGGTGGCGCCGGTGATGAGCGAGTTGGCCGCCGCTCACGGACAGCCGGATGTCACTGGCCTCCGCACGGGTTGGCAGGCTGGCCCGAGCATGACTCACGAGCGAGCAAGCCGCCGCGCTAGCCTTCGCTCGAGCCAGATGGCCGGCCTTAGCGTGGCGCGCGTAAGCAAGCCGCCGCGCTGCCGTGCCAATCTAGCTAGCAAACCTTACAGACAAGCAGCTGGACAGAGCTATCTTGGCTAGCTAGCGGCCGCGAGCGCCGGATGGAGCTGGCATCCGGGCTGCCACAAGATGGGCTCTGCACCGCCGGCGGTTTTGACCTCGCATATACGCGTGGCGGTATGGCTGCGTCCCATGGTCGAGGATGACTAGGTGGACGGGCCGAGGTATGAGGTCACTCGAGGATTTTTGTTGGTAAGAGCATGTACAATGGTTGATAAGGTAGTCTTATCTTAAGTCTGCCACGTATGCAAGTGGTAGTAGTTTCTTGGCATTTTAGTGGTTTCTTGCATTATTAGAGCAAGTACAATAGATCTGAGTCAGGGGGCTATAAGAAATAAACTACTACTACATGTTGGCTATAAGATGGGCTGTAGATGACATGGCACTGGCTTATAGCCAGTAGCTGGCTATACTATTAACCATGCTCTTAGGGGTTTCTTGTAAGGAACAATGTACGTACTACTAGCGACAAAAGGCGATTCTAGGTTGCGTTGTACTCCAACGAGTACTACTAGTGGTCATTGAGTGTATACCTCGTTTTGTGGGTTCGATCCGGCCGAACGCGGCTGCCTTTAAAAAAATAGTATACTACTACACTTTGTCATGAGCCAATATTTTACACGGGTAGTTTGAGTTTTGAAGTCAAACGGACGTGCGGCCCCACAATCTGGGTGCACTAGACAGCCTAGCCACGTGAACGGGTTTTCCTTCCTAGCATCTCGTGGCTCGCATGCTTCCAGCTAGTAGCATATTTAAACTAGCGCCTCCCAATTAAGCCCGAGGAGCCGGAAAAGCCTGGCGGGGCATTGGGAACTGTGCAATATGGCTCTGTACGTAAAGTGCTCTACTACTACTCAGAGCTTGTGGCGTTGCATGCATGGACTTCACTCCATTATCGGCTCTACTATAAAAGAAATTCCTCTTGACGTGTTTTTTTGAACGGAGGCAAAAGCTTTGCTTCATCTCATTCATAAAGAAGGAACTACTAACAAAGTTCGACGAGATCCATTACACCTCCACAAATGGAAGCGAAAAGCCTAGTCTCATTGTATCAAATAACTCAAATGTTACGCCCCTGCAGAACTGTCATTGATAAACAGGCTACTAGTGTGTGCGTGAGAGGAGCGGCTGAGTAGGCCAGCTATTTGAGAGGAGCGGCTGAATAGAGCACCGAGAGTACCCACTAGGCCACTACGCAAGTGTACTTCCCCTGCATTGATAGTACAGCGATGGTTCTAGAGAACAGTAGTACCCTCCACTTCCAACTGTAGCTCCTTGGCCCTGAGATTCAAGAGTTCAAAACTGGTGCACTATACAAGACTAGACTAGAAGTACAATACTCCCTCCTTTCCGGTTTATAGGGCTCACCTCAAAATTTTAGTTTTTCCATTTTATAAGGCTCAATTTGGTTGTTTCCCATCACATGTTCAGATTCCAAGGTGCATTAAATCATTGCATGCAAGTATTAAGAGAAAATTGACCAATGAATGTAATTTATGCATGCATGCATTGCACTTAATGCATTGGTAAACATACTTTTTTGAGGAAAACAAGAGCATTAATTGGGTGCTTTTTTGAGGAGTAGTTGAGAAAAAGTAGTACTAGTACTGCTACAGTATGAGTACGTACTCCTCCGTCACATAATGTACGACGTTTTTTGACACTAGTTGGCGTGTACAAAAAATGGCAAAAACATACCCAAAATTTCTTAATCCACGCCAAAAACTACTACCTAGTGCCAAAAATTTCTTACTAGTGCTATTATTTATAGTATACAATCCCATAACGTTCCATAATGCTAGTACTAGTACTCGATGGTACCAAAAACTACTACCTAGTGCCAAAAATTTCTTACTAGTGCTATTATTTACTAGTGTTATTATTTAGAGTAGTAAATAATAGCCTCACCCCTTCGCCGAGGAACGATCTACAGTTGGAAGGGACGAGGCCCTGCGGTTACTACGCTCTTATCTCCTCCTCACCAGTTCCCCTCCCCCCGAAGAGAAGGCAGTTCATCGCTGCTCCCATGGATTCGCCAGGCGGTTCTCCTCCTCGTCGGGGCTGGGAGACCTTGGACGACGATTCTCTGGGAGAAATCGCACGCCGCTCCAACGTCCTCACCGCCGCAAGACTCGATGCTTCCTGCACCAACTTTTTCAAGACGCTGCTTAAACAGGCTTGGGAAAAGGCCATGCTTGTTGGTCTTCCATGCGTCCTCAAGGAGAAGGTTCTTCTATGGGACAATTCTTCGAACAGTCCACCGCTCCCTGGCCGTGGTTGCACATTGACTTCGCTAGAGTTGACGACGTTGAGAGGTAGTCGGATTTTGTCCGATGAGCAGGTCAGTAATGGAGTTTGATCATGTAGTACTTAGTTATTCCATTTCCATCCTGTAATTTCTCCGCTGCCCACCGTCTTATATATAGGTGCGGGTCGGTGCCAACGAAGATTGGCTTGCATACCTCCCACGGATACCACCATGATTTTGCACAACATCCACAGATGGTGCGGCCGTTAGAGACCCCTTCTCCACCATTAGGATCGGCCTTCCGGACTGGCTGGGCAAGAATACATATGATGATGCCTACATGAGATTGAAGAAGATTGCAATTGCGGACCCGCCGACAAAGCGACGCAGCTACGACGATTACTATCTCATCGCGGTGTTCGACATAAGGATTGCCATCAATGCAGGAGGCAATAACAGCAGAGGCTGGCGCATGTTGGCGGCGGCAGATTTGTACCCCTACACGTTCGAAGACACCGTGCGCCATCTAGGCCACATCTTCGCGGTGACAAGCCAGGGGACTTGTTTCATCTGGTTGACATCCTACGGTACGGGAGATTACAAACGGAATGCTCAAACCATCATTTGCATCCCTAACGGTACTCCATTATTTTGCAGGGACCACCATCCTCGATCAAAATAAGATCGCCGATCCTGGATGTGCATTTGCATCCATGATTCGATCTAACACGGAACCTTGTAGCTGACTTTGGCATATTGGGATCAACTATCTTAGCAGTCGTTACCCATGGTACCACTGATGTGCAACATGGTCACATAATCTACCACGATCGGACCGTCACCATCTACCCAGGTATTCCATTTTTAACCCTCTCGCCTTCTCTTTCATTGTTGTACTAGTAGTATACTTTGTAGTACTAGTAGGAGTACTTTTTACCTTGGAGGACGCGTATAGCTAGCTAGGCCCTTGAAGACTTGAACCCACTAGCTGCCACCATTTTTGTTTTTCCATGTCTTACTATCTCATCCATGTAGCCAAGGCGGCTATATATAATAAGCAGTTATTTTACTTCCTCTATACCGGAGTAGTACTACTTGCTGCACGGTATTCGACCGCCACATTTGAGCACAACATTATTATGCATGGACCTTGACTATATCGCCACCATGTGTCCAGATCTGGGATGCCGCGTGTACCGGATGAACGGGCGCCGAAGTTCGACCCGTGATGCTACGTGGGTGTCGAGGAACACTCTTGGAGAGTACTCGCTTTCATCGGGGACAGCTACCCCATTGTGAAGCGGATTCCACCTTCCGTGCACATACGGAAGGCCCGCCGCTCATGAAGCATGGTTGTGTCTTCGATGCGCACTCACCGGATGAACGACATCTTTGGGACAATCTATCCTCGATTTATGCCGCTTCAGCTTGGATGAGTCTCCATCGTGTGGGCCGGACTAGAAAGCTGCGATAATGATTCCCGTTGCCCACCACTATGGATCGTGCCATCCATGAAGAACACACAGGACTGGAACACGGGGAGGACATGTAGCCCATCTATAACGTGTAAGTGGAGTCACGGTAATTGTGAACGGTAGCGCCTTGGTGAATATATGTAGACTAGTCGTGCACAAATTTATCACATGAGTTGGAGATGAACTTGTGTGGCATACTTGCATTTGTCCTTTAGAATTTATTACTAGTAAATGTGTTATGTCTACGTGCAACTTGTGTGGTTGTTGCACGGGCTTCAACACGCTTTGAGAAAAAAGGTGTACGACTTTGGATATACGTGACGTGGCGGCATCATACAGTAGCATCGTTCGCTATAGTTGTACTAGTACACTCCTACTAGGACGAAAACTCCTATAAAACATTGCGCTTGGCTCTTTGCCTATTCGGGAGGTTCAACAGTTCGTACTCGTGTGAACCTTGCACTTGGCTCTTCGCCTCTTCGGAAGGTCCAACAATGATGATACTACAGTACAATATGCTTCTGGCAATCTGACACTGATTGAACTGCTGCACGTCCACCGCGAGGGCGAGCGCGAGGGAGAGGGCGCTGTCGGTGGGAAACGACACCTATGGCATCACAAGAATCCCTACTACGATTGCGAGGCGCGGGGGTCATGAGAAGAGCGGATCAAACAGATAGCACACTGTTCGTTTATCCAGGTTCGGGCCGCGAGGATGCGTAAAACCCTACTCCTGCTTTGGTGGATTGTATATCTGTGTTCTTGAGCTAGCTATGGGGCGTGAGGAGCTCCAAAAAGCCGAATCCTCTTCCTGGTCACCTCGGGCCTCCTTTTATAGGAAAGGGGTTGCCACAGTGGCACACAGGAGGTGGAAAGGGTACAGTAATGCGAGGTTATCCCTCGCATTACATGACAAGGCGCATTTAATGCGCCTTGCTTAGGTGTCCTTGCTTTATCGGGGACGGGGGAGAGCCCTGTCCCGTCCGTCGCCGCTCCCTCTTGCGTTGACACGCGCCCTGGCCAGCGGTGCTTGTGGTGCCATGTAGGCAGGCAAGCAGCTGAGGTGGCGCAGTGGTGGGTCTCCACAAAGATCTGTACGCCGCCACGCAGGTGCCTGCCCAACTGGTTGGGTCGGTAGCCACATGCGGACGGCGGTGGAGGTGCGACCGGTGCGGGCCTAATGGTGGCCCCACGGGCGTCCTTGGCAAGGGCCTTGCCGGGGCCCCGGCAAGGGTCTTGCCGTAGCGCTCGCTGTCATCCCCGGCAAGGCTCTTGCCGGGGGCCTTGTGGTCCTCCTTGGCTGGGATCCCGCCAAGGATCATCACCTTCTTAAGCGAGCATCTGGTCTTGAATGTCTTCACATAGATCTGCATGCCACCACGGGGATGTCTCCCGAATCCTTGCCCCATAGGGGCAGTGGACTCAAGGGTGACCTCGCTCCGTAGGTGAGGGGCGAGCCGCCACGGCAAGGATCTTGCCGGGTTAGCTAAAGCTGCCCCCCGGCAAGGATCTTGCCGGAGGGGTCTTCTCTGTCCCCTTTGCTCTTTGTGGTCTTGGTCTTGGCGTCGTTCTGCTTTTCTTCAGCTTCGGCCTTACCTTGGCTTTCCTCCCCTGCCGTGCTTGGTGTGGCGGCGCCCGTGGCTCAGACTGCCCGTGCACAGTCATAGGGGTACAAAAGTGTACCCCTTTTGTACACCGACAGAGCCCGGCCTGGGCCACACATAAGCTGACGCGTTGTTGGGCTAGGCCCAAAACGGTCTGGCAAAGCGAGGCGGTTTTTACCGTGGTAAGTTTCTTCACACGCGCTTCCTGACGCTTCAGCGTGGCGCGTGGGGGGGGCGTGTGACGTGGGCGGCATGCGAGGGGTTGCTTCCAGCGGGCATGCGTCACATCACGCTTAATGTGAAAGGAGGCGGCCCGTTCTCCCCATAAGAAGGAATAACCATGGTACCGCTCACTTTCGCCTCTTCCTTCATGCCTTTTCCAATCTTAGAGCCGCCGCTCCCTTTCTTCCTTCCCTTGCAAGCTTTCGCCGTCGCCCACCATTGCTGCTTCGCTACCCCCCTTCCTCAACCCTCTAGACTCCTTGGTCGCCATGGCGCCCAAATCCGCCAAGGGCAAGGGGGTGGCTAAGGGCTCTGGGGCCGTGGAGCCACGGAGAGCGAGGCCGTTGGGGAGATAAGACGAAGTCCGCCTTCTTCTTCCCCTCGATGGTCGACGTTCACGAGCTCCGGGCCTCTTTCAAGCCCCTGTGGGGAGTGAAGACGGGGGGAGAGAACACGGACACTCCGGGCGACGCTGCTGGCCATCCCCGCCGCCAGACCGATCCTGCCCCAAACCGGTACCCCTTCTTTGTTGACTACTTTTCTTGCGGGTTATGCCCTCCTTTCTCCGATTTCTTCTGCGACATTATGCACACCTTCGGTTTTCGCCTCTTGGATTTTACTCCGAACGCGGTGGCGTGCATGTCTTGCTTTGCGCATCTTTGCGAGGGTTTTGCCGGAGTGCAGCCCAACACGGCGCTCTTCCGCCATTACTTCTATCCTCGAATTCAAACGGGGGGTGCCGTCGCTGGTTGCGTCACCTGGATCCCAAGATCCAAGGAGGCGTACCCGGATGGTGCCGTGAGGGAGAGGTGGGATGAATGTCGTGACCGGTGGTGCTGGATCGAAGATGAAGACCCGCCGGAATTTTGCAAGGTCCGCCGAGCGCCACAGGTCCGCGGCAACGATTGGGGTGACGTCGACGCCGCCAACGGGAGGCTCACTGTCGCCACCACCAGGATTCTCCGGCTGACCCGGGCTGGGCTCACCGTCGGGGCGGATTTCATTCGCCACCGGATCGCCCCGCTGCACAATAAGGGGAGGCCAGCTTGGCTCTTCACGAATCCGGCAGACATTATGCGGCTCCGCCCTGGCCTCGGCCACAACTTCACGGTGATGGCGCATGCCCACTTCTGCCAGCGGCTCTTCTAGCTAGATGTGGATCGTGTCGGCGAGGTCGAGCTGACCGGCAAGGCCGCAAGGGTTGCCGTAAAGGCCGGCAAGGCCGTCAAGGGGCCGCTCTTCAAGTTGCCAGCGGGGGTGGTCCCGTTGTGCAATAACTCGCGCCGGTCCGAAATCATCGCCATGATGCCGGACTGCAATGCGCACGGCCCTGTTCCGAGCTGGAGGGAGCCGACGGCTGCAGATGTGCAGCAATTCTTCGACACCTTGATTGAGGTGTATGTCAGTGCTGACGTCGAGCGGTGGCTCGTCATGGACACCACCCAGGCAGAGCTAGACTACATCGCCACAAGGGCGAGGGAGGCACAGCTTGCTCTAGAGGCCGGCAGCACCGGGGGCGTGGAGGATGAGGTCGCCACGACTGCGGAGGAGGACCAGTTCTCCCAGTGGGCGGCGACCACTAAGGAGGCCAGCAGCGCCGACACCGGAGCTCCGCTCGTCGAGGATGCGGCCGACGAGTCGTCGGAGGAGGAGGGCGTGGCGGCGGGATCGACGCGAGCCAGGGGAAGAGGGCGAGTCCTACGGCGGGCTGGCTCTGGCGAGCCGGTCTGGCCTGGGAGGGCCACGCGGCCTCAATTGACCTTGGAAGGGTCCGGGCGTCACACGAGGGCCTCGGCAGCGAAGAGGCTGACGAAGGCCGCTGAGAAGAAGAAGGCGGCAGCCTCTTCCTCATCTGGGCGCACACAGACCCCGCTGCCTTCTTCGCCCCCTCCGGCAGGCGTCGACTCAGATGACGACGCGGAGCTCCCCTTTGATCTCAGGCCTCTCAGCCCGGAGAGGAAGAGGAAACTGGCAGAAGAGGAGGAGACGGATGACGAGTAAGTACTCCGTTCCTTACTGTCATTTCCATTTCCCTGAATTGGGTCGCTTGTCTTGATCCATTTTTGCTTTTGTAGGGATGCAGAGACGTTGGCCCAGAGGGCGAAGAGGGCAAGGACCTCGGCGAGCAGCCAGCCCCCGGCTGGGGCTTCAAAGACACCACTGGTGGTGCTGAGCAGCCCGGACAGCAGCCCCCGGCGCAGCCCCCAGTGTAAGTTCATCACCTCCTTCTTACTCGACATGGGGTAGGCGCTCGATGCCACGACACTGACCTTCTCGGCTTTGCAGGAGGGGAGCGGCAGCAGGACGAGCCGCAGAGGGCTACTCCTAACACACCACCCCGTCCGACCACGCCTGGCCATGGGCGCCCTCGGCAAGGGCATCGTGCAGGAGCCCACACCCATGGAGGAAGAGGGGAACTTGGGCGCTGGTGGCTACGCCTCGGCCAAATGTCAAGCGAGAGGGGACTTACGCTCACAGCCCAAGACCGGTGAGTCGCCTGATCGCCGTCTGCTCGTTCTTTTCCCTTATGCTTTCCTTGGCTTCATTGCTCCTACTGCCGCCCAGGCCCTCCTTCAACAGATACGGAGGACGTGGACACTATTGTCAGAGATATTGCCGAAGAGGCCGCGGCTGAGGCCGACAAGATTGCCGCCGAGGAGGCCGCCAAGAATGCTGACGAGGCCGCCGTTGATGAGGCCGCCAAGGGTGCGGCCGAGGACGCTGCCGCGGGGGCCGCCAAGGCTACCGACGAGGCTTCCGCCGAGGGCGCCAGCGGTGGTCCTGCCAGGGGGGCCAGCGAGGCCTCCGCCGAGGAAGAGGTGATGAATGAGCAGCCTCCCTCCTCCTCAACCTCGGGCCCCGGCAGGTATCTGAAGGTGGGTGATGATCTTTTCGTCCACCTCCCAGGGGCGTCAAGCCGAGCGCCCGCCGAAGGAGAAGTTTTTTATGGCGAGGTGCTTGCCGCCACCGGGTTCGAGGTTGTCGACGCGCCGGGCGTTGGCGGCGACGGTTCTCCAGAAGAGCAGCTCTTCCGTGCCATGGGGACCAATTTCCGGAAGCTCCGAGTGCTCTACCGCGCCCGCCTGGACAAGGTCAAGTCCAGGGCGGTAGCGGTGGACAACGCGGAGGCGGAATTCAAGGCGCGCGTCGCCGAGACGCAGACTTGGTTCCACCAGTCTCGCGAGGAGCAGAGGGCCTTCCAGGAGAAATTGGCCCAGCGCGATGTGGAGCTCACCATGAAGCTTGCCGACATCTAGAAGGCCCAGGAGAAGGCGGCGAACTTGGCTGCCGCGGCCGAAGCCACCCGGAACCAGCATCAAGCCGCCTTGGACTCCCAGGAGGAGGACCTCTCCACGCGTGAGGCGAAGCTTGCCGCAACGCTCCGCGGCAAGGACGAGGAGCTCGAGGCCCTTGTCGTGCGGCGGACCCGCGAGCTGGAGCAGAGGCACAAAGAGGCACTCGATACCCAAGCCCTGGCCCACGCCGGCAAGGTGAAGGAGCTGGAAGCGGAGCGGGACGAGCTGAAGGAGCAGGCCCTCAAGCTGTCCGGCGAGAAGAACACGCTCAACCGCGCCTTGGTGGAGGCGCAAGGAGCGGTCATCAGCAGGGCCGGGGAGCTCTCCGAGGCGCATAACTCCATCAGAGACCTCAAGCTGAAGCTGGAGGATCTCGAGAAGCTGTCGTCGGAGAGTAGGGCTCGGGAGGAGACCTTGACCCAGAGCCTGGAGGAGGAGAAGCAGCTGCGGGCGAACGAGGCTGCCTCCCCCCAGGAATACGTGGCGGGCGAGAACAGGTGGATCAGCCATCTGGAGGTCGTCGCTGGAAGGGTTACCTCGCAATTGGCCACCATGGGGATGCCAAACATGAGGTACGCCCCTGAGCGCAGCGGGACCGTCAACGCCAAGCTGACCCAGTTCTTCGAGAGCGTCCTCGGGGCCTTGGCCTATCTCCACTCCAACAGGACGGCCACACTGGCCGAGGAGGCCCGGCGACTTTGCCGGAGGGTCGTGACCAAGGTCCTCACCAAGGTGGCGTACTGGAATCCCGATCTTGACTTTGCGGCCGCGATGAAGAGCTTGCCGGAGGGTGCTGACCCCACGGTGCTCAAGGAACGCATCAAGCCCATCACCGACTGCATCGACGAAATCAAGAGGGTGGAAGGCCAGCGCCGGGATTAGGCATCCCGTTCTTCTTCACCGCTGCGGGTTCCCGGTCAAGACAAATTTTATCTTTAGTTAGGACCGCAGCAATGATGTGATGTAATATAACTTTGAAGTACTCTTAATTTTCATGCATGTTATTTCCCCGTTCAATTCCTCTTTGTATGTGAGCCCTACGTCGATCGAGAAGGCTCGCCGGCGCGGAAGCCCCAAGCGGCGTCTTGGGGACGGATCCCCATGGCCTGCCGGGTACGCGTGCTGCCGGACGAGCCACCTCCCGTTCAACGCAGCGGCCGAATCGCTGTCGAGCTTGACTCAAGTCAGAATCGAGGGTGTTGTCGATCACGGAAGGCTACTCTGCCACTCTCGACGCAGCCGCTTGAGCTGTTGAGCGGACTCGAAACAGGGCAAGGGCGTTGCCGATCGTGGTGGAGCCCCCTGGCGTGCAGGTTTTTCATACAAAGGTGCGACATCTCCGGGGGGAATAACCTCAAATAAAAAGGGTAGTATAAACAAGGGTTCAGTGCAACTTAGCTTATGTTTGCGATCGCTCGAGTGCCGATCTCCTGGCCTCCTTTCTTATTCAAGGGTCACGAAGATAAGGAGCGCCGGGCTAACTACCACAACCGATTCTCACAACTGCGCTGCCCCCTACCTGGCGCGCCAAAGATGTCGGTGGGAAACGGCACCTATGGGATCACAAGAACTTTACTACGGTTAAGGGCGCGGGGTCGTGAGAAGAGCGGATCAAACAGATAGCACATCGCTCGCTTATCCGTGTTCGGGCCGCGAGGATGCGTAAACCCTACTGCTTTGGTGGATTGTATATACGTGTTCTTGAGCTAGCTATGGGGCGTGAGGAGCTCCAAAAGCGAATCCTCTTCCTGGTCACCTCGGGCCTCCTTTTATAGGAAAGGGGATGCCACAGTGGCACGGGGAGGTGGAAAGAGATGCAGCAATGCGAGGTTATCCTCAGATACATTACGACAAGGCGCATTTAATGCGCCTTGCTTAGGTGTCCTTGATTTATCGGGGACGGGGGAGAGCCCTGTCCCGTCCGTCGCCGCTCCCTCTTGCGTTGACACGCGCCCTGGCCAGCGGTGCTTGTGGTGCCATGTAGGCAGGCAAGAAACTAAGGTGGCGCAGTGGTGGCTCTCCACGAAGATCTGTACGCCGCCACGCAGGTGCCTGCCCAACTGGTTGGATCGGCAGCCGCATGCAAACGGCGGTGGAGGTGCGACCGGTGCGGGCCTGATGGTGGCTCCACGGGCGTCCTTGGCAAGGGCCTTGCCGGGGCCCCGGCAAGGGTCTTGCCGTGGCGCTCGCTGTCATCCCCGGCAAGGCTCTTGCCGGGGGCCTTGTGGTCCTCCTTGGCTGGGATCCCGCCAAGGATCATCACCTTCTTAAGTGGGCATCTGGTCTTGAATGTCTTCACAAAGATCTGCATGCCACCACGGGGATGTCTCCCGAATCCTTGCCCCATGGGGGCAGTGGACTCAAGGGTGACCTTGCTCCGAGGTGAGGGCGAGCCGCCACGGCAAGGATCTTGCCGGGTTAGTTAGCTGCCCCGGCAAGGATCTTGCCGGGGTCCGCTCATTCCCTTTGCTCTTTGTGGTCTTGGGCTTGGCATCGGTCTGCTTCTGTTCAGCTTCGGCCTTACCTTGGCTTTCCTCCCTTGCCGTGCTTGGTGTGGCGGCGCCCGTGGCTCGATCAAGACAATATAGGGGTACAAAAAGTGTACCCCTTTTTGTACAATCGACAGTTCAGAGTCAAAACCCTCTCCTCGTCCTGCGAACCACCACGCGTGGGCGAGGGAGGCGAGTAAGCAAGCGTCTCCTCGTTCAGCGAGTTGACGGGACACATCAAAGCAGTACTAGTACTAGTAGTAGTAGTCCATAATGCGTCCTTTCCGATTAATATGGCTTAATTTGAAACGAGAAAAATACACTGGCGGTCAACGTATGTAACAGTACGCTCTTTACGGTCACTATATATAGTTTTGCGACGATTAGGGCATGTACAATGGTTGATAAGATAGTCTTATCTTAAGTCTTGCATGTAGTTTAGAGATGACAAAAAACATGTCTATAATGGGTCATCTCTTAGCCTTATCTCCAATAACTAGCTATTCCTAAAAACGTGGTGATACAGATTGTGCTAAGAGATTATCTCTTGTCTTCTCTTAAATAAGAGAAGGCAAGCCTTTTCTTATCATTTCTCTCTCCTCCACCTCATCATTTATCCTACGTGGCAGTCCTAAGATAGAACCATTGTACATGCCCTTATGCGATCACTAGCTCATCGTAGAGCACCGTATTGCACCCTATTGACCGGCCACATAGTCGACGTGGCACTTTGTTGACTGGTTAAATTGTCACCTGGTTTCTGGGTCTCACCTGTCGGTTAAGTGAGCAAAGAAATCAGTTAAACAAAACTTTACGCAGCGCCGACACGAGTCCAACCCTTATGCATTTAACCGCCTCTCAGGCTGTGTATGTGAGTGCATGCACGTGTCCTCCTCGGTCTTCCAACAAAGAGTGTACTACATGATGTACATCTACATTTCCAATGCATTTAGCCTTTAATCTACTAAATCGATATTGATTGACTAATGCACCAACTTGTGTTGTAGGTATAGGCTACATGTCTATCCTTAATTACAAAGATGCAACGGCCTTCATTTAATCTTCTTATCTCAATGGTCGCATGCACACGTAAGTCTGCTACTTTTGGGCGTTAATTATGCCCTCGTCAATGTGTAAATCTCTAAATGTACAGTCTTTCACGGACGTAGGGAGTAGGTTGAGCACTTGAGCGTGAGCGTGTGTGTTGCGTCGTGTGCTGTGTGCCGCATGGGTGCGTGAGTGTTGCATCCGTCCATGTGTACGTGTGAGTGTTGCATGTTGCATGCATGCATGCATGCATGGGGCTTACTCCCTCCCATTGACATGTTCATATTTCAAAGCTTCCTCTGTTCCCTCCATATGGTGATACTCCCTCTGTTCCCAAATATAGTACAAAGTTGAGTCATCTATTTTGGAACGGGGGGAGTAGTACGGAGTAAAAGCCTCCCTCTGTTCTCAAATCACGGAGTATTTGTCTTTCTCTGATTTCAACAAGTGACTAGGTACGGAGGAAAATGAGTGAAGTGAGTGTAGAGGCATAAGGATATCAGAGAAAGGAACTCCTCATGATCCATTTATTCCCCATCTCGGTCAGAGAGAACTATTCAACTAGTCTTCGCAGTGAAGTGACAATACACGCTGCAGCAGATGGGACACGTAATTAATAAGTTGAACCAGCGTGTTGGTGTCACTAAATCAGCCTTACCCAGTACTGCCATCATGTTTGCCCGTAGAGCACGCTTCCACAAATACGCCTACGCACCTCTGTCCTCCATTAACTGACATATGGGCCCTCTTGTGGTAGACCCACATGTCATCGGTGTAACTATTTACACTCAAGGATGGTATATCCTGGTAGTAGTACTAGTAGAATTGAGATTTAATGCACTTTCTTCCCCGTCTTCCACTCTTCTTCCTCCTCTCTTCTTCTTCCTCCTCTCTTCCCCATCGTTGGCCGCACACCATTTACCCCCGCTCACTGCTCGCCCGCCCGCGCCATCTTCCTTGGTAGCTCGCGCGTACCATATTCCCCCGCCTCCTTTGCCGCCACACGAGGAGAAGCTTCTTCGCCGCTTGAATCCACTTCCTCACTGGCTCGCAGTAATCGAAAACCCCAATGGCGTAACCGACCGACACGCAGAGCCGCGATTGGAATTCCTCCCCGATGTTCTCTTGGAGCAGATCTGTAGTCGTATGGACCTACTTCAAGACCGTCCCGTCGGCCGCATGCTCGGTGTCTTTGTACCGCCTACTCGCTCCGCAGAATGGCTCTTTTCAAGACACCCTGCTTGCTGATGCCCGATCCTCGCAGGGTGGCCTGGACATCGACTTGACGATCTCTACGGAGGTTGTCGTGGTGCCCTCGACATGCTAGCACTACCCGTCCCACCGCCCTTCATGTGCGGCCACCATCGGGCAGGCATGAAGGCCAACCGGGTCGCCCTCATCCACCAATCTGGTAGTCCATGGCGTCTCGTGGATATCTACACCCAGCGAGAGATCACCCTTCCATCTCTCGGATACCGCCGCCATCGAGCCTTGCGGCCCGCCGGACACTCACGCCTACTACGCGACGAGACGCGCCGAGCTTTTGGCTCGACCTTCGCTTGCGTAAAGTTGTAATCTGCGAAGTGCCCACACCATCGTAAGACTACATGGATTACAAGCTCATTGCCTTGTTCAACAAGGGATTAGTCTATTCGAATCCGGCCGCCATACATGGTTATGGCTCATCATCAATCCTGTTGAGGAAACATTTCATGCGATGCTATAGTGAACGATGGCATCGTTTACTGTGATCGACGCATTGATTGGCTACCTATACCGGTGGAATCTATCGTCGTGTAATTGTTCTATCTCATCTCATCTTTACCTTATGAATACGCATCGCATGTTCATTTGTTACAAATTTAAAATGCATAGCATGTATATAACCACATCATTGCTATATGTTCCTCTCATTTCCTAGATTTTTATGACCACACATGTTATTGTTAGAGTTGATATGAGAACAATTGGCATCTAATGATTGTTAGAATACATATTATGAGCATAACATCATGATTGCTATATTTTACTCTCGTTTACAAGATTTTTATAACAACGCATGTTATTGCTTTGAGTTGATATGAGAACAGTAGTAGTAAGTGCTATGGTAGAATATGAGTAGGCGCTGTCATAGCTGTTTTCCTATCATTGTTACATGATGTTTGAACCATGACATATTGCTAGAATATGAAAGCCATTGGCTTATTTTTAACTTGGGGTATGATTATGACCACGACATTGCAATTCTCTATCTATGATATGTGCCACTATTATAATAATCTTAATTCCACACATACTCTGAACATGATTGTTTATTTTTGTCCTTTTGGTCTCCAATTTGAATTGTTGCAGCAGACGCAAATGCGCTGGCCTTCATGATTCCAGGACCTGTAATCATACCAGCCGATGGGTGGTGGTTTATCGCTTCATTCGGTGGCGGTCATTTGATGCTCATTCGCATGTACCAAATCGACCAAACCATTACATCAAACCACATGCAAGACAATGCGTGGGGCGTTCATGACATTGATGGCTATGGCTACTTCGTGTTCGAGAAAGATCCCAGCTCATTGGGCGGGCGTATTCAACTAGAGGCGGGTTTACAGCCTCAAAGAACCACTCCTTGTTCCTCGCTACCAATTATCCGATCATCCAACCAATCATCGATCATATCACCGGCGATGATTACTGTGCTATGCAACTTCCATTCGTGAGGGGGGGGGCTGTGTTTACACATCATACCATGGGTTTCATGAATCACCATATCCAGAGATTCGTTGACACAGCTTGTTGCCAGATAATCTTCAGTGTGTGAAAGGCATCAATGTCACAGCCCCAGATCAGCCCTTGTTTGTTTTTGCTTTAGCATCCATGCATCATGTTTAATTTTCATGAAATTTGAAATGGGGATTGCCTAAACCCTAGCATTAAAGGAATTCAAATAGGCTCAACCAAAAAAAATTATTTTTCAGTGAACCCAAATGGCCTTCAAAAATGTTCACCATTTTTGGAAAAATGCTGGAAACAGTAACCAGAGATGTTGCACATTTTTCCATGACATTTGGATCATTGAATTAAATCATAAGTATTTGAATTTGGACATTTAAATTCTATAAAATATTTTAAATGTCCAAATATTCCTAAACTAAAATGTTCCATGTTGGATATACTCTATACAGTGGACATGTGCAGTTTAGTGAATTTTGAAAGGGTCTAGGTATTTTTAGAAAAGCCCTAAAGATTACAGAAAAATAGAAAAGGTGAAACAAATAAAAGAGAGAGAGAGAAGGACTTACCTGACGCTTACCTGAGGCCCACTCACCTGGCAGCCCAGCCCAGCCCACCTAGCAGCCCAATCGCCGGCCCAAAGACTGCTCGCCCGTGCCCACCTCCTTCCTCTCGCCAGTGCAGAGAGGAGGCGCTGGCGGCGCTGGGCGCCACGCCACTGTGCCTGCTGTCCGTCACACACCGCGACGCCTCACATCTCCTCGGCGCCGCCTCGACCCCTGGACCCCTCGCTCTCTCCCTCTCCTCGTTCCCTCCTCTCTCATTCTCTCTCGCACCCGAACGCGCTTGCCACACACGTGCACCGCCGCGGTCACCGCCACCCCCTCTCCTCTCCGACACGCCCCCGAGCTCCGCCTAGTTTCTCTCCCCCTCCTCACTGAGCCTCCCGACGCCGCAAGCTCCTGTACGCCACCAGCGCCGCCGTCTCTATCCTCGGGTGCCGGAGATCCTCACGACGTTCCATGGGACCCGTGTCTCCCCGCCTCTCCAAAGAAGACCAGAAGAACCGCGGTGAGCCTTCGCACTGCTTCCCCATACCCCGTCGCCTAATTCGTCCTACAACCGCCGTCTCCACCGAAGCCGAAAACTCCCCGCCGACGGCCATGGCGCCACCGTGGCCAGGGCCACCCTAGCCTGCGCCCGAGCATGCTACCAAGTTCGCCGCCCTCCCAGGAGCCCGCGGTGCCCTTCCGTTTCCCCTCTAGTGCACCGCAGCGTCGAGCCCGAGCTCGCCCGAGCTCCGGCGGCCGCCTAGGTCGCCGCCGGCGCCGAATCCGGCCACCCCGACCTTAGCCAACCCCACCAAGAGCTTCGGCTCATCCCCAGCTCCACGTAGATAACCTCCGCGAACCATTTGGTGGCCGGAACGGCAAAAATCACTTCCGCCGCCGCGTCGGGCTCGCCGGCTGACGCAGACAGCCGACTTTGCCTTTGACCACAGTGGGCCATGTTTGACCTGTTGAGCCTATGACAGGGTGGGGCCAGCCTGTTAACTAATCAGGTTTAGTTTAATTGTTAATTAGCTAAACTAATCACACTGACATGTGGGACCCGCTGTCAGGTTTGACCGGACCGTGACCTGTTGACCACTGACGTCACATTGACGTCAGGCTGACGCAATAACTAGTTTTCTGGATTTAATTTAATTCAGGAAATTTCAGAAAACACCCCAAACTTCAAATATTCATAACTTTTAATCTGTAACTCCAAATTAAATAATTTATATATGAAAAATGATCGAGAAAAATATGCAGAATCTGTTTATGGCATTTTCATGCATGATTGAACAAGTTAACCTCACTGAATAGGATGAATCATGATTAGGGCAAATTATGAAATAACATTTGGAGTTGGAGTTTAACCTTGTTTGAATTCCACTTCAATTAACCTGGCTAGACATTGCATTAGGTGAATTCAGTACCTTAACATGACATGTCATTCATGTGAATGTGCATTTGCATTGATTGTGTTCTCTCTTGTTTGCGGTAATTGTCCCTCTCGATGAGACGCGTGCATCGACGATGAATTCGATGACACCGATGAAGAACTATATTATCTTCAGAAGTGCCAGGCAAGCAAAACCCCCTTGTCCATTTCGATATAATCCCACTCTCTCGCTCCTGCTCTATTTTACTGCATTAGGACAACAACGACTCATGTGTTACTTGCTGCGGTAGCTGAACCCCTTTATCCTCTGCATGACCTGTCATTCCACAGGTTTTAGATGAAACCCACTAGCTTGAGTAGGAGTTGTTTGAGCCATGTTGTGCCTACTCATTCATGCTTGATGTCATGCACTCTTGCTTAGAGTTGAGTCAGTCCGATTCATCGGGAATGAATTGGAATGGTTGTGTGAACATGTCCCTCTGGTGTGAGCTAAGTGTGTGAACACGATTTGGTAAAGGTAGCGGTGAGAGGCCATGTAGGAGTACATGGTGGGTTGTCTCATTGCAGCCGATCCTCGGGAACCGAGTTACGTGTTTGTGATCCATGAAACAGTTACTACCATGCATTGGGATCCTTAATTGACCCTCTCGGCTTCTTAACCACCCTTGTCCTCGGTCAAGGGAGTTGCAAGTAGTTTCGTGTTTGTAGCATCTTTGGGGCCGCACGCAACGCTGACCGTAGGGGTGGGTTGTGTTGCGGTAGGCACCGTGGGTGTACCGATTCGCCTGCTTTGGTGTCTCGGGAACCTGTACACATCGTTCGGGGCTGTATGGGAAACCTCGCCGGACTCCTGCGGATGGAACCCGAATAGGCGATAAACCTGGACTTGGGGCTTGTATGTTTAGGTAGGCCGTGGCCGACACCCACGTTGGGCTTCCGCTTGAAGGTTGCCGAGTACATGTCGTGTAAACGGCGGTAAGTGGTGAGAGCGTGTGTGAAGAAGTACACCCTGCGGGGTTAATATGATCTATTCGAATAGCCATGTCCACGGAGAAGGACTTACGGGTTGCCTATACCAGTTCATAGACAAGTGAAAGTGGATACCCTAAAATGCGCAAGATAAGCGTGAGTGCTATGGATGGCGTTCTCGTGAGGGGGACGGAGCGGATCCATAGTGGTGTATTGATATGGTGAATATGTGGACTCGTGTGCGCCACCTCAAAAGAGTTAATTGCGATCGTAGTTCAGGATAGCCACCGAGTCAAAGCTGGCTTGCCGCGGTCAAACTCCACCACCCCCTTTTGATAATGATGCATATGTAGCTAGTTACGATGTAAGTCTTCTTTGATGCGTTTGTACTCACGTTTGCTTATTTTATGTTTTGCGAGAGAGACTTGGTCTCGCTTAGTAGTTCCGCTTGGACTTGACGGTTAGCTTGTTACCTCAGCTACGATCTTGTGCCCTCGGCGGATCTGGTAGATAGTCGAGGCTTCTCAGCCTTTTTTCATTTATAGCTATGCGTACTCGGACATGTTTAGTTTCCGCTTGTGCTTTGACTTGTATGTTTCCGAGTGTTGGGTCATGAGACCCATATTTGTAATATCTCGCTCCTCGGAGCCTAATGAATAATTATTTGAGTCGTAGAGTTATGTTGTGATGCCATGTTGTATCTACGCATATTGAGCATAATGTATGTATGTTTGAAATGCTTGGTATGTGTGGGATCCGACAAACTAGTTGTTTATCCTTGGCAGCCTCTCATATGGGGAAATGTAGTCTCGTGCTTCCGGCGATAGTAGTCCGCTTCTGACCGGTTCACCGGAGTCCTGCTAGCCCAAAGCACTACCGCTTGGACACTTGATCGGCAGTATGTGTTTCACTCGTTCCTATGTCCGTCGCCGGAAATGTCACGCGGTGTTATTCGAGTCCTGCCTAGCTGCTACAGCCGGGATATCGAGTCCTGTTAGCCCGATTACTCGACCAATTTATACGTTGATGACCGACATGCTCGATGTGATTCATGTATGCCTGTCCCCATAGGTTAGCGCCGCTTTGGGTTCACGACTAGCCATGTCGGCCCGGGTTCTCTGTCATATGGATGCTAGCGACACTATTATATACGCGAGCCAAAAGACGCAAACGGTCCCGGGCCATGGTAAGGCGACACCCGTGGGAATACTGTGCGTGAGGCCGCAAAGTGATATGAGGTGTTACCGGCTAGATCGATGTGATTTGGAATCGGGGTCCGACAGCGTTGGTATCGAACTGTTGCTCAGAGGATTACCAAGCCAAACCGGTCAAGTTGTGTCCGTAAATGCTTTAGTTATGTAAGGGAATTGATTGTGGAAGGGAACGTAAGGCTCTTTTTACTCCTTATATCTCATGGCCTTCTGATCTGAGTCATCCTCTTCTCTTCTACGGGGTTTAAGAACTAGGCTTCTCATCTATCTATCAGGATGACGTGTTACTAATCCACAGACTTTTAAGATTGTTGGTTTTAAGCCCAGTTCGGTTCCTACTATTTCTGTATGATAACTGTTGATCTCGGAACCTTGATATTGTGATGTTGAGTGGTTATGCCACCATTTTGCAGGATGTCTCAAATCATTTTGAGCATTTACAGCCGTTATGCTGTCCGAGTCATCCCAGGTCTCTAAATAGTCTGATGCATTTGCAAATCCTTTCCTTCCGTTCCCGATGTCCTTTTTGGTCAGAATAAGCACACTAATCGGTAAGTTGAGGTACTTCGTTGCCTCGGCATAGATGTTGGAACTATTATTATGACCCTAGGTGTTTAGGAGGTCATCTAGCAATTTAGCAATGCTTTTGTATCCCCAGTGTGATGATTCTGGCCATTATTCTCGAAAGCATCCCGTGATGTTATTAGTTAGTAGGCATTCTACTCCTGGGTTTCTGAACCCGAGATTCACCCTACTTCATGTTGTTAGTAATTGCTAGTTCCTTTAGGATATTAGTAACTTTGCGATAGTCCTCGAAGTCCGTGGTATTTCCTTCTTCCAAATACTACGAACCGCTTATGGCGTAAGTTCCTTGTTGAACCAAAACATCACAATAAGAGTGCTCTTGAGGAGTTCTCCATTCATAATTGTGAATCTGCCAATTCTACCTTTCCGCATGGGTTATCCGGGAGAAATGTTGAGCTTTGCTCGATATACTAATCCATGCCTCCACAACTCGAAAACATATGTTCCTTCGAGTTGTTCTTTAGTTGTATTCTGACTCTCACCCATCAATTGATAGTGAGGAGTATGTATGCATTCGTTTATCGATGCCTATTATCCTTGTGGTCCGTCAAGCCATTCTGTTCTGGAATGACTAGGAGAAACACACTCCAGTACCTTGTCCATTTCTAGGATTGGGTCAAAGTAGTTGTATTCCGCAGATCAAAATGTCAATTCAGCTTTTGTGCTGTTCTACCCTGAAGTATTACCCACTTTATGTCAGGAATGTCATGAGAATCGCACCTTCTCTTATGAATTCTTGATGTAGTGATACTTCTCGCTATCATTGTTCATTCCTCGGTTCCGTGTTGATGCAACCGGAATGTCAACAAGTGAATTGTGATGTGTGAAATCGATACTCCTAGCAACCTCGTTGCTTGGTAGTTAATGGACAATATTTTCACTCTTAGCGTGTTGGTTATTAAATCATCATACTAAGATTGATCGTGCTACCTAGTCCTTATTTACGTGCACCCTTCGATCAATGAGATAGGATTATTCAATCCCTTGCTTATTTGATCATATCGCCTTGCCCTCAAAAGCAAGATTGATCTCGAGCTTAGTAACATATAGGTGTTTCGTGACTTTCCAAATATCTTCTTGGAAGTGTTACCGGGTTGTTTCCTGATTGTTATGTTGAGCTCGTGGATCAAGTTGGTTCTTGTGAACCACCCTTTCTCCAAGAATCTGTGTTGGATATCCACGAGCTAGTTGGTTAAGCTAGACAACAACTTGGAGAGTTGGAGGATAAAAGCTTGCTCGACTTAGTTCGTTCCAAAGGGATATTCTTGTGTAGTGTGTGTTGAAGAAAGATGATATCTTCATCGATTGGTCTCTGTGATCGATTCTTTGGACCTATTGTCTTATCAATCCTTTGACTTGAGTATGGGCTATTATTAAGTCAAATCGGAACCAACGATGTTCGTAATGTTGTCTTACTCGTGGTTGATCCCTCGAGCATACCCCATTACATCCTTTGGTGCGACCAATGCTATCACCGTGTTCACATGATGGTGGGAGTCCAAAGGATATGGAAATTCCGATGAGTTGTTGTTGAGCCCATCAGCAGCATTTTGTCTTCCCCATGAGTCATGTTGAACATCAATCTAGTGTTGGAAACTTTATAAGCAATGTCTTCGTGTTTCGTTCATGAAGCATATGTTTGGATGGAAGTAGTGACTTCCTCGAATTCATGTGCTTTAGGTGTAAGTTGCCGCCATGAATTCGAGAAAGGTTTGTTTTGTTTCCTTTGGAATCATTCCAAGTCGATCATGCACGCATGCGAAGTATTCTATGGTGCGATAGATCGATCATCTTCATTCCATATGAATTCCATAGCACACCAAGCCAGCGATTGATTTGTTCAAGGAGAAGAAGTTCCTTCTTAAGACCGCGGCTTATACAAGGACTTCGTTATCCTCGATGATGGTTCCCCAGAACTCGGTAGTGTTTCATGATAAGACTACTATGTGGTCATTCTTGTCTTGGACAATATGTTCACATGTTAGTAGCGTAACCAGCTCATGTTTTGGAGCTTGCTATCGTAGTTCATTCGAGAATCTCGCAACATCTTTCCGTCGATTTGTGTTGCAAACTTTCATTTTTCTTTCTAGACTTCGATGAGTCTGGAATATCCTAACACCAACCAGATCTGAATCTCAGGCAGATATGATGGTTGGAACATTCCCAACATTTGCATTTTGTTCCCAGCTTGCATCCCATCGTGCCAATTTTCCATGGGCTGCCCTCTCAGCAGTTGCTGTCCAGGATCATATTCAAAAGTGGACTTACCATGGGTCCCATCCATTTCCGGTGATAAGCAAAAGTCATCCATTGCGTTGTCTTCAACAAGGTAGTCCACATCATCCATTCTAGTCTAGGTATGCCATTCCTTGCACTCCACCAAACGATCTTTGTGAATTGCCTTAGGCTGGTATGAAGAGTTTCAATGATCTCTGATTCAAAAGCAATTCTTTTTGCCACTTAAGGGAATAGTTCCTCGCGTCACCTTCCCTGGGGTGCCCAGTTATTGAATCATGGCAAATATTTCCTCGCCACCTTGACACCATCCACCATCCTTCTAAGCGTGGAATTGTTGCCCACCAATCAAACCCCGTCGTTTGTTCTTCCATCCCTTTCGATGTGTTTTGTGTCTCAACTCGAGATGTTCACCCTCTCATTCCGTGAGTTGATCGTGAGTTGCTCGATCTTCAAGAAGATTAAATCCTGTAGGGTTTCCCCCTCTTTACATTGTCATGTCGAGTGAAGATCTCGAAAGCAAGACGTCAAGACCAAGATGATGGAATGGATCAACATTTTCGAGAAGGGCAATGGATCATGAAGATTGTGATAGTTTTGTGACTTCCCTTTTCCTCTTACCTCACGTCTTGAATCTCGGGGCGAGATTCTTGTTTAGTGGGGGTGAGTTATCCTGACCCAGATCAGCCCTTGTTTGTTTTTGCTTTAGCATCCATGCATCATGTTTAATTTTCATGAAATTTGAAATGGGGATTGCCTAAACCCTAGCATTAAAGGAATTCAAATAGGCTCAACCAAAAAATTATTTTTCGGTGAACCCAAATGGCCTTCAAAATGTTCACCATTTTTGGAAAAATCTTGAAACAAGTAACTGTGAGGTGTTGCACATTTTTCCATGACATTTGGATCATTGAATTAAATCATAAGTATTTGAATTTGGACATTTAAATTCTATAAAATATTTTAAATGTCCAAATATTCCTAAACTGAAATGTTCCATGTTGGATATACTCTATACAGTGGACATGTGCGGTTTAGTGAATTTGAAAGGGTCTAGGTATTTTTAGAAAAGCCCTAAAGATTACAGAAAAATAGAAAAGGTGAAACAAATAAAAGAGAGAGAGAGAAGGACTTACCTGACGCTTACCTGAGGCCCACTCACCTGGCAGCCCAGCCAGCCCACCTAGCAGCCCATTGGCCGGCCAAGACCTTGTCTTGGCCGTGCAACCCACCTGCTTCCTCTCGTGAGCAGGCAGAGAGGAGCTGCGCCCAGGCGTCTTGTGGCAGGCGCCACGCCACCAGGCTGCACACTGCGTCACCGCCAACATGACGCCTCACGTCATCTCCTCGGCGCCGCCCGACCCCTGGACCCCTCGCTCTCTCCTCTCCCTCGTTCCCTCCTCTGTCTCATTCTCTCTACTTTGAACGCGCCGCCCGTCGCCCGGCGTGCACCACGCTGACCACCGCCACCCCCTCTCCTCTCCGACACGCCCCCGAGCTCCGCCTAGTTTCTCTCCCCCTCCTCACTGAGCCTCCCGACGCCGGAAGCTCTCAGACGCCACTGGCGCCGCCATCTACATCCTCGGGTCTGGGAGATCCCGCCGACGTTCCATGGACCCCGTGTCTCCCCTGCCTCTCCAGCAGCACCAGAAGAACCGCGGTGAGCCTCTGCACCGTTTCCCCCATACCCCGTCGCCTAATTCGTCCTACAACCGCCGTCTCCACCGAAGCCGAAAACTCCCCGCCGCCGGCCATGGCGCCGCCGTGGCCAGGGCCACCCTAGCCTGCGCCCGAGCATGCTACCAAGTTCGCCGCCCTCCCAGGAGCCCGCGGTGCCCTTCCGTTTCCCCTCTAGTGCACCGCAGCGTCGAGCCCGAGCTCGCCCGAGCTCCGGCGGCCGCCTAGGTCGCCGCCGGCGCCGAATCCGGCCACCCCGACCTTAGCCAACCCCCCCAAGAGCTTCGGCTCATCCCGGCTCCACGTAGATAACCTCCATGAACCATTTGGTGGCCGGAGCGGCAAAAATCACTTCAGCCGCTTGGCGTCGCTTCGCCAGTGACTGGGCTAGCCGACAGCCGACTTTGCCTTTGACCACGAGTGGGCCATGTTTGACCTCGTTGAGCCTATGACCAGGTGGGGCCAGCCCTGTTAACTAATCAGGTTTAGTTTAATTGTTAATTAGCTAAACTAATCACACTGACATGTGGGACCCGCTGTCAGGTTTGACCGGACCGTGACCTGTTGACCACTGACGTCACATTGACGTCAGGCTGACGCAATAACTAGTTTTCTGGATTTAATTTAATTCAGGAAATTTCAGAAAACACCCCAAACTTCAAATATTCATAACTTTTAATCAGAACTCCAAATTAAATAATTTATATATGAAAAATGATCGAGAAAAATATGAAGAATCTGTTTATGGCATTTTCATGCATGATTGAACAAGTTAACCTCACTGAATAGGATGAATCATGATTAGGGCAAATTATGAAATAACATTTGGAGTTGGAGTTTTACCTTGTTTGAATTCCACTTCAATTAACTTTGGCTAGACATTGCATTAGGTGAATTCAGTACCTTAACATGACATGTCATTCATGTGAATGTGCATTTGCATTGATTGTGTTCTCTCTTGTTTGCGGTAATTGTCCCCTCTCGATGAGCTGACGCGTCTGACGATGAATTCGATGACACCGATGAAGAACTATATTATCTTGAAGTGCCGGGCAAGCAAAACCCCCTTGTCCATTTCGATATAATCCCACTCTCTCGCCTCCTGCTCTATTTTACTGCATTAGGACAACAACGACTCATGTGTTACTTGCTGCGGTAGCTGAACCCCTTTATCCTCTTGCATGAGTTTGTCATTCCACAAGATTTAGATGAAACCCACTAGCATGAGTAGGAGTTGTTTGAGCCATGTTGTGCCTACTCATTCATGCTTGATGTCATGCACCTACTGCTTAGAGTTGAGTCAGTCTGATTCATCGGGAATGAATTGGAATGGTTGTGTGAACATGTCCTCTTGGTGTGAGCTAAGTGTGTGAACACGATTTGGTAAAGGTAGCGGTGAGAGGCCATGTAGGAGTACATGGTGGGTTGTCTCATTGCGGCCGATCCTCGGGAACCGAGTTCTGTGTTTGTGATCCATGAAACAGTTACTACCATGCATTGGGATCCTTAATTGACCCTCTCGGCTTCTTAACCACCCTTGTCCTCGGTCAGGGAGTTGCAAGTAGTTTACGGTGTTTGTAGCATCTTTGGGGGCCGCACGCCTTAGCAATGGCCGTAGGGTGGGTTGTGTTGCGGTAGGCACCGTGGCCAGTGTATAATTCGCCCGTTTGGTGTCTCGGGAACCTGTACACATCGTTCGGGGCTGTATGGGAAACCTCGGCGGACTCCCTGCGGATGGAACCCGAATAGGCGATAAACACGGACTTGGGGCTTGTGTGTTTAGGTAGGCCGTGGCCGACACCCACGTTGGGCTTCGCTTGAAGGTTGCTGAGTACATGTCGTGTAAACGGCGGTAAGTGGTGAGCGTGTGTGAAGAAGTACACCCTGCGGGGAGTTAATATGATCTATTCGAATAGCCATGTCCACGGAGAAGGACTTACGGGTTGCCTATACCGGTTCATAGACAAGTGAAAGTGGATACCCTAAAATGCGCAAGATAAGCGTGGAGTGCTATGGATGGCGTTCTCGTGGGGGGACGGGGCGGATCCATAGTGGTGTATTGATATGGTGAATATGTGGACTCGTGTGCGCCACCTCAAAAGAGTTAATTGCAAGTAGTTCAGGATAGCCACCGAGTCAAAGCTGGCTTGCTTTGCCGATCCAAACTCCACCACCCCCTTTTGATAATGATGCATATGTAGCTAGATTCGATGTAAGTCTTCGAGTACGTTTGTACTCACGTTTGCTTATTTTATGTTTTGCGAGAGAGACTTGGTCTTGCTAGTAGTTCCGCTTGGACTTGACAGGTTAGCTTGTTACCTCATTTACGATCTTGTGCCCTCGGCGAGATGCAGTAGATAGTCGGGGCTTCTCGACCTTTTTCATTTATAGTATGTCGTACTCGAGACATGTTTAGTTTCCGCTTGTGCTTTGACTTGTATGCTTCACGAGTGTTGGGTCATGAGACCCATGTTTGTAATATCTCGCTCCTCGGAGCCTAATGAATAATTATTTGAGTCGTAGAGTTATGTTGTGATGCCATGTTGTATCTACGCATATTGAGCATAATGTGTGTATGTTTGAAATGCTTGGTATGTGTGGGATCCGACAAACTAGTTGTTTATCCTTGGCAGCCTCTCATATGGGGAAATGTAGTCTCGTGCTTCTGAGCGATAGTAGTCCGCTTCTGGCCCGGTTCACCGAGTCCTGCTAGCCCAAAGACTCTTGCTTGGACACTTGATCGCCGGCATGTGTTTCACGTTCCTATGTCTGTTCCCTTGGGGAGATGTCACGCGGTGTTATTCGGAGTCCCCGCTTAGCTCAAGCATGTACCCGGGATACCGGAGTCCTCATAGCCGGTTACAGCCCGAATTTATACGTTGATGACCAACATGCTCGATGTGATTCATGTATGCCTGTCCCCATAGGTTAAGCGCCGCTTTGGGTTCACGACTAGCCATGTCGCCCCGGGTTCTCTGTCATATGGATGCTAGCGACACTATCATATACTGAGCCAAAAAGGCATAAGCGGTCCCGGGCCATGGTAAGCCGACACCCGTGGGAATACCGTGCGTGAGGCCGCAAAGTGATATGAGGTGTTACCGGCTAGATCGATGTGATTTGGAATCGGGGTCCTGACAATCAAGCTTCCATGCGATGGATGGCTTTTGCAAACCCGACATGCGGCGATGTGGTTCATGCCAACAGCAAATATGCACAACTTGATTCGTGCTGATATCTAGACTGAGCCATGTATTCTGCTGTAGCACGACCCTCTTTTGTTGGATATTATGTACTGTTGTTAGTTTGAAGCACTCCTCTGGTTTGAAGGATAGATACCTTCCTGGTATCAAGTGCATCCTAACTCACCTGCGTAGGATGTACTGATAATGATGATGGAGATGCTGTGCAGAAGCCATATATATATATATATATCAGTTAGGCTTCAAGTGCGTACTTGTTAGTTAAACCTATGTATAAATTGTGACACTAAATACGACTAGCAGTAGTACGATAGCGATACTAGTATCGTCGGTCAAATTATTCATCATGTCCACACATTGAATTGACGTGACAACACGCTGCGCATGAGGTGACACAAGAATCCCGGCGGCGTGTTCGGGTCTTCTGGACATCAGATTTGGAGTACCACTTATCTGTCGAAATCTTTCATCATTCACTTAAAACAGTCGATTGATCATACATTGAGTACCATATAACTGGAATTACTGATGCAAGTCGAAGAAGGATTGGCCCGTGCTGCCGGATGGCGTCAAGTTCGATCCCACGGATCTGGAGGTGATCGAGCACCTTGAGGCCAAAGTGAGTGCTGGCAGCGCGAGATTTCAGTCTCTCATCGATTTGTTCATACCAACCATCGACAGCGAGCACGGCATATGTTACACCCAACACGAGAAACTTCCGGGTAAGACACCGATCGGCCGTCTACTTGCACAAACATATTCCTTTGTTTATAGCTCTATTTTTCTTTTTACATGCAGAGACTGGTGAAGCAATTACAATTTGACAGTTAATAAAAAGTGAAACAAGTGGCTGCAACATGCCAAAGATGTTATGAAAATGCCAACTAGGTACACTAAAACACGTATTCCACAATCTGCGGGTATCACCTTTGAGTGGCGGAAGCATTTCTTCCAACGCATAATTCAGGCGTTCATAAGGGGCGGCGTGGGCGTGTCGCTTGAGAATACGATCGGAGTCACGGCATGCACGCGATGTGGCACAAGACCGGCAATACCTTGCGGTGATGGTCAACGGCCGTGAGCGGGCACCAAAGGTTACAGTGCTGCACACCAACAAGAACTTTCACCAGCAAAGGACTAACTGGGTGATGCACCAGTACCACCTCGGGGACCTGGAGCAAGAGAAGGAGCGGGAGCTGGTCCTCTGCAAGATTTTCTACCAGACGAACACTAGGGCCAGGAGTAAAAAGATTATAAGATTTTCTGCATAAGCACCCGCCGTTCGAATTCCCGGTTCTCCAATTTTTTTGAAACAAGTGCATGCACTTATTATCACGATAAAAAACAATATCCATGTTGCATCCCAGTTATCAGTCTGTACTTGCAGAATTCTCTCGTTTATTAAGCACATATATTGTTTTTTCAGGTCGAGCAAGTTTCAACTGGGCTGTAGATTGCCCGGGGTTGTTTTGTTTTTAACAAGCCCAGCCCATGACGACAACGGGGCACAAAGGTCCGGCGGTATCTCATTGGCCTCGGCCCGGCCAAGAAGGTTATATTTTGTCTTACAACATCCATGAGCAGTTTTTTTGTATCAAACACATGACCCAGTTCTATTTTCCTCTTGAAACGCATGTCTTACATCCGTTTTCTAAGCTCTACCTATAGTTTTACTAGTTCATATACACGTATCATTATATTGAAAACACATAAAATTCCCTTTTCATATTTACATCCTTATTTTTGTTGTTTTTCCCACCCAAATATTTGATTTTTTACCACTGGTTTTCCCTTAAACCAACTAAATTTGTCCCACGTCTTATTTGCTTACAAAAACAAAATGATTTTTTGGCAAATCAATAAGTTCTTAAAAAAATGTTTATTCGGGTACAACAGTTCGGACTCCAGCGAAATATGCAAAATAAGGTTGGACTTTTTGACCATGGTCCTAGGCAGAAAATGGGTTGTAATAAATTACTTAAGAATTAGCAAATGGGCTGCAAATTATAAAAAATAGCAAATGGGCTTGATGTTGTCTGCCACAGATTTGGAGGCTGACTTGTGGGCCTACTAAGTTCATGCGTACACAAGGTTTCTCAAAAAAGAAACTTAGTCAACAATCGACTCTACCAGCGTCAGACCGTTAGATGTCAATCTAACGGCAATCGTGCTTCTTGATCTCGATCCTCCACCTTGACCGCCCAAACCAGGCCTGCCGTGGAACCGCTTTGCTCCGCCTCCCGTGGCGGCGGTGCTGCCAGGAAGGCCTCACGGCCCCATTATACTGCATCCCCGGCCTGTCTATCCCTCTACTCACCCACACCTCCTATTATTTTCCGGCGGCGGCCGAACGATCAACCCTCGTACTCTCCACCGCGTGGGCAGCCACTGCCGTGTCTTTCCCGGCTCCGTGTCGTTCCCTTCATAGGCCTCGCCGTCGTGCACCACCCTGGTGCTCTCGGTGCGGCGTGGTCAACGATGTCCATCCAACGCCCATAGTGCTTCTTCAACCTCTGGTCTTCTTGCCCCAGCCGCCCAAAGCAGCACCGGTCGTGCGGCATGCTCTCGCCTCCGTGGCGGCTATCTTTGCCATGAGGCCTCACCGTCCCCATAATACTCCCACCGCTGGCAGGCCATCCCTCCACTCACCCACTCCCCTATTATTCTACGGTGACGGCAGCCTCATCGCAGCGGCCGAACGGTGAACCCTCGTACTCCTCTCCGGCGTGGGCATCCGCTGCGCGTCTTCCCGGCTCCACGTCCCCTTCCTAGGCCTCGCCGTCGTCCACCACCTTGGTGCTCTCGTGTGGCGTGGTCAACGTGGTTAACGACATTCCATCGAAAGAGCATGCGTGGAGAGGCTGACAGCTGGGTCCACGGCCACAGCCCAGTTTTTTTGTGATTTGCCAAGTAAGGCGCTTTGTCAGGCCTGTTGGGCTGCAAATCTTTCAAGACGAGGAGAGCTTTCATTTGGCTGGCTGAGAAAATGGCCCATCAGTAACGAGAAATGGGTTGTACATTTTTAAAACACATCAAACCGACAATTAGTTTCAAATATCTTTTTTTCATTTCGAGATTTGAAATTACATTAATTTTTATGTGTGGAGAATTTGTTGGATTTTATATTGATACACATTTATTTTTAAAATCAGTTTGAATGTGAGTCGAAATTTGGGATTACAAACAGGTCGGACCGCACCAAAATATGCAAAATTTCGTATAATTTTTTAACCGTGGCCACAATATGGGTTGTAATGCTAAGAAAAAGAATATGGGCTCAAAAAAAACCTTAATAATTAGCAAATGGGCTGTAAATTAATAGAAATAATGGCAGATGGGTTGTATGCTGTTTTCCACAGATTTGAGGCTTTCCTAAAAAAAAGGTTGGCGACGACAAGCAAGGATCGTTGGATGGCCATCCAACGGTCGTCTTCTTCAATCTCTGCTCTTCTGCTCCGGCCCGCTCAAGCAGGCGCCAAGGGACTGCCTGTCCATCATCCCCAGGGCCGGCTGTGCTGCCGCGCAGGCCTCACCGCCCCATCGTACTCCCATCGCTGGACTAGCAATCCCTCTACTCACCCACACCTGATGATATTCTCCGTGACGACGGCGAACGAACGATAAACCCTCGTATAGTCGTACTCCCCTCCGCGTGGGAAACAAAAACAACGGCCGAGTCTTCCCTGCCTCCATGTCGTTCCCTTCCTAGGCCTCGCCATCGTCCACCGCCCTGGTGCTCTCGGCGTGGCGTGGTCAGCGTGGTCAACGACCGACATGCATCTGAAGTGGACTGTACGTGGAGAGGCTGACAGCTGGGTCCATGGCCGCACGCAAGGAAATGCCTCCTTATTACGCGCAAAATAATGATTTCCTCCGCCGGCATCTGGGACCCAATCAAAGCGGCCTCTGTATTTAGCGAAAAAAACGTTACCGCCGCTGACAGCTCGGACCCACCAGTTATATCTTCACACGCAAGGAAGTGCCTCCTTATTACGCACAAAAAAATGAATACTCCCCATACTAGCTGGGACCCAGTATAGTGGGCCTACTAAGTTGATGGGGACGAAGGGCTTTGTCAACTTATTCAATATCTGCGATTCTAGCTCATTGACCGTGACGATGTCCATCCAACGGCCGTAGTGCTTCTTCAACCCTCTGGTCTTCTTGCTCTAGCCGACACAAACCAGCGCCCGGTCGTGTCGCTTGCTCCTGCCTCCGTGGCGGCTGTCTTTGCCGCGTGAGGCCTCACCGCCCCATACTACTCCCACCGCTGGCAGGCCATCCCTCCACTCCACTCACCCACACCCTCGTTATTCTGCGGCCCGGCAATAGCCGAACCAGTGAACCCTCGTACTTCGTCTGCGTGGGCATCCATTGTCGCGTCTTCCCGGCTCGCGTCGTCCCCTTCCTAGGCCTGTAGTCGTCCACCGCCGTGGTCTTTGTCGGTATGGCGTGGTCAATGTGGTCAACGACCGAATTCCATCGGAAGAATCTTTGACGTGGAGAGGGCGACACTGGGTCCACGGCAGCGAAGGAAGTGCCTCCTTATTACGCCGGAAAATAATTATTCCTCCACACGGCGGGGACCCACGGACACCCACCAAGTATATCACGAAAAAACGTTTGCCTCGATGCTGGGACCCACCCGGCCAGACCACCGTATTCGGGAAAAAAATGTTCCCCTAACTTTGTCTGGACCCACCGGAAGTGCCTCCTTATTACGCACAAAAATGAATACCCCCTACTAGCTGGGACCCACCTTGGTGGGAGGCTGACTTAATGGGCCTACTAAGTTGGCGAGACGGAGGGCTTTGTCAACTTAGTCAATATCTGCGATTCTAGCTCGGTGACCGTCTGATGTCCATCCAACGGCCGTTGTGCTTCTTCAACCTCTGGTCTTCTTGCTCCGGCCGCCCAAACCAGCGCCCGGTCGTGCCTCGTGCTCCTGCCTCCCGTGGCGGTTGTGTGATGCGGCGGAGGCCTCACCGCCTACTACTCCCCACCCGCTTGCGGGGCCACCCTCTACTCACCCACCCCTGTTATTCTCATGGCGGCGGCAGCCTCACACCGCAGCGACCCAATGAACCCTCGTACTCCTCTGGCGTGGGCATCCATCGCCGCGTCTTCCCGGCTCCGCATCGTCCCCTTCCTAGGCCTCGCATCGTGCACCGCCACGGTGCTCTCGGCGCGGCGTGGTCAATATGGTCAAGGAACGGCTTCCATCGGACGTGGATCATGCGTGGAGAGGCTGTCAGCTGGGTCCACGGCCGCAGCAAGGAAGTGCCTCCTTATTACATGCAAAATAATTATTCCTCCACCTGACAGCGGGGACCCACCAGACGGGCCATCGTATTTCGCGAAAAAAAAGTTTGCCCCCGATTGCTAGGACCCACCAGCTACATCTTCGCACGCAAGGAAGTGCCTGACAGTCGGGACCCACCTGGTCGAAACGTACGTAGTGTTGTCATTACAGTGTGACGATATGCGTACATCTTGGTCGGCGTAGAGGCGCCGACGCGGTCGTGAGTAGAGGCGCCGCACTTGTCATAGTAGAGGCGCGCCGTACCATGTACACGCACGCATTACATCGGCGGTGCAAAGGCAAAATACGGCCACGTAGGTGTACATATGGGCAGGGTCTCGAACGCCTACTCGCGCATACGTACGGCGAGGGCTCGTTGACATGGCTGGGTCGGAACGGAGAAATAGCGTCGTCATCGTGTTCGTGGGTAGGCAACAGAATGCGTCGTGTTCATCGGGGGGGCTTGGACGGAAGAGGCGATGGAAACGAGGCCTGGCGTACTGCACAACGGAGGAAACAGACCTCCTACGGTCGAAACGGGGGTCCTGTTGATCGGGAGGGGTGTGGCGTACCGCAAAACGGAGGAAACGGACCTCCTACGGTCGAAATGGGGTCATGTTGATCGGGAGGGGTGTGGTGTACCGCAAAAGCGGAGAAGCGGACTTGTGTTGGAGCGCTTCACCAAGCAGGGGTCTGTTCGCCGGGAGGGTGTGGGTACGCAAAAGCAGGACTCCACGGGATACTGTTCATCTCCACCGTCGACCCCCTCCAGCCTCCACGAGCTATTGTTCATCCACCGTCGACCTCCTCCAGCCTCCATGGGCTCCTGTTCATCCAGCCTCCACGGCACGCTACTCCACCGGCTACTGTTCAACCACCCCTCCACCGTCTACTGTTCATCCAGCCCTCCGCACCACGGGGTCCTATTCAACCACCCCTCCATGGCACCCCTCCACCGTCTACTGTTCATCCTGCCCTCCACACCACGGGGTCCTATTCATCCACCCCTCCACGGGCACCCCTCCACCGTCTACTGTTCCTCCAGCCCTCCACCACACCACGGGGTCCTGTTCATCCAGAGGCAACGCCACCGCTCCCTGTTCATCCAACCCCCCCCCCCCCCCCGGCAACGCTCACTGTTCATCCAATCGATCGGCTTGATTAGCGGCGGTAGCCAAAGGAATCGCTCGATCGGGTTCAATTAATGACCATCGATCGATCGCTTCGGGTTCGATGTAGCGTAACTGCGGTCAGCGATCGCTTCGGGTTCGATTAGAGCCCAACGCCTCGCTCGGGTTGATTAGAGCCGATGATGAAGTCATGTACCTAGGGTAGGGTCATAGACCTGCCCAAAGGTACCCTCCCCAAGGACACTTTCATGAAAGAAGCCGCCTTCCGGTCGACTGGTAGGAGTCCACTCGGCAGAATCAGAGACACTTCGACCATGAAGACTCACTTTCGATCACCGGGGAGTTGAAGCCACTCTGTATCCAAAGCGGTGCATGTAATTAAGTAGCCTTTATGGTCATGATGACACTTTATGTAAGGCGTTACGATGAACGCCTGGTCTTAATGTACCTTAAACCCTCCGCTTCGTAATTTGGCTGGGGTCTGACGCGCTCTATATAAGCCACCCCCTCCACAGGCGAAGGGTTCGCATCCACATAACACATACGCATATAATCCAATCGACCGCCTCCGGGCTCCAGGGCGTGGGGCTGTTACTTCCTCCGAGAAGGGCCTGAACTCGTAAATCCCTTGCGTATACAACTACTCCATAGCTAGGATCTTGCCTCTCCATTCCTGCCCCCCATTCTACTGTCAGACTTAGAACCACGACAGTTGGCACCCACCATGGGGCAGGTGTTCTAGCGATTTGTTGGAGAAGTTGGGATTCTTTCGATCTCCTACATCATGGTTTCAGGTGGAGTTTTGGTCGAGGGCCGCGAGATCCATCTCGGTGCGATCATGTTCGTCGCCGACGACTCCGCTTGGCTTCAGGAGGCTCCACTCGACGTGGATGCGCTCCCCGTCCGCGGGACGACGCACTTTCGCGCGTGTGTCCGCGGCGTCCTCCTGCGGCAACCATCGACCTAGTATGGGTTGGCTCCTGTGCCGTGCTCGCTCCCAGTCTCCCGCCGGCGCAAGCGTTCTGGTCGATCAAGGCTCCAACGGTGGGTGAGGCATGCGGTGGCCCGCCAGTCGGCCACTCCCCAAGTCGCGGCGATCGAGCCCGACGAATCTCTCTATGGCCTATTCGACCTGTCGACTGGCTCCGCAGAGACTACTTCCGAATGCGATAGCAGTGATCCGGTAGCTGAGGTTCTGATGGTCGACGGACCACGCAATCCTCCAGGGTTCCCCCGCACTGACGTAGGTGATGGTGGAGGCGATCCGGCGCAAGCCCACGAGGAGTACCTGCCCGAGCCCCTCACTTCGCTGCAGAGGGAAGATCTTCGCCGCCGGAACATGGATGCGCTTCACACTCCTATCGTTGGAGAAACCCCCGAGGCTCGTGCCTTGGAGGATGCGTGCTTGGCCAACCTGGCTGAGCGCTTTCGGAGAGAACCTCCGGTGAGTACTCGAGCCCAGCGCGACCCGCGGGTTCCAGAATCTAGTCGACATCAGCTCTTCCAGCAACCAACTCAGGTATATTGAACTCCGATTCAGAATTTAGCAGCTGCAGCCTGTATAGCAGAGTCAATTCAGCCTTCCCAGTCGGAGGCGGGCAGAGGTTTGCTACAAATCAGAGATTTGCTTCGGGCGGCAGGGGATCAAAACTTCGATCGTATCACGCGATCGCGGAGCAGGATTCACAGCAGATCCGTCGCTGCGAATTGATCTAGTCGGCCCATAATGCGAGATCGCCCGAGGCGTGAAGAACATGGGGCGGCGTGATGATCGATACAAGAGCCGCGGCGGTATGAGCACCGATTTGACCGCAATGATCGACGTCGAGTTCCCTCCTCCCCAAGGGGTGGATCAATGACGCTCCTCGGCGGCGGGGCAGACGACGCCCGACCTGATGTTGGGGAAGGGTTCAGTGACCCAGGAACGAGCTTTGATGCGAGATCCATTATCGTTCAAGGTTTGGTCGGCGAGAGCGAGCTCACCGAGAAGGCCATGACAGAGATGTTCCCTCCAGCAGCAGAGTTCATGTCTCAGGGCCAGAGTGTTTCAGCAGGGCTATCAGAGCCACGGTGATTCCTCCCAACTTCAGGTTGGCGACTGGAGTCAATAAGTTCACCGGTGAATCTAGGCCTGACACTTGGCTTGAAGATTACCGAGTGGCTGTTCAGATTGGCGGCGGTAACGATGAGGTAGCTATGAAGCATTTGCCTCTTATGTTGGAGGGTTCAGCCAGAGCGTGGTTGAATCTGCTTAGCACCCAATGAGTATTTACACTTGGGAAGATCTTGCCCGAGTGTTTGTCAGAACATTTGAAGGGACTTGCAAGCAACCGGCAGGGTTGACAGAATTGTAGTCGTGTGTGCAGAAGTCGAATGAAACTTTGAGAGATTATATCCAGAGGTGGATCACTTTGCACCACACCGTCGAGAATGTATCTGATCACCAGGCAGTCTGTGCCTTCAAAGAAGGCGTCAAGAACAGAGAGTTGAGTTTGAAATTTAGTCAAACCGGAGATATGACCCTGAGTCGGATGATGGAGATTTCCACCAAATATGCAAACGGAGAAGAAGAGGATAGGTTCCGGAGTGGTAAATATAAGTCAGCCGCTAATGAGGCCGGCGGAGGAAACTCCAGTCGGAAGCAGAAGCGCAAAGCCGAGCCAGCTGCTCCCGGAGAAGCCTTGGCCGTGACCCCAGGAAAGTTCAAGGGGAAACCCAAGGGTCGTTGGAACCCCAAAAAGGTGAAAGACCAAGATGGAAATGACGTGTTGGATTTGCCGTGTCACATTCACACGAAGAAAGATGAAGAGGGTAAACTCATTTACCCGAAGCATACCACTCGACAGTGTCGGCTCTTGATTCAGCAGTTCCAAGGGAAGCAGCCCAAGGATAAGGAAAAGGAGTCGGACAAAGTTGAGGACAAGGATGACAGCGATGGTGGATATCCCCAGGTCAATTCCACCCTGATGATTTTTGCTGACGTCGAAAGCAAAAGTCGATTGAAGGTTATCAATCGGGAAGTGAACATGGTCGCTCCGGCGACGCCTAATTATTTGAAATGGTCCCAGACTGCCATTACATTCGACCAGTCCGATCATCCGACGCACATTGCCACCCCTAGGAGGCAAGCGTTGGTGGTCGACCCAGTCGTCGAAGGCACTCGACTGACCAAAGTTCTGATGGATGGCGGCAGTGGCTTGAACATATTATATGCGGAGACGTTGAAAGGGATGGGCATTCCGATGTCCGGACTCAAAGACCAAGAATATGAGCTTCCGCGAGTCATTAGGGAAAGAAGGCTGAGTCACTCGGCCAAATTGCTCTTGATGTAGTTTTTGGTGATTCGAAGAATTTCCAGAAAGAAAAGCTGACCTTTGAGGTCGTAGATTTCCAGAGTGCTTATCATGCTATACTGGGAAGGCCAGCATATGCACGTTTCATGGCCCGACCATGTTACGTGTACCTTAAACTGAAGATGCCCGGTCCCAGAGGCGTGATCACTGTCACGGGCAATCGGAAGAAAGCAGAAGAGTGCTTCCAGAAGGGCTCCAAGATTGCTGATGCTCAGATGGCAGTGGTAGAGCTGCAAGAATATCAGAAGACTGCAGATCCGAGTGATTTGTTGCGAGCCAAGAAGCCCGCCACGGAATCAGCGTTTCAGTCGTCCGGTGAGACAAAACAGGTTCACGTCCACCCGACTGACCCAAATGCTGCTCCGACCAACATCTCAACAACACTCGACTCCAAATAGGAAGAAGCGCTCATCCAGTTCCTCCGTGAGAACTGGGACATCTTTGCATGGAAGCCTGCTGACATGCCGGTGTTCCTGTGGAGCCGGTGAGCATCGCTATGAAGTCGACCCGAAAGTCAAACCCGTTAAAGAACATCTTCGACGGTCCGCCGTCCAGAAGAGACAGACCATTGGCGAGGAGGTGGCTCGGCTCTTAGCAGTTGGAGTTCATCCGATAGATTTACCACTCCGAGTGGCTTGCTAATGTTGTCATGGTCCCTAAGAAGGACAAGTCTTTGCGCATGTGCATCGATTTCAAGCACATCAATCGGGCCTGCCCGAAAGATCATTTCCCTCTTCCCCGCATCGACCAAATAGTCGACTCAACTGCAGGATGTGAGAGGTTGTCTTTTTTAGACGCCTATTCCGGGTACCATCAGATCCGTTTGTATGGACCCGATGAGATCAAAACAGCTTTCATCACCCCGTTCGGGTGCTTCTGTTATGTCACCATGCCATTCGATCTCAAGAATGCCGGAGCCACGTTCATGAGGATGATTCAGAAGTGTTTGCTCACTCAAATCAGTCGGAATGTGGAAGCATACATGGATGATATAGTGGTCAAGTCATGTAAAGGTTCCGACCTACTGACTGACCTTGCTGAAACATTTGCCAATCTCAGGAGGTATGATATCAAGCTTAATCCATCAAAGTGCACATTTGGAGTTCCTGGCGGAAAGTTACTCGGTTTTCTTGTCTCTGAACAAGGAATCGATGCTAACCCTGAAAAAGTTGGCACTATACTCCGAATGAAGCGCCATGTGCGTGTGCACGATGTCCAGAAGCTTACTGGATGCTTGGCCGCTTTAAGTCGATTCATCTCTCGCCTCGGTGAAAAGGCATTGCCTCTTTACCGACTGATGAAGAAGTCAGACAAGTTCGAGTGGACTCCAGAAGCTGATGCAGCATTTGCAGAGCTAAAAGCTCTACTCTCCACCCAGCCGGTGCTTGCTCATTGCAGCCACTGGACAAGTCGTCAGTACCGTACTTACGGTCGAGCGGGAAGAAGAAGGGAAAACCTTCAAAGTTCAACGCCTAGTTTATTATCTTTACGAAGTGCTGACCCCATCAAAGCAAAGATACCCTCACTATCAGAAGCTTGTTTATGGGATTTATATGACCACAAAGAAGGTTGCTCATTACTTCTCCGATCATTCCATTACAGTCGTCAGCGACGCCCCATTGTTAGAGATTCTTCATAACAGAGATGCAACTGGTCGAGTGGCTAAATGGGCGATTGAACTCCTTCCCCTTGATATCAAGTTTGAGGCAAAGAAAGCCATGAAGTCCCAAGCAGTAGCAGACTTCCTCGCTGAGTGGATTGAACAGCAGCTTCCGACTCAAGTTCACTCGGAGCACTGGACTATGTTTTTCGATGGTTCCAAGATGCTGAATGGTTTCGGTGCTGGGGTAGTATTGGTTTCCCCCCGAGGAGATAAGCTCAAATATGTTCTCCAGATCCACTTTGATTCCTCCAACAATGAAGCAGAATATGAGGCGCTTTTGTATGGGTTGCGTATGGCCATTTCACTCGGCGTCCGTCGCCTTATGGTCTACGGCGACTCAGATCTGGTTGTTAATCAAGTGATGAAGGAGTGGGATGTCAGAAGCCCAAATTTATGACGAGTTCTTGCAATGCATTGAGAAAGCTGGAGAAGAAATTCGAGGTTAGAGCTTCATCATATACCCGGTGAAAAACCAAGTCATGGATGATTTGGCGAAAATAGGGTCCAAGAGGGAAGTCGTTCCCAGTGATGTGTTTTTGGAGCACATTCGCGCACCATCAGTGCAAGAGGATCCTTTCACGGAAGAAGCCCCGCAGCCAAAGAGTGCCAATGATCCGACTAAAGTTGAGGTCCCAGCCGTGGTCGACCTGATTATGGAAGTTGTGGTCATCACTCCCGATCGGACGATGCCGTACATTGCATATATTCTAAGGAAAGAGCTCCCAGAGAATGAAGAAGAGGCTCGACAGATCGTCCGTCGATCCAAGGCCTTCTGATGATCAAGGGACAGTTGTACAGAGAAAGCGCGACTGGAGTCGGCCAGAAGTGTATTACGCCAGAAGAGGGTCAGATAATTCTTGAGGATATCCACTCGGGAACCTGTGGCCATCATGCGTCCTCTCGGACCATTGTGGCTAAAGCATACCGAGCGGGATTTTACTGGCTGAAGGCAAATGAAATGACAAAAGAAATAGTCGACAAGTGTGAAGGGTGTCAGTTCTATTCCAACATGTCACATAAGCCCGCCTCAGCCTTAAAGACCATTCCACTCGTCTGGCCCTTTGCTGCTTGGGGGTTGGACATGATTGGACCGCTGAGAACTGGCAGCGGCTTCACTCACCTGCTAGTAGCAGTCGACAAGTTCACCAAGTGGATCGAAGCCAAGCCCATCAAGAACCTCGATGCATGCTGCATGCCGGTTTAAATCGAGAGAGTTGATATTCAGATATGGAGTTCCGCATAGCATCATCACTAACAATGGGTCAAACTTTGATAATGACAAGTTCAAAGCCTTCTGCGCCTCTCAAGGCACGCGGGTCCACTATGCTTCAGTTGCTCATCCTCAGTCGAATGGACAAGCAGAACGTGCAAATGGTCTCATTCTCAAAGGGCTGAAACCACGGCTGATGCATGATCTCAAGCACGCAGCAGGAGCTTGGGTCGACGAACTTCCATCAGTTCTTTGGGGATTGAGGTCTACACCTAACCGGTCGACTGGGAGAACTCCATTCTTTTGGTCTATGGAGCTGAAGCAGTTCTGCCGAGTGATCTGCTTCACAATGCGCCTCGAGTCGAACTCTACTCTGAAGAAGAAGCGGAACAAGCCCAGCAAGATGCAGTCGACCTCTTGGAAGAAGAGAGGGAGATGGCCCTGATCCGCTCGACTATCTATCAGCAAGACTTACGTCGATTCCATGCCAGGAATGTGAAGAGTCGAGCCTTCCAGGAAGGAGACTTGGTCCTCCGAGTGGACCAACAGAAACCTCACAAACTCGCTCCTACTTGGGAGGGTCCCTTCATCGTCACCAGAGTTCTCCACAATGGAGCATATCATCTCTACAACGTTGATCGCCAGATCGACGAGCCTCGAGCTTGGAATGCGGAGCTGCTCCACCCCTTTTATACTTAAGTACTCACTCGGATGAGATGTAATAAAAGTACTTCTATAGTTTGTTTATCTAAGTCAAGAATATTTTAATTTTCCCAGTGATTGTTATTTATTTTTGTTAAAATTCCCCCCAGTGGGTGGCTTAGCTGTGAATCCGGTTCGCCTAAGTTTGTAAAAAAAATCCTTTCCGAGTGGCGAGCCAGTCTCCCACTCGGGGGCTTAGATGCGAATCCGTTTTGCCTAAGTATTTAAAAATCCCATCGAGTGGAGAGCCAGCCTCCCACTCGGGGGCTTAGCTGCGCCAAGTACTCGCCTAAGTATTTAAAATCCCACCGAGTGGAGAGCCAGCCTCCCACTGGGGGCTTAGCTAGATCCAAGTACTCGCCTAAGTATTTAAAATCCTCACCGAGTGGAGAGCCAGCCTCCCACTCGGGGCTTAGTCTTGATCAAGTACTCGCCTAAGTATTTAAAATCCCACCGAGTGGAGAGCCAGCCTCCCACTGGGGGCTTAAATAGTCCAAGTACTCGCCTAAGTATTTAAAATCCCACCGAGTGGAGAGCCACCTCCCACTCGGGGGCTTAAGCTGCAGTCCAAGTACTCGCCTAAGTATTTAAAATCCTACCGAGTGGAGAGCCAGCCTCCCACTGGGCTTAGCCAGCCCAAGTACTCGCCTAAGTATTTAAAATCCCACCGAGTGGAGAGCAAACCTCCCACTCGGGGGCTTAGCACAGATCCAAGACTACGCCTAAGTGATAAAAATCCTACCAAGTGGAGAGCAAACCTCCCACTCGGAGGCTTAGCTGCAGTCCAGTACTCGCCTAAGTGATAAAAATCCTACCGAGTGGAGAGCAAACCTCCCACTCAGAGGTTTAGATGCAGTCCAGTACTCGCCTAAGTGATAAAAATCCTACCGAGTGGAGAGCAAACCTCCCACTCGGAGGCTTAGCTGCAGTCCAGTACTCACCTAAGTGATAAAAATCCTACCGAGTGGAGAGCAAACCTCCCACTCGGAGGCTTAGCTGCACTCCAGTACTCGCCTAAGTGATAAAAATCCTCCCGAGTGGAGAGCAAACCTCCCACTCGGAGGCTTAGCTGCAGTCCAGTACTCGCCTAAGTAATAAAAATCCTACCGAGTGGAGAGCAAACCTCCCACTCGGGGGCTTAGCTGCAGTCCAGTACTCGCCTAAGTAATAAAAATCCTACCGAGTGGAGAGAAAATCTCCCACTCGGAGGCTTAGCTGCGGTCTAGTACTCGCCTAAGTAAGGAAACCGTCCCGATCCACAAGGATGATGAGGTGCAGGTCGACTGCTACCTTCTCCTTCAGAGCTGCGCCACAAGTACAACGTGCGGTCCATCCCAATCTGCAATGACGACGAGGTGCAGGTCGACTGCTACCTTCTCCTTCAGAGCTGCGCCACAAGTACAACGTGCGGTCCATCCCAATCGGCAAGGATGACGAGGTGCAGGTCGACTGCTACTTTCTCCTTCAGAGCTGCGCCACAAGTACAACGTGCGGTCCATCCTGATCCACAGGGTCGATGAGGTCAGTCGCAGTCTGTGCTCCATCTCTACCTGCAAGATAGATGAAGAACAAGTCGACTGGAGTTTCAACTCAAGGATACCGCTTAAACAATGAAGTATATGCCGAATGAAGAGCAAAGTTCTCTCAAAAGCAAATAAAGAATGATCGATGGTAGATCAAGTTCGGATAAACATCCTACGGATTCGAAAGTGCTCAGGCGTCAAGCCTGTTAAAGTTTATCGGTTACAAAATCCACTCGGCATTCCGAGGCAAATTTAAGGTGGGACATAGAAGTTTTTTACTCCTCCGGTGGAGGACTGGAAGGTGCAACAAACTGGTCGAGGTCGATTCCGTCAGCAATACGGGTAGCAGCAACGATGAAGGTCTCCATGAAAGATCGGAAGTCGTACTTCCTGGTGTTGGCAACTTTGAGAGACGCCAGCTTTTCCTCTTGCGCTTCCTTGCAGTGGACACGAACCAGCTATAGAGCAACATCAGCACCACACCTGGCACAAGACTTTTTCCATTCTTGCACTCGACTTGGAACCTTTTTCAGTCGAGTCATTAAGGATTCAAGGTCGTTCTGAAGTGTCTGCTCTGGCCAGAGTGTAGAGTCGATCTGCGACACCGCAGCTTTCAGTCGAGCAAGGTAGTCCACCACGCTAGCGACGCGAGACTCCAGTCGGAGAACATTCATAGCAGCTTCGTCCTTCACAGGAGAGTTGATGGGGTCCAGGCTGGTTTCCACTCGACTGGTTTCCTCTTCGAAGTTTTGGCAGAATTCTGAAAGCACAGCTCAGGCTCAAATTTACAATCGTATGATTCGTCGGTGATAGCAAGTCAGTCGGATAAAAGAGATTACCTTCAAGCATGAGGAATAGTTTCTTGGCGAGCCCCCCAAGATAAAGCTCCAGGTCATTTCGCTTCCCCGCCAGTTGGCCAGCCTTGTCAGACAGAGCAATCTTGTCACTCTTTAGTCGACTAACTTCCTTGTTGGCCGCGTCAAGAGCGGCTTTCAGCTTGACATTTTCATCTTCAAGTTTGCCGACTGAGGCAAGTTTCTCTTCAGCGAGCCTTGTTTTCTCCAAAGCCGCTTTCTATGCCTCTGCAAGGTCATGATCCTTCTTCTTCAGAGCCTCCGGTTTATCTGCAAAGTAACAATGAGAACAGAGTTGAGAATGGATGGAAAAGCAAAGACAGTCGTCAAGTCCTCACCAGCCATACCTTTTGCTTCGTCCTTCGCCTTTTGCAAGTTCTCCTGAGCAAGCTTCAAGTCGAGGTCGAGTTGGATATGTTTGTTCTCTAACTCAGTATAGCGAGCCACAAGATCGCAAGATTTCTACAAAGAGTCAATCGACAAAACATCAAAGACAGATCACTTCCGAGTGACTAAGGAAAAAACGTAGCATTTCTAAGACTACAGTCGAATCAAAACATTCGACAGTAGTCTCGGGGACTACACCCAGCGGGTGCACTCAGCGATGCCCCACTTGGTTTTACCAATTTGGTTCGACGATTCGAGAAAGAGGCAAAAGGTTATGATCCCAAAACCATAGCTAATTGTCGACGTCACCGTAAAAAACAATTCTTTAGACTATAGTCGATCGCAAGCGATCCACCATAGTCTCGGGGACTACACCGGTGGGTGCACTCGGCGTGCCCCACTTGGTTTTAAGTTCCATTCGACTTGGTCGGACCAGGCCGAGTGAAGAGGTTCAAAGTATAAAGACTATAGTCGATCGCCTGCATGATCCACCATAGTCTCGGGGACTACACCCAGTGGGTGCACTCAGCGTGCCCCCACTAGTACAAAAATTCAATCGACAGACCCACCCAGTGGGTGTACAGATATGGAAATCTTCAGAAAGAAGAAGTTTGGTAGCATATCCTAACAAAGGTGCAAGCAACAATCAACTTACTTGGACATTGCTGCGAAGGGCTGAACTAGCATCGTAGTCGCTATGGGCGGCTTCCTGACTGCCTTCACTTGCTCCATCATGACCCCCGCCTGGCGTATAGCCTCCTTAGCAGCACTCACTTGGTCTTCCGGGACGTGGTGTGTAGCAAAAAGGGAAGGTGGATCAGCAGTCAACGAAGTAGGTCGGGCACTTGTCAGCAGCACAGCAAAAGACACAGAAGGCCGAGCGGTGTTGCCCCCCTCGAGAACCAGCATCTTAGGTATCGTCACAACTTGAGCAGCCTTGCCAGCAGGCACCCTCTTGTTCTTCCTCTTCCTCAACGGCGTTTCTTCATCATCATCGGGGAGATCAATGACATGAGGCGGAACTACGAGAAAGATTCAAAAGTAAACATGGAAATCCAATCGACCAAAAGCGAAACTGCAGGGATCATACCAAGGTTGGAGGTGGCGGCATCTTCCATTTCCTGATCTTCGTGCTTGGCTGAGGTCTCGGAGGTGGCAGCACTGCAGATTTCAGGAATCAGTTGATCAGTCAATGAGTCGACCAGAAGTACACTCATGTCGAACAGGGAAACACGAGTTCTGCTGATTACCCGGAGATGGTGGGAATGACCATCCGCATCTTGGGCAGGGCCTTCGCCGGCTTCGATGATGTTGCTCGAGGTTGCTTCGGCAGTTTCTCAGTCGGTGCAGGAGAAGTTGTCCAAGGTTAACCGTCGGCGCCCGATGGCGCTTGACAGCCTTACCGCGCTCGGCCGCCGGATCATGCGTCAGCTTGGACCTCCTTTCCGAGCGGGGAGGATCGACGTCTTCCTCCTCTTCCTCCTCCTCCTCCTCCTCTTCACCAGAGCTGTTGTCTCCCTCATCCTCCTCGCCGTCGGACTCCCATTCCTCCTGACTTTCACCTCCGCTTCCTTCTTCTTCTTCGACTGGTTCCTGCGCCCCGTTGGGCATCGAGTACATCTCAGTGGTGACCTAGAAGACAACAAAACAAGGCAAAAGTCAGTCGACGAATTTGCAACAAAACATAATGAATGCAGCAGGATCACAGTCGGAGATAGGTGGTTATACCTTATGCGGTTCAGAAGATCGGTCGAGTGGTGGAATCCTCCTAGCTCCGCGAGGATTGTCTTTGTTTCTTGTGATGGCAGTCATCCACCTCTCCAACGTGGCGTCATTGACCTCCTCTGGATGGACCCGAGTGGTATCGTCGGTACCAGAGTACAACCACATCGGGTGGCCTCGGTATTGGAGTGGCTGAATACGCCGTCGAAAGAAAACTTCCAGAAGATCCATGTCGGTCACTCCGTCGGGAATGAGCTGGACTACACGTTCCATCAGCAATTTTACTTGGGCCTTCTCCTCAGGTAACACCTTCAGAGAGGATGGCTTGTTCACTCGACTCATGGAGAAAGGAGGGAGTCGGTCATTGCCCAAGATCGACCGGTCTTGGCGATAGAACCAGGTCGACTGCCACCCTCTAACCGAGTCGGGGAGAGTCATGGCCGGAAAGGCGCTCTTACCCCTCATCTGGACCCCGAGTCCCCCACACATCTGGATTACTTGGGTTCTCTCGTCATTCGGGTTAGCTTTCTTCACCGTCTGAGAGCGGCAAGTGAATATGTGTTTGAAGAGGCCCCAGTGCGGCCGACAGCCCAAGAAGTTCTCGCACAGCGACACGAAAGCAGCGAGATAGGCAATGGGGTTGGGAGTGAAATGATGGAGTTGCGCTCCAAAGAAATTTAGAAACCTCTGGAAGAAAAGATTCGGCGGCAGGGAAAATCCACGGTCTACATGGGTGGCTAAGAGAACGCACTCACCCTCCTGAGGTTGCGGCTGCCACTCCGTCCCCGGAAGCCTCGCCGAATCATGGGGGATCAGTCCCTCGCTGGCCAGATCATTGAGGTCTTTCTCGGTGATGGTCGAGCGGATCCAATCTCCCTCGACCCAACCTTGCGGCAGCTTGGACCGCGACGAAGATCCGCCCCGACTGGACGCTCTCCCCTTCGCCTTCGCCGTCGCCTTCTTCACCCGCTCCAAGGCCGTGGTGCGGAGCGGCGGCGCCGAGCAGGCTACGGGCGCAGCAGAAGAATTTGGGGGCGGAGGGAGGGGAAAATGAGGTCACACTGTTCAAAATATCCCCGTCATGTGCCTTATATGAGGCCACTTCCAGTGGTATTTGGTAGGCCAGCAATCTGTCAAATCCGCAAGAACAGCAAGGCTGACACGTGGCGAAAAAGGTGGCGCGAAGATCGAGGCGTCCTCGCCTTTATCCCACTCTGAGTGCAGCGGTTTTTCTCCGCTTCAGCCGCTTCCCAAAATTCGGATCCCGCGAAATCCGCTAACGGCAGAGCAACTTGTCAGACATCAGATTTCCTCCGATCCGTCGTTCGGAAATCCTCAAGTTCATAAAGTTCACTCGACAAATGTGAACTATGGATCAAGGCGACTGAAAGAGAAGTTGACACCATCAATAAAAGGTCGTTGATCCAGAGTAAGACACACTCGCAACACAAAAGACAGGTCGGAAAGATTATCAACTCCTTCCTCACTCAAACCTCGATCCATTCGGGGGCTAATGATGAAGTCATGTACCTAGGGTAGGGTCATAGACCTGCCGAAAGGTACCCTCCCCAAGGACACTTTCATGAAAGAAGGCGCCTTCCGGTCGACTGGTAGGAGTCCACTCGGCGAATCGAGACACTCGACCATGAAGACTCACTTTCGACCACCAGGAGTTGAAGCCACTCAGATCGAAGCGGTGCGTAATTAAGTAGCCTTTATGGTCATGATGACACTTTATGTAAGGCGTTACCAAGAACGCCTGGTCTTAATGTACCTTAAACCCTCCGCTTCATTAGGCTGGGGTCTGGCGCACTCTATATAAGCCACCCCTCCACAGGCGAAGGGTTCGCACCCTGTAACACATGCGCATATAATCCGATCGACCGCCTCGGGCTCAGGGCGTAGGGCTGTTACTTCCTCAGAAGGGCATGAACTTCGTAAATCCCTTGCGTATACAACTCTTGCATAGCTAGGATATTGCCTCTCCATTCCTACCCCCATTCTCTTGTCAGGACTTAGAACCACGACGATGACGCCTCGTACACCGCAGCGTGCGTGTACGAGAAAGCAGCGCATCGCTCGACTCCCGACCTCCCACCGTGGCAGGAACTCCCCGAAATTTTCCTCCCCCTTGCTTCTACCACGGTTTTTTCCATCATGGACGGCCCAAAGAATGTCATGCAGCTGCGTCTCCGGCCCGCCCAGGACGAAAAGCCCATTTTTTGTCATCATTTTTCATCATAGAAGTAGGAGCCCACCACATCTATGATGATACCAGGTTTTGTCACAATTATCATCATAGAAGTAGGAGCCCACCACATCTATGATGATATGTATGACAGAAAAAAATTTCGTTCGGCCCAAAATGTCACAGATGTGTCTTTTTTTTGTAGTGGCAACACGGTTGATGTAGTCGAACGTCTTCGCGATCCAACCGATCCAAGCACCGAACGTACGACACCTCCGTGTTTAGCACACGTTCAGCTCCGTGATGTCCCTCAAAATCTTAATCCAGTTGAGGCCGAGGGAGAGCTCCGTCAGCACGATGGCGTGGTGACGGTGATGATGAAGTTACCGGCGCAGGGCTTCGCCTAAGCACTACGATGATATGACCGAGGTGTGTAACTGTTGAGGAGGGCACCGCACACGGCTAAGAGATTGTTTGTTGTGCTATGCGGTGCCCCCTGGTCACGTATATAAAGGAGGGAGGAAGAGGCCTAGGAGGGGCGCGCCTATAGGGGGAGTCCAACAAGGATTCCCAATCCTAGTTGGAGTCCCCTTCCTTTTCCAAGAGAGGAGAGAGGGAAGGAGTAGGAGAGGGAGACGGAAAGAGAGGGGGGCATCGCCACCTCCCTAGTCCAATTCAGACTTGCCATGGGGGGCGCGCGGTCACCCCTTGAGGCCCTTCTCTCATTTCCCGTATGGCCCATTAAGGCCCACTACTTCCCGCGGCGAATTGCCGTAACTCTCCGGTACTCCGAAAAATACCCGAATCACTCAGAACCTTTCTGATGTCCGAATATAGTCTTCCAATATATCGATCTTTATGTCTCGACCATTTCGAGACTCCTCCTCGTGTCCGTGATCTCAGCCGGGACTCCGAACAACCTTCGGTACATAACTCATAATACAAATCGTCATCGAACGTTAAGCGTGCGGACCCTACGGGTTCGAGAACTATGTAGACATGACCGAGACACATCTCCGGTCAATAACCAATTGCGGAACCTGGATGCTCATATTGGCTCCTACATATTTTACGAAGATCTTTATCGGTCAAACCGCATAACAAAATACGTTATTCCCTTTGTCATCAGTATGTTACTTGCCCGAGATTCGATCGTTTGTATCATCATACCTAGTTCAATCTCGTTCCCGACAAGTCTCTTTACTCGTTCCGTAATGCATCATCCCGCAACTAACTCATTAGTCACATTGCTTGCAAGGCTTATAGTGATGTGCATTACTGGGAGGGCCCAGAGATACCTCTCCGAAAACCTGAGTGACAAATCCTAATCTCGATCTATGCCAACCCAACAAACACCTTCGGAGACACCTGTAGAGCATCTTTATAATCACCCAGTTATGTTGTGATGTTTGATAGCACACAAGGTGTTCCTCTGGTATTCGGGAGTTGCAAAATCTCATAGTCAAAGGAACATGTATAAGTCATGAAGAAAGCAATAGCAATAAAACTCAACGATCATAATGCTAAGCTAACGGATGGGTCTTGTCCATCACATCATTCTCTAATGATGTGATCCCGTTCATCAAATGACAAAACATGTCTATGGTCAGGAAATATAACCATATTTGATTAACGAGCTAGTCAAGTAGAGGCATACTAGGGACACTCTGTTTTGTCTATGTATTCAAACATGTACTAATTTTCCGGTTAATACAATTCTAGCATGAATAATAAACATTTATCATGATATAAGAAATATAAATAACAACTTTATTATTGCCTCTACGGCATATTTCCTTCAGTCACCACTATAGAATAGATTTAGGGTCGGGTTTATTTTATTTTTTTGTCCTATAAAAGTTCGAAATGTAATGAAAATATGCCGTGTTTGCATTAATCTCGTTTGGTGTATATGAACTTTCACAATAATAGTAAGATATATTGTAGGAGTATATGGAATGATGGTTCTTTTCTGTGTGTATAAACTTAGAAGGTTTGACCCGACACAAAACTAACATGCGAAGTAAATAAACACATAGGGTCTACATACACAATTTATCTTAGGCACTCCAATAGTACATCCACTACACATTCACGCATTTCACATCTTTCTACATCTACGGGAACCTACGAAAGGGTTAACATAGATTGCCTCTGTCTCTCTCCTGCCTAATTTTCATGGTGGTGGCCCCCTCCCTCCCCCCAATCTACAATCAACAGCTCACACTTTTCACATTACGTTAATTACGTAACAGGTATTACGTAGGTGTAGCATTACTCGTCCTAAAAAACCCAACTAAGCCAACCTCCCAGCATATTGCTGTCACATCCTAGCTAGTCCATGCATTAGAGTGTTGCATCATGTCTTTCTTTCATCAGAAACTTGATTTGGGGAAGACAGAACCCCCAACACCCCCTCTGAAATCAACTAGGGTTTACTAAAAATATTTTCAATCAACCTGAAATGCCCTTCTAAAAAGTTCACCCTCTTTGTCTTGGGTTAGAACCTCTGGCAAAATTGGTGCACAATTTTCTAGGTCAACAGAAGGTCATTGAATTAAATCATATGTAATTTGCATTTGGGCATTTAAATGCTAGTAAATATTTGAATGCTCAAATAATTCTGAAAATAAGTGTGGGCTGTTGGAGATTTTCTAGACAGAGCCTCTGATTATTTTTCAGGATTTTAGAAGTGCCTAACTATTTTTAATAATAAAGCCACAAACTTACAGAAAAAAATAGAAAAAGAAAAACAAAGCAAGGCAGAGGCTTACCTGGCGCCCACCTGGCAAGCCCACCTGCCGGACCAGCCCAGCCACCGCTCCAGCGAGCTACTTGGCTCGGCGAGGCAGGCAGCCAGGTGCTCGACGCCGGCACCGGTAGCGTGCCAATTGGCCGCCACCTGCTTCCTCCTCGCCGCTCTCTGCGCTGGGCGACCTCCACGTCATGCACCGACCCCAGCTGGACACGTCCATTCTCCCCCGCCTCTCTCCTCGCCTCCTCCGCCATGGCCGGCCTTGTGGCCATTGAATCGCTATGTGCCCACCGTCGTCAGCCAGCCCACCGGTGTCCTGAAGCTCCGCCACTCCCTCCTCGACCGTCCCACCAAGCCACGCCCCGCCGGAGGCCCCGAGCGTCTTCACCGAGCTCGTCTTCAACCTCCTGTCGGCCAAATCGCCTCCGCCGCCCCGCTTGCTCCGGCTCGTCTCCGACCTCACCGTCAACTCCGTCGCAACCGCCATGAGCTTAGCCACCTCCCTATCCTCTCCTCTCTCCTTCAGGCACCATAAGCGGCACACGGAGTTCGCCAAGACGCCGCCGGCCATGGAGCTTGTCGTTGACGAGGCTCCGGCCATGCCACGGCCACGCCACTTAGTTCGCTAACCTCACCACATCCCCTGTGGAGCACAACGCACCACGCCACGCGTGCCTCGCTTGCTTCCTAGCGACGGGTCCGAAGCTCACCCGAGCTCCGGCCGCTAAACTTCGGTTGGCCGACGCTGCTTCCATGACCCGATGTAACGCCCCGGATGCAACTTTCCATATTAGTAACTCCAACTCTTGCCTTTTCCGGGATGCGATTTGATTTTTCCTCCGTGGTTGGGTTTTTGTCTTTTGTTTTGCATTTTGTTCATGTCATGCATCTCATCTCATAGCATCATTCGCATTGCATCTGCATGTTTTCATAAAGCTTGCACCCGTTCGTAGTTGCTTGCCCCCTTGCTTGCCGACTGCTTCGAGGCCAATCGGTTTTCGCTTCCCTATCGATAGTGACCACCTAACCTCTCTTGCCATTTCGCATGACCCTCAAGCGCGTCAGAATCCTTTCCGAACCCGAACGAGACTGTCATTACCGATGAGTCTGGATCATCCTCAAACATCTATAATACATGCCGTTTTCTCTTTGGACTCACTGCTTGCGTTTTATTACGGGAATGGCGTCGCGATCGGAGGATCCAAATCATCCCCTTTCGTATATATATATAGCCCCTAGTCCATTTCTAGACCAAACCCTAAAACCTAGGAGGTTTGTCCCTCCCCGCCGCCGCCACTCTCCCGCATCCACCTTGGGATCCCTCCCGATCCAGTTTCCACCCGAGACCAATCACAGCCCCCACCTTCTCCTCGTTCTCCTCACCAGCCCAACCGGAGCGCTCGAACAAGTGTCCTCCTTCCTCGGGATCGATCCAGATCCCACCTGGCCAAATCCCCTCTCGCTCCCTCGTCCTCGCCCGTCGTCACGTCGCCGGCGTCCAAGCCACCGGAGCTCGCCGCTGCCGGGAATCACCGTCTTTCGCCGGAGATCGCGTCCTCGTCCCGGATCTGGTCAGTTCTGCCGTCCCACAGCGCGTCCTTCCCCTTCCTTTGGTCTCCTCCTCCACTCACATCTCATTCCCTCTCTCTGTTTTCCTTGTAGCGCTGCCGCCTCCTGCCTGTGCGTCGTGCGCGAGAGCCGACAAGGCTCCAGTGCCATGGCCTTCCCCACCTCTACGCGAGCACCTCCAGGACCTCGTCTGCCCCGCCATGGATGCCACGCGCCGCTGGATCAGGCCAGCTCCTCGCGCCCAGCTTCCCTTCTATCTCCTGATGGTCGTCTTCCCCTGCTCTTTCTCATGTCTCTCTCTCTCTCTCTCTGACTTGCCACAGCAGGGAACCGCCGCCGCCTGAGGCTTCCTCGACCCCATCGTCGACCAGATCCGCGGCTGCCCTTCGCCGCCTGACCTTCCTCGCCTGCACCTTGCCGCCGAGTTCCCCGCCGCCGCTGCCGTTCCCCTGCCATGGCGTCTCGGCCTCCTCTGCTCCCGCACCTGAGGCCCCGAGCTCCTCCAGCTCGACCCCGTCCGCCGAGCTCCCTGCCGCGCCGGAGTCCCGCCGCTTCCCTTCCCTGCATCGCCGCCAAGGCCTCGTCGCCGGAGTCCCGTGCGTCGTCGTGTTCGTTGACCGGTCCCGCTGGAGACGAGCGCCACGACCGCTCGCCCGCGCCTCGCGTTGACCGTGCCTCCCCAACCTCCTCGCTCGGGCCAGTTGCCGATCTGGCCCAGCCAATGCTCCTCTCCATCGACTGGGCTTGGCCCATGGTGAGCAGCCCAGTCCGCCCAACAGTTTTGGCCCGCGTAGTGTTTTTTCTTGTCTGCGAATTTGCCTAATAATCCAGTGAATTACAGTTTTACAGAAAAACCCTCAATATCATGCATATAATAACTTCACAACCGTGCATCGGATTAAAATGATTTAAACATGTAAAATGCTTAGAATTTTGTCTAGTTTAATAATATCCAACTTTCATTCCATGTTAAAAATGTTTAAAATGTTGTTTGTTTAAATTTGCTCAAATGCCATGCAAAAATGATTTAATTCATAACTAATTAACCATAACTCGGAATTGAATAAACTTTATATGTAAATGGGGTAGAAAAATGCCTAGTTTAACTTGGTGTACTTGATTTGCATGTTTAACAACTCTAAAATTGAGTTTAGGGCAGAACAGTACCAATTTCATATTATGCATATGAGGAGTTTCCGGAATTGTTGTTCGTTGTTTCCGGCCTCATTTAAACTTGCCTAGATAGGTAGTTTTGTTGTGCTTCACCCCTTGCCATGTTAATCATCATTTAATATTGTTGGGTACATAAACGATATCGAACTAAATAACTTGTCGTGGTGTTTCGTCAATATGCAACTCGTTGCATATTGAGCTCCACTTAATTTGTAGGATTGTTTGTGCATTTTGCCATGCCATGCCTCTCTAAACCGGACATGCATCATACTTGGTTGTGCATCATGCCATGTTTATGTGATGGTTGTTTACTATGTTGTCTGTTTGTTTCCGGGTTGCCTCTCGTTAGCTTCGGTTTCGTCCCGGAGTTGTGAGGATTCGTTCGACTCCGTCCGTTTGTCTTCTCCATGGACTCGTTCTTCTTCCTAGCGGGATTTCAGGCAAGATGACCGTCACCTTGTATCTCATTACTATCATTGCTATGCTAGTTGCTTTGCTCTATCGCTTTGCTGCGTTACCTACCACTTGCCGCTCAAGCCTCCCAAATTGCATGATAGCCCCTAACCTTTGTCACCCTTCTTAGCAAACCGTTGTTTGGCTATGTTACCGCTTTTGCTCAAATTTCTCTTATAGCTACCGCTAGTTGCGGTGAAGATGAAGATTGCTCCATGTTGGATTATGTTTTATGTTGGGATATCACAATATCTCTTAAATTATTAATGCATCTATATACTTGGTAAAGGGTGGAAGGCTCGGCCTTATGCGTGTTTTGTTCCACTCTTGCGCCCTAGTTTCCGTCATATCGGTATTATGTTCGGATTTTGCGTCCCCTAACGCGGTTGGGTGATTTATGGGACCCTCGACGATTCGCTTTGAATAAGACTCCTCCAAAGAAGACCCAACCTTGGTTTTACCATTTGCCTCACCACCACCTACTTTTCCCTTGGGAGTTGCTTCTCTCGAGGGTCATCTTTATTTAGCCCCTGCCAATGCTTGTCTAAGTGTTGGTCCAAACTAGAGCACCGTATGGGACCATCCCTCGGCAACTTGGGTTACGTCGGTACCAGACGCTTCGCTTATCCGGTGTGTCACGAGAGCGAGATACGTGCGACTCCTATCGGGATTGTCGACACATCCAGGCGGTCTTCTTTGGTTTTGTTTTACAATTGTCTAAATGTCTTGTAAACCGGATTAGATCGATCGGGTCTTCCTGGGAGAAGGAATATCCTTCGTTGATCGCGAGAGCTTATCATGGGCTAAGTTGGGACACCCCTGCAGGGTTTGAACTTTCGAAAGCCGTGCCCGCGGTTATGTGGAAGATGGGAATTATTTAATATCCGGTTGTAGTAAACTTGAAGTAAACTCTTCTAAAATACACCAACCGTGTGTGTAACCGTGAGTGTCTCTTTTCGGGGTTGTTCGAGAGGAGAACACGGTTTCTGGGTTATGTTTGACGTAAGTAGGAGTTCAGGATCACTTCTTGATCATTACTAGTTGACGACCGCTTGCTTTGCTTCTCTTCTCGCTCTTATTTGCGTAAGTTAGCCACCTTACATGCTTAGCCATAGCAACCTCACCACTTTACCCCTTCCTTTCCCTTTAAGCTTTGCTAGTCTTGATACCCATGGTAATGGGATTGCTGAGTCCTCGTGGCTCACAGATTCCTACAACAACAGTTGCAGGTAAAGGTCATGTGATGCTCATGACGCGAGAGTGATGTTTACTTGTTTTGGAGTTCTTCTGCTTCTTCGATCAGGGGATAGGTTCCAGGTCGGCAGCCTGGGCTAGTAGGGTGGATATTGTTTGAGTTTTTGTTTATGATTCATCCGTAGTCGGATGTTGAGCTTGTATGTTGTATTGTTGTTTTCATGTGACATTGTATGTATTGGATGTATCCCCACTATTATGTAATGTTGATTTAATGATACCCACCTTGCAAAAGCGTCTTCAATATGCGCTTCTATCCTTGGTGGGACCTTCGAGTTCCTTTAGGATAGGGTCGCATCTTGGGCGTGACACCCGAGCCCAAGCACTCAAGACCAACCGCGGGCTCGCTAACTATCCATAGTGCCACGCCCGACGGTGCCTCAGAGGGTGAAACCACACTGCACCGTTGCGTTTGGCCTCGCCGGCGGCTAAACGCCGGCGAGTTGACCCCGCTGACCCCGTTTGACCATGGGTGGGCCCAGTTTGACCCCCCTAGGTCAATGACAGGTAGGGCCCAGCCCTGCTGACTAATTAGGATTAGTATTGATTAATATTTTAGTTAAACTAATCACACTGACACGCGGGACCCATTGTCAGGTTTGACCTGGACCTTCCCGTTGACCACTGACATCACCCTGACGCACTGCTGACGCAACAACTAATTTCTGGATTTATTTTTATATAGAAAATTCCAGAAATTGTTGCAAACTTCAAAAAATCATAGAAATTAATGTGTAAACCCAAATGAAAAGATTTATATATGAATTTTGATCAGAAAAATTCAATCTATCCATTGGTAATGGTTTCATGCATGACAGAGCAAGTTAACCTTGATGTTTAAGCAAAATAAGATAATGCACTAATATGGCTATGTTAAATGAACTAACATTTGAATCTTTGATTCAAATGAGTTCATTCCTTTCTGTTTTGGCTTGCATTAGGCCAAGACACATTCATATTGCCATTTCACAGCATGCATCATATTCTTGCATATCGTCATGTGTTGATTATGTTCGGTATGTCTTTCGTGGTAGGTTCTACCTCCGAGGATAATCCCGAATATCCGTCTGAAGGGCAGTATCCTACTACCACTACATCAGTCAAGCAACCCATTGATCATTCCGATACAAACCCATGTTCTCTCTCCTGCTCTTGTTTACTGCATTAAGACAACGCGATTCAAACTGTTGTGTGTTGCGGTAGTTGAACCCACTTCCTTTGCTTGACCTGTCATTACCACAGTAACTAGATGAAACCCACTAGCATGTGTAGGAGTTGATTGAGCCATATTTGTGTTCCTACCATGCTACCTATGCTTAGAGTTGTGTCAGGTCTGGCTCATCGGGATGATTAACTAGAGTGAAAGGTTGTGTCGGTATCGAGAGTGAAAGTGTTGAACATGATTTCGTAAAGGTATCGATGAGAGGCCATGTAGGAGTACATGGTGGGTTGTTTCATTGAGGTCGTCCCTAAGAACTGAGATCTCAGATGTGTGATTTAAGATCGGCTACTACCACACATTGGGCCTCAAATATGACCTCCGCTCGACTTCATCCCTCTCTGCCCTCCTCTGTCCCAGAGTTGCAAGTAGTTTCGGTGTTTGTAGTATCTTTGGGGGCCGCCTTGTGTGACCATAGGGGTGGGTTGTGTTGCGGTAGGCACGTGGCCAGTGTCTGGGCTTCGCCTGTTTGGTGTCTCGAGAACCCTGCACACATCGTCGGGGCCGTTAGTGGAAACCTCGTAGGACTTCATGGATGGAACCCGAATAGGCGATAAACCTGGATTAGAGACTTGTGTGGTTGGTCAGGTCATGGTCTACACCCACGTCGGCTTTCGCTTGAAGTCTCCCAAGCACATATCGTGTGCAGACGCTAAGTGGTGGGAACATATGTGACGAAGTACACCCCTGTAGGGTATAAACTACTCAAATAGCCGCGTCCACGGTAAAGGACTACTTGGTCGCCTATGCAGTTCATAGACAAGTAAATGGATACTACTAAAAGCCTCAAGATAAGTGTGAGTACCGCAGATGGCCCTCTCGTAGGTTGACGAGAGAGGATCCACGGTGGAGTATTGTGTTGGTGATTAGTGGACTCGTGTGCGACAAATGCTTTACAAGTTGTGTCTATCGTAGGATAGCTTAGCCATGAGTCAAAGCTGACTTGCTGCAATAACTCCACTACCTTCTTGAGAATGTGCATGTATAGTAGGGTTCTGTTGTAAGACTTGCTGAGTACCTCCGTACTCATGTTGCTTTAATTAATGTTTTCAGACGACAACACCGCCCCCTCCGATGGGTTCTACGTAGACCGTGATGTCGATGAGTGACTAGCCACCCAGGTGGTGGTCCAAGCCTTGGAAGGGCCCTCTATAGATAAATAGGCTTCCTCAAGCCTTTTTCCTTTCTAGTGTATGTACTCAGACTAAGTTGCTTCCGCATGTGCTTGTATGATTGTATGACTTGAGTGTCGGGTCGTGTGACCCCTACCTGTATGAATATGTTATGTATGGCTCCTCGGAGCCTTTTAAATAAAGTACTTTGAGTTGTAGAGTTTTGTTGTGATGCCATGTTGTACGTACTCATATCGGGCATATTGTGTGTATGATTGAAATGCTTGGTATGAGTGGGATCCGACAATCTAGTTGTTTATCCTTGGCGACCTCTCATATGGGGAAATGTAGTCTAGTGCTTCCCGAGCAATAGTAGTCTCACATGTTCTGGCTCACCGGAGTCCTGCTACCCTCAAAGACTACCGCTTCTGGACACTTGACTGGCCGACATGTGTTTCACTTCGTTCTTGTGTCTGTCCCTTCGGGGAAATGTCACGCGGTGACATCCGGAGTCCTGCCTAGCCTTCTACAGCCCGGGTAACCGGAGTCCTGTTAGCTTAGTGCTACAGCCCGGATTCACACGTCGATGACCGACATGCTCGATGTGATTCATGTATGTATGTCCCCATGGGTTAGTGCCGCTTTGGGTTCACGACTAGCCATGTCGGCCCGGGTTCTCTGTCATATGGATGCTAGAGACACTATCATATACGTGAGCCAAAAGACGCAAACGGTCCGGGCCATGGTAAGCGACACCGTGGGATTACCGTGCGTGAGGTCGCAAAAAGTGATATGAGGTGTTCTGCATTTGGTCGATGTGACTTGGAATCGAGTCCCGACAGTGGCGTTGGCATCGAGGCCGATTGCTGTCAGAGGTTCGCTAAGCCAAACCGGTCGATGTCGAGTCTAGAAATGATTTAGTTATATGTAGGGGAATTGATTGTGGGAGGAACGTAAGGCTCTTTTACTCCTTTACCTTATGCCCTCCGATCCGTGTGTCATTCTCTTCTCATTCTACGTGGGTTAAGGACTAGGCTCTCTTCTCTCTATCAGGTTCACGTGTTACTAATCCGTAGTAACTTATAGCATTGTTGGTTACCAGCCTCAGTTCAGTTTCTACTACTTTGGTATGTTACCAGTTGAACCAGAACCTTGATATAATGTTGTTGAGTGGTTTTGCAATATGTTGTGAATGTCTCAAATCTGTTCCTGAGCATTTACAGTTGTTATGCTGTCCAATTTTCCCTAGAAATTCTAATGTCTTTGCATTGTGGTTGTGCTTTCATATGGCCACTCGTGCTCAAAACCAAGTGGTTCGCCTGACCCGGTGCCTCGATGTGCCCGCCCATACGGCTATGTTAGTCCGGGTAATGATCGAGACGGGCTACCGTTGGTATCCCGAATACACTGTCGAAGAGAAATTCCGAGACTTTAATCAAAGCCAATATTTCTGCACCGTCAGGATATTTCCTTCTTATCCTGGATCTACTGAGCCCCTCCACTGTTCTTATGGACTCGGGGTTACTGTTGAGATGGTTGTGCAGGATGCTGCCTATTCCATGATCACCATCATGCGAGTCAGGACTGGCCTACTTCGGAACACCGACTTCCATTATATGCCAGCTTCACTCCCGGGAGTGCAAGGGTATCTCCAGGCTATCTATGCTGACTCCACTCAGGAGGACTCACTAACTCGTACCACTGCCGAGATGCTCGAGGATAAGGACCGAGAGAATCAGGCCTTGAGACTGGAGCTTTTCAACACCCGTGCTGATCATTGGGCCACTTTCACTCGGTTCGCACTTACTGCAGGTAAGCCGGATGCATGGATACGAGGGATCTGTATCCTGTGAGATCTGCTCTGCCAGACATGGTGGATTGGCATGATGTGAGAGGCATCACCCCACCGTGTGGTCCCCGCAGGCCACCGTTTGTTGGTCCAAGACCTCACCCTAGCCCCTTTGGTCCACAGGCTCCTCAGGACCGTATGTTCCCGGAGGATCACATCGAACTTCCAGGCTATGGAGGTGACTTCTATGAGGACTACTACGGAGCTGTCTGAGTTAGTAGTAGTATCACTAGTATTGAATAGTTGTATTTCCACCGTCTTGTGTGACCTGTGGAATATGACTTGGTGTGTATCAATTCCGGAGGTGTAGGAAAAATAATGTATAGGAGCTTGGAATGCCTCCGATGAGATGTAACGTATTTCACCGTAGTTGTACTTTAGCCTGGGCTTGTACTAAACTATGTATGGTGTGTATGACCGTTGGTATATATATGGCAGTTTCTATATTACCCTGTCATACAGATGAACATCTCTGCATTCCGTGTTATCCATTACATTCCGCACTTCCTTGCCCAGATTTTGCCATCCTTGTCTAAACCGTTGTCTTGTTTTCCTAGGATGGTCAACACATAACAACCCTGCTTTGCCGGAGTAGGGTGAAGCGATGTGACCAGGAATGAAAATGCGCCTCAACCGCCTTCTACGGCGAAGTTATCTGGAGGCGAGAATGAAACAAGCGTGAGACCAATCGCTATCGGAGAGTATTGAGCGAATATCGCACGCCCGGTAGGAACGATCTGGTGTCAATCAATGACTTCGTCAAGTTGTAGCCACCGAAGTTTAATCATTCCGTCGAGCCTCTCGATGCGGATGACCGGCTTCGCAGCATCACCCACAAGCTACATTCTGCCAACGTAGCCGAAGCTGATAAGGTTACCTTTGCTACCTATCACCTCGAAGGCCCCGCTAGCCTTTGGTGGGAAAACTTTGAGGCTATGCGCCCGGTCGGCCAAATCACTAATTGGGCTGAATTCGGTATTGACTTTCCGTGAGCATCACATTCGGAAGGTCTCATGGACCGTAAGAGGGAAGAGTTCTGCAATTTCACCTGTGGTAGATCGATCGTGGATGCATACGATCGAAGTTTGGAAATCTAGCACGTTATGCTCCTCAAGAGGTATCCACCGACGCCAAGAAGCGGTGCAAGGTTCATGAGGACTTAGCCCCGAGCTTCGCCGTGACCTTCGTCTGCACGAGTGCACCTCCTTTCAGAAGTTAGTCAACAAGGCCATCAATGCTGAAACAGGTCAAACTGACTTTGAAGCTTCGCGCAAGCACTCCCGTGACTTTGGATCTTCATCCGGCTCTGGATCTCAGAAGCACCGGGTCTGGATTCCAAACACTGCTCTGCCATCCAGGTTCACTTCGAGGCAATCCTTTGAGGCGCCTCGCCCCAACCAGCAGTATGCACCGCCCAAGACCTATGGTGGCCCCGCTGCTAATGCTGCTCCACGCCCCAATGTGATAACTTGTTTCAAGTGTGGGGAGACGGGTCACTACAACGCGAGTGTCCCCAGAACAACCCCAACCAGTTCGGAAAGTCTGTTGGCCGTGGCAAGCCAGCAGGAAAGGTGCTCTACGCCAAGCCAGCCACCACTGCTCGTGGCCATGTCAACTACGTTTCAGCTGAGGAGACTCATGAGGACCCCAACGTCGTTCTGGGTACGCTCCTTGTTAATTGACATCCGGCAACTGTTCTCTTTGATACTGGAGCATCTCATTCATTTATTTCTGAGAGCTATGCTCGATTGCACAACACCACATTTAGCGACATGCCCACCTCCATGGAAATTCATACTCTTGCTTATAGATGGCAAACCTCTAGAATAAGTCATGGAAATGAAATTCTTGTCGACAGATTGGTCTTCCTTGCATCACTAATAGCTCTCAAGTCCTCGGACATAAACATCATCTTGGGTATGGACGGGATGTCAGCCCATTACGCTAAGATTGATTGCTCCACTAGAATCGTTTCAACTCACCCATCCATCGGGCAAGATACCAATGTTTTGACCCGAGTGTCTGAAAGGCCAACTTTACTCCTTAAATGCCAACCCCCTTCCGGACCTTGAAGATATTCCGGTAGTCCGTGACTTCCTGGATGTTTTTCCAGAGGAACTGCCAGGTGTTCCACCTGACAGAGATGTCGAGTTTGTAATAGACCTTGTTCCAGGAACCGTCCCAATCTCTAGAAGACCTTACAAGATGGCACCCCTAGAACTAGCCAAGCTTAAGAAACAACTCGATGAGTCCTTGCAAAAGGGTTTCATCCGTCCTAGTTCTTCTCCATGGGCTTGCCCCGTCCTCTTCATCAAGAAGAAGGATGGAACGAATCGGATGGTTGTAGATTATCGACCTGTCAATTTGGTCACCATCAAGAACAAGTATCCGCTCCCCAGGATCAACGATCTGTATGACCAGCTCGCCGGATCCTCAGTCTTTTCCAAAATGGATTTGAGGTTGGGCTACCATCAAATCAAAAAACGGGGACATTCCCAAAACGGCCTTTGTTACTCGTTATGGACAATACGAGTACACCGTCATGTCCTTCGGTTTAACCAATGCTCCAGCCACCTTTTCTCGGTTAATGAACTCGATCTTCATGGAGTATTTGGATAAATTCGTCCTGGTATACCTCGATGATATACTCATCTACTCCAAGAATGAGGAAGAACATGTCGAACATCTAAGGCTAGTATTGATGAAACTTCGAGAGCATCGCCTTTATGCCAAATTCTCTAAGTGTGAATTTTGGTTGCCAGAAGTGACCTATCTAGGCCATGTAATCTCTGGTAAGGGCATTGCTGTCAATCCCGAGCGAGTTCAAGCCATCCTTGACTGGACTCCACCTGAAACGGTCAAGCAAGTTTGGAGTTTCCTTGGTTTAGCGAGCTATTGTTGCCGCTTCGTCGAGAATTTCTCCAAGGTTGCTAAACCTCTAACTGAACTGCTCAAGAAAGATAAAAAGTTCGAGTGGACCCCACAAAGGCGAGTTCGACTTTCGAGAACCGAAAAGACGCCTGACATCTGCTCCCGTACTTGTACCACCAGATTTTTCTAAGGACTTTGTTATCTATTGCGACGCCTCACGACAAGGACTAGGTTGCATACTCATGCAAGATCGTCATGTGATTGCCTACGCTTCCTGACAGTTGCGTCCACATGAGGATAACTATCCCACACATGATCTAGAGCTTGTGGTTGTAGTCCATGCACTCAAAACCTGGCGACATTACCTTCTTGGTAATCGTTGCGAAATCTACACCGATCACCAAAGTCTGAAATACATCTTCACCCAACCGGATTTGAATCTCAGGCAAAGACGTTGGGTTGAGTTGATCACGGATTACGACTTAGGAATAACTTACACCCCGGGCAAAGCCAATGTCATGGCTGATGCACTAAGTCGTTAATCTTATTGTAACAATCTGATGTTACAACAAAGTCAACCACTTCTCCACAAGGAATTTCGTAAGCTTAACCTCCACATTGTTCCTCGAGGATTCCTTTCCACCCTGGTGGCAAAACCTAACCTTACGGATCAAATCATAGCTGCCCAGAAGCGCGATAAGGGCATATCTCGGATTAAGGAAAACATCGCTAGCGGAGTTGCTAAATGTTTTTCCATGGATGAGCGAGGTGTGGTCTTCTTCGAGAACCGCTTAGTGGTTCCCAAGAAACAACATCTACGGCAATTGATCCTTAAGGAAGCTCATGAATCCCCTCTCACCATTCATCCTGGTAGTACTAAAATGTATCAAGACCTACGCCAGGGGTTTTGGTGGACTAGGATGAAGAGAGAAATCGCTCAATACATTGCTAATTGCGACGTAAATGCCGTCGTGTTAAAGCAGAGCATCAACGGCCCGGCCGGCACCCTTCAACCTTTGGCTATTCGGAATGGAAATGGGATAAAATCGGTATGGATTTCATTACCGGGTTTCCAGGACCAAGAGAGGGAATAATGCTATCTTCGTCGTTGTCGATCGTCTTTCCAAAGTAGCCCACTTCCTACCCGCTCGTGAGAGTATAGCGCTAGCTTGCCTAATGACACAGTACATCTCCCAAATAGTGTCTCTTCATGGTGTTCCATTGAGATTAACTCGCACCGTGGAAGTCTCTTCACCTCTCGATTTTGGGAAAGTTTCCAAAATGCTATGGAACTCGTCTCTCCTTTAGCACCGCCTTACATCCTCAATCAAGTGGTCAAGTAGAACGAGTCAATCAAATTCTGGAGGATATGCTTCGAGCTTCTGTCATTTCTTTTGGCAAGAATTGGGAGAAATGCCTTCCATTCGCCGAAGTTCGCTTATAACAATAGTTATCAAGCAAGCTTGGGCAAAGCTCCCTTCAATTTCTCTATGGACGAAAATGTCGAACGCCTCTTAACCGGAATGAAACTGAAAGACAACTCTTCACCGGATATGATCCAGAAGCGTAAGAGCAGGTTCGCGTTATTCGAGAGAAATTGAAAACAGCCCAATCTCGTCAAAAGAGCCGATATGACCGCAAGCATAAGCCTATGTCTTATGAAGTTGGCGAGAAGGCTTACCTTCGGGTTACACCTTTAAAGGGAACCCATCGATTCGGTATCAAGGGCAAGTTGGCTCCTCGTTACATTGGACCCTTTCGCATTCTTGCCAAACGAGGGAAGTTGCCTACCAGTTGGAACTACCTCCGCATCTTTCCAGAGTTCATGATGTCTTCCACGTTTCGCAACTCAGGCGTTGCTTCTCGGATCCTATCCGTGGAGTGGACCACGAAACGCTTGATCTCCAAGATAATCTCACATATCGAGAATATCCCGTTCGTATCCTTGATCAAGCCAAGCGTACCACTCGACGCCAGAATATCACGTTTCTCAAGGTTCAATGGTCACACCATTCCGAGCAAGAAGCTACTTGGGAAAGGGAGGATTGTCTTCGACTTGAGTACCCCACCTTCTTCCCGACGGATCCTAAATCTCGGGACGAGATTCTTTTGAGTGGGGGTGAGTTGTCACATCCTAGCTAGTCCATGCATTAGAGTGTTGCATCATGTCTATCTTTCATCAGAAACTTGATTTGGGGAAGATGAACCCCAAAGACCCCCTCCGAAATCAACTAGGGTTTACTAAAAATATTTTCAACGAACACAGAAATGCCCTTCTAAAAGTTCACCCTCTTTGTCTTGGGTTAGAACCTCCGCAAAATTGGTGCACAATTTTCTAGGTCAACAGAAGGTCATTGAATTAAATCATATGTAATTTGCATTTGGGCATTTAAATGCTAGCAAATATTTTAAATGCTCAAATAATTCTGAAAATAAGTGTGGGCTGTTGGAGATTTTCTAGATAGAGCCTCTGATTATTTTTAGGATTTTTAGAAGTGCCTAACTATTTTTAATAATAAAGCCACAAACTTACAGAAAAAAATAGAAAAAGAAAAACTAAGCAAGGCAGAGGCTTACCTGGCGCCCACAGCAAGCCCACTGCACGGACCAGCCACCACCGCTCCAATGAGCTGCTTGGCTCGGCCAGGCAGGCGACCAGTGCTCGACGCCGCACCAACAAGATGCCACGAGCCGGCCGCCGCTTCCTCCCTCACCGCTCTGCTGCCAGGGGCGACCTCCACGCCACGCACCGACCCTCGACACGCCCATTCTCCCCCGCCTCTCCCTCGCTCCCTCTTCCATGGCCGACGCAGTTCCTTGCTCCGCCAGAATCGTGCCCACCGTCGTCAACGCGCCGCTCCACGATGTCCTGAAGCTCCGCCACTCCCTCCTCGACCGTCCCACCGAGCCACGCCCCGCAGGAGGCCCCGAGCGTCTTCACCGAGCTCGTCTTTAACCTCCTGTCGGCCAAATCGCCTGCGCCGCCCCGCTTGCTCCGGCTCGTCTCCGACCTCGCCGTCAACTCCGTCGCAACCGCCGTGAGCTTAGCCACCTCCCTATCCTCTCCTCTCTCCTTCTCGTGCACCATAGCGGGCACACGGAGTTCGCCCGCACGCGCCGCCGCGGAGCTTGTCGTTGACGAGGCTCCGGCCATGCCACGGCCACGCCACTTAGTTCGCTAACCTCACCACATCCCCAGGAGCACAACGCACCACGCCACGTGCCAAGCCTTGCCTCCTAGCGACGGGTCCGAGCTCACCCGAGCTCCGGCCGCCGCCAAACTCGTCGTCGGCGCCATTTCCGGCGACCCCGAGCCCAACCACCCGCACCAACCGCCGCGGCTCGCTCCCAGCTATCCATAGAGCCCAACGGCGCCCCGAACGGTGCCCTCAGAGGTGAAACCCTTTTGCACCGCCGCGTTTGGCCTCGCCGACGGCTAAACGCCGGTGAGTTGACCCCGCTGACCCCTTTTGACCATGGGTGGGCCCAGTTTGACCCCCCTGGGTCAATGATAGGTAGGGCCCAGCCCTGCTGACTAATTAGGATTAGTATTAATTAATATTTTAGTTAAACTAATCACACTGACACGTGGGACCCACTGTCAGGTTTGACCTGGACCGTCCTGTTGACCACTGACGTCACCCTGACGCAACAACTAATTTCTGGATTTATTTTTATACAGAAAATTCCAGAAATTGTTGCAAACTTCAAAAAATCATAGAAATTAATCTGTAACCCCAAATGAAAAGATTTATATATGAATTTTGATCAAAAAAATTCAATCTATCCATTGGTAATGGTTTCATGCATGATAGAACAAGTTAACCTTGCTGTTTAAGCAAAATAAGATAATGCACTAATATGGCTATGTTAAATGAACTAACATTTGAATTTTTGATTCAAATATGTTCATTCCTTTCTGTTTTGGCTTGCATTAGGCCAAGACACATTCATATTGCCATTTCACAGCATGCATCATATTCTTGCATATCGTCATGTGTTGATTATGTTCGGTATGTCTTTCGTGGTAGGTTCTACCTCCGAGGATAATCCCGAATATCCGTCTGAAGGGCAGTATCCTACTACCACTACATCAGGCAAGCAACCCATTGATCATTCCGATACAAACCCATGGTCTCGCTTCTGCTCTTGTTTACTGCATTAAGACAACGTGATTCAAAACTGTTGTGTGTTGCGGTAGTTGAACCCACTTCCTTTGCTTGACCTGTCATTGCCACAGTAACTAGATGAAACCCACTAGCATGTGTAGGAGTTGATTGAGCCATATTTGTGTTCCTACCATGCTATGCGTGCTATGCTTAGAGTTGTGTCAGGTCTGGCTCATCGGGATGATGAACTAGAGTGAAAGGTTGTGTCGGTATCGAGAGTGAAAGTGTTGAACATGATTTCGTAAAGGTATCGATGAGAGGCCATGTAAGAGTACATGGTGGGTTGTTTCATTGAGGCCATCCCTAAGAACTGAGATCTGTATGTGTGATTTAAGATCAGCTACTACCACACATTGGGCCCTGAAATATGACCCCGCTCGACTTCATCGGCCCCTCGTCCCTTTGTCCAGAGTTGCAAGTAGTTTCTAGTGTTTGTAGTATCTTTGGGGCCGACGCTGGCGTTGACCATAGGGGTGAAATTTGTGTTGCGGTAGGCACGTGGCCCGGTGTACCGAAACTTTGCTTTGGTGTCTCGGGAACCCTGCACACATTGTTCGGGGCCGTTAGTGGAAACCTCGGCGGACTCCTGCGGATGGAACCCGAATAGGCGATAAACCCGGATTAGAGACTTGTGTGGTTGGTCGGTCGTGGTCTACACCCACGTCAGCTTTCGCTTGAAGTCTGCCGAGCACATATCGTGTGCAGACGCTAAGTGGTGGAAACATGTGTGACGAAGTGCACCCCTGCAGGGTATAAACTATTGGAATAGCCGCGTCTGCGGCAAAGGACTACTTGGTCGCCTATGAAGTTCATAGACAAGTAAATGAATACTACTAAAAGCCTCAAGATAAGTGTGAGTACCGCGGATGGCCCTCTCGTAGGTTGACGAGAGAGGATCCACGATGGAGTATTGTGTTGGTGATTAGTGGACCTGCAAAGTATAAATGCTTTACAAGTTGTGTCTATCGTAGGATAGCTTAGCCATGAGTCAAAGCTGGCTTGCCGCAATAACTCCACTACCTTCTTGAGAATGTGCATGTATAGTAGGATTACATTAGAAGACTTCTGAGTACCTCCGTACTCATGTTGCTTTAATTAATGTTTTCAGACGACAACACCGCCCCCTCCGATGGGTTCTACGTAGACCTTGATGTCCACGAGTGACTAGCCACCCAGGTGGTGGTCCAAGCCTTGGAAGGGCCCTCTATAGATAAATAGGCTTCCTCAAGCCTTTTTCCTTTCTAGTGTATGTACTCAGACTAAGTTGCTTTCGCATGTGCTTGTATGATTGTATGACTTGAGTGTCAGGCCGTGTGACCCCTACCTGTATGAATATGTTATGTATGGCTCCTCAGAGCCTTTTAAATAAAGTACTTTGAGTTGTAGAGTTTTGTTGTGATGCCATGTTGTATGTATTCATATCGGGCATATTGTGTGTATGATTGAAATGCTTGGTATGAGTGGGATCCGACAATCTAGTTGTTTATCCTTGGCAGCCTCTCATATGGGGAAATGTAGTCTAGTGCTTCCTCGAGCGATAGTAGTCTCACACTCTGGTTCACCGGAGTCCCGCTAGCCCAAAGACTACCGCTCCGGACACTTGATCGGCAAGCATGTGTTTCACTTCGTTCGTGGTTCTGTCCCTTGGGAAATGTCACGGTGACATCCGGAGTCCTCGCTTAGCTCACTTTCGGTAACCGGAGTCCTCATAGCCTGATGCTATAGCAGGATTCACACGTTGATGACCGACATGCTCGATGTGATTCATGTATGCCTGTCCCCATGGGTTAGTGCCGCTTTGGGTTCACGACTAGCCATGTCGCCTGTGTTCTACGTCATATGGATGCTAGCGACACTATCATATACGTGAGCCAAAAGACGCAAACGGGCCCGAGCCATGGTAAGGCGACACCTGTGGGATTACCGTGTGTGAGGCCGCAAAGTGATATGAGGTGTTACCGGCTGGGTCGATGTGACTTGGAATTGGGGTCCTGACAATCGCGCGGGAAAAGACCCTACCGCGCCATTTTAGTCGGGATTACCGGATTACTAGTAGTAGTTTTGATAGATCGCGCGAAGCACCAAGTTTTTTTTTGAGGGGCGAAGCACCAAATTTAAAAGGAAAAAAGGTGGTACACTAACAGCACCCCTGTCACGGTCGCATTGCACCCCACACACGTTCGGTCCTGCACACTGCTCATGCAAACGGAACGCGCTTCGGCTTGCCTCTTCACTGACACGTGGGACTGCACTTGGAGAAACCGTCCATGCGCCAAACTCCCCCCGCCCTCCACGCGAAAATCCCCCCCAAAAATTCCCCCCAAATCCCATAACGTCTGCATCTTCTCCTGCAATAGTTCTGTCACCTAGCGGTGCATCAAGGACATAATTCTTCTGTGCAGCAATGAGGGTAATCCTCAGATCATGGACCTAGTCCGCATCATTGCTACTATCATCTTTCAACTTAGTTTTCTCTAGGAACATATCAAAAATATAAAAGAGTGGAGCTATATGTGAGCTATTGATCTACAACATAGATATGCTAATACTATCAGGACTAAGTTCGTGATAAATTAAAGTTCAATTAATCATATTACTTAAGAACTCTCACTTAGATAGACATCCCTCGAGTCATCTAAATGATCACGTGATCCATATCAACTAAACCATGTCCGATCATCACGTGAGATGGGGTAGTTTTCAATGGTGAACATCACTATGTTGATCATATCTACTATATGATTCACGTTCGACCTTTCGGTCTCCTGTGTTCCGAGGCCATATCTGCATATGCCAGGCTCGTCCAAGTTTAACCCGAGTATTACTGCGTGTGCAAAAGCTGGCTTGCACTGTTGTATGTGAACGTACAGCTTATCACACCCGATCATCACGTGGTGTCTCGGCACAAAGAACTGTCGCAATGGTGCATACTCAGGGAGAACACTTATACCTTGAAACTTTTAGTAAGGGATCATCTTATAAAGCTACCGCCGAACTAAGAAAAATAAGATTTATAAAAGATAAACATCACATGCAATCAAAATATGTGGCATGATATGGTCATCATCATCTTGTGCCTTTCATATCCATCTCCAAAGTACCGTCATGATCTCCATCGTCACCGGCATGACATCATGATCTCCATCGTGTTGATCTCTATCAACGTGTCGTTACATGGTTGTCTCCCCAACTATTGCTTTTGCAACCATTGCTATTGCATAGCGATAAAGTAAAGCAATTATATGGCGCTTGCATCTTATGCAATAAAGAGACAAGCATAAGGATCCTGCAAGAACTGTTCTTACCTACGCATCAAAACCACAACGATTTTTCGTCAAGTTTGTTGTTTTAACCTTCAACAAGGACCGGGCGTAGTCACATTCGATTCAACTAAAGTTGGAGAAACTGACACCCGCCAGCCACCTGTGTGCAAAGCACGTTGGTAGAACCAATCTCGTGTAAGCGTACGTGTAATGTCATTCCGGGCCGCTTCATCCAACAATACCACCGAATCAAAGTATGACATGCTGGTAAGCAGTATAACTATTATCGCCCACAACTCTTTGTGTTCTACTCGTGCATATAACATCTACGCATGGACCAGGCTCGGATGCCACTGTTGGGGAACACTGTATTTCAAAAGTTTACCTATGATCACGCAAGATCTATCTATGTGATGCATAGCAACGAGCGGGGAGAGTGTGTCCACGTACCCTCATACAACAAAAGCGGAAGCGTTTAGTAACGCGGTTGATGTAGTCGAACGTCTTCGTGATCCAACCGATCCAAGCACCGAACGTACGACACCTCCGCGTTCAGCACACGTTCATCTCGGTGACGTCCCTTGAACTCTTGATCCAGTTGAGGCCGAGGGAGAGTTCCGTCAGCACGATGGCGTGGTGACGGTGATGATGAAGTTACCGGCGCAGGGCTTCGCCTAAGCACTACGATGATATGACCGAGGTGTGTAACTGTGGAGGAGGGCACCGCACATGGCTAAGAGATTGTCTGTTGTGCTATTGGGGTGCCCCTGTCCATGTATATAAAGGAGGGAGGAAGAGGCCTAGGAGGGGCATGCCTATAGGGGGAGTCCAACTAGGATTCCCAATCCTAGTTGGAGTCCCCTTCCTTTTCCAAGAGGGGAGAGAGGGAAGGAGTAGGAGAGGGAAAAGGAATGAGAGGGGGGCGCCACCCCCTCCCTAGTCCAAATCGGACTTGCCATGGGGGGCGCGTGGTCACCCCTTGAGGCCCTTCTCTCCTTTCCCGTATGGCCCATTAAGGCCCACTACTTCCCCCGGCGAATTCCCGTAACTCTTCGGTACTCCGAAAAGTACCCGAATCACTCAGAACCTTTCCGATGTCCGAATATAGCCTTCCAATATATTGATCTTTACGTCTCGACCACTTCGAGACACCTCGTCATGTATGTGATCTCATCCGGGACTCCGAACAACCTTCGGTACATCAAATCACATAACTCATAATACAAATCATCATCGAACGTTCAGCATGCGGACCCTACGGGTTCGAGAACTATGTACACATGACCAAGACACATCTCCGGTCAATAACCAATAGCGGAACCTAGATGCTCATATTGGCTCCTACATATTCTACGAATATCTTTATCGGTCAAACCGCATAACAACATACATTGTTGCCTTTGTCATCGGTATGTTACTTGCCCGAGATTCGATCATCTGTATCATCATACCTAGTTCAATCTCGTTACCGACAAGTCTCTTTACTCGTTCTGTAATGCATCATCCTGCAACTAACTCATTAGTCACATTGCTCGCAAGGCTTATAGTGATGTGCATTACTGAGAGGGCCCAGATATACCTCTCCGATACACGGAGTGACAAATCCTAATCTCGATCTATGCCAACCCAACAAACACCTTCAGAGACACCTGTAGAGCATCTTTATAATCACCCAGTTACTTTGTGACGTTTGATAGCACACAAGGTGTTCCTCCGGTAGTCGGGAGTTGCATAATCTCATAGTCAAAAGAACATGTATAAGTCATGAAGAAAGCAATAGCAATAAAACTCAACGATCATAATGCTAAGCTAACGGATGGGTCTTGTCCATCACATCATTCTCTAATGATGTGATCCCGTTCATCAAATGACAACACGTGTCTATGGTCAGGAAACATAACCATCTTTGATTAACGATCTAGTCAAGTAGAGGCATACTAGGGACACTCTGTTTTGTCTATGTATTCACACATGTACTAATTTTCCGGTTAATACAATTCTAGCATGAATAATAAACATTTATCATGATATAAGGAAATATAAATAACAACTTTATTATTGCCTCTAGGGCATATTTCCTTCGGTCACCACCGTAGAATAGGTTTAGGGTCGGGTTTCTTTTATCTTTTTGTCCTATAAAAGTTCGAAATGTAATGAAAATATGTTGTATTGCATTAATCTCGTCCGGTGTATATAAACTTTCACAATAATACTAAGTTATATTATAGGAGTATATGGAATGATGATTCTTTTTTGTGTGTATAAACTTAGAAGGTTTGACCCGAGACAAAACTAACATGCGAAGTAAATAAACACGTAGGGTCTACATACACAATTTTTCTTAGGCACTCCAATAGTACGTCCACTACACATTCACGCATTTCACATCTTTCTACATCTACAGGAACCTACGAAAGGGTTAACATAAATTGCCTCTCTCTCTCTCCTCCCTAATTTTCATGGTTGTGGGCGCCTCCCTCCCCCCAATCTACAATCAACAGCTCACACTTTTCACATTACGTTAATTACGTAACTAGGATTACGTAGGTGTAGCATTACTCGTCCTAAAAAACCCAACTAAGCCAACCTCCCAAAGATATCGCGGGAAAAGACCCGACCGCGCCATTTTAGTCGGTATTACCGGATTACTAGTAGTAGTATCGATGGATCGCGCGAAGCACCAAGTTTAAAAGGAAAAAAGGCGGTACACTCACAAAGACTTCGTCATGCGCGATTGCACCCCACACACGCTCGGTCCTCGCACATGGCTCATGCAAACGGAACGCGCTTCGCTTGCCTCTTCATTGACACGTGGACTGCACTTGGAGAAACCGACCATGCGCTAAACTCCCCGCCCACCGCGAAAATCCCCCCAAAAGTTCCCCCCAAATCCCAAATTCAACCGCCCTTCAGCCAACTAGCCAATAATATTCCCCAACCCCACCCCCCCGGCCCCCTCCACTCCATTCACTTGCCAAAGCCGCCCTCCCTTCCGGGCCGATACGTCGGCGCCGCAGTTCGTCGAGGGGACACACGGCGATCCCCTCACTCGCACAGTACGCTGTCGTAGACTGCCTTCCTCTAGTCGTGTTGCCACCGCTAGCGACGTTCTTGTGGAGACGCCCGGCGGTCAGCGCCGCCATCGCTGGCGATGTTCCTGTGGAGACGCACGGTGGTCAGCTTCTCCCAAGGTACACGCATTCTAGACTGAGGCCCCGTGCATGTCGGTGTAGCGCTGAATGTTAGCTGATAGACGTTGTTAATCTCACTGTTCGCCGAAGTAGTTTACAGTCAATATGCTCTGCTTAAGAAGCTTCCTTGCCCTATTCAGTACTCAATCTGCTTAGCTGAGATGGCATGCCAAAGCCCGATTAGTTGCTAAAATATCCTGTCATATATTTATTGTGGCGTAGATTGCCATGGTCTAGTAGCCAATCTGTTAGGTAAAATATCTCTACACAATTTTATACTCGATCTTTGTTGCTGAGATGGCCTTCGATAGTTCGATGGTTGTGTGCTCAGCCTCACTGACTGATGAAACAACCTGCCATAATTTAGCACTCAACTGTTTGCTGAATTAGCTTTACATATATTTCGTTACTTAGATATGCTTGTCCAAATATATTGCCATAGCTTTAGACATTGACCTAGGTATTTTTTCTGGACTTCACAAAAAAGCATATATGTTTTCCTGTAATATCTAGTAGAAGAACTAATTTGTATGTCTAACAGATGGACGGGACTTGGATAACTTTTGCTCGAAGATTCTCTGCTGCATATGTCGAGAGGGTTGAAAACTTCATGAACTTTATCAGAGCTGAGTACGGTGGTCCGGAATCAGATGTGCTCTGCCCGTGTAGCAGTTGTATGAATTCAGTTAAAAGATCCCAGTCAACTGTGCAAAATCATCTACACTTGTATGGGATGTCGGTCACATATACTAGGTGGGTTCATCATGGTGAAGCTGTGAACATCAATGTTACCGACTATGTGGAAGCTGCAGATCACCATCTTGATATGCCTGATGCTCAGGTGGAAGAGGAGGAGGAGGTGGTGGTGGCAGAGCCAGTGAGTTTGACAACATTGAAACAATGCTATGAAATGCTCGTGCATTTCGTGAAATTTCACCTGCAGAAGAAAATCGGTGGGCCCGCATGTTGGAACAATGCAACATGGTTGTCACCCTAGGAAATAAGATGTCAGTATTCTCAGCTATGGTCACCTTTCTTCAGGTGAAGACATCTGATCGGATGACCAACAAATCATTCGATGCGATGTTGGCTGCGTCCATAAACCTTTCCCAGACAAGGCCTCGAGCTGCCACACACCTATAGTAAAATGAAGAATTTCCTTCGTGTTGTTGGAATTGGATATGATATGATCCATGTTTGTAGGAATAATTGTGTTATGTTCCGGAAGGATTATGCCAACTTAAGTGAATGCCCAAAATGCAAATCATCAAGATGGAAAGATGGCTATGATGTGAAGAGGATTCCTCGTAATGTTCTGAGACATTTTCCAATTATACCAAGATTGTAGAGGTTGTTTCATGATGCTAAAACACGAGAGGATGTATTGTGGCATTCTAGGAACCAGGAGTACAGAGATCGGAATGTAATGAGCCATCCATCTCATGGTAGTGACTGGAAAAGCTTCAACCAAAAACACAAAAAGTTTGTCAATTCGAGAAACATTAGACTTGGCTTAGCTTCGGATGGATTTAACCCATTTGGCCACGGGCGCCACATATAGCATGTGGCCGTTGCTTGTTATCCTCATTTACATGCCTCCAAATGTCCGCACCAAAGAATCAAACTACATGATGGTTTTGCTCATCCCAGTCCAAAAAGTCCTGGAAATGATTTTGATTTATTCATGGAGCCTCTTGTGGAGGAACTTCAACAGCTATGGAGGGGTTTTCTCACTCGAGACCTATATAGCAGCCCACCAGCTGATTCCTTTCTAAGTGTTGTTATAATTTGGTGCATCCATGATTATCCAGCTTTGGGCACTATGTGAGGGCGAACGACACCTGGTTACAATGTATGTGTTCGCTGTGACAAGAATCCGCTGTCATACGCAATACTTAACAAGATCTGTTACATTGGACACCGCAGTTTCCTTACCAAGGACAAGCCGCGTCCTACAAAATACCGAAGACATGTGTTCAATGCAAAGCATGAAAACCGTGATGCGCCAAAGAGGCTCATCGCCGATGAGTTGCAAGTGGAATTAGAGAAGGTCATGCATATTACACCAGGAAACCATCCTGATAATGGTAGCGGGAAAATGAAGTGTGGCAGGGTAGAAGAGAGATTATTGTTTACCCGCAGGTCCACTTTGTGGGACTTGGAGTATTGGAAAGATTTGGATCTGCGGCATAATCTTGATGTGATGCACATCGATAAAAATATATGTGACAGCATTATTGGCACACTTCTTAATATTGAAGGCAAGACAAAAGATACCTTAAAATCTAGGATTGATTTGACACACTGGTATCATAAAGGATTTGCGGTGCAAGATGAAGGTAAACCACGGGATATGGCACCAAATTGGTAATGCGTCTTGGACAAGGTAAAAGAAAAGAACTCATGAGGTCCTCACACGTGTGAGATTCCCACATGGATTTGCTTCCAACCCCGAAAGGAGAGTCACAGATGAAAACAAGGTACAAGGGTTGAAAACTCATGATCGCCACGTCCTACTTCAAAGGGTTTTACCTGTTATCCTTAGAGGATTGGGCCACCCTGACTAATACAGAGCAGTTGCAGAGTTGGGACAATTCTTCAGGGAACTCTGCAGTAGAAATATCAGGATAGATGCTTTGGAGCGTCTTAGTTACAAGATACCAACTATCCTATGCGACCTTGAGAAGATATATCCTCCAGCCTTCTTTGATGTGATGGTGAGGCACTACTTAGAGGTCCAGTACAGTATGGCTGGATGTACCCTATTGAAAGGCGACTAGGCACTTTCAAGGGCTATGTTAGGAACAGAGCTAGACCCAATGGTTCCATTGAAGAGGCCTACATTGCTATAGAAGCATTGACATTCTGCTCAAAATACATTGAAACGGCTGATCAGCTTAGCAAAGAGGTGGGTGAAGACAATCTCGGGCTCAATGTTTTCGATTGTTTTGTTTGAGTTACAGGGAAGAGTCGACAAGATGACAAACCTAAAGATTTGGACAAAATGGTTTGGTATGTGTTGAATAACAGTCCTGAGATACTACCTTATATCAAGTAAGTGCTAACTACTTCAGCTTATACATCGTAATCTACTAAACTTGCAGCACATTCTTATATATTTAGATGTTTGACGTGATCACTATGTTGTGCAGCATCTGCAAAAAGGAGTTACTGCCGCAAAATCCAAGAAACATTGACAAACTGGTTATGGCAGGACTTGAGAAATTGTTCAAGAGCCATGTAAGCTTTTGAATTGCACTGTCAGTTTTTTTAATATATTGAGTACATAAGATGATCAGCTTGTCTATTTTTTAACCATAGGTTAAGAAGATGCGGGAGGATGGGCAGGCAGTTAATATTAGGATCTTATGGATCTGAATATTCTTGCCAAAATAAAGAAGATTATATTGATAAATATGTTAGGTAGCATTCCACATCAAAAATTCTGTTTTTATCATTTACCTACTCGAGGACGAGCAGGAATTAAGCTTGGGGATGTTGATACATCTCCAACGTATCTATAATTTTTTATTGTTCCATGCTATTATATTATCTGTTTTGGATGTTTATGGGCCTTATTAAACACTTTTATATTATTTTTGGGACTAACCTATTAACCCAGAGCCCAGTGCCAGTTTACATTTTTTCCTTGTTTCATGTTTCAAGAAAAGGAATATCAAACGGAGTCGAAACGGAATGAAACCTTCTGGAGAAGTTATTTTTGGAAGGAAAGCTACCCGATGGACTTGGAGTGCACGTCAGGAAAGAAACGAGGGAGCCACGAGGTAGGGGGTGCACCCACCCCCCTAGGGCGCGCCCTCCACCCTCATGGGCCCCTCGTGGCTCCCCTGACATACTTCTTTGTCACGCCCAAGATGCGACCCTATCCTAAAGGAACTCGAAGGTCCCACCAAGGATAGAAGCGCATCTTGAAGATGCTTTTGCAAGGTGGATATCATTACATCAACATTACATAATAGATGGGGATACATACATAAGGCACAAATGCCACAAGAATACATCAACATCATATACAAGATCAACATCCGACTACGGATAAAACATAAACAGAAGCTCAACGACATCCACCCTGCTAGCCCAGGCTGCCGACCTGGAACCTATCCTCGATCAAGAAGCGTAAGAAGAACTCCAAAATAAGCAAACATCGCTCTCGCGTCATGACCATCGCATAACCTGTACACTGCAATCGATGGTGTAGTAAACTATGAGCCACGAGGACTCAGCAATCCCATTACCATGGGTATCAAGACTAGCAAAGCTTAAAGGGAAAGGAAGTGGGTAAAGTGGTGAGGTTGCAGCAGCGGCTAAGCATAGTATGGTGGCTAACATACGCAAAAGAGAGCGAGAAGAGAAGCAAAGGAACGGTCGTGAATCTAGCAATGATCAAGAAGTGATCCTGAACTCCTACTTACGTCAGACATAACCCAGAAACCGTGTTCTCCTCTCGAACAACCCCGAAAAGAGACCATCACGGTTACGCACACGGTTGGTGTATTTTAGAAGAGTTTACTTCAAGTTTACTACAACCGGATATTAACAAATTCCCATCTGCCACATAACCGCGGCACGGCTCTCGAAAGTTTAAATCCTGCAGGGTGTCCCAACTTAGCCCATGATAAGCTCTCGCGATCAACGAAGGATATTCCTTCTCCCGGAACACCCGATCAGTCTCGGAATCCCGGCTACAAGACATTTCGACAAGAATAAAACAAGACCAAAGAAGCCGCCCGGATGTGCCGACAAATCCTGATAGGAGCTGCACATATCTCGGTCTCAGGCACACCGGATTGTCCAAAATTCCGATAGGCAAACCCAGAGTTGCCCCAGGTGGCCACCGGCGGCTGACAGTATGGACCAGCACTCACGACGAGCACTGGCCCGGGGGTTACAATAAAGATGACCCTTGCGAGCGCGACTCCCAAGGGAAAAAAGGGCTAGGTGAGGCAAATGTAAAACCAAGGTTGGGCCTTCTTTGGAGGAGTCTTATTCAAAGCGAACTGTCAAGGGGTCCCATAAATCACCCAACCGCGTTAGGGACGCAAAATCCGGGAACATAATACCGATATGACGGAAACTAGGGCGGCAAGAGTGGAACAAAACACCAGGCATAAGGCCGAGTCTTCTACCCTTTACCAAGTATATAGATGCATTAATTAGATAAGAGATATTGTGATATCCCAACATAACATAATCCAACATGGAGCAATCTTCACCTTCACCTGCAACTAGCAACGCTTATAAGAGGGCTGAGCAAAAGCGGTAACATAGCCAAACAACGGTTTGCTAGGAAGGGTGACAAAGGTTAGAGGTCGACATGGCAAATTGGGAGGCTTGAGCAAAGAAGTGATAGGTAGCGCAGCATAGCGAAAGAACAAAGCAACTAGCATAGCAATGATAGTAATGAGATCCAAGATGACGGTCATCTTGCCTGAAGTCCCGCAAGGAAGAAGAACGAGTCCATGAAGAAGATGAAGCCATGAAGACGAACCAAGCGTAGACGAACGAATCCTCACGATCGCAACGAAACGGGAACTATCGAGAAGAAGCACACAACATAGTAAACACACCACACATGAACAAGACATGATGCACAACAAGCGTGATGCATGACAAAGCTAGATGAGGCTACTCATGGCAAGAGATGATGCAAACAAGAACAACACATCAAAGCAAGTTTAAATGAGGCCGGGAACAACATATAACAATTCTGGTAAGTCCTCATATGCAAATTTCGAAATTGGTCCAGATCTGATTAAATCTTATGTTCAAGTTGTTAAACAGCAAGTTAAGATGCACCACGATGATCTACACGAAATTCTAGTCAAGTTACATATAAAGTTCATTAGATTCGGAGCTACGGCCTAGAAGATATGAGCAAAACAAGATAAGCATGGCATTGATGCAAAATGCATACAACCTCAAGCAAACACTCTCAAAACAAGGATGCAACATGATAATATGAAACTACATGCAAAAACAAGCAAGTTTCATATAGAGCACACTCAAAACGGAGCAACGGTTCAACACATACACTCTATACAAGTTTAAAGGGCAAGCTGTCCAAAACAGCAACTAGGCATATTGCAAGCACCTAAACAACAAGCTATAGCATCTAAACAAGAAAACAAAAGGCATAGGCATGATGTACAGGTAAAGTATTACAAAACATGAACACTGAGCTATCTCCATCAATCACTAGAACATGCTCAAAAAGACATGGCAAGATTGCAAATAATAACAGTTTCAGTCATTAGCAGAAATAACATCAGGTTGCAATGTTTAGATCTATCAAACAACATGCTACAGGAACTTATCATGGCAAAGAAAGGCACGGCATGAATCTACTAAATTCATAGATCAAATGTCCTTTAGTGACCATGAGCCAAAAAGGACCAGAAGATATGATGGCACCCATGTAAACATGGCAAGTTATATTACAGATTCATACATGACAGGAACAACAATAAGTAGGCATGTTAACGAGCTCGATGCACTCACTAAGAGGCATTGCATGACAAACTAATCATACACCCAGAAACTAGACATGGCATAGAAGCTAGACATGGCAAGAACAACAACATAGCATGCTTGGATCAACTACAACAACCTTGGCAAAATTGCATAACATGTAAACAATCTGCCAGAAACATTTTATAGCAAAAGTAGAGCTCGATTGAGTCAAGCTAGGTTGATCCATAAATGCAAATAGAGCATGGATGGATAGAGCATAACCATATCTACAAAACATCCTTACTGACCATGCTCAAAAGAGGCATGGATCTCACTGTAGCAACATGAATACATGGCATCACAATAACAGCAGAACAAGGGCTGAAATCAGCAACATCACGAAGCCTAGTTGGCATGCTTGATCTAGTCACCACATAGATCACAAAAATACATGGCATACACCCCTGTAAAGATGGCATGTCATACTTCAAAACACATGTAGACATCAACCTCATAGGATGCACACATCAACCATGGCAAAAATGACAAAAGAGCAAGTTATAACAGTTTCAGCAGATTAACATCATATAGCACTCTTGCAACAAAGATTCAGGCATCTAGATGACCTCAAATGAATATGATGCAACGGAACAAAATAAATAGCACATCCAGATTCACAATTCTATATATCATATGCATGAATCGGTTGAACGAGCACAAAGTTACAGCAGGTCAAACATGCACTCATAATGCTGAAATTCAGGGACTTAAGTCAAAAATCACAAGAGCGCGGGATCACTAAAAGACGCTCGGGGCGAGGTTTAGGCGGGCGCTCACCTAGCGGGCCTGGCCTAGGAAGCGGAGCAGGCTGGTCGAGCTGGGCCCTGGGGAGGCCGGATCTGGGCCGAGGGAAAAGGCCTTGGGCCCACGAGGTCGAGGGCTTCGTCCCCGACCGCAGATAGGGCGACGGCGGCGGCGCGATCCGGCTGGAGCTCGCCGGAGCCAGCGAGGAGGAGGCCGGGGCGCGAGGGGGGTGGCCGGAATGGGGAGATCCGGGGTCGGGGATCCCGGATCCGGCGAAGATCGGGGGCGAGGAGGTCGGCGACGAACTCGGCGACGGCGACGGTTAACTCCGGCGATGGGGGCCGGTTACCCTGTGCGAGAGAGAGAGAGAGAGAGAGAGAGAGAGAGAGAGACGGGGTCAGAGAGAGAGAGGAGGAGGCCGGACGGGGGCGTGACTGGCGGGCGGCGGCGAGGCTTACCGGGCGGGGCACCGGCGACGGCGGTCATGGCGGGGTTCAGAGCTCGGGCTCCTCTCGATCTCTGGATCGGGGAGCTGCGGGAGGCGCGCTGCGGATCGAGCTGCTGGGGCGCCGGGGCCAGTTCGGCCCGGTTGCGGGCGGCCGTGGGCTGCGGAGGGCCATGTGGAGGAGGGCTGCGGGGACGCGTGGCGCGACGCGGTTGGAGGAGGGCGACGACTGCGGCGGCGCTGACGAGCGGGGGCGCGACAAGTGGCGGCGGGGCACTGGATCGGCATGGAAAACGAGGCGCCGGTGGTTGGGAGGTTAGGGGAGGAGGCTAGGGGTAGGTTTACCCGAAAATGGACGTGGGGGTGTCCATTTATAGATAGGAGGGGCAAGGTTAGGGGGAATTGGGGGCTTTCGAAGCCCTCCGATCGCGATCCGACGGATCCGATCGAGGAGGTGGTTAGGCAGGCCTGGGAGAGGTTGGTGGGCTGTGTTAAGATGGGCTAAGCTTTCGGCAGAGAAGAGAGAGGTTCGGCAGCTTCGGAGACCGAACGTCCGACGAATAGACCGGCTATATTGCGGTTGTAGGTTTAACGGTTGGGCTATCAAATGGACTCCGAATGCGACGAAACTTGGCAGGCGGTCTACCGGTGCTATACCAAGGCCGCTTGACAAACCTCGGTCCATTCCGAGAACGTTTAATACCCACACACGAAAAGAGGCAAAAGGGGGCGCCAGAGGACATAGGAGTGCCGGATTGCAAAACGGACAACGGGGAAAATGCTCGGATGCATGAGATGAACACGTATGCAAAATGAGATGCACATGATGACATGGAAAAATGCAACACGCAAGCAAATGACATGGCAAAGATGGCGAATAACTGGCAGACACCTGGCGCATCGGATCCGGGGTGTTGCATTCTTCCTCCTATATATACCCATATACCGAGAACAGAATAGATCGGGAGTTCCGCCGCCGCAAGCCTCTATAGCCACGAAAAACCAATCGGGACCCTGTTCCGGCACCCTGCCGGAGGGGGGAACCCTCACCGGTGGCCATCTTCATCATCCTGGCGCTCTCCATGACGAGGAGGGAGTAGTTCACCCTCGGGGCTGAGGGTATGTACCAGTAGCTATGTGTTTGATCTCTCTCTCTCGTGTTCTTGATTTGGCACGATCTTGATGTATCGCGAGCTTTGCTATTATAGTTAGATCTTATGTTTCTTCTCCCCCTCTACTCTCTTGTAATGGATTGAGTTTTCCCTTTGAAGTAATCTTATCGGATTTAGTCTTTAAAGACTTGAGAACACTTGATGTATGTCTTGCCGTGCGTATCTGTGGTGACAATGGGATATCACGTGATTCACTTGATGTATGTTTTGGTGATCAACTTGCGGGTTCCGCCCATGAACTTATGCATAGGGGTTGGCACACGTTTTCGTCTTGACTCTCCGGTAGAAACTTTGGGGCACTCTTTGAGGTTCCATGTGTTGGTTGAATAGATGAATCTGAGATTGTGTGATGCATATCGTATAATCATACCCACGGATACTTGAGGTGACATTGGAGTATCTAGGTGACATTAGGGTTTTGGTTGATCGGTGTCTTAAGGTGTTATTCTAGTACGAACTCTAGGGCTATTTGTGACACTTATAGGAATAGCCCAACAGATTGATTGGAAAGAATAACTTTGAGGTGGTTTCGTACCCTACCATAGTCTCTTCGTTTGTTCTCCGCTATTAGTGACTTCGGAGTGACTCTTTGTTGCATGTTGAGGGATAGTTATGTGATCCAATTATGTTATTATTGTTGAGAGAACTTGCACTAGTGAAAGTATGAACCCTAGGCCTTGTTTCCTAGCATTGCAATACCGCTTACGCTCACTTTTACCACTTGTTACCTTGCTGTTTTTATATTTTCAGATTACAAAAACCTATATCTACCATCCATATTGCACTTGTATCACCATCTCTTCGCCGAACTAGTGCACCTATACAATTTACCATTGTATTGGGTGTGTTGGGGACACAAGAGACTCTTTGTTATTTGGTTGCAGGGTTGCTTGAGAGACACCATCTTCATCCTATGCCTCCCACAGATTGATAAACCTTAGGTCACCCACTTGAGGGAAATTTGCTAATGTCTACAAACCTCTGCACTTGGAGGCCCAACAACGTCTACAAGGAGAAGGTTGCGTAGTAGACATCAACATTGTTGTTTAGTTGTACTCATATTTGGCTGTGAAACTTGAATTATTTGACATAGTTTGTTGTTGGACTGCAATTTGCTCGATGTATTCGAATGGAAACAAAGCTGACCCGATATGGCCTCTGCTAATTTATTTATTTATTAGCAAAAGGGCCTCTGCTATTTATTTATTTATGAGCAAAAGGGGATACCCCCCGATTTCTGTTAATAGAAATCATTAGATGTTCACAACACTATGCCCACACCTTTAAACAGGTTTCATTCATTACTAGTTTCAAAGAAAGTGCTCATGTCATAGCCACTGAATACATCACGAGTGCTACATACACTGCAAATAAAGAGACAATCATCCTACAGAGCACATCGATTTTTCCCATTATCTTCACAAGCTCTTCCATCTCCTCATTGATGTCAAGGCCGTTCAGCAGTTGTTGCTTGGCCATGATCAGAGGAACAACATCTTTAACCTTCTGCTCTGCATCTTCCTCTTCTGTCGTTCCTTCATTTACTTGTCCAACACCCCAACCTGTTGGTATTGGGATTCCTCGGCTAACCAAATAAGCAGTGTAGTTGCATTCCCCCACATCAGCAACTTCCCAGAAATACAAATCAAACGAATCTTCCCTTTTCTGCACGAATCAAATTGGAAGATCATCAACCAAACTATTAAAAAATCAGCAACTAAAAGCAGCAGAACAACACTTAAACATATTATTACCCCATGATTCGGGCATTTGTAGAAGACTCGGCCAGGGTTGAGGATTGTGGTTGAGACGCGATGGATGACTCTGCGTGATTTGCAGCAGTGGCACCACACCAACGGCAGCGGGTTCCGATGAGCAACCGGTTGCGGTGCATGTGTCGGCGGGGGTGTGATGAGACCCACAGGCGATGGTATGGGTGGCGACTTGGCGCATATCTGGTTGTTGCCTACTGAAGAGCAGGTGGACGAGCAGCCAGTGGACATGGTTGCTACAGCCAGAGCTTCTGATGCTGGGCAGAGTAAGTAGAGAAGAGGAGAAGGGAATGTTGGATATGTCAGTTTCATTACTTGCAGAGTAGCATAGCACCATATATAGTCATAGTCTAGGTTTGGATTCGAACCAGCTACATGAGCACGTCTCTCTTTTTTCTAAAACTCGGCAACGTTTCTTTACTGGTACACTAGCTTGTTCTGTACGCCATCTCAAGTCTTTGATTTTCTTTCTTTTTTGCGAGGAAGGAAGGAGGACAAAGTTGGGAGTTCCTGGGACTCGAACCCAAGACCTCTCAGTTGAAAACCAAGGGTGCTAGTCACTTATGTGGCAAACTTTCCCTTGGAGGAGGACAGCAGAAAAACGCATTTTCCTCGCAGTTTTAGTTGTGACGCAAGATCGAACGGTCGCAGTTCGGGAATGTTGTCAGGCGAACGAGCCCAGATTTTCTTTTCTTCCTATATATAAAAAAGTATGCTACTTGGTGTCGGCTTAGTCAATAAACAATTGTGCCAACCTTGACCGTTGGATTGACATTCAACATTTGTCATATTTCTTCAGTCTATTCTTCCTCCAGCCGCCAAAGCCAAACTAGCGCCGGCGGGACCGCCTGCTCCCGCCTCCCACGGCTGGTTGTGCTGCCGCACACGCATCACGGCCACATCGCACCCTAAAACTCTGTGCATCTTCCCTGGCTCCTGTTCGTTCCCGTCCGAGGCCTCACCATCATCCTTTGCCTTAGTTCTCTCGCCGCGGTGCCGCATTCCGGTGTTGTCAACATGGTCAATAACTAAGAGGAATAAGAAGATGACTATACATGGTGAGGATGACAGTAGGGACCCAGCAGCGCGTGCATAAATTTTTTTCGGGACGGTGAAGGGTATCAACTGGGTTGTGCGGGAGCTGTGGCCCGTCTAGCCCAGGCTTTTATTTCATATGTTTACCACATGACCAACCCATTTTATTTTTATTTTCTTTCTGAAAATGGCTAGCCTAGCTATTTTGTTTTTTGCAGAATAACCAACGTAGGCCTACTTGCTTTTCTACGCCCTGCTGGGCTGGAAATCATTCAAGACGAGGAGGGATGCATTCGGGCTTGCCCAGAAAATGGGCTATAAGTAAGAAGAAATGGGCTATAAGTAATAATAAATGGTTTGTAAAATGAAAAAATACAAAGAAACAGCAATTAGTTCCAAAATACTTTTTTCTTTCTTCGGATTTTGATATTTTAAATTTCATTGTTTTTAAAGGGAAAATTTTATTGGATTTAAATTAAGGTATGTTTAGTTTTTAAATTAATTTGAATCTGGCTAGAAATTTCGGGTTGTATGCTCTTTGGGACAGATTTGGAGGCTGACTTGTGGATACGAAAGGCTTTGTCAACTTAGTCCACAAACGATTCTAGCAACAGTGACCGTTGGATGTTAATCCAACGGCGGTGGTGCTTCTTCAATATCTGATCTTCTTGCTCCAGCTGCCCAAACCAGCGCCGGTGGGACTGCCTGCTCTCGCCTCCCGTGGCCGGCTGTGCTGCCGCACAGGCCGCACTGCCCCACCCTACTCCATCGCTGGCCAGACCATTCCTCTACTCACCCACACCTCCTGTTATTTTCCGGCAACGGCAGCCGAACAAGTAAACCCTCGTACTCTCCACCGCGTGGGCAACCACTACCGAGTCTTCACTGGCTCCATGTTGTTCCCTTCCTAGGCCTCACCGTCGTCCATCGCCCTGGTGCTCTCGGCGCGGTGTGGTCAACGTGGTCAACGAACAACATCCAGCGGAAGTGGACTGTACGTGGAGAGGCTGACAGTTGGGTCCACGGCCGCACACAAGGAAATGCCTCCTTATTACACGCAAAATAATGATTCCTCCACCTGACAGCTGGGACCCACCTGAAGGGCCTCTGTATTTCGCAAAAAAACGTTCCCCCGTTGTCAGCTCGGACCCACCAGCTATATCTTCGCACACAAGGAAGTGCCTCCTTATTACGCACAAAAAAATGAATACTCCCCCTGCTAGCTGGGACCCACCATAGTGGGAGGCTGACTTGTGGGCCTACTAAGTTAACGCGGACGGAGGGCTTTGTCAACTTAGTCAATATGAACGATTCTAGCTCCGGTGACCGTACGACGTCCATCCAACGGTCATAGTGCTTCTTCAACCTCTGGTCTTCTTGCTCCAGCCACCCAAACCAGCGCCGGTCGTGCCGCCTGCTCCTGCCTCTCGTGGCCGGTTGTGCTGCCGCGGAGGCCTCACCGCCCCCTACTACTCCCACCTCTAGCCAGGCCATCCCTATACTCACCCACACCCCCTGTTATTCTGCGGCGACGGCAGCCTCACACCGCAGCCGAACCAGTGAACCCTCGTACTCCTCTCCGCATGGGCATCCACTACCGCGTCTTCCCCGGCTCCGCGTCGTCCCCTTCCTAGGCCTCACCTTCGTCCACCGCCTTGGTGCTCTCGGCGCGGCATGGTCAATGTGGTCATGGAACAACTTCCATTGGAAGAGTACTGTACATGGAGAGGCTGGCAGCTAGGTCCACGGCTACAGCAAGGAAGTGCCTCCTTCTTACGCGCAAAATAATGATTCCTCCACCAGACAGTAGGGACCCACCGGACGGGCCATTGTATTTTGCAAAAAAACATTTTCCCCTGACTGCTAGGACCCGCTAGCTACATCTTCGCACGCAAGGAAGTGCCTCCTTATCCTCCCTGACAGTCGGGACCCACCTGGTCGAAGCGTACGTAGCGTTGTCATTCTGGTCGCGAACATGTACGTACATACTGGTCGATCGGTCTGTCTGCAGGTTGCGGCGATGAATCGTGGCCGAGTAAGGAAGGGCACATGTCGTAGTAGAGGTGCGCACATAGCATGTCACGCAGTCCCGTTAATATCGTGTACACGTACGTACAGCCAGGGTGCAAGAAAGTAAATACGGCCACGTACGTACATAAGGGCGGGGTCTTGAACTCCTACTCGTGCATACGTATGGCTAGGGCTCGTGTACATGGAGAGGCAGCGACGGCGTCCTGTTCATCGGCAGCCAATCAGCTGGGTCGGAATGAAGAAACTACGTTGTCATGTTCATTGGGAGGCAACGGAATGTGTCGTCTTCATCGGGAGCCAACCGGCTTGGACGGAACAGCCGATCGAAATGAGGCATGTCGTACTGCAGAACGGAGGAAACGGCCTTCTGTTCGACCGCCTACGGTTGAAACGGGATCCTGTCCACCGGGAGGGGTCTGGCGTACCGGAAAACGGAGGAAACAGACTTCTGTTTGAGTGACTATGGTCGAAACGGGGTCCTGTTGATCGGGGGGTGTTGCGTACCGCAAAATGGAGGAAACAGACTAGTGTTGGAGCGCTACGGTCGGATCGGGGTCCTGTTCATCGGGAGGGGTGTGGCATACTGCAAAACGAGACTCCACGGGCTACTGTTCATCTCCACCGTCGACCTCCTCCAGCCTCCATGGGCTACTGTTCATCCACCGTCGACCTCCTCCAGCCTCCACGGGCTCCTATTCATCCACGGTCTCATGTTCATCCAGCCTCCACCGCTCCTCCACCGGCTACTGTTTAACCAGCACTCTCCACGGGGTCTTGTTCAACCACCCCTCCACGGGCTACTGTTCATCCAGCCCTCCATCGACTACTGTTCAACCAGCCCTCCACGGCGTTTGTTCATCCTGCCCTCCACGGGGTCCTGTTCATCCACCCCCAACCGGCTCGATCGCTTGGGGTCCTGTTCATCCAGCGGCAACGGCCTCTACTACCACGGGGTCCTGTTCATCCAACCCCCACCGAGAACTGTTCATCCAACCCCCCAACAATGCTCACTGTTCATCAAGGGAAGGAGGCAGCAGGTTCGATCGGCTTCAGTTAGCAGCAGTAGCGAAGGAATCGCTCGATCGGGTTCAGTTAACAGCCATATCGATCATCGCTCGGGTTCAATAACACGTAGCCTGAAGTGCAATCGCTCAGTTCGAGGTTGATGGCGAATGCCTTGCTCGGGTTCGATTAGAGCCCAACGCCGCACTCCACGCGTGTAATGCGTGTACGAGAAACATGCATCGCCGCCCCGCCACCCACCGTAACCGGGAACTCCCCGATATTTTCCTCGCCCTCGCTTCTACCATGGTTTTTTTCCGTCATGGACGGCCCAAAGAATGTCATGCAGCTGCGTCTCCGGCCCGCCCAGTATGAAAAGCCCATTTTCTGTCATGATTTTTTGTCAAAGAAGTAGGAGCCCACCACATCTATGATGATACCGGGTTTTGCCACAATTATCATCACAGAAGTGTCATAAGCATGATGTAAAAAATTCGCTTGGCCCAAAATGTCACGGATGTGTCTTTTTTGTAGTGTTGACATCGCCAAGATATACTCACACATTAAGCTTCTGGATCGGCGACTTAAGGGCAAGATCCTCCATGCGACTCCAAAGAAATAACCAGATTGACTCGGTGCACCATTGGCCATCAAGGCTCTGATCTTTGAAAATATGGGCATATATTTGGCCCATTCTTCTGTGCTAATCCGCTCTGGGAGAGCATGTCTGTTTCTAAGCCAGTTTTCATGATAAACCGACAAAGGATTTTCGCCTTCTGGAGAGGTGTCTTTGCAATAGAACCAAGTTTGGTTCCGGTACTTAGGGTGGCTGGGAAGTGCAGCAGCAGGAAACGTGGCTTCTTTCCGCCTCTGAATTGAAATTCCCCCTAGTTCTAAACTTGGCCCGTCCATGAACTCGATCTGGCGATTCAGGTAGTAGAATTCCCTGAACAATTCAACAATGGGCTCCTATTGAAGATACACTTCACAAAAGACTTGGAAGTTGCAGATGTTTGAAACAGAGTTAGGCCCGATATCTTGTGGATGGAGTTGGAAGAAGTGCAGCACATCACGAAAGAATTTTGAGCCGGGTGGAGTGAACCCCCGGAGCATGTGATGAGTAAAAACAATAACTTCGCCTTCTTTGGGGGCAAGGGTGGTCTCAGTTCCTGGGACCCTCCAGTGAATAACGTTCTTTGCGGCTAAGACGCCCACCTGAACATGCTTGTTCAACGTCTACTAGGTAAACCGGGAGGCGACCCAGTTGCATGAGGTAACACTTTTAGTCATTTTGTTGATGAAAGCCTAAAAAGAAAAATAGTGCCGGATTAAGGTTATGTTATTAAGTCGGTCAGTGATCAAGAAGTAAGTGCATTATGTAAGGTCAATTCATATGCAGAAGAATAACTGCTATAAAGATAAGCATGGTTAAACCAGAAGACAATGCCGGGTCAACAAGGGGACTAATGCTATATGGCGGGTTACGGCTTATAAGTCGCCCGCATGATTGCAGTGCGACAGATCTATAAGTGAAATTTTGCTAAGTGATGGACAAACAGGTTCTACAGATCAGTTCTATGATTTTGGTTCTACAGCAGTTCAGAAAAGAAAATAAATGTTAAACCTAAAGTTGCGACAGTAGAAGAACTCATGTGCTTGGATGGGATCTTATACAGAAAAAAGTATCTTCTAAGATTGGAAAGAGATGCTAAACTACTACCGCTCGTCTTCAGTATCATGTTTAGATCAAACTAATCAATCTAAGAGAGGTAAATGAGGAACAGTGAATAACACCGATGAACGGCGAAAACCCTAATGCAGATATGTTACACGGGAAGAGAAGTACTTACTGACGCTGCTGGACAGCGGAGGTGGGCCGTAGTTCTTTGGTCCATTCAGGTCGATGCAGTGGCCGGAGTTGATGCAGTTGGAGAAGGTCGACGGCGGCGGAGCTCGGGCTTGCAGAAGTGTCGCAAGGAGGAAGACAAAGGCAGGGGGCAGGGTAAAGTGAAAAGGAGGACCCCCTGTCCCCATTTATAAGGAAGTGGATAGATGGCATGCACGGGAATTGAGGAGGCCAAAATATGATTATGTGGCTACATGGACGCCTCGATTTACGGATGTTCATTAAGATAAGGATCTGTTAAGATATCCTGGGCTTTGTGTGCAGTTAATGCGCCTAATGTCAGGGCGGGTTAGCGCGGTTCTGTGAGGTGACGTCATGGCGGGTTGTAGCAAGCTCATGAGGAATTAATGATGGAAGATTCTGCTAAGTCAAGTAATGAAGATTGATGTGAACAAGTTCAAATCAACCTGGGGCCTAATATTGGGGATATAACTACTGGGTATGAACCGCCCAGAGGGGCCGAGTCATGCCACTGGCGGCTTAAAGATGAAGAAGCCCAATAAGGTCCAAGAAGATGTGAAGATGGCGGTTCATGAAGTAGGCTTATTGAAGGCCCAAGTCCCAGAGGCGACTTGAGGCCCAAAGGGATGAGCCGCCATATGTTTAACTTGTTTTGTAAGACAAGCTTAGTTAGAAACCGAGCCGGTCACGTTTGTGTGAGCCGGTCGGGACTCTGTAAGCCACCGGGCATACACCTATATATAGAGGGTCAATTGGATCTATGCCACTACAACTTTCACTAGTTAGAAAAATGCCATTACAATTCTGCACATTGGAAAAATGCCATTACAATTCTTCCATCCTCCTCTATATGCCATTATGCTAAATTTGAGACACAAATACCCTGTCTTCCTCCTTTCACCCTTCCCTCATGTTCTTCTACCAAACTGACATGCCATTAACTCCGACGAGCATGCGGCCATGCGAAAAACAACTTTGAGCATCGACCATGCATACTGTATAGGGCCGTCCGACTTCATGGACGGCACCGGATGGGTTGTGCAACCACTGCAGCCATCTCCACGCGCCAGAGCATCAGCTTCTAGGGAAGTCATCACTGGAGTAGCGGGCGCCGTCGTTAGTGCTGGAGGCGCCCGGCGTGGTTGTTTGAGCGGCGTAGGAGGACACGTAGGAGTGAGCAGCACCGTGAAGGAAATATGCCCTAGAGGCAATAATAAAGTTGTTATTCATATTTCCTTATATCATGATAAATGTTTATTATTCATGCTAGAATTGTATTAACTGGAAACTTAGTACATGTGTGAATACATAGACAAACAGACTGTCACTAGTTTGCCTCTACTTGACTAGCTCGTTGAATCAATGATGGTTATGTTTCCTAACCCTAGACATGAGTTGTCATTTGATTAAAGGGATCACATCATTAGAGAATGATGTGATTGACTTGACCCATTCCGTTAGCTTAGCACTTGATCGTTTCGTATGTTGTTATTGCTTTCTTCATGACTTATACATGTTCCTATGACTATGAGATTATGCAACTCCCGAATACCGGAGGAACACTTTGTGTGCTACGAAACGTCACAACATAACTGGGTGATTATAAGGGTGCTCTACAGGTGTCTCCGATGGTACTTGTTGAGTTGGCATAGATCGAGATTAGGATTTGTCACTCCGATTGTCGGAGAGGTATCTCTGGGCCCTCTCGGTAATGCACATCACTATAAGCCTTGCAAGCAATGTAACTAATGAGTTAGTTGCATGGTGATGTATTACGGAACGAGTAAAGAGACTTGCCGGTAACAAGATTGAACTAGGTATTGGGATACCGACGATCGAATCTCGGGCAAGTAACATACCGATGACAAAGGAAAAACGTATGTTGTTATGCGGTTTGAACGATAAAGATCTTCATAGAATATGCAGGAGCCAATATGAACATCCAGGTTCCGCTATTGGTTATTGACCGGAGACATGTCTCGGTCATGTCTACATAGTTCTCGAACCTGTAGGGTCCGCACGCTTAACGCTCGGTGACGATCAGTATTGTGAGTTTATGTGATTTGATGTACCGAAGGTAGTTCGGAGTCCCGGATGAGATCGGGGACATGACGAGGAGTCTCGAAATGGTCAAGACGTAAAGATCGATATATTGGACAACTATATTCGGACATCGAAAAGGTTCCGAGTGATTCGGGTATTTTTCGGAGTACCGGAGAGTTACGGGAATACGGGGGAGAAGTATTGGGCCTAATGGGCCAAGTGGTGGAAGAGAGGAGGCAGGGCGCGCGCCCCCCCTAGCCCAAACCGAATTGGACTAGGGGTCCAGCCCCCTTTCCTCCTTTCCTCCCTCTCCTTCCTTCTCCCCTCCCCCGGCCTTTCCTCCTCCTAGTGTGAGTAGGAAAGGGGAGTCCCATCTCTACTAGGAGGAGGACTCCTCCTCCTGGCGCGCCCTACAGGGGCCGGCTGGCCTCCTCCCTTGCTCCTTTATATACGGGGGCAGGGGGCATCCTAGAACACACAAGTTGATCATTGATTCCATAGCCGCGTGGGGTGCCCCCCTCCACCATAATCCACCTCGATAATATCGTAGCGGTGCTTAGGCGAAGCCCTGCGTCAGTAGCAACATCATCACCGTCATCACGCTGTCATGCTGATGGAACTCTCCCGTGAAGCTCTGCTGGATCGGAGTTCGTGGGACGTCATCGAGCTGAACGTGTGCAGAACTCAGAGGTGCCGTACGTTTGGTACTTGGATCACCAGATCGCGGAAGACGCTCGACTACATCAACCGCGTTCTCATAACGCTTCCGCTTACGGTCTACGAGGGTACATGGATGATACTCTTCCCTCTCGTTGCTATGCATCACCATGATCTTGCGTGTGCGTAGGTGTCGGTGTACTAGAGTAGGGGTACCCTAGTATCCCGAACTCGTGCACGGACAGTTGCAGCACCCCGCGGCAAGGCTTGCTTGGGCGCCGCCGAGATCCTCCGTGGCTCCTCTAGAGCCATTCAAGAACAAAGTATTTAGCCAAGAAGACAAAGCCCCGGCAAGAGGAGCTTGCCGGGAAGGCCACTCAAGGCACGCAGAAGACAAGGCCCCGGCAAGAGGAGCTTGTCGGAAGGCTCGAACGCGACAAGCCTCCGACGCGACAGGATTCAGCCGCGGCAAGGCACTTGCCGCGCAGCAACCTCTCTTCATCTCGCTCCAGCTCACCCATCAACGTGTCGCCATGGGACCACTCGACAAGACGTGTCAAGAGGCCGCAGCAGCCAGCGGAGAGCAGCGATAAGCGGGCGCCGACAAGCCCGCCATCGTGGCAAATGGTGGCGCTCACATTGCCTTGTTTAGACGACAAGGACAGGCATTTAATGATTTTGTCCCTTGCCGCCGTAAAGTTAGGTATTTTGCAATCGTACATCGCTCAAGTAGGTGTACCAGCTACTGTTTTTACATTTGTACCCTCTTCTATATTGCCGCCTGTCGGAGACCCCTTGAGCATATAAAAGGAGGCCCGTGCGCAACATAGAAGGGGTTCGAACATTCTCTCACGCTAGGTTTTGTAGCTCTCATCGCTCCCTAGCAAGAACACAATACAATCGCATAAGCAGCAGAGGAGTTTTATCTCTCCAGAGAGCTCCGGGCTGGGTAAACCGCTCGTGTGCCTCGCCTCGATCCGCTCTTCGTGCGATCTCCGCCCCCCTCCGAACCACAAGGGGCCTGGTCCGCCGGCCCCATAGGTGTCCGTGGGTCCGATCAGCCTCCCCGAGATCGACACCAAGATCGTCCTGCCAGCGTGCACGCCAACGTGCTGGCATGAGTGAGATACGGTCGCCTGAACGGGAGGCTGCTCCTTCTAACATAGTTAGAAGTCCGAGCATATCCCGCTCCTCGCACCGTTCACCATTGCCGCCCACTACTCCAGCAGAGGCTCTAGCGAGAGCTCAGCTGCTTTTGGATTATCCTCCAACGGCCGACAAGGTCGACGAGTGGAGAGCTACCATCCAAAGCCTCATCGGCTTTGCCAACGGCGACGCTCCGCGGCAACCTACTACATCACTGCCGCGGCAAGACAACAAGGCATGAGCCGGTGGCGACGAGACTTGTGAAGGTGCAACCACCATGCACTCTCCACCCCGAAAGCCAAGATCGCCGACTCGCCGGATCCACCTCGACGACGACTCCACCGCATCATCTGATCCACGAGCTTGCCGCGATCAGCGCCAAGTTCTTCATGAGCGACAACAAGAAGACGCTCGAACTCGCATCGAGCGTCGAAGAGAAGCGCCAAGGCCATCCGACAAGCGCCGCCGGGCCCTCTGCTGACATGCACGCCGGAGGAACCAGGCGACTTGTCAGACGCGTAGGTTGCCCTGCGCTCACTCGTGATCTGCGGCAAGTCCAAAGGCCTCAGCAACAAGAACTTCAAGCCGACGCGTGCGAGAAGTACGATGGCAGGACGCACTGGCCGGAGTTCCTCAGCATCTACACCATCGCGGTGCAAGCTACTGGGGACGAGACGACAAGATCCTCGCCAACTATTTCCCACTGGTACTCAAGTCCAACGTCAGATCTTGGCTCATGCACTTGCCGGACAGCTCTATATCCTCTTGGGCAGATTTGTGCCATCAGTTTGTTGGCGCCTTTACAGGCGGCCACAAGCCTCATGGCCAAGAGAGTGACCTTCATCCGCCGCCCGTAAGGAAGGAGAGTCCTTGCGCAAGTTCATTCAGAGATTTAGCCGTGCACTACAACATCCCGGATGTCCACCCCGCCGCGGTGATCAGCTGCGTTCCATCGTAACGCGTGCGGAACCGCAGGATGAGGGAGGAGATGGCGATGTGCAAAGTCAAGGACGCCACGAAGCTATACGCCTTGGCCGACAAGTGTGCACGCGCCGAGGAAGGGAGGAGACTCTCAGAGAGAATGCGTAAGGTGGATCCGACAATGAGGAGACCGCCCGCAAGAAAGAAGAGCCGGCGGCGAGGCAACAGGAAGAAGAAAGGCAGAGAAGTGCTAGTTGTTGAGCAGTCCGGCAATGGAAGTGGCGATAAGAACGCCAAGACTGGTGGCTCCGGCAAGGAGGTTGCCGCTGACGCCAACCACCCCGGTGGGCGGCCGCCGACAAGAAGGACGGCTCCGCAAGCAAGATCGCAAGATCCACCGCACCAAGGGCCACGACCTCCAGAGCTGCAAGAAGGTCGAGCAGCTTGTCGAACAGCGAAGGCTGAGTACTTAACGACGCGACAAGGAGAAGGCCCAGAAGGTGCCGGAGGAGCCGGCAAGAAGCGCCGGCCGGGAGGGCGCCGCGGCAAGGCCAAGCAGCGGCAAGGAGACAGGCCTCCCCGCGGCCGCGACAAGGATGAAGATGACGACGACGATGAAGACATGGAAGATGACGACGCCGACAAGCAGGAGTTTCAGAAAGCCACAGAGGTTCTCTGCATTGACGGAGGTGCTTCCCTGCATACTTCCCACCGCCAACTCAAACAATGGATGCGGGAGGTCAATGCAGCGGAACCATCCGTAGAGTCATGCAAGCCTCTGAAGTGGTCCAGCACGCCTATCATCTTTGATATTGAGGATCACCCTAATCGCATAACTGTGGTCGGGTGCTTGCCGATGTTGGTCTCACCAACTATCCGCAACCTCAAGGTCACCAAGATGCTAGTTGACGGTGGGGCCGGCTTGAATCTGATCTCCTCCGCGATGCTCCAGAAGCTTCAAATCCTCGACAATGAGCTCAAGAGACCGGGTACTTTCCAAGGAATCAATCCGGAAGGAGCAAGTCGAAGGGGAAGGTTACGTTATCGGTAACATTTGGCAGCGAGCTGAACTTTAGGACCGAGAGGGTTACATTCGACGTCGCTGATTTCCCATTGCCTTACAATGGGATACTTGGCCGCCCAAAGACTCGCCAAATTCATGGCAGCCTCTCACTACGCCTACAACTTACTCAAGATGCCAGGCCCGATAAGCGCCATCTCCGTCCATGGCGACAAGAAGGATGCTCTTATCTGTGCCGACAAGATCTACCGGGATGCAGCAGCCGCGACAGATTGCCAAACACTTGCCGTTGAAGCTCCCGGGGGGAAGAAGACCAAGTCCAAGTCCGACAAGATCTCTGATGCCCACTCCGGCAAGCGCACCTCTTCGGAGTGCTGCGCTACCGTCGAGGACGCACCATCGAGCTCCACCGGCAAGTGCAAGAAGACGATGGCTGCTCCGCCAAAGACCAAGAAGGTGTCCGCTAAGGAGGACGGCGCTGGTGGTACCTTCACCATCGCTGCCTCTCTCGACCCAAATAGGAAGGCGCGCCGTCGCTTTCATGGGCGTAATGTCGACGTGTTCGCATGGCAACCGCCCGACATCCCCGGTGTTCCTGTGAAAGTGATTGAGCACCGCCGCCGCTTGTCCTCGCGCGCGCCCGTCAAGCAAAAAGTCGAAAACAGCAAAGGAGCGCCAAGAGTTCATAGCGTAAGAGATCAAGAAACCGGAAGCGGCAGCCTTGTCGAGGAGTGCTCCATCCTACGTGGTTGGCCAATCCTGTAGTCGCGGCAAGGCAAATGGAAAGTGGAGACTTTGTATTGACTTCACGGATGTTAATAAAGCTTGTCCCAAAGATCCATTTCCCTTGCCGCGCATCGACCAGATTGTTGACTCCACGGCCGGATGTGATTTGCTTTCGTTTCTTGATGCATATTCAGGATATCATCAGATCTTCATGGCAGAAGAAGATGAGGAGAAGACCGCATTCATTACTCCATGTGGCACGTATTGTTTCATACGGATGCCTTTCGGTTTGAAGAATGCTGGTTCAACGTTTGCAAGGGTAGTCCATGACGCTTTTGAGCCGCAAATGCACGTAAATGTAGAAGCCTACATGGATGACATAGTGGTCAAGAGCAAGGACAAAGCAACTCTGGTTCAAGATTTGGACGAGACCTTTGCAAATCTGCGCAAGATCAACCTCAAGCTCAACCCCGAGAAGTGCGTGTTTGGAGTCCCTTCCGGCAAGCTTCTCGGGTTCTTTGTGTCTCAGCGGGGGATTGAAGCCAATGCCGACAAGATCAAGGCCATTGAGCAGATTGAAGCACCCAAGCACGTCAAGGATGTACGAAGGCTTGCCGGTTATGTAGCTGCTCAAAGAGGTTTATCTCTAGATCTGTTGAGCGCCTCGCCATTTTTCAAGATTTTGAAAAAGGCAGGTCCAATGAAATGGACTCCCGAGGCGGAGGCTGCGCCGCAGACTTAAAGAGGTACTGCCCCTCCACTCCAACACTTGTCGCACCTAAGCCACAAGAGAAGTTGCTGCTATATATAGCGGCAACCAATCAAGTGGTTAGTGCTGCGTTAGTGGCGGAGAGGGAGGCGGATGAGGAGCTAGCAACCACGGCGAGACACATCCAAATGACAAGGTGGGCTTCACCGGCAAGCTCGTCCCGACAAGGACGGATCTGCGCAGACGCAAGGGGCGGAATCTGAGAAAAGGATGGTGCAGCGCCCATTTACTTTGTCGGGCCCTCTTGCGTGGGCTAGGTCAAGGTACCGGTGTGCAGAAATTGCTTTTCGGCCTTCTCATGGCCTCGAGAAAGCTGCGCCATTACTTCCAAGCACATGAGATAACAGTCGTCACTCGCTTCATCAAGAGGATACTGCAGAATCCGAAGTTTACAGGCAGGATTGTCGAGTGGGCTCTGGAAATGTCAAGCTTTGGCCTCAAGTTTGAAAGCACTTCAACTATCCAAAGCAGAGCATTGGCAGAATTCATAGCAGAATGGACGCCAACACCAGATGAAGAAATTCCAGAAACGAGCATCCCCGGCCAAGGAAGCAAGCAAAGAGTGGTTGATGTACTTTGATGGTGCCTTCGCTGCAAGGCGCCGGTCTTTGGCGTCGCTTATCGCACTCCACCGGAGAGCACCTCAAGCACGTAGTCCGGATGCACTTTCCCAAGGAGCAAGCAACAAACAATACCGCAGAGTATGAAGGTTTGCTTGCCGGTCTCGTGGATCGCAGTGGACCTTGGGATCAAGAAGCTTATTGTCGTGGGTGACTCGCGGTCAGTCGTCCGCCAAGTAAACAAAGATTATCGAGTCCATTGATGGAAGCCTCACGTTGATGAAGTAAGAAAGCTAGAGGAGCACTTTGACGGCCCGCAAATGGAACATGTTCCAAGAGCTCGTAATGATATTGCCGATGGTTGTCAAAGTGCGCTGCACTTAAGTTGCTCGTGGAACCAGGGATTTTGTGCTCAAGCTAACTCAACCGACAAGAACACCATCAACTCGGACAGGACAAGAAGAGGAAGTTGATCTCTGGTGACTACTTTCCGTAGAGCTTCCTCAAGCCGCCGCCAAGAAGGTCCCCAAGATCGACACCAACAGAGCCGAGGGGCACCGTCCGACAAGCCCTGTGGTTTGTTTCGTTGAAGCAGACGCCCCGACAAGTCTTGCTCCGCAAGCTTGCCGGGTGCATCAAGCTCCGGCTGAGCCGCAGTGTTCTTGCCGTGGAAGCCGATGTTCCGCAGCAGCAGATGTGCCTTTAGTCCTTGTTGTCGAGCCGCAAGCTCCAAAGATGGGCGCAGCAGATTGTCCTTTTCCTTCGACATGTGAGAACTTCCCAAGAGCAAGAAGAAGCGGAAAGAGTAGCCCGGCAAATGAGTATGTACCAGTTTGTTGACAAAGATACTGCATGTAAGAAGGCTCAACGGTGTGAAATTGAAGTGTATTCCCGGGAAGATGGACAAAAGCTGTTGGCAGAGATACATGGAGGCATATGTGGTCACCACATTACAAGAAGAGCACTTGCCGCAAAGCTTTCCGGCAAGGCTTCTTCTGGCCGACAGCCTCCAGGATGCAAATCGCACAAGTAACCAGGTGTGAAGCGTGCTGGCCCATTCCAAGCAGATATGCTACCAGCTCAAGCTCTCCGCACGATCCCTTTATCCTCGCCATTTTCGTCTGGGGCTCGACATTCTCGCCCTTCCCGAAGTTGTCGAGGGCTTTGAGTACTTGTAATGCGTTGCTATCGACAAGTTCACAAAGTGGCCGGAAGTGGAAGCAAGGAGGAAGGTGACACGGTCGTGATCAAGTTCTTTAGGTCAATTGTTTGCCGCTTCGAATCCCTAACAGGATCATCACCGACAACGGCACACAATTTACGAGTCGCACCTTCATGCAAGACATCCAAGATCTTGGCGCCAAGGTCTGCTTTGCTTCGTTGCTCACCCGAGAAGCAACGGTCAAGCAGAGGGCAATGTCAAGCGTTGCGCGGGCTCAAGACCGTAACTTTCGACAGTGCTGCACAAGTGCGGAAGAAACTGGATTGAGGAGCTGCGGTGGTTCTTTGGTCGATCAGACGACGCCAAATCGAGCCACCGCCGCATACACCTTTCGCTCTAGTCTATGGAGCAGAGGCAGTTCTCCCCACGGAACTCAGATACGGATCACCTCGAGTGCTCGCTTATGATGAGCTTGAGCAAGAGCAGCTGCGACAAGATGACGCTACGCCTTGAGGAAGATCGTCTTCAGTGCAGACGAGCTGCTCGTTATTAAAGCAAGCTTTGCGTCTCTACCATAGCCGCAGTTAGTGCCGAAGCCTCGAGGAAGGCGACCTTTGTTCTTCGCTGCTCAGTCCGCCAAGAATTCAAACAAGTTGACGCCTTGAAGTGGGAAGGCCCTTATCGGGTGAAACGAGTCACTAGGCCCGGCGATGTCCGCTTTGAGACCGAAGATGGCATTCCGTGAGCAACTCCTGGAACATTGAGCATCTTCGTAAGTTTTACTCAGAGGCGGTTGCCGGAACCTGTTCAAGCAACCACCTTTTGTACAAGTCTTGCCGCTGTTGCATGTAATCCTTTGTACAAAGCCGGGCGCAGACCCTGTGCATCAGTAAAGCTCATGTGTTGTGCACAACTTGTCAAATTCATGCTTTCATCATTTTATTGCATGTTTTGGCTAACACTTTGTGCAAAGACCCACACCCGGTAAGCAACATCGAGCCACTAGGCTCCATGACTTTATTTTCTCTTCTTTCTCTTTCCCAAGAAAGGAAAGGTTCCCTCGCACACAAGTTAACCAGGGGGGAGGAGAAGATAATACTATGGACCAAGCGTTGCTCGAGGAAGTTTCGCCTTATCAGGGAGCAAACGACAGAAAAGCTAAGTTGCCAAAGTTTGAGCAATCAGTTTTTAAATTTTTAAGTTATCTTCCTCGAACGATAGTACTTTGTATGGAAAACCTGTGCGCAGAGGAACCAACTCATGAGCTAGTCGCGCCCTTACTTTGTTTCGAGTCCGCTCAACAACTTAAGTGAGCTGCAGCTAGTCGCGACAAGGTTGCTTGTCGGAGGCGGCATCGCCAAATAGGTCGATGTTCCAGACTCGGCGCTTTCGCGGCAAAGGTGCTCGCACCGACAAGTTCCCTAAATGCGAGGGCAGAAACGCATAAAGGAAGGAGTCTAGTAAAGGAAATAACATTGCAATGATCGCCTAAGATAGAGTATATTACTAAATAACTTGTCGCTGATCTAACAAAGTGTTCTAAATATGATCAGCAGCGACAAGGGAAAGGTAAAATTGGCGGCCTAGTTCACGCGGGTCGCCGCCAATCCGCTTGATCTTGTTCACCTTGTCCACAATGGGTGCGACAAGGGCCTTGAGCTCCTCCACGTTGGCATCTGACGGCAAGGATCTGAGGACGCCGTTGAGGTTGAGGCCTGGATTGCGGAAGGCCACCTTCATCAACACCTTCTCGAGGGCGCCGGCACAGATCTGGCGCGACTCTCGGCCACTGCTTTGGGACCTCTTCCCGAGTCGCTGGAGGCCCGCCACCGCGCCCTTGAAGAATAAGCTGAGCTTGGCGCTGGGTTGGAGATGCTCATCGGAGGAGTATGCAAGGTCCGCCATCCCCAGCCCATCACTGCTAGGATGTCGGCAAGAAGATCCAAGACCTTCGGTCCAATGCTCCACACTCTCCCTCAAGGCGCCTGGTGTCGACAAGATTCGCCAAGCAGCCTCCTCCTTGGCCTTGATCGTCTCCAACAGGCCCACCTCCCGCTCTGGCGCCGCCCATGTCTGCGTCAGAGTGGTCAGCTTTAGCTCAAGAACCGCCTTGGAATCTTTGGCGGCGTCGAGCTCCTTGCCCCTATCAGCGAGACGGCCTTGCAACTCGCCAAGAGTGTAGGCGTCCTTCTCGCGCTCGTGCTTGAGCGCGGCAAGCTCCTCGTCGCTCTTCTTGAGGCTGGCCTCCAGCTGTGCCACCTTCGCCGTCAACTCTTCCTTGGCGGCCTCGGCGGCTGCGGCAAGATCCTTCGCTTCCTTAAGCGCCCGCCAAGTGACTCCTCGCGCGACAAGCTCTTCCTCATGGCTGTCCAGTTGACCTTCACGCGCCATTTCGCTTCCTCGCTGGAGAGCTTCTCGGCGCCACCGCTGCTCCTCCTCACCTGCGGCCTTCTCAAGGATGAAGGTCGTGCGCTCTTACGCAAGTTGCTCCAGGCTTCTGCCACGCTCCGGAGAGTTTCTTGGTTGGCGCCCGAGCTCTTTCCTGCGTTCTCCATGTCCGCCTCCCGCCTCGCGACAAGTGCTTCCTGACTCCAACTTGGCTTGCCGGGCGCTTGAGAGCGACAGCAGCTTCTTCAACAGCTGCTCCTCCTCGAACTTCGCCACGCTGCTGCTGGCGCGTCCACCAGCGTCAGCCCAGCGGAGGCAAGTAGCTCACCATCGAAGGTCTCTCCTTTGACTGGCGCCCTGGAGCTCGACTCCTAGGGGAGTTTGATGAAGACGCCATCACCGGCCTTCAAGTAGGCACCGGGCTGGGGCTCCTCGGAGCCTGACGCTGCAGCAGCGGCAGGGGAGTCGGCGGTCGGCGTAGCGCCGGGCGCTCCTGCAGCCTCAGGGCCGTCAGTGCGATCGCCCGACCCCTCGCCGGCTTCTGTGTCGGCAGCCTCGGTGGCCTCCTCGCCGACAGGCTCGTCCACGACGGCCTCTTCCTCCACGACGGCCTCTTCTTCTTCCACGGCGGCTTGCCGGTGTTGGCGGCGCTTCCTCCTCGCCGGCGACCTCGACCTCCATCGGCTCGTGATCGCATTTAAGAGAGGACAGTCAAGCAAACATTCAAATAAAAGCGAGAAGAAAACAAGCCCAAGGGAAATTTTTCAAAAGGGATTACCGGCAAGGGGATCTGCAGCCATGGTCTCGACCACTGGAGGATCACTGGCGCTGTCCCTTGCCGGGGTAGCCTCCCTTGCCGGAGTAGCCTCCCTTGTCGGAGGACGCCTTGCCGGAAAATCCTCCCTTGGCGGCGTAGTCGCAGCAGACAGGATTTTGGGGGCGGCTACCGAGCCCTCCTGATGAGGCTGCTCTGCTCCTACACAAACAAGCAGTCAGATACCAATGAAGGAGAAGCACCCATGCACACCCAACAGTAAGGAGAAAACTGCATACTTACCCTGGGGCCAGCTGGGGCTGCTCGAGAAGGTTGCCGGATCCGCAAGGGGTCTCGAATCGCCTCCTGTTGCCACAGGTGAGTCGTCCTCAACGACGACCACCGGGTCTTGGCCCTCTTTGACGCTCTACGGGCTAGCGTCACGAAAAGGAAAAAGTTCAGAATCTAAGCAAGTCGATTCAAGATAAAGCAACAAAATTGAAGAAATACAAGCACAAAAGTAAAGCTTACTCTTCTTCCTCCTCCTGAGCTGAGCACGAAGAAGTCAAACTCGGCTCGCCTCCCGGTGCGACGAGGCGGAGGTGGGCTCTCTTGGCCGCTTGGCGGAGGCGTCGGCGGTGGCTCGGGAAGATCCCGCCCAGTTGTCGCGCGGTCACGGGGTGCACCAGCGGCATCGCTTACCTTGATGAGAGCGCGTCAGCAGTGCTGCTGCGGTGTGGACCCGTCTGCCGCCCGCCTCGTCTCCGGCCTTGCGGAGACGCCTCTAGCGGAGCCGGGGCTCCGTTGGCGGCAAGTCGCTGGAGGTGGAGAAGAAGCGCCTCGGCTGGTCCGCTCGACTCAGCCTCGGGTGCGACAAGCTCTTCCTCGCCGGCGAACTCCCTTCGCTCGGCAAGGCTTGCCGCCTCGGCTGCATCCGCCTCCTCCACGGTGTACCCGAAGACGCCAGCGGCAGCAGCTGTTGCCGCCTCCTCCACCCTGGTGGCAATGCGCACCATCTCCTCGTCGGTGGTGTCTCGGGTGAACCTCTTCTGCTCGTCGGAGCGGATCTGCACTTCTTCCAAAGTGTCGAAGAACTGTTGCACGATCTCGTCGGAAGGCTCTTGCCAGGTTGGAACGATCCCATGGGAATCGCACAATGGCATCATAGCGCGGATGCGGTCGAGCGCCGAGTTGTTGCACAATGGGACGACCCCCCTCGGCAACCTAAACCACTCGGGGTGATCGGGGTCGTTCTTGAACAGGTCTAGCAGCATCGCATCCAGCTCCAAGACGGTGAAATTCCAATTGAGACCCGGGCGCAGCCTCATGATGTCTGCCGCATTTTGGAACTCCCAAGCAGGCCTCCTCCTTTCCTCGCAAGGGAAGCGATGGCGCGGGCGAAGGAAGTCTGCGCCAACCGCGCTTACGGTTAGTCCGGCAAGCCCGAGGCGCAAAATCCGGTCACAGTTTATCTTCAACCTAGCATCCTCCGGCGCCAAGTTGCTCCAATCGTTGCCGCGCACTATTGGGGTTCGGCGCACGGCAGTAAAGGGCTGCGGGTTCTCCTCTACGATCCAACACCAGTTGGCTCTCCACTCCTCCAACTTGTTACGGAACTCTCCTTCCAGATAGGCTTCTTTCTTGCCGATCCTGGAGACCCAAGCTATCCCTCCGGCAAGCGGCTCTCCTCTCTCGATGCAAGGCACGAAGAAATGGCGGAAGAGTGCCACATTTGGGTGGACTCCGACAAAGTTTTCGCAAAGGTGTGCGAAAACTGCCATGGTCAAGACAGCGTTGGGAGTAAAATCAAGGAGGCGGAGGCCATATGTGTTCATGATATCGCAGAAGAACTCGGAAAAGGGCGGGCAGAGCCCGCAATAGAAGAAAAGGGCAAAGAAAGGATACCCGCTTGGGGCCAAATCAGAAGCGGAGGCGGGAGTACCTTCGCGGCGCGGATGCGCATGCCTCCGTCGACCAAAAGAGATAGAAGAGCTCCCTCCCTTTAAGGCCGAGCCGAGGAGGCGAAGATGGCCCGCTCCTTGCGCAGCGCCACGAGCCGCTGCGCCTCGGCCGACTTGACGCCCTTCCCCTTGTCGGCTTTCGGAGCCATGGCGGAGGCGACGGAGGAGGTCAACGGCGGTGAGTGCGCTTGTGGCGAAAGGGGGCGGAGCGCGGCTCTCTTCGCACTGGAGAAGAAGGGGAGAGCGGCGGTGGTTTTCAGGACAAGACGGCAATGGCGAGGTGGACGACCTGCCCCTGTTTCCCTGTTTATAAGGAGGGGGAGAGGGCGGACGTTCCGCTCTTCCTAATAAAGAACCCCCCACGACCGCGCCCACGATCTCTCGCACGACGCCACGTTCGGTGCGTGCCGTTAGTGGGGAACGTGGTGGGTCCAGGGCAAGTAACGGCGTGATCGAGGCCACGTGTGACCGTGCACTGTTTTTGGGCCTGGCCCGACAGCGCTCGGCACCGTGTGCGGCCCAGTTCGGGGCTCTGTCGGTGTACTAGAGTAGGGGTACCCTAGTATCCCGAACTTCGTGCACGCAGACAGTAAAGACCAGCGGCAAGGCTTGCCCGGTCGCCGCCGAGATCCTCCGTGGCTCCTCTAGAGCCATTCAAGAACAAAGTATTTAGCCAAGAAGACAAAGCCCGGCAAGAGGAGCTTGCCGGAAGGCCACTCAAGGCATGCAGAAGACAAGGCCCGGCAAGAGGAGCTTGTCGGGAAGGCTCGGAACGCGACAAGCCTCCGACGCGACAAGGATTCAGCCGCGGCAAGGCACTTGCCGCGGCAGGCAACCTCTCTTCATCTCCGCTCCAGCTCACCCATCAACGTGTCGCCATGGGACCACTCCATGCGCACGTGTCAAGAGGCTGTGCAGCCAGCGGAGAGCAGCGATAAGCGGCGCTGACAAGCCCGCCATCGTGGCAAACGGTGGCGCTCTGTTGCACTGTTTAAACGACAAGGACAGGCATTTAATGCTTTTGTCCCTTGCCGTCAGAGTTAGGTATTTTGCACTGTACACTGTTCAAGTAGGTGTACCAACTACTGTTTTTACATTTGAACCCTTTTCTATGTTGCCGCTTGTTGGAGACCCCTTGAGCATATAAAAGGAGGCCCGTGCGCAACATAGACGGGGGGGTTCGAACATTCCCTCACGCTAGGTTTTGTAGCTCTCATCGCTCCCTAGCAAGAACACAATACAATCGCACAAGCAGCAGGGAGTTTTATCTCTCGGAGAGCTCCGAAGCTGGGTAAACCGCTCGTGTGCCTCGCCTCGATCCGCTCTTCGTGCGATCTCCGCCCCCCTCCGAACCACAAGGGGCCTGGTCCGCCGGCCCCATAGGTGTCCGTGGGTCCGATCAGCCTCCCCGACAGTAGGATTTTTTTGGAAATTACTACGTTCCCAACAGTGGCATCCGAGCCAGGTTATTGCGTAGATGTTGTATGCACGAGTAGAACACAAGTGAGTTGTGCGCGATACAAGGCATACTGCTTACTGAGGGAGTCCTGGATTAGGGGGTCCTCGGACTGCCGGACTATATACTTTAGCCCGACTGTTGGACTATGAAGATACAAGATTGAAGACTTCGTCTCGTGTCCGTATGGGACTCTCCTTGGCGTGGAAGGCAAGCTTGGCAATACGGATATGTAGATCTCCTCCCTTGTAACCGACTCTGTGTAACCCTAGCCCCTCTCGATGTCTATATAAACCGGAGGGTTTAGTCCAGAGGACAACAACAATCATACCATAGGCTAGCTTCTAGGGTTTAGCCTCTACGATCTCGTGGTGGATCAACTCTTGTAATACTCATATCATCAAGATCAATCAAGGTGAAGTAGGGTATTACCTCCATCGAGAGGGCCCGAACCTGGGTAAACATCATGTCCCCCGCCTCTGTTACCATCCGCCTTTAGATGCAGACGATTCGGGACCCCCTACCCGAGATCTGCCGGTTTTGACACCGACATTGGTGCTTTCACTGAGAGTTCCACTGTGCCGTCACCGTAAGGCTTGATGGCTCCTTCGATCATCGGCAACGATGTGATCCAGGGTGAGGTTTTCCTCCCCGGACAGATCTTCGTATTCGGCGGCTTGCATCGGGCCAACTTCGCAGCCATCCGGAGCAGATCGAGAGCTACGCCCGCTATCGTGTCAGGTTTGGAAACTTAAACTATACCGCCGACATCCGCGGAGACTTGATCTTCGACGGATTCGAGCCCATGTCAGGTGCGCCGCACAATCACGACGAGCATGACTTAACTCTGTCGTCGGACAGTGTTCGGGAGATCACACCTGCAACTACTACGGCCCTCAATCCAGAACAAGTTACGCCATCCGAGGATGGGTGGATAGACCCCGCCACGGAGGCCACACTCTCAGTGGCGATAGATCCGAATACTGACTTCACCTCCTATGAGAGCCGTGTTGCCGAACCGCTGGATTCGTCCCCGGCCATGGGCTCCGAGCCGCTATGTCTGCGTTTCATCGAATCCGATTGGGCACCGATCATGGAGTTTACCTCCGGATATCTTTTTCAAAGACTCGCCTTTTGGCGATGTGCTAAATTCATTAAGGTCTCTCCTTGTCGAGAGATCCTTGGCGAACTATGTCCGGCTATATTGGGATGCGACGACGTAAGTAATTCGCTCCCCACCCACCACCCACTTAGTAGCCAATCGCCGACGACTTAACCGACATGCTCGACTTGGCTTCAAGACATCGACGACGGTATGGACGACGATGCAGGAGATTTAACAAGAACCACCGCCTACGTGGCTACCGGACGGCCACCTCATCATATGACATATACATGGTGGACACCCCCAAAGAAGGCGATGGCGATAAGATAGCGGAGGATAATCCCTCCAAGAAGCAATCCAAGCACCGACGTCAGCGGCGCCGCTCTAAGTTCCGCCACAGAAAAAGCAGTTATACCAGCACAAGAGACAATAACGCTCTGGATAGTGCTGAAGACGACGACAATCCCCTCCAGACAGACGTAGAGCGGGAGGATGAACAAGCTAGCCCTCCGGAATAGGCAACAGACGGAGAATCGGAGGATGACAATTATATGCCTCTCTCCGAAGATGAGGTGAGCCTCGGCGAAGAATAATTTATCATGCCTGAGGATCCCATCGAACAGGAGCGCTTCAAGCGCCGGCTTATAGCCACAGCAAACAGCCTAAAGAAAAAGAAACAACAGCTTCCAGCTGATCAGGATCTGCTAGCGGACAGATGGACTGAAGTCCTTGCGGTCGAGGAATACGAACTCGAACGCCCAACCAAGAGTTATCCAAAGCGTAGGTTGCTATCCTAACTCAAGGAGGAAGCATTGAAACCTACATCACCAGCGTATGATGCGGCTGATCGGCCACCCCATGGCCGAGACAAAGAGGCATATCAGCCCGAAGTCCAGCCTGCACCCCGCCGCCACTCAAACAAAAATACCAAGGCCCGGGGCAACACGCGGGACCTGCGAGACGTATTGGAAAACAAAGCAAAACATGCAAAATCTATCTACGGATCATGGGGGCGCGCCCCAACGCGGGACGATGACCGTCACGCCGGATATACTAAAAGCAAATCCGGTCGGGCCGAATACAGCAGACAAGACTCGCATTTAATCGCGCCGTGATATAGCCCGCATGCAGGCGCCACACACCCCCTATGCTTCACTGATGAAGTAATGGATCACAAATTCCCAGAGGGTTTTAAACCCGTAAAACATTGAATCATATGATGGCACAACAGATCCCGCGGTATGGATCAAGGATTTCCTCCTCCACATCCACATGGCTCGCGGTGATGATCTACATGCCATCAAGTACCTCCCACTAAAACTCAAAGGATCAGCTCGACATCTGAATAGCTTGACAGCAGACTCCATTGGCAGTTGGGAGAACTTGGAAGATGCATTCCTTGACAACTTCCAGGGCACTTATGTGCGGCCACTAGATGCTGATGACTTGAGCCATATAATTCAACTGCCAGGGGAATCGGCCAGGAAATTCTGGACCAGGTTCCTAACTAAGAAAAACCAAATCGTCGATTGTCCGGATGCAGAAGCCTTAGCAGCATTTAAGCATAACATCCGTGACGAGTGGCTCGCCCGGCACCTCGGCCAGGAGAAGCCGAAGTCTATGGCAGCCCTCACGACACTCATGACCCGCTTTTGCGCGGGAGAGGATAGTTGGCTGGCTCGCAGCAACAACACATCAAGGAATGCCGGCACTCCAGATGCCAAAAACACTAACGGCAGACCACGTCGTAACAGACACAAGCGCCGCAACAACGGCGGTAATGCCGAAGACACGGCTATCAATGCCGGATTCAGTGGCTCTAAATCCGGTCAGCAGAAAAAACCATTCAAAAGAAGTACTCCGGGCCCGTCCAGTTTGGACCGCATACTCGACCGCTCGTGTCAAATTCACGGCACCCCCGATAAGCCAGCGAATCACACCAACAGAGAATGCTGGGTGTTCAAGCACGCCGGCAAATTGAATGCCGAAAACAAGGACAAGGGGCTGCATAGCAACGACGAGGAGGAGCCCCGGCCGACGAACACGGGAGGACAGAAGAGGTTCCCCCCACAAGTGAAAACGGTGAACATGATATACGCAACCCACATTCCCAAGAGGGAACGGAAGCGTGCACTAAGGGATGTCTATGCGATGGAGCCAGTCGCCGCAAAGTTCAACCCATGGTCATCTTGTCCAATCACCTTTGATCGCAGGGACCACCCAACTAGTATCCGTCATGGCGGATCTGCAGCATTGTTCCTCGACCCCATCATTGACGGATTTCACCTCACTCGAGTCCTTATGGACGGCGGCAGCAGCCTGAACCTGCTCTATCAGGATACAGTGTGCAAATGGGTATAGACCCCTCGAGGATCAAACCCACTAAAACCACATTTAAAGGCATCATCCCAGGTGTAGAGGTCCATTGCACGGGCTCAATCACACTAGAAGTGGTCTTCGGATCTCCGGACAACTTCCGAAGCGAGGAGTTAATCTTCGATATTGTCTCGTTCTGCAGTGGCTATCACGCACTGCTCGGGCGAACCGCATTTGCCAGATTCAATGCGGTACCGCATTATGCATACCTCAAGCTCAAAATGACAGGACCTCGTAGGGTTATAACAGTCAATGGAAACACGGAACGCTCGCTCCGTATGGAGGAGCACACCGCGGCCCTAGCAGCAGAAGCACAAAGCAGCCTTTTAAGGCAAACCACCAATTTGGAGGTAAAGCCCCCGAACACCTTGAAGCGAGTCCGGAGTAACCTGCAACAGGATTGTCTGGCACGTTCAGAGCTTGCCTAGCAATTCGGCCCCCGTCCTAGTCCCAGTCAAGCGGCGAAATCAGTGCCGCGTGCACATAATTACGCACTAAAAATGCCATGGGCATAGGCGGGGGCACGGCCAGGGCACGTACCACAATGCGGCTCAACCGCCCCGGTGGCTGTCTACCTTTATCATTTTTCTCTCTTTCAGGACCTTACTCTCTGGAAGCCCTTTCCGGCAGTCTAATCGTTGAACTCACGGCGGTAAGGGAATACCAAGGAAGCAAGACGGTCTGACGTACAAGGGAATCCTCAGGTGGTCTCTGATAACGACAAATATACTTGTTTTACATCCCAAACGCAGCTTGCCCTTGGATAGGACATGTCAAATAGTCCTATTTTTTGCCTATTGCACTACTTGTATCCATACGCTTTGGTGTACTATTTAAATAAACAATGCATAGCGTTAGCCTATTATTGCATCCCCCTTTTCTTTTTCTTTTTCTTTTCCTTGTCTGCCTATTTACAGATTGCACACGTACATTCTGGTACGACTAGTACGCCAGGGGCTTCAGTATAGCCCATAATACGGCGCGAGAAGTCCGAACACTTTCGACAGTGCAGCACCCCAAACTTATAGCATTATATGCATCAGCTCCGAATCATGTCTTGGGTCAATAGTTGGGTTTGCCCGGCTCCCATGTTTTGGTACCTTACGTTCCGCAATATCGGCTAAGGTAGCGCTGGGAGAACTACTGCGATTGTGTCCTGATTCTTCCGGACGAGCACCTCAAAGAGAAAAAGCCGAAACCGACTGTCATGATGAGGCGAGAGCTGGTCGCTGTTCGAGAGGTCTCAAGTCCTTAAAGACTTTTTTCCGCTGGGCGAGGAGTCGGCCTTGCCCGACTTAGGCGTATATAGCGCCCCAAATTCGCCTTCGAACACTAGGGGCTTCGCCAAAATTTAAAATTGTAGACTTCTATGGCTAAGGGAGTGATAAAGCTTTATAGTCCGATTGCGGGTTCAGGTCTTTGAACACCTCCTTTGAAGGACCCAAAATTGGGATAAAGAGTGCTCAGGTTTATCCCGATCACCCCAGGACTAGTTACATGAGGGCAGAAGCCGACGACTAGCCAACTCTCAGATTTCATAAACGGCCGCACAGAAGGTAATATTTTAAATTAACAAGCGTGGTATAGCACAAATGAACTCGTTTCATATTACAGGATCACATGAGTACATTCATTCGAATATTACATCTCTGGCACATTCCTCTGCCACAAGGCGAGAACCCTTCAGGACACTGTCATAATACATTTCGGTGTGGCGATGCTCCTTGCCCTCCGGCGGCCCCTCCATCACCATCTTTGCGGCGTCCAGCTTCGCCCAGTGCACCTTCGCCCGGGCAAAAGCCCTGCGCGCACCCTCGATGCAGATGGACCGCTTTATGACTTCGAGCCGTGGGAAGGCATTCACAAGCCACCTCACCGGGCTGAAGTAGCTATTAGGCAGGGGCTCGCCAGGCCACATCCGGACTATAAGACCCTTCATGGCCTGTTCGGCCACCTTGTGGAGCTCGACCAGTTGCTTCAGCTGGTCGCTCAAGGGCATTGGGTGTTCGGTCCCAGTATATCGAGACCGTAACAACTTCTCCATCGAGCTCCCTCCTCAGCCCGGTAGAACTCCGCGCATCCGGCTAATCGTGGGGAAGATCTGCGAACGCTTCTGGAGAGCTCTGAACTCGGGTAAGTAAAAGGAAAGTTTCCTTCACATGCTTGCTTTGCATAATGAATGCCTTACCCGCTGCTATCTTCTTAACCGACTCAATTTCCTGGAGGGCCTTTTGGGCTTCGGCCTTGGCGTTTAATGCGCCGAGGGCCTTCGCATGGCTTCGGACTCGCGTCTTAGAGTCAAGCTCCAAGGACTCGTGTTGTTTGCTGAGAGCCTGGAGCTATTGCTGCACCTCGCCCACACGGGCTTCTTGCTTTTCTCGCTCGCTGCGCTCCTTGGCCGCTTTGTCTTCGGCCTCGGATAGCGCCTTCTGCAGGGTCGCCACTTCGGTCATGGCCCCTAGCAAAATTCATGGCGATCCTATTATTCCAAAACCAAATTTTAATAATGTACAGACGGGGTATGACTTACCTTTGTTCTCTTCGAGCTGCCTCTTGGTAAGGCCGAGCTCTTCCTTGGACCGCTCAAGGTCCTGCTTCAGCGCAGCGACCTCTGCAGTACGTGCGGCAGCGGCTAGCAGTGGAGCCTGCATATGCACATAGACATATTCCAATTAGACTCCTACGGTCATTATTTGATCCTCTATTCGGCCTTTCTTCGCGAACACCAAACAGGGGGCTACTGTCTATGCTCTAACATTTTCTTATAATTTGATTACTTACCAGAAAGCCTGTTAGGAGGCTGGCACAGGCTTCAGTCAGTCCGCTTTTGGCGGACTAAACCTTCTCGATCACCGCACTCATGATAGTGCGGTGCTCTTCGTCGATAGAAGCGCTGCAAAGCACTTCCAACAAGTTGTCCGGTGCCTCTGGATGGACAGAGGTCACCGGCATAGGCGGCTTGCCCCTCTTGGCGAGGGGTCGCCAATAGAGTCTGAAACCACTAAAGGTTCCGGCGCAGTATTCGGCTGGGGGGCGAATTTGCTGCCCCCGCCATGGAGCCCATGGGATTCTTGCTCCCCTTGCGCCCATGGTCCGGAATACCGCCTTGAGGTGCCTCCAGGACAACCTCCCCTCGACTTGGTGCCCTTTGAGACAACACCTCGACATTGTCCATAGGGCGAGGGGAGGAGGCGGTCGGAAGTGAATCGTTGTTCAAATCCGACGGGTCCAAAGAACCATCCGACGAAGATACGTCGATATGGGCTCGGGACGGACTGCATAATCATGTTCGGCGTGATGAGAAGCAGTACTATAAGACGTACCATGAATTACTATGGTATCCGGATACTTACGACTTCGCCAAGGGCTTGTCCCTCGGCAGCCACTCGTCGTCGCTATAGGCGGCCATCGTGGAGCAGTCCGGGAGGAGGGTCCTTCCCTTCGTGGACCCTTCGGCCTCCCCGGATGGGGCGGCCTTCCTTTTCTTGTCTCCCCCGGCAGGAGGGGGAGAACTTTCTTCTTCCTCCTCCTCGTCTTCGGGGGAGGAGTGCGCCTTGGTGTTTTCGGACGATGCGTCTGATATAACCTTGCGCCGGAGACCCTTCCTGGTCCCCGTGGCCTTCTTCTTGGCCTTCTTCACCGGCACCTCGTAAGGCGCCGGAACCAGCATCTCCGTTAGGAGAGCATCTGCTGGATCTTCGGGCAGGGGGGCTGGACAATCGATTAGCTCCATTGTTGCTACCCAGTCCTGTTAAATGGCGTGGAGGCTTAGATCCCACGCATGGTTAAAACTGGAGAAAATGAACATCTTATGAGATATAAAAGACTTACCGGATTGGCAGGACGCTTTGCGCTAAGCCCACAATCCTCGGTGAGGGGAGGAGGTACCTCAGCGCCCTTGAACAGCACCTTCCAGACGTCTTTATGCGTCGTGACGAAGAACTCTCGCAGTGTTTGGTGCTCGGCCGGGTTAAACTCCCACATGTTGAATGCCCGTCGTTGACACGGGAGGATCCGGTGGAAGAGCATGACCTGGACCATGTTGACGAGCTTGATTTTCTTGCTCATCATGTTCCTGATACATTTATGGAGTCCGGTTAGCTCCACCGATGAACCCCAGGACATGCCCTTCTCTTTCCAGGAGGTGAGCCGCATGGGGATTCCAGGTCGAAATTTGGGGGCCAGCACCCAGTTGGTGTCGCGCGGCTCGGTGATGTAGAACCACCCTGATTGCCACCCCTTTATGGTCTCCACATAGGAGCCTTCGAGCCAGGTGACATTAGGCATTTTTCCCACCATGGCGCCTCCGCACTCCGCTTGCTGGCCGACCACCACCTTCGGTTTAACATTGAAGGTCTTCAGCCACAGGCCTAAGTGGGGCTTGATGCGGAGGAAGGCCTCGCACACGACGATAAACACCGAGATGTTGAGGATGAAATTGGGGGCCAGATCGTGAAAATCCAGCCCATAGTAGAACATGAGCCCGCGGACAAACGGGTGAAGGGGAAATCCCATCCATGGACGAAGTGGGTGAAAAACCACCTCTCTCATGGGGTTCAGGAGTAGGACGATCTCGCCCCGATCCGGCAATGGCAGTGCGATATTCGCTGCCAGATACCCTGCTCCTCAGAGCTTTAGGATGTTCTCCTCCAGAAGCGGAGGAGACCATCCACTTGCCTCCCGCTCCGGACATGCTTGGAGTGGTTTGAGGAGAAAATGCGAACTTGGGTGCTGGAGCTCGAGTGCGCAAGAATGGATGAGCAAGGAGGAATAAGGCGTGGGCAAAAAAGGAGGAATCCTCATCCCTTTATAAGGGCGGAAGAAACTATGCGCCTCCCCACCTGCCTGGTTAACTCGCTTATTCCCCAAGCGCCGTAATTAATGGCGTGGTTGGGTTACCCACACCTGTATTGATGAGAATCCCATGATAAGGGGACACGATCTCTGCTTCGACAAGACGTGCCAAGGAAACCGCCTCGCAATATGTGCAGTAGCTGGTTGAGAAAAATGGTTCGAATAATGACCGGGCCGTGGTGTGATGTCATACCGCTGAATGTGTCAGCAGATTAGATTTGTGGAAATATTATTCTCTTTACGGTGGTATGTGGAATTTGTTTTGCAGAGCCGGACACTATCCTTGTGTTCAAGATCTTCTATGGAGTATTCGGAGGAAGAACCCGCCTTGCAATGCCGAAGACAATCTACGCGCCGGACTCATCGTCATTGAAGCCTGGTTCAGGGGCTACTGAGGGAGTCCTGGATTAGGGGCTCCTCGGACAGCCGGACTATATACTTTAGCCGGACTGTTGGACTATGAAGATACAAGATTGAAGACTTCGTCCCATGTCCAGATGGGACTCTCCTTGGCGTGGAAGGCAAGCTTGGCAATACAGATATGTAGATCTCCTCCCTTGTAACCGACTCTCCATGTCTCACGCTGTCATGCTGATGGAACTCTCCCGTGAAGCTCCGCTGGATCGGAGTTCGTGGGACGTCATCGAGCTGAACGTGTGCAGAACTCAGAGGTGCCGTACGTTTGGTACTTGGATCAGTCAGATCGTGAAGACGTTCGACTACATCAACCGCGTTCTCATAACGCTTCCGCTTACGGTCTACGAGGGTACATGGACGATACTCTTCCCTCTCGTTGCTATGCATCACCATGATCTTGCGTGTGCGTAGGTGTCGGTGTACTAGAGTAGGGGTACCCTAGTATCCCGAACTCGCAGACGGACGATTTGCAAAGACTTCGCTGCAAGGCTTGCTTGGGCGCCGCCGAGATCCTCCGTGGCTCCTCTAGAGCCATTCAAGAACAAAGTATTTAGCCAAGAAGACAAAGCCCGGCAAGAGGAGCTTGCCGGGAAGGCCACTCAAGGCACGCAGAAGACAAGGCCCCGGCAAGAGGAGCTTGTCGGGAAGGCTCGGAACGCGACAAGCCTCCGACGTGACAAGGATTCAGCCGCGGCAAGGCACTTGCCGCGGCAGGCAACCTCTCTTCATCTCTGCTCCAGCTCACCCATCAACGTGTCGCCATGGGACCACTCGATGCGCACGTGTCAAGAGGCTGTGCAGCCAGCGGAGAGCAGCGATAAGCGGCGCTGACAAGCCCGCCATCGTGGCAAATGGTGGCGCTCTGTTGCACTGTTTAGACGACAAGGACAGGCATTTAATGATTTTGTCCCTTGCCGTCAGAGTTAGGTATTTTGCATCGCATAATCGCTCAAGTAGGTGTACCAACTACTGTTTTTACATTTGTACCCTTTTCTATGTTGCCGCTTGTCGAGACCCTTGAGCATATAAAAGGAGGCCCGTGCGCAACATAGACGGGGTTCGAACATTCCCTCACGCTTAGGTTTTGTAGCTCTCATCGGCTCCCTAGCAAGAACACAATACAATCGGACAAGCAGCAGAGGAGTTTTATCTCTCCAGAGCTCGAAGCTGGGTAAACCGCTTCGTGTGCCTCGCCTCGATCCGCTCTTCGATGCGATCTCCGCCCCCTCCGAACCACAAGGGGCCTGGTCCATGACCCCCATAGGTGTCCGTGGGTCCGATCAGCCTCCCCGACAGTAGGATTTTTTTGGAAATTACTACGTTCCCAACAGTGGCATCCGAGCCAGGTTATTGCGTAGATGTTGTATGCACGAGTAGAACACAAGTGAGTTGTGCGCGATACAAGGCATACTGCTTCTTGAGGAGTCTGGATTAGGGGTCCTCGGACTGGGACTATATACTTTAGCCCATTTGTTGGACTATGAAGATACAAGATTGAAGACTTTGTCTCGTGGTCCGGATGGGACTCTCCTTGGCGTGGAAGGCAAGCTTGGCAATACGGATATGTAGATCTCCTCCTTGTAACCGACTGTGTAACCCTAGCCCTCCGGTGTCTATATAAACCGGAGGGTTTAGTCCGTAGCACAACAACAATCATACCATAGGCTAGCTTCTAGGGTTTAGCCTCTATGATATCATGGTAGATCAACTCTTGTAATACTCATATCATCAATATCAATCAAGCAGGAAGTAGGGTATTACCTCCATCGAGAAGGCCCGACCCTGGGTAAACATCGTGTCCCCCGCCTCCTATTACCATCTGCCTTAGACGCACAGTTCGGGACCCCCTACCCGAGATCCGCCGGTTTTGACACCGACACTTACCAGCATGTCATACTTTGGTTCGGCGGTATTGTTGGATGAAGCGGCCCGGACCGACATTACGCGTACACTTACGCGAGACTGGTTCTACCGACGTGCTTTGCACACATTGTGTGGCGGGTGTCAGTTTCTCCAACTTTAGTTGAACCGAGTGTGACTACGCCCGGTCCTTGAGAAGGTTAAAACAGCACTAACTTGACGAACTATCATTGTGGTTTTGATGCGTAGGTAAGAACGGTTCTTGCTCAGCCCGTAGCAGCCATGTAAAACTTGCAACAACAAAGTAGAGGATGTCTAACTTGTTTTTGTAGCGCATGTTGTGATGTGATATGGTCAAGACATGATGCTATATTTATTGTATGAGATGATCATGTTCTGTAACGGAGTTATGGGCAACTGGCAGGAGCCATATGGTTGTCGCTTTATTGTATGCAATGCAATATACATAATTGCTTTACTTTATCACTAAGCGGTAGCGATAGTCGTAGAAGAAATAGTTGGTGAGACGACAACGATGCTATGATGGAGATCAAGGTGTCGCGCCGGTGACGATGATGATCATGACGGTGCTTTGGAGATGGAGATCAAAGGCACAAGATGATGATGGCCATATCATATCACTTATATTGATTGCATGTGATGTTTACCCTTTATGCATCTTATTCTGCTTTGTTTGACGGTAGCATTATAAGATGATCTCTCACTAAATTTCAAGGTAAAAGTGTTCTCCCTGAGTATGCACCGTTGCCAAAGTTCGTCGTGTCGAGACACCACGTGATGATCGGGTGTCATAAGCTCAACGTTCATATACAACGGGTGCAAGCCAGTTTTGCACACGCAGAAATACTCGGGTTAAACTTGACGAGCCTAGAATATACAGATATGGCCTCGGAACACTGAGACTGAAAGGTCGAGCATGAATCATATAGTAGATATGATCAACATAGTGATGTTCACCATTGAAAATTACTCCATCTCACGTGATGATCAGACATGGTTTAGTTGATATGGATCACGTGATCACTTAGATGATTAGAGGGATGTCTATCTAAGTGGGAGTTATTAAGTAATATGATTAATTGAACTTTAATTTATCATGAACTTAGTCATGGTAGTATTAGCATATCTATGTTGTAGATCAATAGCTCGTGTTTAGCTCCCCTGTTTTATTTTTGATATGTTCCTAGAGAAAACTAAGTTCAAAGATGTTAGTAGCAATGATGTGGATCGGATCCGTGATCTGAGGATTATCCTCATTGCTGCATAGAAGAATTATGTCCTTGATGCACCGCTAGGTGACGGACCTATTGCAGGAGCATATGCAGACATTATGAACGTTTGGCAAAGCTCGGTATGATGACTACTTGATAGTTTAGTGCACCATGCTTTACGGCTAAGAATCGGGGCTTCAAAGACGTTTTGAACGCCACGTAACATATGAGATGTTCCAAGAGTTGAAATTAGTATTTCAGACTCATGCCCATGTCGAAAGGTATGAGACCTTTGACAAGTACTTTGCCTACAAAATGGAGGAGAATCCAACCAGTGAGCATGTGCTCAGATTGTCTGAGTACTACAATTACAATTACTTGAATCAAGTGGGAGTTAATCTTTCGGATAAGATAGTGATTGATAGAGTTCTCTAGTCACTATCACCAAGTTACTAGAACTACGTGATGAACTATAATATGCAAGGGATAGCAGAAATGATTCCCAAGCTCTTCGTGATGCTGAAATCGACGAAGGTAGAAATCAAGAAAAGCATCAAGTGTTGATGGTTGACAAGACAGCTAGTTTCAAGAAAAGGGTAAAGGGAAGAAGGGTAACTTCAAGAAGAACGGCAAGCAAGTTGCTGCTCAAGTGAAAAAGCCCAAGTCTAGACCTAAGACTGAGACTAAGTGCTTCTACTGCAAAGGGACTGGTCACTGGAAGCAGAACTACCCCAAGTATTTGGCGGATAAGAAGGATGGCAAAGTGAAAAAAGGTATATTTGATATACATGTTATTGATGTATACTTACTGGTGTTTATAGCAACCCCTCAGTATTTGATACTAGTTCAGTTGCTAAGATTAGTAACTCGAAACGGGAGTTGCAGAATGAACAAAAACTAGTTAAGGGCGAGGTGACGATGTGTGTTGGAAGTAGTTCCAAGATTGATAGGATCATCATCGCACACTCCCTATACTCTCGGGATTAGTGTTGAACCTAAATAAGTGTTATTTGGTGTTTGCGTTGAGCATAAATATGATTTGATCATATTTATTGCAATACAGTTATTCATTTAAATTAGAGAATAATTGTTGTTCTGTTTACATGAATAAAACCTGTTGGGGAACGTAGTAATTTCAAAAAAATTCCTACGCACACGCAAGATCATGGTGATACATAGCAACGAGAGGGGAGAGTGTTGTCCATGTACCCTCGTAGACCGACAGCGGAAGCGTTATGACAACGCGGTTGATGTAGTCGTACGTCTTCACGGCCCGACAGATCAAGCACCGAAACTATGGCACCTCTGAGTACACGTTCAGCTCGATGACGATCCCCGGACTCCGATCCAACAAAGTGTCGGGGAAGAGTTCCACAAGACGACGGCGTGGCAGGACGATCTTGATGTTCTACCATCGCAGGGCTTCGCCTAAGCACCGCTACAATATTATCAATGATTATGGTGGAGGGGGGCACCGCACACGGCTAAGAGATCAATGATCAATTGTTGTGTCTAGAGGTGCCCCCTGCCCCCGTATATAAAGGAGCAAGGGGGAGGGGGTGGCCGGCCAGGAGGAGGCGCGCCAGGGAAGAGTCCTACTCCTACCGGGAGTAGGACTCCCTCCTTTCCTTGTCCAACTAGGAGAGGGGGAAGGAAGGGAGAGAGGAGAGGAAGGAAAGGGGGGGCACGCGGCCTGCCCTGGCCGCCCCTCCTCTGCTCCACTTTGGGCCCATGAGGCCCATTAACCCCCCGGGGGGTTCCGGTAACCCCCCGGTACTCCGTTCTATATCCGATAACACCCGGAACTATTCCTGTGTCTGAATATAGTCGTCCAATATATCAATCTTTATGTCTCGACCATTTCGAGACTCCTCGTCATGTCCGTGATCACATCCGGGACTCCAAACAACCTTAGGTACATCAAAATATATAAACTCATAATGAAACTGTCATCGTAACGTTAAGCGTGCGGACCCTACGGGTTCGAGAACAATGTAGACATGACCGAGACATGTCTCTGGTCAATAACCAATAGCGGAACCTGGATGCTCATATTGGCTCCTACATAATCTACGAAGATCTTTATCGGTCAGACCGCATAACAACATACGTTGTTCCCTTTGTCATCGGTATATTACTTGCCCGAGATTCGATCGTCGGTATCTCAATACCTAGTTCAATCTCGTTATGGGCAAGTCTCTTTACTTGTACCGTAATACATCATCCCGCAACTATCTCATTAGTTGCAATGCTTGCAAGGCTTAAGTGATGTGCATTACCGAGAGGGTCCAGAGATACCTCTCCCAGCAATCGGAGTGACAAATCCTAATCTCGAAATACGCCAACCCAACAAGTACCTTTAGAGACACCTGTAGAGCACCTTTATAATCACCCGATTCACGTTGTGATGTTTGGTAGCACACAAAGTGTTCCTCCGGTAAATGGGAGTTGCATAATCTCATAGTCATAGAACATGTATAAGTCATGAAGAAAGCAATAGCAACATACTAAACGATCGAGTGCTAAGCTAACGGAATGGGTTAAGTCAATCACATCATTCTCCTAATGATGTGATCCCGTTAATCAAATGACAATCCATGTCAATGGCTAGGAAACTTAACCATCTTTGATCAATGAGCTAGTCAAGTAGAGGCATACTAGTGACACTCTGTTTGTCTACACATGTATCATGTTTCCGGTTAATACAATTCTAGCATGAATAATAAACATTTATCATGAAATAAGGAAATAAATAATAGCTTTATTATTGCCTCTAGGGCATATTTCCTTTAGTCTCCCACTTGCACTAGAGTCAATAATCTAGTTCACATTGCCATGTGATTTAACATCAATGGTTCACATCACCATGTGGTTAACACCCATAGTTCACATCGTCATGTGACCAACACTCAATGGGTTTACTAGATTCAGTAATCTAGTTCACATCTCTATGTGATTAACACCCAAAGAGTACTAAGGTGTGATCATGTTTTGCTTGTGAGACAAGCTTAGTCAACGGGTCTGCCAAAATTCAGATCCATATGTATTTTGCAAATTTCTATGTCTACAATGCTCTCCACGGAGCTACTTTAGCTAATTGCTCCCACTTTCAATATGTATCCAGATTGAGACTTAGAATCATCTGGATTAGTGCCAAAACTTGCATCGACGTAACCCTTACGGCGAACCTTTTTGTCACCTCCATAATCGAGAAACATATCCTTATTCCACTAAGGATAATTTTTGACCGCCGTCCAGTGATCTACTCCTAGATCACTATTGTACTCCATTGCCAAAATCAGTGTAGGGTATACAATAGATCTGGTACACAGCATGGCATACTTTATAGAACCTATGGCTGAGGCATAGGGAATGACTTTCATTCTCTTTCTATCTTCTGCCGTGGTCGGGCTTTGAGTCTTACTCAATTTCACACCTAGTAACACAGGCAAGAACTCTTTCTTTGACTGTTCCATTTTGAACTACTTCAAAATCTTGTCAAGGTATGTACTCATTGAAAAAACTTATCAAGCGTCTTGATCTATCTCTATAGATCTTGATGCTCAATATGTAAGCAGCTTCACCGAGGTATTTCTTTGAAAAACTCCTTTTAAACACTCCTTTATGCTTTGCAGAATAATTCTACATTATTTCCGATCAACAATATGTCATTCACATATACTTATCCGGAATGCTGTAGTGCTCCCACTCACTTTCTTGTAAATACAGGCTTCACCGCAACTCTGTATAAAACTATATGTTTTGATCAACTTATCAAAGCGTATATTCCAACTCCGAGATGCTTGCACCAGTCCATAGATGGATCGCTGGAGCTTGCATATTTTGTTAGCACCTTAGGATTGACAAAACCTTCTGGTTCCATCATATACAACTCTTCTTTAATAAATTCATTACGGAATGCAGTTTTGTTTATCCATTTGCCAGATTTCATAAAATGCGGCAATTGCTAACATGATTCGGACAGACTTAAGCATAGATACGAGTGGGAAACTCTCATCATAGTCAACACCTTTGAACTTGTCGGAAAAAAAATTGCGACAATTCTAGCTTTGTAGATAGTAACACTACTATCAGCGTCCGTCTTCCTCTTGGAGATCCATTTATTTTCTATGGCTTGCCGATCATCGGGCAAGTCAACCAAAATCCACACTTTGTTCTCATACATGGACCCCATCTCAGATTTCATGGCTTCAAGCCATTTTGCGGAATCTGGGCTCACCATCACTTCTTCATAGTTCGTAGGTTCACCATGATCTAGTAGCATGACTTCCAGAACAGGATTACTGTACCACCCTGGTGCGGATCTTACTCTGGTTGATCTACGAGGTTCAGTAACAACTTGATTTGAAGTTTCATGATCATCATCATTAACTTCCTCACTAATTGGTGTAAGTGTCACAGAAACCGGTTTCTGTGATGAACTATTTTCCAATAAGGGAGCAGGTACAATTACCTCATCAAGTTCTACTTTCCTCCCACTCACTTCTTTCGAGAGAAACTCCTTCTCTAGAAAGGATCCATTCTTAGCAACGAATGTCTTGCCCTCGGATCTGTGATAGAAGGTGTACCCAACAGTCTCCTTTGGGTATCCTGTGAAGAAATATTTCTCCGATTTGGGTTTGAGCTTATCAGGATGAAACTTTTTCATATAAGCATCACAACCCCAAACTTTAAGAAACGACAACTTTGGTTTCTTGCCAAACCACAGTTCAGATTGTGTCGTCTCAACGGACTTAGATGGTGCCCTTTTTAACGTGAATGCAGCTATCTTTAATGCATAACCCCAAAAACGATAGTGGTAAATCAGTAAGAAACATCATAGATTGCACTATATCCAATAAAGTACGGTTATGACGTCCGGACACACCATTATGTTGTGGTGTTCCAGGTGGCGTGAGTAGTGAAACTATTTCACATTGTTTTAACTGAAGACCAAACTCGTAACTCAAATATTCTTCTCCACGATCAGATCATAGAAACTTTATTTTCTTGTTACGATGATTCTCCGCTTCACTCTGAAATTCTTTGAACTTTTCAAATGTTTCAGACTTGTATTTCATCAAGTAGATATACCCATATCTGCTCAAATCATCTGTGAAGGTCAGAAAATAATGATACTTGTCGCGAGCCTTAATATTCATCGGACCACATACATCGGTATGTATGATTTCCAACAAATATGTTGCTCGCTCCATTGTTCCGGAGAACGGAGTCTTTAGTCATCTTGCCCATAAGGCATGGTTCGCAAGCATCAAGTGATTCATAATCAAGTGATTCCAAAATCCCATCAGCATGGAGTTTCTTCATGCACTTTACACCAATATGACCTAAACGGCAGTGCCACAAATAACTTGCACTATCATTATTAACTTTGCTTCTTTTGGCTTCAATATTATGAATATGTGTATCACTACGATCGAGATCCAACAAACCATTTTCATTGGGTGTATGACCATAGAAGGTTTTATTCATGTAAATAGAACAACAATTATTCTCTAATTTAAATGAATAACCGTATTGCAACAAACATGATCAAATCATATTCATGCTCAATGCAAACACCAAATAACACTTATTTAGTTTCAACACTAATCCCGAAAGTATAGGGAGTGTGCGATGATGATCATATCAATCTTGGAACTACTTCCAACACACATCGTCACCTCGACTTTTACTAGTTTACATTTTATTACGTAACTCCCGTTTCGAAGTTACTACTCTTAGCAACCGAACCAGGTATCAAATGCCGAGGGGTTGCTATAAACACTAGTAAAGTACACATCAATAACATGTATATCCAATATACCTTTGTTCACTTTGCCATCCTTCTTATCCACCAATTACTTGGGGTAGTTCCGCTTCTAGTGACCAGTCCCTTTGCAGTAGAAGCACTCAGTCTCAGGCTTAGGTCTAGACTTGGGCTTCTTCACTTGAGCAGCAACTTGCTTGCCGTTCTTCTTGAAGTTCCCCTTCTTCCCTTTGCCCTTTTCTTGAAACTAGTGGTCTTGTTAACCATCAACACTTGATGTTTTTCTTGATTTCTACCTTCGTTGATTTCAGCATCACGAAGAGCTTGGGAATTACTTTCTTCATCCCTTGCATATTATAGTTCATCACGAAGTTCTACTAACTTGGTGATTGTGACTAGAGAATTCTGTCAATCACTATTTTATCTGGAAGATTAACTCCCACTTGATTCAAGCGATTGTAGTACCCAGACAATCTGAGCACATGCTCACTGCTTGAGCTATTCTCCTCCATCTTTTATCGGGTATTTTCTTGAAATATTAACTTCAACTCCTGGAACATCTCATATGGTCCATGACGTTCAAAACATCTTTGAAGTCCCAATTCTAAGCCGTTAAGCATGGTGCACTAAACTATCAAGTAGTCATCACATTGAGCTAGCCAAACGTTCATAACGTCTGCATCTGCTCCTGCAATAGGTCTATCACCTAGCGGTGCATCAAGGACATAATTCTTACAGGTGCAATGAGGATAAACCTCGGATCACGGATCCAATCCGCATCATTGCTACTATCATCTTTCAACATATTTTTCTCTAGGAACATATCAAAATAAACACAGGGAAGCAATAACGCGAGCTATTGATCTACAACATAATTTGCAAAATACTATCAGGACTAAGTTCATGATAAATTTAAGTTCAATTAATCATATTACTTAAGAACTCCCACTTAGACAGACATCCCTCTAATCTTCTAAGTGATCACGTGATCCATATCAACTAAACCATGTCCGATCATCACGTGAGATGGAGTAGTTTCAATGGTGAACATCACTATGTTGATCATATCTACTATATGATTCAAGCTCGACCTTTCTACGTGTTACGAGGCCATATCTGTTATATGCTAGGCTCGTCAAGTTTAACCTGAGTATTCCGCGTGTGCAACTGTTTTGCACCCGTTGTATTTGAACGTAGAGCCTATCACACCCGATCATCACGTGGTGTCTCAGCACGAAGAACTTTCGCAACGATGCATACTAAGGGAGAACACTTTTACTATGATAATTTAGTGAGGGATCATCTTATAATGCTACCGTCAATCAAAGTAAGATAAGATGCATAAAAGATAAACATCACATGCAATCAATATAAGTGATATGATATGGCCATTATCATCTTGTGCTTGTGATCTCCATCTCCGAAGCACCGTCATGATCACCAACGTCACCGCGCCGACACCTTGATCTTCATCGTAGCATCGTTGTCGTCTCGCCAATCTTATGCTTGCGACTATCGCTACCGCTTAGTGATAAAGTAAAGCATTACAGGGGATTGCATTGCATACAATAAAGCGACAACCATATGGCTCCTGCCAGTTGCCGATAACTCGGTTACAAAACATGATCATCTCATACAATAAAATTTAGCATCATGTCTTGACCATATCACATCACGACATGCCCTGCAAAAACAAGTTAGACGTCCTCTACTTTGTTGTTGCAAGTTTTACGTGGCTGCTACGGGCTTAGCAAGAACCAATCTTACCTACGCATCAAAACCACAACGATAGTTTGTCAAGTTGGTGTTGTTTTAACCTTCGCAAGGACCGGCGTAGCCACACTCGGTTCTACTAAAGTTGGAGAAACCGACACCCGCCACCACAATGTGCAAAGCACGTCGGTAGAACCAGTCTCGCGTAAGCGTACGCGTAATGTCGGTCCGGGCCGCTTCACCAACAATACCACCGAACCAAAGTATGACATGCTGGTAAGCAGTATGACTTATATCGCCCACAACTCACTTGTGTTCTACTCGTGCAAATAACATCAACACATAAAACCTAGGCTCGGATGCCACTGTTGGGGAACGTAGTAATTTCAAAAAAAATCGTACGCACACGCAAGATCATGGTGATGCATAGCAACGAGAGGGGAGAGTGTTGTCCATGTACCCTCATAGACCGACAGCGGAAGCGTTATGACAACGCGATTGATGTAGTCGTACGTCTTCACAGCCCGACCGACCAAGCACCGAAACTACGGCACCTCCGAGTTCTTGCACACGTTCAGCTCGATGACGATCCTCGGACTCCGATCCAGCAAAGTGTCGGGAAAGAGTTCTCATCACGACGACGTGGTGATGATCTTGATGTTCTACTGTCGCCAGGGCTTCGCCTAAGCACCGCTACAATATTATCGACGATTATGGTGGAGGGGGGCACCGCACACGGCTAAGAGATCAATGATCAATTGTTGTGTCTAGAGGTGCCCCCCGCCTCAGATATAAAGGAGCAAGGGGAGGCGGCCGGCCAGAGGAGGCGCGCCAGGAGGAGTCCTACTCCCACCGGGAGTAGGACTCCTCCTTTCCTTGTCCAACTAGGGAGGGAAGGAAGGAGAGAGGAGAGAGAGAAAGGAAGAGGCGCCCCTCCTAGTCCAATTGGGACTAGAGGGGAGGTCGTGACCTGCCTGCCGCCCTCCTCTGCTCCACTTTGGGCCCATGAGGCCCATTAACCCCCCGGGGGGTTCCGGTAACCCCCCGGTACTCCGTTCTATATCCGATAACACCCGGAACTATTCCTGTGTCCGAATATAGTCGTCCAATATATCAATCTTTATGTCTCGACCATTTCAAGACTCCTCATCATGTCCGTGATCACATCCGCGACTCCGAACAACCTTCGGTACATCAAAATATATAAACTCATAATGAAAGCATCGCATCGTAACGTTAAGCGTGCGGACCCTACGGGTTCGAGAACAATGTAGAAATGACCGAGACATGTCTCCGGTCAATAACCAATAGCGGAACCTATATGCTCATATTGGCTCCTACATATTCTATGAAGATCTTTATCGGTCAGACCGCATAACAACATACGTTGTTCCCTTTGTCATCGATATGTTACTTTCCCGAGATTCGATCGTCGGTATCTCAATACCTAGTTCAGTATCGTTACTGGCAAGTCTCTTTACTCGTTCCGTAATACATCATCTCGCAACTAACTCATTAGTTGCAATGCTTGCAAGGCTGAAGTGATGTGCATTACCGAGAGGGCCCAGAGATACCTCTCCGACAATCGGAGTGACAAATCCTAATCTTGAAATACGCCAACCCAACAAGTACCTTCAGAGACACATGTAGAGCACCTTTATAATCACCCAGTTATGTTGTGATGTTTGGTAGCACACAAAGTGTTCCTCCGGTAAACGGGAGTTGCATAGTCTCATAGTCATAGGAACATGTATAAGTCATGAAGAAAGCAATAGAAACATACTAAATGATCGAGTGCTAAGCTAACGGAATGGGTCAAGTCAATCACATCATTTTCCTAATGATGTGATCCCGTGAATCAAATGACAACCCATGTCAATGGCTAGGAAACTTAACCATCTTTGATCAACGAGCTAGTCAAGTAGAGGCATACTAGTGACACTGCTTGTCTATGTATTCACACATGTATCATGTTTCCGGTTAATACAATTCTAGCATGAATAATAAACATTTATCATGAAATAAGGAAATAAATAATAACTTTATTATTGCCTCTAGGGCATATTTCCTTCAAAACCTTCTATGGTCATACACCTAATGAAATGGTTTGTTGGATATCGATCGTAGTGATACACATATTCATAATATTGAAGCCAAAAGATGCAAAGTTAATAATGATAGTGCAACTTATTTGTGGCACTGCCGTTTAGGTCATATTGGTGTAAAGCGCATGAAGAAACTCCATGCTGGTGGGATTTTGGAATCACTTGATTATGAATCACTTGATGCTTGCGAACCATGCCTTATGGGCAAGATGACTAAAACTCTGTTCTCCAGAACAATGGAGCGAGCAACTAACTTATTGGAAATAACACATACTGATGTATGCGATCCGATGAGTGTTGAGGCTCGCGGAGGGTATCGTTATTTTCTGACCTTCACAGATGATTTGAGAAGATATGGGTATATCTACTTGATGAAACATAGGTCTGAAACATTTGAAAAAGTTCATATAATTTCAGAGTGAAGTGGAAAATCACCGTAAAAAGAAAATAAAGTTTCTACGATCTGATCATGGAGAAGAATATTTGAGTTACGAGTTTGGTCTTCATTTGAAACAATGCAGAATAGTTTCGCAACTCACGCCACCTGGAACACCACAGCGTAATGGTGTGTCCAAAGATCGTAACCGTACTTTATTAGATATGGTGCAATCTATGATGTCTCTTACCGATTTACCATTATCATTTTGGGGTTATGCATTAGAGACAGCTGCATTCACGTTAAATAGGGCACCATCTAAATCCATTGAGACGACGCCTTATGAACTGTGGTTTGGCAAGAAACCAAAGTTGTCATTTCTTAAAGTTTGGGGCTGCCATGCTTATGTGTAAAAGCTTCAACCTGATAAGCTCGAACCCAAATCGGAGAAATGTGTCTTCATAGTATACCTAAAGGAGATTGTTGGGTACACCTTCTATCACAGATCCGAAGGCAAGACATTCGTTGCTAAGAATGGATCCTTTCTAGAGAAGGAGTTTCTCTCAAAAGAAGTGAGTGGGAGGAAAGTAGAACTTGATGAGGAAACTGTACCTGCTCCCTTATTGGAAAGTAGTTCATCACAGAAATCTATTCCTGTGACTCCTACACCAATTAGTGAGGAAGCTAATGATGATGATCATGTAACTTCATATCAAGTTCCTACTGAACCTCGTAGGTCAACCAGAGTAAGATCCGCACCAGAGTGGTACGGTAATCCTGTTCTGGAGGTCATGTTACTAGACAATGACGAACCTACGAACTATGCGGAAGCGATGATGAGCCCAGATTCATAAAATGGCTTGAGGCCATGAAATCGAAATGGGATCCATGTATGAGAACAAAATATGGACTTTGGTTGACTTGCCCGATGATCGGCAAGCCATAGAAAATAAATGGATCTTCAAGAGGAAGATGGACGCTGATAGTAGTGTTACTATCTACAAAGCTAGACTTGTCAAAAAAGGGTTTTGACAAAGTTCAAGGTGTTGACTACGATGAGATTTTCTCACTCGTAGCAATGCTTAAGTTTGTCTGAATCATGTTAGCAAATTGCCACATTTTATGAAATCTGGCAAATGGATGTCAAAACTACATTCCTTAATGGATTGCTTAAAGAAGAGTTGTATATGATGCAACCAGAAGGTTTTGTCGATCCTAAAGGTGCTAACAAAATGTGCAAGCTCCAAAGAATCCATCTATGGACTGGTGCAAGCATCTCGGAGTTGGAATATATGCTTTGATGAGTTGATCCAAGCATATAGTTTTATCTGGACTCAGCGGTGAAGCCTATATTTACAAGAAAGTGAGTGGGAGCACTACTGACATTTACGATAAGTATATGTGAATGACATATTGTTGATCGGAAATAATGTAGAATTTTCTGGAAAACATAAAGGAGTATTTGAAAGGAGTTTTTCAAAGAAAGACCTCGGTGAAGATGCTTACATATTGAGCATCAAGATTTATAGAGCTAGATCAAGATGCTCGATAAGTTTTCTCAATGAGTACATACCTTGACAAAATTTTGAAGTAGTTCAAAATGGAACAGTCAAAGAAGGAGTTCTTGCCTATGTTGCAAGGTGTGAAGTTGAGTAATGACTCAAAATCCGACCACATCAGAAAATAGAAAGAGAATGAAAAGTCATTTCCTATGCCTCAGTCATAGGTTCTATAAAGTATGCTATGCTGTTTACCAATCCTATTGTATACCTTAGCATGATTCTAACAAGGGAGTACAATAGTGATCTAGGAGTAGATCACTGGACAACAGTCAGAATTATCCTTAGAGGACTAAGGAAATATTTCTCGGTTATGGAGGTGATAAAAGAGTTCGTCGTAAAGAGTTACGTCGATGCAAGCCTTTTACATCGATCTAGATGACTCTAAGTCTCGATCTGGATACATATTGAAAGTGGGAGCCATTAGCTAGAGTAGCTCCGTGCAGAGCATTGTGGACATAGAAATTTGTGAAATACATACGGATCTGAATGTTGCAGACCCGTAGACTAAACTTCTCTCACAAGCAAAACATGATCACTCTTTGGGTGTTAATCACATAGCGATGTGAACTAGATTATTGACTCTAGTAAACCCTTTGGGTGTTAGTCACATGGAGATGTGAACCAATCACATAAAGATGTGAACTATTGGTGTTAAATCACATGACGATGTGAACTAGATTATTGACTCTAGTGCAAGTGGGAGACTGAAGGAAATATGCCCTAGAGGCAATAATAAAGTTGTTATTTATATTTCCTTACATCATGATAAATGTTTATTATTCATGCTAGAATTGTAGTAACTGGAAACTTAATACATGTGTGAATACATAGACAAATAGAGTGTCACTAGTTTGCGTCGACTTGACTAGCTCGTTGAATTAATGATGGTTATGTTTCCTAACCATAGACATGAGTTGTCATTTGATTAACGAGATCACATCATTAACGAGATCAAACCGAATTGGACTAGGGGGTCGGTCCCCCTTTCCTCCTTTCCTTCCTCTCCTTCCTTCTCCCCTTCCCCTCCTACTCCTACTAGGAGGAGGACTCCTCCTCCTGGCGCGCCCTACAGGGGCCGGCTGGCCTCCTCCCTTGCTCCTTTATATACGGGGGCAGGGGGGCACCCTAGAACACACAAGTTGATCATTGATCCCTTAGCCGTGTGCGGTGCCCCCCTTCACCATAATCCACCTCGATAATATCATAGCGATGCTTAGGCGAAGCCCTGCGTCGGTAGCAACATCATCACCGTCATCATGCCGTCGTGCTGAGGGAACTCTCCCGTGAAGCTCTGCTAGATCGGAGTTCGTGGGACGTCATCGATCTAAACGTGTGCTGAACTCGGAGGTGCCGTACGTTCGGTATTTGGATCGGTCAGATCGTGAAGATGTTCGACTACATCAACCGCGTTCTCATAACGCTTCCGCTTACGGTCTACGAGGGTACGTGGATGATACTCTTCCCTCTCGTTGCTATGCATCACCATGATCTTGCGTGTGCGTAGGAAATTTTTTGAAATTACTACGTTCCCCAACACACCGGCCACGGCCCAGCACCGCGTCGCTCTTGGGCAGGCGTGCATGGGCGCCGGCTTCAACGACGGCGACACGAGCATGAAGTCCAGCATGTTCGGGCCGCCGGAGAGCAAAGATATGTTCCGCCGCTCGACCCGGTGATGCTCTAGCGGACTAGTCACCTTCTGTGAGGACGTACTACGTCCAGCCGCAGCCGTGGGACGTGGTGGAACTCCATGCCCCGCCACCCTCGCTCTGCACCTCGTCGGCATCGTACCTCCAAAGATCCAAGGGCCGCAATCGTCAGAGCTAGCCCGCCGTGGCTCAGCTGGTTCACACAGGTGAGCGCACGCAGGGTGCTCGATAAAATGTCAAGGCCGCTGCAGAGCATGCGGAGCTGCGGAGAGGAGATCTGCGGCCCTTGTGCTCGTGTGCTCAGGATCCTCGGAGCTCTTGGATACGACGACGTTGAAGAGGCTAGAGCTCCACCTCATGTGTGCGCCGGACATGGCCCATTCTGCACGTGTAGACCACACCGGAGCTCACCGGACGGACATTGGGCTGGGCTACGCGGGCACACGCGGCGTGCAACGCACCATGGGGCGCGACCAGGGATCACAAGGGCGGGGCAAACAAGATCTCGCCGAGGTTGAGCCCATGGCGGCCATTGTGGCCGGTGGCGACGACAATATCAGGGAAGAGGCTAGAGGCGTGGGTTGGGACGCGGAAGAAGGGGTCAGGGACTACGCTGGTGCTGGTGGCTACGATGGCGACGGCAGCATGGCGACGGCGAGCTCCAGATCACTGGACGCTGTTAATGGCATGGTTGTCAGTTTGTTAGAAGAGAAGATGAGAGGAGGGTGAAAGGAGAAAGACAAGGGTATTGTTGTCTCAAATTTAACGTAATGGCATATAAAGGAGACGGGAAGACTTGTAATGGCATTTTTCCAACGTGCGGAATTGTAATGACATTTTTCCAACTCGTGAAAGTTGTAGTGGCATATATCCAATTAACCCATATATAAAGGGGTGACCCGGCGGCAAGTTAACTCAAGTATCAATCAATCGAGAGCTAGGTCAAGCGTATTCGCTCCCTGGTAATCAAAACCCAAGCAATACAACCTAAAGCAGGAGTAGGCTTTTACCTCGTTGAGAGGGGCCGAACCCGGGTAAACTCTCTGTGTTCTTTGTCCCGTTTAACCCCTTCAAGCTAACCTAGTTGCGATGGCCCAAGCAATACAACCTAAAGCAGGAGTAGGCTTTTACCTCGTTGAGAGGGGCCGAACCCGGGTAAACTCTCTGTGTTCTTTGTCCCGTTTAACCCCTTCAAGCTAACCTAGTTGCGATGGCTCCACACCTAAGTCCTTTTGCTAGGGCATCTGCCGTATTAAGTCCACGACAATCTTCCATTTGGGATAATCATAACCATCAAAGATAGGGCACGCAGCGGAGACTTTGATTATCCCTGCAGTTGACATAGCTAAAACTCCACGTGGTTAAACTGAATCACACAGAATAAGGGAGCACCCCGCTCTGATACCAATTGAAGTGCTAGTTATCGACTAGAGGGAGGTGAATAGGCGAATTTTATGAAAATATTTAAAACACAAGGTCTTTGAAGGCAAACAATAGAAATGAACCTATATGATATGCAGCGAAAGATGAACTACACTAGACAGGCCATAGTCAATTAAACAGTACAGTTAAAGTATGAAGACTAACAGCAACTAGGTAGTATGGATCAGAATGGAAGACAGTATGAAGCCAAACAGGTAATAGTCTTCACACAATGAAGTCAATCAAATCAGGCAAGCAAGTAATGACTTCACGAAGACAAAATGAAATGTAAATGAAGTAGGGATAGAACCAGTTGCTTGGTGAAGACAAGGATATGGTAGACCAGTTCCAGTTGTTGTGACAACTGTACGTCTGATTAAGGAGGCTGAGATTGAACTCAGAAGACTGTATCTTCACCTTATTCCCCTTGAGCTAAGGACACCCATCCTCGCCCAATCACTCTGGTAAGTCTTCAAGGTAGACTTCCAAACCTTCACAGACTTTGTTCACCGGCGATCCACAATGACTCTTGGATGCTCAGAACACGATGCCTAACCGGCTGGAGGATGCACAGTCCTCAAGTGTAACAAGTCTTCAGGTCACGCGGACAGAGAGACTTCAGTGATGCCTAACACTCTTTGGCTCTGGGTGTTTTGGGCTTTGTCCTTGCAAGAATCTCTCTCTCAAAGGCTTCCGAGGTGGGTTGCTCTCAAACGACAAAAGCAGTTCACTAACTCTGAGAAGCCACCAATTTATGGTGTAGGGGGTGGGCTATTTATAGCCTGGAGCAACTCGACATGATATGTCCGAAATGACCCTGTGTAATTAAGAACCGACACGTGTCCAACGGTCGGATTTCAAACACACGCGACAGCTTGGCTTGGGCTACAAGCAAAGCTGACTCCCCCAACTCTGGATAAAATTTGCTCTCATTGTCCTCGCTCGAAGACATAGGATTTTGGTTGAGCATCACTTCAGTCATCTGACTTTGTTCACTTGGACCCCACTTAACAGTACGGTAGTTCCTATGACTCAATAAAGAAGAAAAGGAAACTACGAAACAACTATGTCTTCGCACTCCGTAGTCTTGAAGTGAATGTCTTCACAAGTCATTATCTTCATCGTGAATGTCTTCACGAACCACCATTGTCTTCAATGTCTTCATATATTTTTAGGGGTCTTCTCTAGTAGGTAAACCGAATCAATGAGGGACTACTGCCTGTGTTATTCTGCAATTCTCACAAACACATTAGTCCCTCAACCACGTTTGCCGCCAATACTCCAAAACCAATTAGGGGTGGCACTAAATGCACTTACACATAGGTATATCAGCATGCTATTTTTTCAGGTCTTAATAACAATAATTTAAGTATCAAAATGGTTGATCACTTTGTGATTATTTAATTATGAGGAAAATATTGCATATCAACATCAATTTTTATCCTAGGCGTACAGATATTGCATATCAGATCGTAGGCAAAATACACACTACAGTATTCAAGCATCAACAATCGTTATATTTACAACCTTTGCTGTGAAAGAGGCAAGCAACGATGGATATGCTATGACTATTTGTGTGAAACAATTACAATAGAGGTATATGCATATATATGTCGCTTTTCTAGCGAAGTGTGTATATATGATGAATTGGTCAGTAATTTGCTTTTATCGGAAAGAAAATCTGTTGATAATTCTCATCCTTAACCGATTTAGCTGGGAACTTTGTTTTTGTACAAATTTATCGACGTTGGCAGAGGAATGAGTGGCTGGAAGCGCATGTCTTTGGTCTAACATCCAATAGGTTTAAGTTTTTTCATCCTTTAGGCATGCTTGACTACGGTAAAAATTATGCTTCATGCAGGGGGGAAAACCTTTCTACATAATGAGTGATACAAAACAATGCTAGTTTTGCTTGATTCATTTTAATACACATGCCTGACTGCTTGATGAATGGGCTATCTTAAAGTATATTTTAGAAGAATATTTCATTCAAATTTCTTATTTTGATACAGGTTAAAGATCTGAATTTTTGGTTATGCGGTTCGCCTGCATTTGCTATATATCTCCTCTGTTCCTTCTCCGTCCCGTTGGATGGGCGTTCTGCCATGTCTTCTGTGACGCCTGGTTCGCATCAAGGTTCAGCAACCCCCAACAGAGCACATGTATGTTCTTCTTGATTCTGTGATGATATTAGTCATCTTTTCATTCTGTTTCTTTGTGGATAGCATTCTAAGCAAAAATGCTACAAGGTTTATACTCTGCCCGAACTGACTTGAATGAAAGAGATAGCTTTCTTCCAATTTGGCACACAGTTTTGTAAACTCACATATGAATATAGTCAGCTTACATACAAAATACATCCATGTACATAGATCAATATTTAGTTATTTATATATACAGCTAAAGCAAAGAGGAAGCAAACGACACCACGATGACTTCCAGTAAACAATCTTCGAAGAAGTATCCCTGAATGACGTACAACGATCCACAAGAATGTGTGCTCCATTGCGTTGCAACTTCATCTTACAAGAATATTGACAGCAATCCTTCGAAGAAGTATCCCTGAATGACGTGCAACGATCCACAAGAATGTGTGCTCCATTGCTTTGCAACTTCATCTTACAAGAATATTGGCCGATCAACGGGCCATTGTAACTTATTCAACAATCTATGTTAATTCTTCAATCTGCAATTACTATCAAGACTAGCGACAACTGCTTCGAGCTATTTGGTAGTGTAAGCTCTGGGCTCACCATGTTTCTGTCAGTCTAAGATTTGACACTACACTGTTTGAGTAATATATTCAAGTGGGGAGCTGGTTCCAGTGTATCATATCAGACATCAGTGACTTGTGACGTATTTAGCAAATTTCACCGGTTTTTAGCTGTATTTCAGTATGTTCACTGAAAATTTAGAGGCATAAACCTGATTGCTGCACTGTATGTTCCCGAGTTTCGACAGCCATACCAATTCGGTTCATATCATCCACTGTCGCAAATCGCAATCCATGCCAGGTGACCAGCCAAAGTCTAGGAGATTTTACTTCCAGAGATAATGTCTGAAAAGGTACAACAGTCCTCTCTAGCACGTCACAATGCTATCTGCTGGACAAAATGGAAGGGGAGAAGGGAAAGGCTCATTTACAAGAATGCAATGCGACATAATTTACAACGCGGGGCCTGCACAGCGGGGAAAATTACGATGCTCCTGGCTCAGGACATAGCGTCCTTTTCTCAGATGGAGATGGTCGTGAAGAGCACAACAGGCAGCAGAATCCCAATTCCAGTTCTGGAGATACGTGCTGTCGTGACAAATATTATTTCAATCTGTTAGCAAGGTCTCTTTTGGAAACAAATAGCAAACGAATGGACCCACGGTTGTACTAGCGAGCAAGAGACTGTTGAAGTACCTGAGCTTCCTGATAACGGAGAGACCGGTAATGCAGGCAATGACATTTCTGAAACCGAAACAGACAAAAGTTTATTGTGAATACATGCACAGTCGCAAGGAAGTTCTCTTATTTCTTCGTGCCGCATGCATTTCAAAACACAGTTGTGAGTTCCCTCTCACCTGGAGCACACAGCGACAAAGACTGGAGAGACGATGACGATGGCCATGGTGCTGCAATATTGTCACTCAAATCACACGTAAAGCTAATGCCCGTAACGTTGTCGAATACAATGTCCGTAGGTAAGCTCCGAAGTAGACAACCTACAGAATGAAATATTCAATTTAGCACAGAACCACACAAGTACATATCTATGATGAACCAGATAAAGTTGATCGAACAGAACTAACCTTGCTGCCCAAAAGCTGCTCCAATTTGACAAATGGTGCCACGGAAAATAGACAATGTTATTTTGTGTTCCGAGATGAAGCAAATATTGAAGAGAACTAATATCTTTGTGCATACCTTGCAGGCTAAAATCTTTCAGGTCAATATCACACAGCCCATAAATATCATTCCCCACACCAGCTTTCTGTAGCATTGATCCGAACATTGTTGCACAGTTAATTGCTTGCAAGTTTGTGACAAATATTTGTTTCTGTCTAGTTGCGATATAAGATTGCAACGCTGTGCAGCATGAAGGCCTTGAAGATGCCTTGCCACATGCCTTAACGACTGAAGAAGGATCATCAAACTCCAGTGGACAGACTGCATAATTCAGAACAAGAATCAGACTTTCCACTTGATGCCATGCATTAGTATGATGACACTGACAGCAGTGATGAGTGATGATGACAGGAGAGTCGGATTGTAAAAAAAAAAGGCACTTGTGATTGAAGTATGACGAACTTCGTGAAATCTTGGTATCACGGCAACCCAAGCAAGGGATTAACATCAGAGAGAAAATACTAATGTACCAACCAAAACTAGCAAAAGTTGTATACCTTTGTTCACCTTGCAGCCAGATAATACTCTGAAAGCACTGTTCGCCACTTCTGATGAAAGTTTCATAGATAAGTAGGAGTGAACCACCCCTTTACAGTCACTGACAGTATTAATTCCAGCCGCACTCCCAGGTATGGTAGTACTTCCGAACATGCTTGCCCCTCCTGAGGATATATGAACCGCTGCCTCCACTATTGCAGGTTGGCAAACTGGCCTACAACACTCTTTCAGTGGATCAACACTGCTGCATGCATCCAGGAGTTTGCTTACGTTAACCATTCTCTCAAACGAACTAATATCCTTCACGGGACAAGAAGCATCAGTAAGATTTGACGGTCCCAGAGTACACAACTCAGGGATGTTGGTGTTTGCCCCTTTACTTGCAAGTATGCTCATGATGTCAGAGAAACAAGCATTTGCTGAAGCTTGATTGAGAACAAGCGTATTGTTTCCACCACCATATGCAGCTTGGAATATATTCATCAAGCTACTAACTTGGGGACAACATATAACGTCGGCAACCAGTGGTGCTAAAGGTACAGAACAATCAGACGCTGTCTTGTCCATAATAAAAGAGAGATCAGAAAAGTTCACATGGCATTTTCCAGTCAAAACCGGATCATAGGATGTGTAGTTTGGATACATTGGTGACAGTGGCTCAACTGGGTTGGTATTGTGTGGGAGAACAGATGGCGAAATCTCTATCGGATCAAAGAGACCAATAGGTGGGTCAGACAGAAGAAATTTATCTTTTGGTTGAAGTGTCGTTTGCTGAGACAGAACATGCTGACAGCCACAAAGCCATATCAATACCAATACAAGCCAATGACACACTATACCTGCAATGAAATCTTACTTTTAGCATAGCACATCAAAGACAGTGGTCACAAAAATCACACACAAGGCACTTTTACATATGGACGTCTAGCTAAAAAGTAATGTGCATCTACTTTTTAAAACCTCAGTTAGTTTCCTAAAATCACCAGTATCATAGCTGCACTTGTATTGGACTAATGACTAGCAATAATCATCACCTTGTGACTATCATGTATTTTGGACTTTTAGAATGTACTCCCTGTGTAAACTTTTACCAGACATTTTAGGTCACTACTTTAGTGACCTAAAACGTCTTATAAAATTTACAGAGGTAGTAGAGCATAACATTATAGACCTATACAGTGTGTGTCTGTTGTCGAGGAAAGTCAAACCAATAGTTATTTATTTATTTTAACATGGAAAGTAATGCTTCCATGTAAGTATATTGAAAATACATTATCAATGGTTGTACCATCTCATATTGATGGTGGGACTTAATAAAAACATGATGACAGTCTACATTAGACATTCATATGCAGCAGAAGAGAATGTATCCTTAAGAAGCTTCCATGAATTAAGAACTAGAGGTTCAAACAATCTTCTAAAATCATATGTGAGATCCCCCCGCCCCATTCAGTTTCTGCCGGCTTACGAGAAACCTTAAGTTTTAACCAAATCAAATATACTGTCTAATTATATGCATGAAAAATTTCTGTGTAGATGAAAACGACTCACCATGAAAACAAGAACCAGAGGCCCTCTCCATTTTAACCTGAAGATGCCAATGCACGCATGAGACTGAACACAGGATCCTCAGTCCCAGCACAAGTTTAAGAGTGGAACTCGCAGGATCATTGGAGGGAGTAGCGCCCTCACAAAACAAATGGGATAAAAAACCTGCAAAAAGATAGAAAGCAAAATGAAAGATTAAAATTGTAGTCAAATGCAGCATATAATTAAGTACTACTGCTCGGAACTATCCACATGCAGATCAATTCACTGAAAAATATTTCCTAACTGCACAAGCGAGGATGCGTGAAATTATCCATTTCTAGTATGTTATTAAGATAAATAAACACTTCCATCTAATTTTCAGGTATGATTCCAATCGACAAAACTAAAAGTATGCAGGGAAACTGGGTAGGAATGAGTACAGCTAAGTAATTTTCTAATATGTTATGCAATTAAACTGCGCTTAGCAATTGGATCTCTACAGTTAACATTCTGGTCCACTAGAGACCTTTTGTGTGGGTGGTTGGGGGGAGGGGGAAGCTACAGACTCTGACTACATGTATAATCCTAACAACAGATGGTAGTTATGGAGCACATGGTTGTGGTTTTACAAAGAAGTGACGACCACACAGTAAACATAGTGCTTCCTTGCACAAAAGGGTAAGTTTCATTCCTTTTATATGAACCACATATGCAAGCGTCTGTCAGAAATCATGAGGTAACTCTACAAGCAAAGGGACTCAGAAGCCAAACTATGCTGCCTATCGATGAAATCCCAACTCACTTGACAAAGGATGAAAAAGGTATGAGAAAACAATTTTCAATCTCAAAAGCGCACAGAAACAAACCATTTCTATTAAATATCATGATGTTATCCTTGCACAGCATCAATCTTCAAAGATATATCAATTGTCTGTTGCTATGAAATTCGGAGAACATCTATATGCAGGACTGCCGATTGCACAAGGGACACACAGAATCATAAGCAGAAATCACAACATTTGCTTGAGCTACACAATATGGAACAATTTGTTTGCAATTGAATTAGAAGAACCGACCAGCATGAGTGCAGCTAAGTAGCTCCACCCATCTCACGCAACCATCGTTGCGTGAACATACATACGACACTAGCTGCCTTGCTCTCTGCTATACTAGGTATCTGTTCCGCGAGAGACTCGGCCGTGGCGCATCTATTTCGCAAGTATTCTTGGGAACATCACTAATTCGACCGCATTTAATCACCTCACAGATTTAGAGCAAGAAAAGTTACTCCCCCTACCTCTACTCCCTATTCCAGCAAAGAAAAGAAAAGAAATGATAAGTAAATGCCATACACACAACCGCAGATTTGCTGTGAGGGTGACCAGGCATTAAACTACACCGAGAGCACCTCGTCCTAAGCACTCTAGCGAGCGCCTCACCTCGGTTCCCTTCGGCGTCACTGGATCTGAAGCGTGCCGATCCGGCTTTCCCCTCAACGCCGGGCCCGCAGCCTGGTTGCCGCGCCGCCGGGGGCGGGAGCTGAGAGACGGCGTGCGCGAGTCCGCCGCGCCGCCGCGCGTGCCGCGCTTGCCGCCGGCGGGGAGCGGGGTGCAGTGGGGTGGGGTGGGGCGAGCGCTAGTGCGCCGAGCTGGGTGATTAGGGTTGGCGAGCTGCAGCAGCAGGTGAGGTGGTGGAGTGAGGGGATGCGGCTGTCTCGTGTGTCAGTGTGTGTACACGCCCACACGGTGCGGTGGAAGAGAGAGAGGAGAAGGAGGGCCGATACGGGCGTGTCACGGGCTCACCGGCCTGCCGCCGAGACGTGGGCAGACCGGAAGCGCGTCGGGCTGGAGCATGTGTGCTGCACACCCCAAAAAATGTATTCTCTCCCCTAAAAAAATGTATATTCTAACTTCAAAAAAATGTATATTCTAAAAAATATGTTGTTCTAAAAAAATCAAAAAAGAAGGGGAAAATTCGTGCTGGTTTCTTTTGTTATTTATTACTATACCGCAGCGAAGTGGAGCTTAGATTGCTCAGGCTCTCATGAACTCTTTCAATTAACTTTTTTTTTCCGGGTGATGATTAACTCAAAAGGCCACTAAAAAACTCCTCAAGGCAAAAGGTTTTGCAAATTTCATATAAAGCAAATAGGGTATCTTTGCGATATTAATATATTCCTTTTATCAAAAAATATAAAGCAAATAGAGAGTGTTGCATCTGTGGTTCAAGTATAAAGGAATGAATGAATGCCCCTCGCAAAAAAGAAAGAAAAGAAAGAATGAATGAATGCATTTAAAGGAAAAACCTAAGATCAAAGAATGCAAAATGGTCTGAGGTTAAGCGCACGAGAGAAGGTGACAAGCACTAGTAAAAAAGGGTTAATTGTGAAGCACATTAGTCTCGGTTTGTAACAGAACTGGCACTAATGTGATAAATAGTACCGGTTTGTGGCGGCGATCAATAGTACCGGTTCATGCGAACCTTTAGTACCGGTTCATGCCACGAACCGGTACTAAAGAGTCTGTGGCAGCCTGCGGTCAGGCTATGGCCCCACCATCACCATTTAGTGCCGGTTCGTACCACGAACCGGTACTAATGAGGTTATAGCAAGCTGTTTTTAGTCCCACCTCGCTCCCCTAACAAGGTTTTTACCACCTTAAATATGTTACTTCTCATACTATCACAAGCACTTGGTCTTCATTGTACTCTATGTGTAGAATTTGTGGCCGCTATATGAGTCTTCACGGTTTACAAATCGTTGAGGACTCATATTGACAATTCAGATTGTACACAAAAGATCATTGATGATCAAAATATTTTTGATGTATAAGATCATATTAACAATTCAGATCAGAAGAAATATAAGATCATGATCTAAATGCTCTTATATTTTTTGCGTTCGTATGCACCATTCAAAGCGATGTCATCAATTTTCAACCCTTTCTGACATCATTTGCTATTTTTCAGTCATTTGCCGATTTGTTTAGAGAGCTAAATGACCCTGAAATTGAAAAGCACTACAAATTAACTCTGAAAAAGTCGAAACTTGGTATAGTATCATCATTTCACCCACATAGCATGTGCAGAAAATTACAGAGGGTTACGGAAAAAACTGGATGCACTTCGTTTACAAACTGGACAATCTCTTTCGAAGTATCCGGGTTTCTGACGAAAACTCGTCTGTTACAAAGGCATTTTATTTTTTTAAACTTATTACAACTCCAGACTTTTTGTGTATTCAGTATGCACCATTCAAAGCGACGCCATCAACTTTCAACCATTTCTGCCTTCATTTGCTATTTTTCATGCATTTAATGATTTGTTTTGAGAGCTAAATGACCTTGAAATTGAAAAGCACTACAAATGAACTCTGAAAAAGTTGAAACTTGGCATGGTATCATCATTTCACCCACATAGCATGTGCAAAAAATTAGAGAGGGTTACGGCAAAAACTGGATGCGCCGTTTACAAACTGGACAATCTCTTTCAAGTATTCGGGTTTCATTTAAAAACTCATACATTTACAAAGGCATTTCATTTTTTAAACTTATTACAACTCCAGACTTTTGTGCATTCAGTATGCACCATTCAAAGCGACGCCATCAACTTTCAACCATTTACGCCTTCATTTGCTATTTTCATGCATTTAATGATTTGTTTTGAGCTAAATGACCCTGAAATTGAAAAGCACTACAAAATGAGACACATTAGTCCTGGTTTGAATTTGAGCCGGCACTAATGTGTCCATTAGTGCCGGTTCCAACGGCTAGGCTGGAGGAGCTCTTTAGTATCGGTTCGTGGCGAACCTTTAGCACCGGTTCGTCCCACAAACTGGTACTAATGAGGTTGTGTCAGGCTGGGGCCCCACGAGCACTTTTAGTACCGGTTCATGGCATGAACTAGTACTAGAGATCTTTGTAAGATGTTTTTTAGTCCCACCTCGCGAAGAGATAGGCACTAGGAGTGGTTTATAAGCCCTGAGTGCATAGACGATAAAGAAGAGGCTCAATGCTCACCTGCATGTTGCTTAGCTTCAAGCCTTGAGGAATAGGGTAGACTGCACGGAGCTATGTGTGTAGTGCAGTTTACACTATTCCAAAAGGGTTGAAGCTAATTAACGAGCATTGCGCCTCTTTTTTATTTTTAATAACTTATTACAACTCCGGACTTCTTCTGTTATGGCAAAAACTGGATGCACTTCGTGTACAAACTGGACAATCTCTTTCAAAGTATCAGGGCCGGTTTCGGACGAAAACTCATCTGTTACACCGGCACTACAAATGGACTCTGAAAAAGTCGAAACTTGGCATGTTATATAAAAATAAATGAATAGAAAAAATAAATAAAGTAGAAAAAGAAAAAAACAGAAAAGAAAAAATTGAAACTCTGCAAAAGAACTACTCAGAAATAAATAGAAGAAAATAAATAAAGCAGAAAAGGAAAAAAACTATATAAAAAACTACTCAGAAATAAATAGAAAAAAATAAACAGAAAAGAAAAAAACTATATAAAAAAATTGGGGCGCTGCCCTGTGGGCCTGCTAGACCACGGACGTGAAATTTCAGGCCCACAAGGCCCAACAGGCTCACAGGGCAGCGCGCCGTAGTAGTTAGGCCCAAAAGCCTGCTTTATAGAGGAGTTCAAAAGGGCAGCCGCAGCTGGGTTTATAAACCAGTGCGGTTGCCCTTCACCCGGCGAGGTGGGACTAAACTTTGTGCACCGCGGGTGGCAGCGCACCACCTTTAGTACCGGTTGGTGGCTCCAACCGGTACTAAAGGCCAACTTTGGCCAGGCCAAGAGGTGGGAAGAGCAGGCCATTAGTACCGGTTGGTGGCTCCAACCGGTACTAAAGACCAACCAGTTAGTTCCTGTTCGTCTTTGTCGCCGCCCCCGCCCCCGCCCCGTATCACGCCCCGTCCCCGTCGCCGTCGTCGCGCCGCGGCTGTCCCCGGCGTCCTGGCCCGGTATCCCGTCCCGTCGTCGCGCGCCGGCCGTCCCGTCCCGTCGTCGCGCGCCCGTCCCCATCGTCAGCGCTGGTCAAGCCGTCCCCGTCGTCGAGGTCGCCGCCCCCGTCGCGCTGTCCCCGTCGTCGCCGTCTCGCGCCGCCGCCCCCGCTCGTACGTACACACACACATACACACACAATTTTTTTTACTTATTTTCTGTTTTCTTGTTTTTAGATTAATGCATATCAAATTGTTAATTAGATGAAATATGTTAGATTAATGTCGAATGTTAGATATGAATTAGATAGAAATGTTAAATATTAATGTCAATTGTTAGATGAATTAGCTAGATATTAATTAGGTATATGAGATTTGAACTAGTTGGATTAATATAACTAGTTTATTTTGAGTAAATGCTTAGTTGAATTAGTTGAATTAATAGAACTAGTTAAATTAGTTGAAATAATAGAACTAGTAATGTTTCATCTATATATAGAACTTAACTAGCTAGATGTTAATGTTAATGACTTTTTCTGTTATTTGTTATTATTTTTTCTGTTTTTTTAATTTTTTATATATTTTTAGTTTATATAAATGTTAGATGAATTAGATAGAAATATATGTTAGATATTAATGTTAAATGTTAGATGAATATTAGAATTAGCTAGATATTAATTAATGTTAGATAGTAAGTGTTTAATGTTTCACCTATATGAACATAGGAAATGTCGTCTGACGATGAAAAAGATTTCATTATGTGCGAACACTGTGAAGACCAACGCGGCATGTGCGACAAAAATTTCCTTGTTAATAATAGGCGCTTCAGCATCAAGCTGGATGAGACATTCGAAGTGGATACAGTAAGTCACAACGGCAAGTATTTTTTCGTAATAAAGCATGACTTATGCTTCATTTGCTTCAACTTATAATTTTAAATTTTCGTTATTCTACTAGCGCATCCCCTGCCATGCAAGAATTTTTGTCTTGGATACGATAGGTTTCAGTGCTATGAATAATATGGAGGTAAAGAGAGTTTACTTGAAGACCGAGCATAGGTATACTTTCAACGTCAAATTATACAATGCAGACACATACACCCATTTTGAATGCAAAACTTGGCAAGCATTATGCAAGGCTTATGCATTTGAGCCTGATATAGTTATCACATTTGATATTCATCCGGAAGATGATATTGAAGGTAATAGAGACATCTGGGTCGATGTGCAGACGCCTCCAGTTCTACCATTATGTGAGTTTTTCTCAACCATGTTTATGTCTTTGATATTGTTTATTCGAAAATAGTTGACAACTAATTTCTATTGTCAGCTTATTTCGGTTCAAGCAAACATGTCCGGCGCTTGGTAGACAGGATCTACTACTGTCCCGGGGCTGAACTAAACTGCGATGAGATAAGTCATTATGTTTCATGGCTTGAGGATCTTCATATTGTCAAGACAAATTTTCTTCCTGCACTTAGAAATGTTAGTACTCAAAACGTGCGACCAATAGTGATAGTATTGAACTATGGTCACATCTATAATGGAAAGATGGTAAGATTTTTACTATTTGTCCTTAGTGCATCTTTTGCATATACATTATTTTCGAAGCTAAACTTTCATTGCTAAGTATAGTAATTACTATACGATGTTCTTCAACAGGGAGTCCCGATGACAGTTGTGCCTCAGTGGATCGAGACAAAAGGTCGCATGTCAATGGTTAGCTTACGACCAAGATATCCTACATTGCACATGAGTGCATTCAGGATTTCTGAAAGCGATGAATGCTTAATAGTGAAAGATTGGAGCAAAATTGTTAACGATCTCAGAAAAGTACTAGGGGCAGCAAGGAGAAGCGCATCCCACGATTAGGAGACAGATTCATCTGCATGCTCCAGTACGATGAATCAGGAGAGCTATACATGTTCTATGCTATTTTACCTGAGAGGGAGCAGTAGGAGTGATTTAGCTAGTTCATGCTCTTAGTACTTGTCCTCTCATGTTCGTATTCTTCGTCCTGAACTTAATCTCAAAGAGTTATTTGCTTGTTATGAACGTTTATAATATCATGACCATGTTGAACTCGATGTTATCTTTGCTTCTGGTACAAGTGAATGTTTCTTTAAGCTATAGTGTTGGTGGTGATTAGATAGTGGTAATGACTATGATGATTAAATAGTGGTAATGACGACTACGATGATTTTTAGCTAGCTAGTATACTGTTGTTGGTGATGATATGATGCAAGAGTTTATATTAATATGTGATGATGGTGATGGTGATGATGATGAGTTATTATATATATCATTTATGAAAGAAACCGCAAATTAGTTTGAACTGGATGGATCCTAGCTAAGTGATCAAGTATATGCCATATCCATATTTCTTGATCACTTAGGTGACCAAGTAATATATGGATATATGGCATATACTAATTGATCACTCTCTAGCTAGGATCCACATGCATCCAATCGAAACTAATCTGTGGTACTTTCACCTAATGATTTAACAACTCATTATAATGTAAAACAATCCTAAATTAAATTGATAACACAAATTTAAAGGAAAAATAAAAAAATAAAACCAAAACCCACAAACATTTAGTAACTGTTTGTGTTACCAACCGGTACTATTGATATACCGCACCAGTGGCTTTGGCTCGTACACGTGATGGCACTTTAAGCCGGGTTCGTGCGAGCAGAGATACTAAAGGGGGGGGGCTTTAGTGTCCACCCTTTAGTGCCGGTTATGGAACCGGCACTAAAGGCCTTTACGAACTGGGACTAAAGCCCGATTCTGCACTAGTGAAGACATTTGATGAGCCACTCATGAATTGGTTCATTTTGCCACGAGGAAGGCTCAATGTATCGATCGGTGATCAGCTTTCTTCCACATGCCCCAGCAAACTTCCTGGGAATGATTGTAACGACTTTGTAGAAAATTTCTCCCTCCATTTCATATTAGTTGTTGCCATTTAGTACAACTGGGAATAATAAAGCTCTCAGCTACAAGATAGATTGCCAAAATTCAAGACTCCTAGAGTTTTTATTTTAAAAATTAGGGTATACCCCAACCTCATCGAGATCGACACATCTACTAATTTTTTCTTCAACATTGTTGTGAAGTAGAAATCCCATCACTCATTTTCTTCCCTTCCCCTTGTAAACAGTGGCTAGTGCGAACTTGTCCCCGCCAGGCTCCATCGGCAAGCCCATGGATTTGTCTCCCCTCTGCTTGCCACTCCAGCAGCGAGTGGCAGGGAGGACAATCCCGATGCCTTAACTACGGCTAGTTGTTTAGGTAGTTTTTTCAGTCCTTGTAAGGGATGATTTTTGAATGGACGATGGTGCTTCTTCCTTGAGCTGGACTTCCAGGCTTTGATCCTCCTCGGGTTCATCTATCTGGTCAGAGTAGATGGAGCTCCAACGTAGATTCATGTTGTCTTGCTGGGGTGGGGACTAGGGAGGTTAGACTTCCTCGCGCGTGTGCGTGCGCATGCGCCGGTGATATCTAGTGTTAGACGCTTCTGGGCGATTCAAAGGTTCAACGGTTGCGATTGCGGTTCCAGAAAGCTGGTTCCAGGGGGTACGTACACGAAGACTTTTTGACTGTCATTAACAAGGTATGGACTGGCTCTGATAGGGGAGATGCGACAACGACGTATACCGACAGCTCATTTCGACGGTGATAATGGTCGTTCGATGGTTCAGGACCCCGGAGTAAATTTTGAAGTGCCGAACGAAATTGTTCATTAGCACAGTGTTATAGCCTCCGCATGCCTCGACCAGTTCCGGCGCGAGGTGTTGTTGATGTGGATCAGCCGATCGAGTGGCATCTCCAAGCTGTAGCCGTAACGAACGCAAGACGTACTACTACAACAATAATAACCGGCACGCAATGGGTCGGACTAGCAGCGAGCCAGGTACGTACGTCGTCAAGACTCCCGACCAACATCCGGAGAACACCATCATGATGCCAGCAGCACCTGCAAACCGTACATCGACCCGGCCGGACGGACGTGCGTGAGGGTGCCCTCGAGCTACCACCGGGTTTGTGGGTTATGGCCAACGGGGCGGATGGTGTTGTCCTGTCGCCGAGCTCCCGGGCGCGCGGGGGTGTTCGTGTTCGGCCGCTCGCTCCCCCGTCGTCGCCCATGTGGGCGCGCGGCCGCGATTTTTTTTCAAAACTATAACTTTTTGTGCAGCAAATTCGGAAACTATAGCACTAAACGCGAAAAAAATCAAAACTATGACCCCATCGGCCTCGCGCTGGCCGAAGAGGTTGTTTTCGGCCCGGGTTTGACCGAAAAGGACTTTTCGTCCAGGCTTTGACCGAAGTAGGGCTCGGCTGGGCCGAAGAGGTTGTGTTGGTGGCGGGCCGGCCGAAAATCGTAGCTCGCCCACGCGAGGCCGAAGTGGGCTCTTTCGGCCCGGGCGCCGAAGAGCTCTTCGCCAAGAGTTGACCAAGAGTTCGGGATAAGGCTCGCCAGCCGTCTCCTTCCTCTGGCTGCCCGCACTGCTTTCCTCCTCTCTCTCTCGTTCTTCTCTGTAACCTCGCAATCCCGCGCCGATCTCCACCACTTTGCACCCATTTTCACATCCAAGACACAGAATAGATAGATCATACCATTCTCCAACAGCCTACGGTGTTTTTTTTGGGTATGGGATAGTTTTTTTTTTGCGTTTGGAGGGAGGAGCCATGGTGGGGTGGAGAAGGTGTGGTTGGGAAGGAGGTGGTGGTGAGGAGAGCAGCTGCTGTGGACGAGGAGGTGCGGCTTGGGGGGTGACCGGAGTTGAGCCTCCGGTCGTCGAGAAGGGCGCTGCCGTTGTCTGTGGTGCAAGTACTCATGCGAGGTGGCGGTGCGGCTGAGTGAAAGAGAGGAGCAAGAAGCTAGGGACACACGCTTGAAGGTATAACCATGCCATCACAAATTTTCTCTGAATTGTATATTTTAATTAGTTTAGATAAGTCATATTGTGAAGTGCGGTGTTAATATATTTGTGGAGGCATTTTAGTGCATAGTTAGTGTAACGGGTAATATTAGTCTTTGTTGTGATTAATGAGAGGATGACAATGTCCGACGGTGTGAAAATGTCTGAATCAAGAATTTGACTGCTTACTACGGTATTTGGTAATGTTCGATATAATGAGTTGGGGGTTGATCTTAGCGAAGTTTAAAATGGCGTCATGACACTAGTGAATCTTGACAGACCGGACATTAGGCAGTTGAAGTCTTGGTTGACAACTAGTTTCGTCTGGATCCTGAAGTATGTTCTCACAAGATTCATGCATTGTGGACCAAATCCTGTAAAAATGTCAAGTGGGAGTTGATGTCGGTAGATAGGAGCCAGCATTGGTTGTCCTGTTAAGACGCCGCCGAGACCGAAGAATCCACCCATATGCACTTGTGCAACTTTGTGCGAAGGAGGAGAATACCGTACAACTCCACGGGGGTATGAACCCGCCAAGGCAAAGTGAAGTGGCTAACGAGATTGTTTTATCCGGGTCACAACCACAAGATGTGGATGCTAGCCAACCCGAGAAAGAGTCGACCACGTGCCACACAATGTTTGTGGTCCCGATCTTTGGGCGAGAGTAGCGGTCGATAATATTAGCTGGTTCTGGTTTTCTTGATGGGGATGAGGAAGGGGATGAAATGCGAGGGTGATGGAGGAAGAGGACGAGGATGGATTGGTGGAGGAACTGGATTCTGAAAATTACGAGGATGAAGTTGAGGTACCGATTCCTTCGCATGGGAGCAGGACATATCCACCGCCTTACGGTGAACGATGGCCATGAGACTCCATGGCAAGATAATCTGAACCAAGTACAAATAGGGGCTATGTTTGATACAAAGAAAAAATTGAAGTATGCGGTGATAAAGTGGGCTATGTCTACGCAGAGGGTTTTCAAGACACACATATCAAGTCCAACAAACTATACCGTGAAATGTGTTGAAATAGGTTGTCCAAGGAAGGTGCACGCGCACGTGCCGAAGTATGACATCCACTGGGTTGTCACCATTGTCATCCCACATAATTGTGTGAGGAAGAACCTGCTGGTGAAGCATCCGAACCTGACTTCAAGTCTCATTACGCAACTCATGTATACTGAGATAGTAGAGAAGAAAGATATGGAAGCAAAACACATCAAGACAGCAGTGAAGGTCGGATGGAATTATGTCATTCCTTATGGGAAGGCTTGGAGGGCTAAGTAGAAGGCTATGGAGGAAAGGTTTGGGACGTTCTTGACTCATATGATAATGTTGTCCGTCTCCTGGGCATCTTGAAGGAGAGGAATCCGGCACTTATGTGAACGCATTACAACACATGAGGTTCTTTGAGTATACCTGATTTCAAGGTGTTGAAACGAGTGTTCTTCACTTTTGCTATGTGCATCGAAGCTTTCGGCATTGTCCTCCTGTTATGTTTGTGGATGGTACATTCACGACGGTCAAAGATAGAGGGCAAATCGATCGCTATTGGTGTGGACGGAACAATCAAATCATCCCACTTGTCATGGCATTTGTGGAGGGTGAGAACTTTCTCAGCTGGGTATGGTTCTTCCGCCAAGTGAAAATTGCCATCGTGAAGGACCGACCAAGCGTGTGTGTCATTCATGATGACATGCTTTGGTATATTGAAGGCCGTGAAGACACTTCAGTAATCCAACAGATGACGAATCAACACCTTGGAGGGACTTGCAGAGCCGGTGGTGCATGCGCCATCTTGGGGCTAATTTTTTCTCACAGTTCAAGAACAAGCGGTTGATGAACTTGTTCAAAAAATTATGCAAGCAGAGCCAGCAGCACAAATACGAATTTATTTGGTCAAAACTAGATGAGTTTACTAAGAAGCAGGTCCGTGCGAGGAAGAAAATGGAAGAAGATCAGGTTAAATTAGCAGCACTCATCATGGAGCTAGAGGAGCCAAGAGGTCTTTGTGACTTGCCAAAGAAATTGACCCTCCTAATACTAAGAGAAAGAAGGGAAGGGCAATAAAGAATTTTTCCGAGTGGATAGAGAAAGAGCCTCCAGTGAATTGGTCTTTGCTGCATGACACACATGGAGCTAGGTATGGCCACATGACAACCAATCTTGCAGAGGTGTATAACTTTGTCTTTGAGAGGGAATAGAGCATTGCCACTCACAGCTATTGTGGAGGCTGTATTCCATGGCACTTTGAGATATTTCAGAGAAAGGCACGAGTTAGCAAAGAAGCATATTGAAGATAATCAGAACACACCTTATTGTAGCCGTGTCATGGAATACATGGCAAAGAAGATAGAGAAAGCAAAGAAGCACACTGTCAGACTCATAGGGAATCAAGAAAGGAGGTATGAGGTTCTACTTCCTACCGATGGTTTTGGTTCTGGACATGAGGTGAAGACACACGAGGTAAAAATTGGAACGGAATTTTATCCAACGTGTGAGTGTACATGCAACAAACCGAAGTTGTTGCACCTACATTTCTCTCATGTGTTGGCTGCCTGTGGCCAGATTGAGTTGGATGCTATCTCCTTCGTGTCCCCATACTATTTAAAAGAGGCAGTGCTCAACACCTGGACAGGCGAGATGACAGGGTTTAGAGTCGTCGGCAATTTCAACAAGGTAAACGACGGTGAGAGAGTATACATTCCGCATCCAGACCTTCGGCGAACAAGTAGGGGCAGCCGAAAGGCCTGTCGCATCCGGAACGATATGGACCAGTCTGAAGCTGGTGGAGCAACCAGACAATGTTCGTTATGCGCGGCTTATGGGCATAGGATGAAATATTGTCCTGACCTGAACAAAGGTGGTGCTTCCGCATCGACGAGTGCTTCTACATTGACGGCTGTGACAACAGGAGCAAGAGGCGGACGTGGTCGTGGCAGTCGAGGCCGAAGGGGCGGACGAGGAAGAAATAACTCACAAGCTATATAATGTGTCGTAGTGGGTTTTAATATGTAATATGTCAGGACTATGTTTTAATTTGTAATATGTCAGGACTATGTTTTAATTTGTAATATGTCAGGACTATGTTTTAATTTGTAATATGTCAGGACTATGTTTTAATATGTAATATGTCAGGACTATGTTTTAATTTATAATATGTCAGGACTATGTTTTAATTTGTAATATGTCGTACTATGTTTTAGTTTGTAATATGTCAGGACTATGTTTTAATTTATAATATGTCAGGACTATGTTTTAATTTGTAATATGTCGTACTATGTTTTATTTGCACCGTTGATTTGTTGTTTGAATTGCAGATATGTCTTCGTATCCGTTGCTTAATGGTAACATCGATAGAAAGCACCGGGGCGCCCTTATGGAAGCGGGCAACAACTTAGACGTGTTGGTCACTCGTACCCCAAAGACTAATTGGATGATACATGATTCATGGGTTGATAGGTATGTGTGCATATAATGGAGTCCATATAATGACTTACTATGTTTGACATACTTTTCAACGCCGCTAACATTCTCTTAATTTTGTAGGTTAAGTTGGGCTGGACTTCTACCCTTGGCACGGCTGGTTGAGGGTACATTGGATGTGTGGATAGATGGTACGGACTTAGATGAGGCAGGTGAACCAGTGCAGGTACACAAGAGGCAAGTGAAACGTTTCTCTTACGACAAGTCACTCCTTACCTGCTTACTAGATAGATGGAGACCAGAGACACATACGTTTCACTTTCCCTGGGGAGAGATGGCGCCTACTTTACAGGATGTGTCTTACTTTTTGGGATTACCTCTGGCCCGGTGCTGCCATAGGTCCCTTAGGGGCAGAATCTGGGTGGCAAGCAGCGATGCAGACCCGTTTTTTGGCTGCAGTCCCGACTGCTAGGACCATAGACAATGATCCTCATGGACCTCTTTTTAGATGGTTGAGCCAGTTTCAGGTAACCATCACGGCCACTTAAACAAATAATTTATTTTAGTTGTCCGATGTTCATACAATTATTACGTTTCTATGTAGATTGTCTCGTTAGGATATACCGATGTTTAGTTGTCGGAGGCACAGATTGACCGGTCCCTAGAGGCATATATTCTTTGGCTGTTCGGCAAGACGATGTTTACGGAGAACCACGTGACCACTGTCGATGCACGACTCATCGGTATTGCACGAGATAGCCGACGACGTTGCCTGCGGATATTCTACGAGAGGAGTTTTGGTTCTGCTTTGTGTTAGCGGCTACGTCATGAGAGGCATGTGCAAAGCTTGCTTGTTGAAGTCTAGAAAATCTAGTCTTGTGGGATGTCCAGTCTTGTTGCAGCTCTGGTCATACGAGAGATTCCCTATTGGACGACCCTATGTCTATGTTGATAAACCTTTTGGTTTGGATGACTTAGCTGGGGCTTATGTGCCTGCTATCGGCGACTTACCTACTATGGGATCTATTTGGGCACGGCGAGAGGTACATTTATATTAAGTAACAATTAATTCAATTATTTCTTGCCATTCAATAGTATTACTAATGCTTATTTGTTGTCATGCACAGAGACAGTTTATGCATAGTCGGTTAGGGGATGCTACCCGTCCTTCACGGCCTTGATTTGATAGTTTGCACGAGGATCAAGTTATCTGGGAGCCATACTCGCCTCAGGCTATATCATCGAGGTACCCAGTTGGAATTTTTGGATTGTGCACTAGAGATCGGCACTTTTGGATGACCAAGGCCAAGTTGGTGTTCGACGTGACGGTTGAGGAGATGTCTCTTCATAGGGTAATGAGACAGTTCGGTCTATATCAAGAGCCTGAGATTCCAGATATTCCACACTTGCCAGAACACGTGCACAAGTAAGTACTAATACTATTTTAGTTGTCAGCTCTGCATTCATAATATACCTAATCATGTATCGCGCATGTCAATCTCAGGGACAGTCGCCTAGGAGGAAACAAGTCCATGGCTTATTGGCTTAAGAGCATTACCCCTTACGTTGACAAATGGACTACCGCTGTGACAAATATCTGGGGTGAGGTTCGAGCCTTTAACTGGGAAATGTTCGGGTTGTATCTGCAGCGTTACCGGCATACAACGAGGATCTACTTGGTTCCATCAGCTGCTCCTGATCAGATCGAAGCCCCTCTCACCAGCGATATGTACCCAACTGCCTCTGCTAGGGGAACCAGACACCACGGTAAATGCCTTGATTCTCATATGTTAAGTCTTTTGTTAATCTGGACATATTAAGCTTGGTTTGTCTATTCATGGTGTCTATCATACAACGAGGATATAATTGGTTAACTCTTCGCAGGCTGTGGTGACTTGACAAAGACAGGTGAGCGAGAGGAGGTTTCCGCTTTAATGCGGCGCTTTCGGAGGGGAGAAACTATCCCACCGCGAGAGGGCGCCTCATGGTTGAGGCGTCTTGATGACAAGCTACGCAGGATTTACGCGGTATTACGTGTAGACGGTCTTCGGATGTTGCACTTCCTCCTCCAAAGACATCGTCCGCCACGCCCCTCTCAGACAAAGATTCGTAACCACGACCCTCTGTGCACCGTTCAGAACCACGACCCTCGTGCACCGTGCAGAACCTCATCCTTCACAGCCTGTGGAGCTCTTCTGGCATGAGCCACCTCCTTCACAGCCTGTGGAGCTCTTCCGGCATGAGCCACCTCCTTCACGGCCTGTGGAGCTCCTCCCGGCATCGCCCACCTCCTTCACGGCTAGGGAGCGCCATCGGCATTAGATGGAACTAGGTAACACTACTCACTACATTCTTTTCAACAGTAGTAATCGTTCTTGCATTCTCAGCGATCCGATGCTTACCGGTGGTGCTTCGTTCATGCATTTGTATCAATTTTACATGTTTTACTTTACAGCGGCAACCAACGCAACCGTTCATGCATTCAGGCGATCACCGATCCTTAGTGGTGGTGCTGATTACTTTGAGGGCGACCGCGAGGATGATGACCAAGCTACAAACATTTATGGCTTCTCGCAGACAGTTGTTTCACACTCCACCACCACCACCGACACGGAGACATGCACCGTGATGCACGAGGTTAACTATGGTCGTGGTTATCGCGAGCCTCGGCCCACCGCCTCGGCTTATCGCCTTCGGTCCTCGCCGAGGAAGACCCAGACTAAATAAATGCCGTCCCCATGATGATATGCTTATCTATCTATGTATGACTCATTATCTATGTTAGTTTCAGACTATTCGCAGCTGTGTGTCAGTATTTATGTATGAGACATGCTTCATGTATGTGTTACTATCGCACTTCCTTCTATCTGATCAGGAGACATATATTGTTTTATGTATGCGGGAGACATATTACCATTAATTCACATTCTTATTCCAGTTACATTTCCAAATAGACTACAACCGATAATTAAGATACAAGTACATCTGAATTAAACGGTGCGGCTTAACTTCTGCAATACATCTTACATACTACAAAATGAAATTCAGATAGAACATAATGCCCTACAATAATACAATACAAGCTAATAATGCAAATACATCTGAATACAACTGGAATACATCTTACATACTACATGAAGTCATCATCGTCATCCTCCGTTGATGCAGCCCTCTTGCCCTTCGATGATGCGGTCCTCTTGCCCTCCGTCGATGCGTAACTCTTGCCCTTCTTTGGATGCGAGAACTCTTGCCCTTCGACGATGCGAGAACTCTTGCCTTTGGACGATGCGTAACTCTTGCCCTTCGACGATGCGAGAACTCCGGAGCGGCGCGATGAAGATATCTTCATCGCCCTCGCTCTCCTCGATCCATAAAAATGTATTCTTTGCTGCAGTCCTTCTGAAAGTTTCACTCTTCGGCTCCACTACCTTCTTCCACCTTTCATGCAACCTAAGAAGTTCTTGACGTACCTCCTCATAGGTTCTTTCAGGCCACCAGACCTACGTAATTGATGAGCCAACTCATTCATTATGGTGTCACTACCGGTGAGTTCGTCTCATGGAACTATCCTATTATCCATTCTGAAATTAGTAACTAGACTCAGAAGAGTGCTGCTCATCCCAGGGTGAAAACTACGATCGAATGGATAATGGGACATCTCGACTACACTACACTGGAATGCTTATCCACCTTCGCCTGAAGGGGGTTTTATAGATACAGAGGAGAAAATAGCGGGAAAGAATAACTGCGGTATGGCGGGAAGGGATTGACGGGAAGGGGTTGGCGGGAAACGGGTGGCGGGAACATATGGCGGGAAACGGGTGGCGAGAACATATGGCGGGAAGGGGTGGGCGGGAAACGGGTGGCGCGAAAATACATTTCAGCATGAGCCATGCAACTTCGGCCTAGGGTTGACCAAAAAGTTACTTTTCAGCCTAAACTTGATCAAAAAGTCTATTTCGGCCTAGTGTTGACCAAAAAGTTACTAACTTGGCCAAAAAGTCTATTTTAGCCTAGTGTTGACCAAAAAGTGGCACTACTTCGGCCAAAAGATGGCCGACAGGCTACTAGTTTTGGTTTTTCTCTATTACGTCTTATAGTTTTTGAAAATGCTATAAAATATATCATAGTTTTGAAAAAAAATCCGACGCATCCCCTACACCCATACACGCAGGCCCCCGCGCCGCGCCGTCACTCTCGCTTGGCCTCTTGCGACGACACGATCCAGCCCGATCCCCTTGGCACTAGATACCAAGCACGGCGAACTGCCTGTCTGCCCCGAAAATCTATCGTAGGACACGTACAGGTCGACACATTTCAAAGCGAGCGAGCGATCGATCGAGTCCAGCCCACCGGCCGGCGTAGCCAAATGATTACCACCACTGACCACAGGCGTAGATGTCTTCATATCTTCATAAGTACTTATACAAGAGGACGTGCACTTCACTCAAGCCGTCACTCCGATCGATTATGTACTACAGCTGGAGACCGAACTCGATCGACCGGATGATAACGAAATCTTCTCGCGCGCTGCCGTGGCTTGGCTGGGCCATATATACGCATGGGACCATCCCACGAGTCCATTCCATTTTTGCACCGTGAGAGGCGACGTTGCTGCTAGAATGTTCACGTTTACATGCACATTGTCTCTCTCGGTCTCTGATGGGTAGCGCTCGGGCGGACTGTTTTACGTGCCCTTGGAGAGCTGTCGCCGACTCGCCGGTCGGGAACCGGGGAGATACGACAACCCGGTTTCCATCCGATCACATTATTGGCGCCGGTCTCTGGTCCCGGCCGCCGGCGCATGTCGGGAGGGGTAGCCCATGTATGGGCGGTGAACGGTCCATGTCGGATATCCTCTCTCTCTCTCTCCCGCCTAATTGCATGCCAGGATGATTCCTGCGTAGTACAAATGATATTGCTCTGCAAGTTCGATGCCCTGTGCGTATCTACTGTCATTTGGAAGATTGCACCGTAATGTCGGTATGAAACGGTCTACATGTCTCTTACCCTGGCTGACTGGACGACCTAGAAGATAATGGATCAACTGTGCAGCTATATGTTTGACTCGACGACTTGGACATGGTCGTTCGGCTTGACCTGATCGATATCAGCAGCCTATAGGTTTGAATGAGTTTTAGTAATGCGCCTTGCCTTGCCAGGGAAAACACATGAGTTTGCTCAAAAAAATCACAATAATCAAATAAGTCGATGTTTGTTGACCTAACGCATGGGGTCTGCCTGGCCTGATGCATGCATACATATATAATATTCCCTCCGTTCCTTGATATAAGGTGTATAGTTTTAGAAAAAAAATCCAAAATATAAGGTGTATTACGTTGCACAACTTGTTTGGATAATTTTTTTAGGGATTTGATTACATTTCCTTATATCATGCAACCTCCTCTATTTTCTCATGTCAATTAGTCAGGTGAAATCTCGTCCAATACTTGTGAAACTTTCCCTCCATGTGCATTCTTTAATTTTCGTGCCAAAAACTATACACCTTATATTTAGGAATGGAGGGAGTACTACGCGCATAATCATGGCAATTAGAAGGAGAGGACAGAAGTGCGTATCTTCCTTAACAATTTCCTTTGAACCGAATCTCGTCCTTAACAATTGATGAGCACAGTGACAGTGACAGTGACAGGTAGCTTCATCACAAGGTTAACTGCTTGTTCAAAATGCTTCACAAGGTTAAACCACCTTGGAGCACAGTTCATACTTACTTCATAACGTATACGCTATACACTCAGGTACCACATGCATATAGGATCTACACCGGAAATCAATCAAAATCCCCAAGGAGCAGCAACCGATCTTTTGCCGGCCGGCCTACACGGCATTCTGTCGTCCCTGGATGGACTTCTTGCAGTAGAGGATGGCGTCGCTGACGGCGGTGTCGGCGTGGCCGTGGCACCAGTACTCCGTGGCGCTCGCGTAGCTGGACGTGGACTGCCGCGCCGGGGACGACGTCGCCGCGGCCAAGGCGGCAGCCCTGGACGACGACCGCGGTGCGAGCGCCCGCACCGGCAGCGCCCTCACCTTCCGGCACAGCGGCGCCAGGAGGCGCAGGTACCGGAGCAGTATCCTCCGCGTCGCCACCAGCGGCGCGTGCCGGCCACGGCGGCGCGAGCTGACCGCGGAGGCCGGCGTGCTCTGCGCGGAGTAGAAAGCGGGCGACGACACGTAGGACACGACGCCAGGCTCGCACGGGAGGAGGGGCTGTCCGGCGCCGACGAGCAGCGGGGAGAAGCACTGCGCGCCGGCGCACGTCAGCTGGCCGAAGTCGAACTCGGCAGCCTCCTCGTCATCCTCCGCCGGCACTGCGGCGGAGGACGTCCACCGCATGGAGAAAAGCTCCGCGGGGTCCATGTCGATGAAGGACGACGTGGAGCTGTTGAACGAGCACCCGAGGCCGGCGTCGGCGTCGAGCCGCTCGATGGACGCCCTGCAGCCCAGCCAGGCGCGGGAGAAGCTGTCGCTGCGAGACGGTGAGGCCTCCATAGACGCAGTTGGTTGACGGCGCGCGAGGTATAGCGTGAGAGAGGCTTGGATCAGCGTGCGTTTGAGTGTGGCTGCGTGTGAACCGAGGCGAGCGCGGGAAGTGAGTGGCGCGGCCAGGAAGATAATATAGAGGCAGGCGAGGAGGTGGCTGTGTGGGAAAAGAGAAGAAACAAACAGACCGGTTGACGTCTCTGAAACGAGGCGTTTGGTGCCGTGTCCCCTTCTTTTTCTGTTCCAATGCAGAGGCTAAAAAAGGCTTGCAATTGCAGACCATGTAGGAATAGTACTTTTCACTGTTCCAGGGCACTGCCATTGCGAAATTTCATCCGAATATGCTCGAGAATTATACTGTACATCTTGTGTCGTACGGTGGATATAGGCCAAAATGATGATCATTTGCATTTGCATTTGCATCATCTAAAACTACACACCGACCGAACTGTGAGGACGTGTCACACGTTGGTTGCTCTAAGTTTCGCCAAACAGAATCAAATTCGCAAATCGTACCTCCGTCCATAAATATAAGATGTTTTTTTATAGTATCTCAATATAGACTACATATGAACTGAAATAAGTGTTTAAATACACTAAAACGTGTCAATATACATCCGATCCAAAAAAAAGTTAGAACATCTTTATATTTGTGGACGGAGGGAGTAATAGATTTGGGTGTCATGTACAAAATATACTCTGTGTTGACACTTGTCGTTCTGCAGACCTTGCAGTGGGAAAGGCAAATAACAAAATGAATGTTATCTCTTTTTCAGTCCGAAAAGACCTGTCAAAGACAAGCTCATGGATGCAGCCAGCAATAATAGGGGATTAGTCGGGTGGGTGAGGTAATCGGGACAAAAGAGTGTTCCCGCAGAGAGCATCTCCCTATCATGTTGCCATATGCGGTCGAGCTAGTTCCAGAATCTACATGGAACAATGCTCAATGTTTTCAGATCATAAATCTAAGTAAGCGCGAACAATTAACACTGTCTACTACTTCCTCCGTTTCAAATTATTTGTTTCGGAAATGGATGTATCTAGAACTAAAATATATCTAGATACATCCATTTTTACGATAAGTAATTCTAAACGGAGGAAGTAGTTCTAACAATTAGGGGAAATAATCTATGTTTCTCTGAGCAAACATGACAGGAACCCAACAACCAACCAAGAGGCAAGAGCTATTGGCCTTCACATGCGAGCTCGCCCCAGTGATCCTCCTCCTGTCGCCTCGGCCGAGTACCGCCCTGCAATATTCAAATCACGGAGCATGAGACGTGTAAGCTGACGGGGGAAGCAAGCACAGATTCTCAAGGGAGCTTTCTATGGCGTTCCACGAACCTGGTCTTGAGGGAGGCAGAAGAGAAGAACAAAGTTCAACGCCCTCGAAAGATGCCGGGGACAACGGTCTCCATGAGCGTCTGATGTCGTACGGTCTGCCATTTGTTATTCAGTGGGGTGCCCAGTCGGTGAAACAAAAACCACATGGCGAATCCAGCGTGATGATTAAGCGAATTTCTGATGTGATGGACTAAAGCTGTGCAAGTCTAGGCTGCCCCAGAGCCAGAAGGAACCAAACCGGCAGTTTGGTGCGTGTCTGCATGATGTGTGCGCCGTCGCGCCACAAAGAAGACCTTGTTGGAAACTGAGCTGTTAAAGAAAGGCGTGGAGAAGAAGCCAGAAAAGCATTTCTGCCCATGATTAAAGGGGATACTACTACTTGGTTCAGGAAATGTGCTGCTGTTGTTCTTTGACGCTTTGTTTATGCCTCGGTTGGGACATGTGTGGACTTTGCGCCTGCTCAGAAATCGTTGCACGTTTTGTGGAAATTTTATGGATGGATAACATAATTTGAAGAGCTCCTTACTTTCTTGAAATACCGGATTGTACTCTTTTAGGTAATGCCTGGAACGCTTACTACTGTTTCCTAAGCACCCCAGTTGTGGACTATGTTGGTTTAAGAGTAGAGTACAGACCGATGCTGTTTACTTACTACAAGCATCCCAGTTGGCAAAGACAATCGTAAGCAAATTTAAGGAGTGAGGATCCATGGAAACTGTAGCCGAATAGAAGTAGTCTTGAAATGAAGAAGAAAAGGCATCGACTACAACTTCTAGCATATGTAATACTTACTCCCTCCGTCCCATAATATAAGACGTTATTTGTTATGGCCGGTTTATCTAGGCCCACCTGGCAATCTCAGCCCACAAGTTATCTTAGGTTACTCCCTCTTTTCATCTATACTAGATCAAGATCGCGCCTTGGCGCAAGGGTGCCAGTCTCAACGTTTTGCCGAAGCATGTAACAACAAGCCAGTAGGAACCAAGTATAGCATTTGTACTTGTGCATGATGATAATGAAGTAAAGAAACATTCAATTGCGACAGAAGTAAAACACAGTGGATCTCAAGATCAACATCAGATTATATACAGGATCAAACTCGGTGCGTTCATCCGACCATAAAAGACGACCATTCAACACGACCGTTCATCCGACCAGAGCCAACTACGGAGACATAATCATTAAGCATACTAACAAGTGGCGTAATTCATCTGCCTTGTCGATATACTTCACAGGGACCCGCCTCACACGAACCTGATACAAACAAAATGTGAGATATATAGAGCACAATGAATTCTGCACTAAAGCATCAAATAACTAAGAATTGAACAGGAAAAAAGATAAATACTAAAAGAAATAAATAGTTAAGTGCATCAAATAACTAAGCTTGAGAACAATGACAACATAGTGGGAACACCAGAACTAAATAAAATTTAAGTAACAGAAGCCAGATGACAATCCAAATTGGCAGTTTGAATTGATTATACACAACAGAAAAAGGAATCGTCAAACAACTCTTCAAAATTTTGCAACACCTCATGTAACAGAAATTACGAAAAGAGAGGGACCAACAAAGTTAAATAAATGAGCTGCTATACAATAAAACGCATCTTACAAGCTGCAAGTTATTTTAACAATTATAAAAATCGAGCACACATGGTTAAATACCCAAGGTACTACTAACTACACATGGAAACAACCAGGAATTACAACTTTAATCGTTTAAGTAACAACAAGTCATATATAAAAAGTGAACATCACTCAAATTAGCCTACCCGAGTCTGCAAATCATCACCAGTGGCAATGTTACCCACCATGCGCAGAGCCGCAATGAGAACAGAAGTCGACGGGTACCTAAATAAATCAAATAACATGAGTTAACACATCAACCATGTGTCATGCTAGCTGATGGAAAAGGTAAACATGAAAAATGCTCTTACAAGAGAAGCTCCACAAGCGAGGAAAAACACCAGACTCAATCACAGCAGGAGGAACACCCTACACTTCAAAAAAAAATTGAGTAGAAGGCTCAACCGATACTTAATATTGTTGATAAGGAAACAATTCATTCCAAAACTACATGTAAGGCCAACATAGCAAGCAGGGAATAGATTTCTCATGTGTATCTATCTAGAAATTAACCTACTAATTCAGTAATCTTCCTAAGAGAGGAGTAGCCGACTTGGTTTGTCAAGCCAAGTTGATGAGTTGTGTGCAGATCACTTAAGGAAAAGACTAAATGCATATTACTTTCCGCATGTGAGAGGGTGCGTACTGCACAAAGCACCGATTGTAGAGCATGTTCATGTCTCAAATAAAACACACAGCCAAGAGAAGGAATTAACTGACCTGATCTGAAGGAGGAAAGATAGTGCCACCCCCTCTTCCATGGCCAAGCACATTCCTACAAAAAAAACAAGAAATATGTCATATTTATTATCCATCCTCACACATCCCTACAAAAAACAAGAAAATAAAGCCTTTGAGGGCAATCTGAATAGACTTGAGCATGACAAAATATCAGAGAGAAGCAAATCACAAATGACGACGTTTATATAAAGCAGTCTAGACTTACCATCAAGTTTGTAGCTCAAAGCTCGACACATCAAGTTTGGCAAAAAGGAATATATCAAAAGCTAAGCAGCTTGCTCGATTGCTCAACATTTTGGTAAAGCAAGTAGTGCTAAGTTAGTAGAAATCTGCGTTTAGCGTATGAAACATGATAACAAACTAAAATGAAGAAGAAACATTCGTTTGTGATAAAACATAATGGAGTTCAATACGACATGAGCATGTTCATAAGACCACAAAAGATAACCACTCATCATTAAGTTCGGTACCAAAAGCATTAATATAGGATAGGAAGGAATGAAAGTAGAAACATAATGCAGAGCCCATGCTTTTAGCAGAGAGAACGATTATCTTCGACATAGAACTTGTACTTATGGATTAGTAGGTGATATGAGCATGCCGCAGTATAGTACATGTGGATTAGTAGGTGATATGAACTTGTGCATTGTGGAATTTTACCTTCGCTGTTAGTATAGTAGCTCAAAGCTTGACGCATCAAGTTTGGCAAAAAGGAATAGATCAAAAGCAATGTGGTACGATAGATCAGAATTAGAGCAAGCCATTTATATAGAAAGCAGCACACTCCATATGTCATTCATAATAATTAGATCAAGTCATTTGTACATACAGAGATTGAAGGCTGAGTAGTGCATTAGAGGGTAGATGTACAGTACAGAATACATATCCCATTACTTTGGACAGAAGTGTAGAAAAGCATAATCACACTGATTTGTTCTGTGAGTACATCCTTCGACGGTAAATGGCTCTATGAATTCCAAGATGATCCAACATGATATAAAGAATGATCCTGGCCGAGATTCTCACAATAGTATGGTCAACCTGAGTCATCGGAAATGGTTTAGAGACAACATAAGTAAGTGGTTGAAATGTATAAACAGTAAAAGAAAGTACATGTGCAGGACAATAGACCAATTCCAATTGGATTTCTTGTAGAAACAAAGATATATGATACAAATCCTACAAAGCAAGTTGATAATTTTCATCAAACCTTGATAGGTGGACGAACCCAATAAGAACTAAAAACTTTGGCACCATATTCTGCTATGTTTCTTTAATTCTTTTCAACATGAGAATGCAAGAAACTCATTTCCTTGTGAAACCTCAGACGTTAATGGATACCCATGTAGTCAATCCAGAGATATGGCATGTATCACTATCAAGCTAGCATGCACAGTTCATCTATAAAATCTACTCCTATAAACTAAATCAAGCTAGTATACACAGTTCATATCCAAATAGGATTACATCTCTTGGGTTCTAGGTACCCAAATCCAACCAGAGATCCTCACACGCCGAGGTGGGGGGCATAGAAGAGCAAAAGGAGCTTACTTGCAAGAAGAAGTTAGACTCCAGGGTCGCGCAAGTGCTAGACATGCCATCACAAGCACCATTACGGCTCTTGATCCAGATCCCCTCCTTCACCGTATGATGCCACCTGAAAATAAACCATTTTACTGGGTGGGAAAAAGCATGGCTCATAGGCACTGTGGAGGTTCCATCCTTTACACAAAGGTGTAGAAAAGGCAACTCATCTCCAAACAAAATAACTTGAAATAATTCTTTCTTTGGAACTGCTTAATGTAAATGCATGCAGTTCTTTATTTGTTTAGGATGTATGCAAGAATTTCTAGTAAGTTCTACATGGAAAGAACTGAACACAACTCGACAGCAAGACAATCTCATGTTTAAGTTGAAGTTGAAACTGTATGCTCAATATTTATGAAATTGGACGCTCAATATGTGTCTAACCATATCTATCACGGGCCTTTGTCACGGAAGCAGGGTAAGTAATCGAGTAGCAATACCACATCACCATGGGTAAGCAGTCCTATTTATTTTCATAATAAATACACCATCACCAAGGAACATACTCAGTTTTGAAGCAATGTGTATATCCTATTATAATGTTTGGCAACTGATCATAAACACTAAGGACCAAAGCAAGTGTGCACGAGTCCTTTTTAGTATGCGTAACATCATCCTAGCATTAGAAGCAAGAAAAAATCACCTGCCGCTTTGAGCTCTGATTTTCACATGCCTAAAACATTTTGCAATTCATATATAAACCCAAAACAATATAATGATACATTTATAAAACTCTCTGCAGTTCATGTATAAACCAAAATCAATATAGTGATGCATTCCTAAAACCCGTTGCAATTGATGTATAAACCTTGAAGGAGTATTGTAGATTTTTCCTAAACACATATCTAGCAAGCAGGCAGACGGGCGCACAGCGTCCTGCCGACGCTGCCGGACCAAGGACCCATGTGTCCCCCGCCCCCATAAACCAGGCCATGCACCACATGTCCTGCATCACACGCGCCAGATCTGGCGGGCAACGCCTGCCGGCCACCACCAAAGCAGGGAAGACCCCGCAGCCGCCGCAAATCACCGGGCCACACGGGGAGAGCGGTGAAGTGTGAAGCTGGAACCCCGACGGAGTCGAGATGAAGGCGGCAAAACTCCGACAATGGCCATCACATGATGAATAAAGGAAAAAAACAAATTAGCGGATCTTCTACGCATATCCACTTCTATAGATTCAAATAACACTAATCGGAAAGCAAGGATGTAGCTTTACAGGACCAGCCAGTAGCTAAGAAATCAGGGGCTAAACAATTATCTTGTCTAAGAGCTAGTACATACTATAGAATGAATACTGCAGCAAGAATTAATAGAACACTTGACCAGTCCAACCAAATTAATAGGTTATAATACTACACCATGTCTTGACCAGCTCCAAACTAAATTCTATTTGGATTTTATGTAAACGAAGCCTAGTTATACTACTACAATAACCCAGAACCACTAAATAACCCACACAAACATTCACAGTATCCTCATCTTGATGAAAGCAAAAATGTATCATATAGCACGCATGCACACAAATAGTCACAGTATCCTCATCTTGATGAAAGCGAAAATGTATCATATAGCACGCACGCACACAAACAGTCACATTATCCTCATGTTGCTGAAAGCAAAAAATGTAAATACGTACCTTGAGCTGGAACGGTATGGTCCAGTCTCAGTTGACAGTCTTGATGATTCATGTTGGCCTTTAGATATGTTTTTGAACAACAATTTTTCTTGCTGCTTGTAGAAGACAACATTGTTCACATAACCACCATCTAAGCACTCCGCCAATGGAAGGCCATCAGTGATACATGCTATCATTGTCAGCTTCACCATTTCAAAAAGATAACAAGACACAAGCAAAAGTGCCACATGCACAAAAAAGCAGAGGAGAGCTAGTAAATACTTGTAACACTAGTGCACTTTGAGCTTGGATGCGTCGCGACAGCCAAGCCTTGCCGCATACCATCATTTACATGACTAAGCAAACTTAGAACAAGCATGACCTGAGAATATTTAAAAAGCCTAATACAAACACTTAATATGCCTAAGCATGGCACCATAATCCAATGATCAGCAGTACATAATTCGATGATCAGCATCACACATAGCCATGGCACACAGCAAGCAAGTCTTCAACGAAAACACATGTTTTGCAAAGCAAGTCTCTCCCTGCCATAGATTCTTCTCTTCAACCCGGACAATAATAATTAGTAATATGATTTGACTCGTACATCTCATTAATTGGCTCAAAAAAAGGAGACATGTATAGTTGAGCTGGCTATTGTTCAACATGCGAACAACTAACACCTATCTATAGAACATAAAAGAGAGAAGCTGGAAATTAACAGCATTGAACCAACATCTATCTACAGAACATAAAAGAGAAGCTGAACCAACAAAGGTTGGATGCAACTCCCAGTTGCTTACTCAGTAGAATTTGACAAAACAGAAGGCATAAAAATATATTTAGCAAGCAGGTGAACTACTAACTTCGGTCGGTCACGAGCCAAGATGCATGCCCGTGCAATGAAGAAGAATGTAGCAGGCACTCGAATGAATATACAGAGAAGATGAATAAAATGAGGTAATCAACAGCTTAGGCGTGGAGTCCCGGTTGTCGATGGAGAGCGCTTGCTGCTCCAAATCAAACAAACAAATATGTTTAGCCCACCAAGAATGGGAGCACGAACCAAACAGTGCCTATCCCGTCGCAATTTTAGGCGGTGAGCTAACTGAGGTACAAACTGAGACACCGTTCAATCATTCAGTAGCAAAACAAGCTTATTATCTAGCTAGTACAGTAGTGCATGACCATCCATCATGCACACACGCATCATGCAGGCACGACCAAATATGAATATTTTGTGTGAGGGAATCATCGAAACTTTGCTTTGGCAAGATTAAAGAGCTCCTGAATGTTGTGAAGATAGGCAAAGAATTAGCTATGCTACCCAGTAGGTCTAGCTAGCATCCGGAGCGAGCATTGACAGAACACACATTACGTTAACAAAATGATAAGAGTATCATCAGGATCATTACGTTGTTGCTGAAGTAGCATGTTCGTTGTTTCTGCTCCGTGGCTGTTCTACACAAAACTGCCTTGAAAACCTGAAGAAGAAGAATAAAAAGCTAGTTAGGCGAAAACACAAGAAACGGAGATGGCTTGGTCTAAAAGGCTTCAACTGAAAGCTAGTAGTTAGGCTGGAATCTAAATGCAGCATGTGCACATTGGTTGCATGTGCCAAATCGGCGATGAATGAATGAGCTACTTTTGCAGCACAGAAAGCAAACACAAGCAAACAGTACATAAAGCCTGGCTTTGCAAAAGCAAAGATTAAAGGTTAAACATTCAGTGGCAAATATAATATAATGTTAAGAAAATGACGCCAATTGTGGCATCAAACAAATTGACAACAAGATTTTCTCATCTTGGGCATGGAGAGCCCTATGTAAACTGAACCAAGACAATGGATTGAGATTTTGCCTAGGTAGGACCAACCAACAACCATGGCAAGAACGAGTTGGAAGCTAGCTCGGTCGATGAATTTGTTGCAGGTGATACAAATAAAGAACCCAACGGCTGTACCATCTATGTGTGTCTCTCTCTGGAACAAGAAAAACAGAGTTTCCCCTCATCTTATCTATAGCCTGCCAGTGTTACAAGCTAACTGAAATAATGATTCAGCCGGACATGATCAAGCTAACAGCTGCGCCATGCCACAGCTACTCATGCATCCACTAAGCCGCCGCACTCGCTGCTACTATTGCGTGCCATCCCACAAATGCGCATGCAGGAACAGGAAACAACTCCATCCACTTGAACAAGCTCAAGCTGCATGTTCCTGTTTCTCTCTGACGAAACTGAAGAACAAGTACAGCTAATCGTGCAGCGGGATTAAAACGGCTAACACCCAAGAATAACCACCCCTGCACCCAAACCAACCCTGGAGGGAGGAGAAGAGAGCAGAGGAGGTGGCGGTGCTTACCCCTGGTGCGTTGGACGGACCCAAGCAAGGAAGGAAGGAACTTGGTGTCCTTGGAGCTTGTTGGGGCCCAAGATTTAAATCTCAGGTCCTCATCCACCTCCTCGAGGCCTGCAGCAGGGAGGATTTTCACGAAGAGAGCAGCAAAAGCAGCATCGAATCGAGAGAGAAAGACAAGGGGAAGCAGAGAGGACCTTCACAGGTCGGAGCAGAGGAACCTCGTGGTCGCCTCGAGAGGCCGAGAACGGCGGCAAGTGGCCGCCACGCCCTTCTTCTCTCGGTGCAGACGTCCGCCTCGAGCACCTCCGTCGCGGGACCGGACGCGCTGCGGCGGCCGTGGTGGATCTGGCCGCCCCTGACCTGCTGCTTGATTTGGGGCCTCGGGTAGGGAGATAGGGTGAGAGGATGGGGTCGGCGACAGTGGGTGGAGGGCGGAGGACGGCGCATGGCAGCGAGGTCGCAGCGAGGCGGCGGGTGGTTGGGGTGGGGACGCGCCGCTCCCGTCCGGCCTCAAGACCCCGTCGGCTCGGAGGAATCGATCCCGCGAGGGGCGAATCCACCGCCACGGAAAGAAGGTGAGGGATTGGGAGAAGGTGGGGGCAGCTGACAGGGGAGAGGGTGGGGAGGCGCGGTGGGGGTGGTGGTGGACAACGGCGACGACGCCGGGAAGTGGCGGGGGGGGGCTAGGGTTAGGGAGGGGCTGGGACGCGAGGACGCCAGGGCGGGGGCGAGCGCGGGAGGATGCGGCTAGGGCTTGCCACGGAGCTGCCGGGCTTTATAGGCCTCTATGTGAAATGACCAAAATACCCTGGTGGGGGCATGGTATTTCCATTTTTCTGCCATTACTATTCATTCCAGCAGTGCCAGCTCGAGATCCGACGGCCCAGGTTGATCCAGATGCTGATCCGACGTCCAGAAACGCATCAAAGGAACCGATCCAACGGCTGAAAGTCACTGAGCTCTGAGGAGGCTCAGCCATCCATCCTTCTCTTATTTCTGGATAGGGCCTAATGCGTTTTTTGAGACCGCCTTTGACTATTGACAAGATTAATAGTACATGACATGCACAATGTGAAAATTATATTATTGAAAGCTCATTTCACACACGAATTTAACGGTGTGCTTTGTGTGAGTTGCATGTCATATATTATTGCTCTAATATTTGATCAAAGTTAGCCTCGAAAAACGCATTAGGCCTTATATAGATGGAAGGAGGGACTAATTCTTATGCAAGTTATCTTAGGTTAATTCTTATGCAAGTTATCTGAGTTATAAATATAAGCTGTAAGACTTCTTTTGGAATTAAGTAATAAAGATATTTTCTATCCCTATTGCCCGGCTCCCAGAGGAGCCGGAACCCTAGCCGCCGCCAAATTTCTAACCGCCGCCTCCTCTTCCTTTCATGACGGCGCCGACGCGCCGGAGCACGCGCCCTCGCCCCCAACCTCCGTTGTTCTGCCCTTATAACCTAAGGAGTAGAGCCGGTAGGAACCCTAGTCCTACCAATTTGGTAATCAGAGGCCAAGTTCGGATCATGTCGCTGCCACCACCATTGCCGACACTGTCCAACGGCTCCACCGCTCCGATGACGACGGCGCCGCCCCTCCCCGCACCGATGACGACCGCCGCCGGGGCCAACACGCTGGCGGAACCCGTCTCCACCACGGCCCCGCTCGCGCCGCCGCCTCCGGTCCCCTCCGCGCCACCACCGTCCGCCGTCCTGACACCGGAGCAGGTCACGGCCACCCTGCGGGACCTCGTCACCGCCGTCCAGAGTCTTCACCTACAGCAGCAGCAGTATGCGGCCGAGCCCTACATACCCCCGCCACCGGCGCCCGTCGCCGCCTACGGCCACCCGTTGTGGCCGCCCCAGGGCGTCTCCGCTTACGGCGCCCCCTGCTCCTACCGTTCCTGGCATCCCAGCCGTGCGGGCCACCGGCCGCCGCGGCGCCCCTCTGGCACTTGACGCCGGCGCCATCAACGACTCCCTGGCCACCGGACCTTTGCAGCCGCCGTTCTCCGCGCCATCATCGATGACGCCCCTCTGGCACCTGCAGCCATTGCCACCGTCCATTCTCCGCTGTAGCCGCTGCAACCACCGGCGCCGCCCCTGCCCAGCTCGGGGGCACCCTCGCCGACCGGCCTCCCGATCCATCAGGTCTGGTTCCCGCCCTCCCCGTCGCCACTTCCAGCATGGGCGGCTGGGTCTTCGCCATCGCCGGTCTACACCACGGCCCCCGAACAGCCGACTCCGTTCCCGCAGTTCGGTGGGCCATCCGGTTCCACGGGTCCCTACCCGGAGTACTCCGACCAGCGCCACCCGCCTCGTTGTTCGCACCTCGAGCCACCGACACGACGCTCGACCCGCACACCGCCACGGTTCGCCAAGATCGATTTCGCCACCTATGACGGCACGGAGGACCCTCAATCGGCTCAACCAAGGCGACGATTATTTCGCGGGCAGCGCACCGCATCGGAGCGCACTGCTCGCCTCGTACCACCTCCGCGGCGCGACACAGACTGGTATTACGCCCTCGGCGGACGAGGGCGCCATGCCCCTTAGGCGCTTCCGCAAGCTCGCCTCCGCCGCTTTGGGCCTCCAGTTCATGGAGCCGCTGGCGGAGCTCGGCCGCCTTCCCTTCACCTCCACGGTGCAGGACTACGCCGACCGTTTCCAAGCCCTGGCATGCCATGCGTCGGGTGTGACGGTGCAACAGCGGGCCGACCTCTTTGTCGATGGCCTTCCGGATCACATCGGCGTGGACGTGGAGCTTCGGGGACCCCAGGATCTCCAGTCGGCCATGTACTGCGCCCGCGCGTTCGAGCGTCGCGCGGTGGCCATCCAGCAGGAATCACCGTCCCAGACCGCTTGGTCACTACCCGGGCCGAATTACGCGCAGGGTCGGCTGCGCAGGCTTCCGCGGCACTCCTCGCCGCAACCGCGGCGCGCCCGTTTGAAAGTGCAACTATCCCCGGGTGGTTTTGGTAATTCCTAACAACATATAGCTCATTAAGCTAACATTATTCCAAGATTAATATTTCAGGAAAAGCTCAATGAATGGCATGGCATGGATGAGGAAAGTGGATCCCTCAAAATTATAAGGACAAAAGTTTGGCTCAAGCTTCAAGATCAAGACCCTACATTTTATATTTTAGTGATCCAAGATCACATTGAGTCTATAGGAAAAGCCAATACTATCAAGGAGGGATGAGGTGCTGCTTAATGAGCCTCTTGCTTCATGTGCTTAGTGATATGCTCCAAAAACCCTCAACTACTTTACCACATCCACATATGACCTAAACCAAAAGTCAAACTCGACCCCACCGATTCTTTCTATCCGGCGCCATCGAGTTTAAAATGTCATAGCCACTGCCACAAACCCTAGCCAAATCGGTTTCACCGATAGGGATCTCGGTCTCACCAAGATGGGATTGCAATCTCTCTGTTTCACTTCATAACGTTTCGGTCTAACCAAAGTGAGTGATCGGTCCCACCGAGATTGCAATGTAAACTCTCTGTTTCCCTTTTGTAACATTTCGGTCTCACCGAAATGAGCGAATCGGTCCCACCGAGTTTACCTGACCAACTCTCTGGTTAGCTTATTACCAAAATCGGTCCCACCGAATTTGTGTAATCGGTCACACCGAGATTACGTTATGCCCTAACCCTAACCATATCGGTCCTACCGAGTTGCATATCAGTCCCCAATCAAAATCCTAACGGTCACTAGGTTTGCTGAATCGGTCCGACCGAAGTTTAACCATTCGGTCCCACCGAGTTTGGCAGATTGTGTGTAACGGTTAGATTTTGTGTGGAGGCTATATATACCCCTCCACCCACTCTTCATTCGTGGAGAGAGCCATCAGAACACATCTACACTTCCAATACAGATGTTCTGAGAGAGAACCACCTACACTTGTGTTGAGCTCAAGATATTCCATTCCAACCATATGAATCTTGATCTCTAGCCTTCCCCAAGTTGCTTTCCACTCAAATCTTCTTTCCACCAAATCCAAATCCCGTGAGAGAGAGTTGAGTGTTGGAGAGACTATCATTTGAAGCACAAGAGCAAGGAGTTCATCATCAACACACCATTTGTTACTTCTTGGAGAGTGGTGTCTCCTAGATTGGCATAGGTGTCACTTGGGAGCCTCCGACAAGATTGTGGAGTTGAACCAAGGAGTTTGTAAGGGCAAGGAGATCGCCTACTTCGTGAAGATCTACCGCTAGTGAGGCAAGTCCTTCGTGGGCGATGGCCATGATGGAATAGACAAGGTTGCTTCTTCGTGGACCCTCCGTGGGTGGAGCCCTCCGTGGACTCGCGCAACCGTTACCCTCCGTGGGTTGAAGTATCCATCAACGTGGATGTACGATAGCACCACCTATCGGAACCACGCCAAAAACATCCGTGTCTCCAATTGCGTTTGAATCCTCCAAACCCTTCCCTTTACATTCTTGCAAGTTGCATGCTTTACTTTCCGCTGCTCATATACTCTTTTGCATGCTTGCTTGAATTGTGTGGAGATTGCTTGACTTGTGCTAAGATAGCTAAAATCTGCCAAGAACTAAAATTGGGAAAAGGCTAGATTTTTATTTGGCCAAGTAGTCTAATCACCCCCCTCTAGACATACTTCCGATCCTACAAGTGGTATAAGAGCTTTGGTCTCCATTTGCTTTGATTTCCATAGCTTTTGGTGGCCATAGCATTGGTTTCACAACCTAGGAGAGTATGGCGTCTAGCGAGGGAAATTATCACCGTAGAGGTCCTTACTTTGATGGAACTAATTTTACTAGTTGGAAGCATAAGATGAAAATGCATATTCTTGGACATAACCCCGCCGTTTGGGCTATTGTGTGTATTGGTTTGCAAGGTGAATTCTTTGATGGGAAAGAACCGAACCGTGAAGCCACCACGGAAGAGTTGAAGATGCTGCAATACAACGCTCAAGCTTGTGATATCCTCTTCAACGGATTGTGCCCCGAAGAATTCAACAAAATCAGCCGTCTTGAGAATGCAAAGGAAATTTGGGATACTTTGATTGATATGCACAAAGGTCCCGACTCCGTCAAGGAATCCAAATTGGATGTGCTTCAAAGTCAACTTGACAAGTTCAAAATGAAGGATGGTGAAGGTCTCGCTGAAATGTACTCTAGGCTTGCTCTTATCACAAATGAGATTGTCAGCTTAGGGAGTGAAGAGATGACCGACAAATTCATCATCAAGAAGATCCTAAGAGCCTTGGATGGAAAATATGATACCGCAGCACATTGATCCAAATGATGCCCAATTACAAGGATCTCAAGCCAACGGAAGTCATTGGAAGAATTGTTGCTCATGAGATGTCACTCAAGGATAAAGAGGAACTTCACAACAAATCAAGTGGTGCTTACAAAGCCTCATGTGAAGCCCCCGCATCATCAAGTGAGAAACAAACCTTCAATGAAGAATTGAGTTTAATGGTGAAGAACTTCAACAAGTTCTACAAGAGTAGAAGCAAAGATAGAAGCTCCAAGTCAAGGTCCTACAATGACAAAAGATCTTCTAGTCGAGAACGAAACTGCTACAATTGTGGAAGGCAGGACACTATTCCAATGAGTGTACGGCCCCCTACAAGAGAAGAGAAGATTCTCCCAAGAGAAGAAGTAGAAGAGAAAAATCACCATCTAGAGAAAGAAGGAGTAGAGATGATCGTTATGAACGAAGACACTCACGGAGAAGCAAGGATTCGGAAAGAAAGGACAAGTCATCAAGGAGCTATACAAAACAAAGACATCAAGCTCATGTTGGTGAATGGATATCTGGCTCCGACTCCGACAACCACTCCGAGAGAAGTTATCACTCCGATTCAGAATATACTCAAGATGAAGGTGTTGCCGGTCTAGCGCTTGTGCCAACCAACTCCTACGACATATTTGACTCACCAAATGAAGGAGTTGGAACATGCTTCATGGCTAAAGGCCCAAAGGTATCACATCCCGAGTATGTTGATTTCAATAGTGATGAAGATGACTTGTTAGGTGATGATGATTTACTTGTTGACAACTCTAGTGATGAATACGATGATGAAACGTCAATTAATCATACTAAAACGAATGACAATGATAAGGAGAAGATTGAGTCTCTAACTAAAGAACTAAACACTCTTAAATTAGCTCATGAAACTATCTTAGGAGATCATCGAGAACTTTTAAGGACTCATGAGAAATTACGCTTTGAAAAGCTCAATCTTGAGCAAGAGCATGAGTTCTTAAAAGCAATCAATGATGATCTTCGTAAGAAAAGTTCTTCTTACATTGCCAAGCGTTTACTCTTATCCACTTACATGCCTCAAGTCAAATCTAGTAACAAGAACAAGAAAGATTCTTCCTCTAGTAGTAACAATGATCATGCTAAATCCAATATTGTTGCTTCTAGTAGTTCTCTTGATTCCACTAATGATTCTCTTAGCCAAGTTACACTTGAGCAAGAAAATAGCTTATTGAAGGGAATAATAGAGAAAGGAGTTTACAAGAGCCTTGCCGAAAGTAAGCAATTCGAGGAAATTGTACACAAGCAAGGAAGGCATCGGAAGAATCAAGGTGTTGGTTTTGAACGAAAGTTCAATGGAGTTGAGTGGGAAGAAGATCAATACCCCAAGACGAAGTTTGTTCCTCAACAAGAGAAGTATGATCCAACTTATTTCAAAGGGACACAAAGTCAAGATGATCTTCCACCACAAGACTACAAGCAAAAAGGCAAGGACAAGCTTCAAGAGGAAATTGATGCATTTGAAGAAGCTCCTAAGACCTTAGTCAAGTGGGTTCCCAAGACTACTTCAAGTTCCACTTCATCAAGTACAACTACAACACCAAGGATTCCCATCAAGATGGTGTGGATCCAGAAGAAGAAGAACTAGAGAGTTCTTGAGGGTGACTCCGCCAACACACTTCACTCTTATCATTTTTGGCAAGAACGAGTGCAATCAACTTCCACATCTTGCACTAGTTCAAGGAGTCACAAACCCTCTTGTTGGTAAGACAAGGGACAAGGTAACCTAAAAGCTTTCATAGACATCATCTTGTGTGAGCATCACTCTATGTCTATGGATATCCTTGTTTGTTCCTTGTGGGACTAACCCGTGTAGGTATTGAAAGTGCAACTCACTCCAATGGATAGCTCCAAATGATCTACATCAACATCGAGCATCCACATCTTCAACATCTACATGAAGTCATCATCGACAAAACCCAAGGTTAGTTCATCCCTCTTAGGGGGGGTCTCACATCTAGGGGGAGCTTTACTCTACGAATTGAGCTAAAGCAACTCTAATGGTGTGAACACAACAATGCTTTATGTAAAAGTGGTAACCCCACTTGTGCTTAAACGATGAGTATGACCTATGATCAAATGTTCTCATTTGACTCCTAAGTCAATATACTCATATATAGATGACCTAGTCATCGCCAATTGCTTGATAGATGCTAGAATTGGTTGTGCATGCTTTGCCACATATTTCATTTGCCATTTTATTGTGTGAGCATGTTGATTGCATATTTTACTCATTCGAGGACATCCACTTGTTGTTTTGATTGATTGGTTTTCTTTTCTTTTGCCAAGTGGATGGACAAGAATGCCTAAGAACCCTCTCTAGCTATCTATGCTTTTCTCGTCTCAAACTCTATTCATGCTACATCACAAAATTTGATCAAGTCAGATTCAAACCACTCTGTGTGAGGAGCACTCGGAGTCCCCGATTTGTCATAGACTTAAACTTCCAAAACTTCTTTGTGTATTTCGGTCTGACCGATTCCTCCATTTCGGTCACACCGAGATCACTAAGTCGATCTAGGTTTTCATCTCGGTGCAACCGATTTGAATTTTCAACACACCGAGTTGTCAGAATCGTCAACAGTTATGCATCTCGGTGCCACCGAGTTGTTCCACTCGGTCACACCGACATGGTCGGGCTATATATACTCACGGGCAAAATTTTGGAAAGTTCTCCGAAACCTCTTCGCCCGCGCATAGCTCGCTCTGCCTACTGGGTCTCCGGATCTTCTTCCTCGTCGCCAGCCGCCTCCAGTCGCTGGTCTCCGCCGCCGTCAACGGATTTCGTCTCTGCCGTCGCCGTCGTAGCGAGTTCACCGCCGAACTAGGGTATGGACTCGATCACAGTGCTATCCCCGTCTGATTCCTAGCACATTGTGTTCATTATGACTCTAGCTACGATTGAAACACCTCTATCCAGTCAAAACAATCCTTAGAATAGATGCGATTCGAAAATTTAGGTTTAGGTTTCCACCGAAACCATCTCGGACCCACCGGGTTGCAGAACTCGGTTCCACCGATTCGGCCAAGGCCATTGCACATGTGGTTCTCGGTCTGACCGAGAATTGCAAATCGGTGTGACCCAGGATTTTGTGAAACCCTAGCGCCTCAAGGTTACCGAACTGTGACTCGGTCTGACCGAGTTCACTAGTTTTGGTTCCAAAAGCTGCTTCGGTATCACCGAGTTTGCAAATCGGTTGATCCGAAATGCTTTCTGTGGAAAACTAAAACTAAGTTTTTGACTCATTCTTTTGCAAAAATCTCTGCATTTTGTGATGCTCATCCACTCTATCTCATCTACAATCTATTCACAGGGTCTGCATTCAGTGTTTGCAACATGTCTGACCAAAGTGACAGCCAGAACAAGTCAGAGGAGCAGATTCACTTGAGTGAGGGCACTAGTCCCTCTAGTAGCTCTGATGAGGGTAGCAGAAGCACCCCAAGCAACTTGCCCAAGGCTGCCACTAGAGCAAGCAAGAAAAGGACTTCAGAGTCTGAGGATGAAGATTATGTGGCAGAGGAAGAGGAAGCCACATCAAAGAAGAAGGTGCTCAAGAAGGAATATGGCACAGCTGCTTCAGTTAAGCCAGGAATGCTGAAGAAGGCACCTGCAAGGAGAGTTCCTACTTCCAAGCCTAGGAAGGTTGCCACTGGATAAACCATGAAGTTTACCATGGAATCTAAAGAAGAAGCTGGTGGCCAGGACAAAAAGAAAAAGAGAGTCAGAACCACTACTGCCAGAGTTCTTGGCAAACCCTCCATGAGGAGAGACTCTGAGGAGGAAGAAGAGGTTGCTGCACCAGCACCCAAGGCACAGAAGCTTATGGGTGATGCTATAAGGTCAGGGGCTGCATCATCAAAGCCCAAATTAGCACCCAAAGCTGCCTCCAAACCCAAGAGTGCACCTAAGAGGAACACTAGGAACATATCTGCTGCTGAGAAGAACAAGGCCCCAGTGCCTGATGTTGCTGCTGAACAAGAAGAAGAAGGACAAGTTCTAAGGAAGCTCAAACCCAAGATTCCAGACCACAACGATGCTCATCCTGTGGCTGAGGACATGAAGATCAGGAGAGATTCAGGGTTGAGGCTATGGAGAGAGTCAGATCCATATGCCACCAGGAGAAGGACTGCTGTTGATTACAGGTTCCACACAAAGGAACAACAAGACTTCTATGAGACAGTGCTGCTGGACAAGAAACCCATAGTGTGTGACATGAGATGGGTTGACTGGGAGTATATCAAGGAGAATGAAGAACACTATCCTGGAGTGCTTGACAGCTTCAAAGCTTGTGGAGTTGCAGACTTTGTTGGGCAGAAGCTCACAAAGTGGAATGAGGAGCTCATAATGCAATTCTACTCCACAACACATTTCTATCCAGATGGCAGGATAGTATGGATGTCTGAAGGCACTAGATACCAGTCTACAGTTGCAGAATGGGCTCAGCTAATCAATGCCCCAGAAGAGCAAGAAGATGACTTGGATGTCTATGCCAAGAAGAAGATGGGTCACAATTCCATGTCAAACATGTATAAAGAGATCCCAGACAAAGTTCTTGAAACTTTCAAGTTTGGATCAGTTCATTTTCTTCTGTCAGGGCTGCCTACAATTAACTGGATTCTAAGGCACACTCTCTTGCCCAAGTCAGGTGATCACAGAATGATCAGAGGGCATGCAATTAACTTGCTATATATATTTGATGTGCCACAAAAGTTCAAAGTCATGAGCCTCATAGTTGAAACCATCAAGAGGACAGCGGCTGATCAAAAGAGGAGCTGTGGATATGCCCCACACATTCAGGAGTTGATTAACTCAAAGATGGGCACAGGCACATACCTGTTGGATAAGGAACACCTGCCCATCCATCCAGATTTTGAGGACAATCAAGTTGTGATGAATGAGAATGAACCATCGTCTGCACAAGCTCAAGCGAAGAAGGAGAAGGCAAAGATGGAGAAAGCTGCCAAGATGCCAACTCAAGAGGAGGCATCTGAGTACTTTTTGAAGAACAAGCAGGAGCAGCTCGGTTATTTGATAGCATCAACTCTGAGGATTGAGAAAGGACCGCCACCCCGACTCGAAACCAAGAGAGCCTCGGAAAGAATCACGGAATGTAAGTTCTATGACTTAGATGTGAAAGTAATCGAGATTCACTGTCAGGAGCAATTACAGGATGATATGCGAGGAGAGGAAGGGCAAAACAATAATCGATGCTTTTGCCAGAGTGCCTAGAGATCGAGATCATCTGCAAAGGCTGCCTCGACACCGTGAGCCACTACTTACGCACCACCATGACCTCGGCCCACCAGCTCCAAAGCACCTACCCCAAAGAGCTCCATCTGCTTCAACTGAAGCCTTCTGCCCTTGGCGTTATCCGGACTCCACCACCTGAAGACCAAGCCTGAGAGTCGTTTTAGTGCTATGCATTTTCTATGAACTTTTTGGTAACTTGTTGCCAAAGGGGGAGAAAAATGTATAGATCATAGGCTTCGAGAAAGAGAGAGAGTTTGCATTTGTTCTCTCTTGTCTTCTTGGTTGAACTTTGTTTGCTTTTGAGTGCTTGAGATACTATGCTTTTAGCTGTGAGACATTGATGATCATGTGTTTGATCATAAGCTACACTTATGCTTGTTGAATGATATTATCTTACTTATCCTTATATGATCACTCACTTTGCTTGGTGATGAGTGCATGTATTTTATTATTATCATTTTGAGCGCTCCACCAAGATGTATGTGACATGGAAGAGTAACCCATGATCCTAACTCTTTGTGCATTTGCAGTCCACAGCAAATCTTAAAATATGCACAAATTTAGGGGGAGCTCTTACTTATCACATACTTCTCAAAGCTTATTTATATCTTTCACTCTTATTATCATTTGTTGAAGCTTTGATCTATATGTTGTCATCAATTACCAAAAAGGGGGAGATTGAAAGTGCAACTATTCCCGGGTGGTTTTTGTAATTCCTAACAACATATAGCTCATTGAGCTAACATTATTCCAAGATTAATATTTCAGGAAAAGCTCAATGAATGACATGGCATGGATGAGGAAAGTGGATCCCTCAAAATTATAAGGACAAAAGTTTGGCTCAAGCTTCAAGATCAAGACTTTACATTTTATATTTTAGTGATCCAAGATCACATTGAGTCTATAGGAAAAGCCAATACTATCAAGGAGGGATGAGGTGCTGCTTAATGAGCCTATTGCTTCATGTGCTTAGTGATATGCTCCAAAAACCCTCAACTACTTTACCACATCCACATATGACCTAAACCAAAAGTCAAACTCGGCCCCACCGATTCTTTCTATCCGGCGCCACCGAGTTTAAAATGTCATAGCCACTGCCACAAACCCTAGCCAAATCGGTTTCACCGATAGGGATCTCGGTCTCACCGAGATGGGATTGCAACCTCTCTGTGTCCCTTTGTAACGTTTCGGTCTAACCGAAGTGAGCGATCGGTCCCACCGAGATTGCAATGTAAACTCTCTGTTTCCCTTTTGTAACATTTCGGTCTCACCGAAATGAGCGAATCGGTCCCACCGAGTTTACCTGACCAACTCTCTGGTTAGCTTATTACCAAAATCGGTCCCACCAAGTTTGTGTAATCGGTCACACCGAGATTACGTTATGCCCTAACCCTAACCATATCGGTCCTACCGAGTTGCATCTCAGTCCCACCGAAAATCCTAACGGTCACTAGGTTTGCTGAATCGGTCCGACCGAGTTTAACCATTCGGTCCCACCGAGTTTGGCAGATTGTGTGTAACGGTTAGATTTTGTGTGGAGGCTATATATACCCCTCCACCCACTCTTCATTCGTGGAGAGAGCCATCAGAACACATCTACACTTCCAATACACATGTTCTGAGAGAGAACCACCTACACTTGTGTTGAGCTCAAGATATTCCATTCCAACCATATGAATCTTGATCTCTAGCCTTCCCCAAGTTGCTTTCCACTCAAATCTTCTTTCCACCAAATCCAAATCCCGTGAGAGAGAGTTGAGTGTTGGAGAGACTATCATTTGAAGCACAAGAGCAAGGAGTTCATCATCAACACACCATTTGTTACTTCTTGGAGAGTGGTGTCTCCTAGATTGGCATAGGTGTCACTTGGGAGCCTCCGACAAGATTGTGGAGTTGAACCAAGGAGTTTGTAAGGGCAAGGAGATCGCCTACTTCGTGAAGATCTACCGCTAGTGAGGCAAGTCCTTCGTGGGTGATGGCCGTGATGGAATAGACAAGGTTGCTTCTTCGTGGACCCTTCATGGGTGGAGCCCTCCGTGGACTCACAAGAACTGCTACCCTCAGTGGGTTGAAGTCTCCATCAACGTGGATGTACGATAGCACCACCTATCGGAACCACGCCAAAAACATCCGTGTCTCCAATTGCGTTTGAATCCTCCAAACCCTTCCCTTTACATTCTTGCAAGTTGCATGCTTTACTTTCCGCTGCTCATATACTCTTTTGCATGCTTGCTTGAATTGTGTGGAGATTGCTTGACTTGTGCTAAGATAGCTAAAATCTGCCAAGAACTAAAATTGGGAAAAGGCTAGATTTTTATTTGGTCAAGTAGTCTACTCGCCCCTCTAGACATACTTCGATCCTACACCGTTCCGGCTCACCTCACCGAGCTACTCGAAAGGCCGCCGCCAAGGGTTGTGCTTCAACCGCGACAAGCCCTACACGCCCGGCCATGCCCGCTCGCGACTCTTCTACACGAGATTGCAGATTACATTCGGAGGACGCCGTCAGCCGACACAGCCGCCCCAAATTGCCGAGAAGGTGTTTGACGCTGGTTGATCGTCTCGAGGAGTTCCGCAAGCGCTTCCCCACCTTACAGCTCGAGGACGAGTTGTTTGTGCAGGCGGGGAGAAGTGTTATGGCCGGTTTAGCTAAGCCCACCGGGCAATCTTAGCCCACAAGTTATCTTAGGTTAATTCTAATGCAAGTTATCTTAGGTTAATTCTTATGTAAGTTATCTGGGTTATAAATATAAGCTGTAAGACTCCTTTTGGAATTAAGCAATAAAGATATTTTCTATCCCTATTGCCCGGCTCCCAGAGGAGCCGGAACCCTAGTTGCCGCCAGCCCTAACCGCCGCCGCCCTCCTCTTCCCTCACGACGACGCCGACGCGCCGGAGCACCCGCCCTCGCCCCCAACCTCCGTTGTTCTGCCCTTATAACCTAAGGAGTAGAGCCAGTAGGAACCCTAGTCCTACCATTATTACATCAAATATTCATCTCCATTGCAATGATTAAATACATGTAATGATGACCAACCAGGAAAACAAGGTGATACCGTGATGCATGCTATTCTAAGTCTCTGATTTCTATACCAAGCGCCTATGAAATGATGTCATTGCAAACTTTCTTATTTTTTGAACAATCACCCGGGGGGGGGGGGGGGGGGGGGGGGACTTTGCAAACCTTCAGAAGTATTCCGTAAGAACAAAACAAGAAACCGACAAAGCGAACAATTCAACGATGACGCCATTACGTGCTCTAGCATAACAAATATGCCACGAGATGTGAGACTTGCAGCATCCGGCAGCTATCTACACAACTTTATGGTACACAATGCAAAAATGACAGGTAAGGTTTGGAGACATGAATGACTACTGATGCTGGTTCGCCACTGATCCGTGTTCCAAAACTTGACAACAAATTGGACAGAACAACTACATATGAATTATGCCGACCAGGCAGCCATGTAAATTCGTGATATATGACAGATTCTGAGCTTGTTGTCATACTTTGTCGAGCAATCGAGTACATTTCGTCCCCACAAATCCTAGCTTTCCAGGAGCACAGATTTGCAGAACATTTACTAAAAGTACCCTGCATCAGTATTCACTATTCAGAATAATGACCTCAAGAAATATATACATGGATGCTAAAGCTGGCATGATGTCGAGGCAGCAAACTAACTCTAAATAGCAACATATAAATAAAGAAAAGTAAATGTTACCTGCATGTTTCCAACTAAGTGCACTTCCAAGATTGTAAGACAGATAAATAACACTGAAGTCGAAATAGGCACAGACGAGATTTCATCTGATGCTAGTCCCCAAATATACTTGAATAATCATGTAGATACTCTAGTTGAAACAACAGATGAGGTAAAAGCCTGATATTTACAATGCTGACAGAGATCACATGTAACAGATTGTTGAGCAATTGTGAAACTTTTTTAGAGTTTCTTAAATCTAAGTAAATTCAGAGATATCACAGCAACATGGCTTACTGAAACGAAATGGCTATTCAATCCTTGCTGTATAATGTATATGCTGTTCTACTTTCTAGTGTGTAAAAGTAAGCACTGCACTGGTACTGATGCATGCCCATTTGGAGAAAATCTCCTTGACCAAGAGGGTTCCAATCTTACAAAGCAGTGACAGCACCACATTTCTTACCACCAGAATCAGTTTGCACAAAGTGAAGAACAAAATTGCCATGTATGGTTGGTGACAACATAAAAAACATCCAAAATGGTTGCATCCTATTCAACTCCAGGATGTGGATTTCAGACACAAGTGATCTTCCAATTTTAGAAGAGCTGAATAAACCAACTGTGACGCAATTCAGTTGGGCAAGTATATGGGGTGGGCTAAAGATCAGCTGCATAGACCAGCATTAACATGATAACTAGATTGGAAAATGGTTTCTCCATTAAGACTTAATTGTTACTTGGACAATGGTGATTAGTGCAAACTGTTGTACAAATCCGGTGAACTGTGTAATGTTACACCTTTAGTTTGTCTACCTTAATAAAGCTAGAGTATTACAACTGCAACACCATCAACCATGCAACCAGCATAATAGGGCACTGTTCCCATGCGCTGACTAAGCTCACTTCAAAGCTTCTTATCAGATTGTTCTCCAGTGCTTTTCAAGTCATCTGGGTTAAGTCTTGGTCTTTTTGTGCTACAGCCATCATTCTCCAGAGACCTCAACTTGTTTTTTATCGCAGATATCTTTGCAGCACGATCAGTTTGTGCTGATTTGCTTCCCGAACCACCTGCCAGTTTCTTGTCTTTCAGTGCTCTTTGTGAATTACCGGAATCTAGGAAGCACTTCTCGCTCGCTAGGTGAACCACCACAGGACGTCCACAGACTAACTTGCCATTCATCTTTTCCTTTGCCAACTGAGCTTCCTGCATGCTCACTTCAGGTGGCAAAGGTGAGAATTACCAGGACCCATCAATATTTGCAACAAGTAATGAATATTACTCGTACCTCTTTGGTAGTGTACTGAACAAAGGCATAACCACGTGGCTCGCCGCGCTTTGGGCCACGCGTATGCAACAGGAAATCCTCAGCTATGATCTTTCCATAGGGGGAGAACATCTTGATAACGTCAGACCTGGAGAATCACACTATAATGTTGGATTACACATAACACCAGGCCGACCTTGGAAGGAAGACGGGCTAGAGAAAACTCACTCTGATATCCTAAAATCCAGATTGCCCACATAGAGCCTACTCGCCGACTTATCGCTGTCAAGACCCTTGGGATCCTGCAAACTAAGTTGGTTACAAACACAGCATCTAGACATGCTGCACAATCACCTGTAGCCCCTTTCTAATTAAGACTCACTTACCATTGCCACTTGAAGAAGAAATCGTTGTGTACACGTTTCAGCGCCAATTTCAGAAAATGATCTTTGGCTGTAGCCTGCAGAGAGCAAAGAGGACATCCCATCAGATGCCCGAATTCGGTCAGTTTACCACAGCGGTATGTGCTCTTAGAACAGATTCTCTACAGTACCGCAAACATCAGACATGCACCCAGATATCGGCATCGCCCTAAAGGATTCGCTGGTCGCGATTACTAACATCGAAGTGGCAACATCAGAGCGTACGCGAGGAGTGTCCGCGTGAGGTCTAGATCTATCTGGACAGAGAGCGCGAGAACTGGGGACAGATATAGGCGGGAGGGAGGGCGAAGCCGGAAGAGCCTACCGGCAGCGCGGGAGCGATGAGAGCGCGCAGGGACCGCGTTGCTCCGGCGAAGAATTCGCGCAGCGATGAGCCGATGAAGCACGGGGCGGGCGGGCGGGCGGGCGGGGCGGCGGCGGGCCGGAGCAGTTTTTTCCTTTCCAGAACGCAGCAGAACAACTGTACTGTACAGCAAATGGGGAATGATCGGATTTGGGTCATCTGTAGCTGGGCCAAGCCGCAAATGCCGCTGCTCGCCCCCGACGTGGGCTGGCCCCGCAGCGGGCGGGCTCAGCCGGTTTTCCGTCGTTTTTTCTTTCTGGTCTCAGTTTTCCTGCGGTTTTCTGCTCGGTTTCCCCAGAAACTCCGGTTCTTGGTGTTTTTTCTTCGGCTCTTTTTTTTTGTGTTTCTTTTTTTTAATCATTTTTTCCTTTTTAAAATAATTACATAATTTTATATATCTAGGAGAGTGATCCCCACTTTGTCACACATGTGATCGTCGAGATCAAGGATCAGTGGAGACCCCCTTTAATTGTTCGGTCAAGGGCTAAAATACTCATAGATTCTCACAGCTTCCTAACAGATAGCAGTTGCCCAAGTTCAGGCCACCCATAGATGTAATACGCTACTCCTGCTTCTCCCACAAAAAAATGCTACTTCTACTTTATGTGTGTTTAATGGATGATGAACAAATGAACTACAAGGTTAAGCTGAGTTCTCGCAGCCAGCTTTGGTAGTGCTCGGGTGGGCCTATAGATGCCCTGAGCACCCTTATCTTCTTTCTCTTCCTAGCTTTTCTTCAAAATCTAGATCTAAAGTGTTTGGGAGCGATCTCCTTCTAATGCCCACGGTCATGCCCTTATATAGAGTTCGGGGGGAGGGGGGACCTATAATGCCCATTTAAGTAAAACAGGTAAAATGTCGTTGCTCCGGTGTTCGCCTTGGAGCTTGCCGAGAGTGGCAAGTAAATCATTGCCTAAATCCTAAGTATCTCCGGTTAAGAGATACACCTGGTCACGGACGTCGTTCTGAGCTCATCACGTCAGTGCCTAGTAGCTAGTGGAGGCCACAACTTTTGTCATGGTGCAAGAACCATTGTCAAAAAGGTGGCTCTGTGTAGTTGTGTCAGTCTGATGAGTTGCCCCCCTTATCGTGTGGAGAAATGTGATATTGTCCTGCAAAGCCCCATCGTTTCCCTAAAATACGTAGCCTGTCGCGGGCTACGGTTTCTCCTGCTTGACACTAAATGCGTTGTAGGCAAAATTTACTTTGGGTGATCCAACTGCTTAAGCCCAGGGTAGCCATGCTCGGGAATTCATCGAGATGTCAGGTGTCATGCTTGAAGCATTTCTTTGATTCTTGTGAGTGATCCATGATTTGCTTGATTGACTCGTAGCATAACTGGACGAGGCCAAGCTTCTTCGACATCGGCAACAACTTAACTATGAATATAATTTTATGTGAGGCCCATTCTGCTGTGCTCGGAGGGAACCAAGTTTTTGAGTATACCGACACCACTAACATGCAGCCTATCCATGTCAACACACATGCCCCCACACATTTCACCACAGAAATAAATCGTGCAATTATTTGATTAGACCTTTGTGGGATTGGATTAGTTTGCTCCGTTGAAATGCCATAAAGCGCGAACCAACATAGTGAAGAAAAAGATATCATGGTGTAAGTCAATGATCCTTGCATCATAGGTGTTTGGGATTCTTGAGATCCTTATTGCCATGGTACCGCATCATCACAAAGTGCGATTGTGAGGAATCAACATTCTAATGAATGAAGTATCATTGGAATTTCCCATTTTTCAGCTCTGCTCCCCAGAAGAGAAAGGAGATTGATTTGCTCCCCAAAAGAAAAGGAGATCGATCTTGATGTTGGCGTTGGTTTTTCCAATGAAAAACAAGAACATTCTTTGACAAACTTGCATGACAATAAAGAAAAGGAAATGCTAAAATGCTGACGTCAGATTTTAAAGAATTTTCAGTGAACGTCTTGCCACGCGAAAACAGATAAAATTGACACATTGGTGTAACAGAGCCATTCTCTAAAACAAAAATTGCCACGCTGGACAGAGTAATTGCCATGCGTTGATCGGGATCTGTCCTAAGGGTGTTCACTGTGATTGCTTAAAAGACCGAGGTTCGCTGATTAACAACGCCGAAAAAACCTATTAAATTAGACCTAGGATCCAAATATAATCAAATTCGTCATTTTTTTTTTGAGGAATCACCGGGGGGAGAGGATCCCCACCTGTATGTATATTACTCAAAGGCCAGAAAGGGCCGTGGGGAATTACAAGGTCACTGCTAGCCATGAGGTAAGGAACAGCAGCCAAGAGCTAGCAAATGCCTTTGTCAACCGGTCTCCAAGCGGTTATTACAAACTTCAAGATCATTACAAATGTTCCTCACAAAGTGAGGATGGCGTAATGTGTTTCGCTACGGAAGGCGGCCGCTTCGAATCCCATATCTTGGAGAGTATCATGAGCAGCACCTCGTGCCAAACGCGCCATTTAAAGAAGCGGGTACCGGTAGTAGCCACAGTGTCCCGGAATCTTGACGACGGGGAGAGACCCAACTGCTCCCAAATCCGAGCGGCGTGAGGGCAGAGGAGGAACAGGTGGGTAGTGTCTTCAGATGGGCGCCACAACATGCAAGCAGGAGGCATCGTGACGATTGTCTTGTGAAACAGGTTGCACTTGTTGTTTAGCCGTCCCACGAAAAAGCAACCAAGCAAATATTTTGAGCTTGTGAGGGGCTCTGACCGCCAGATCAACAGCAGGTGGTCGCCCCTCAATATCCTCCTCAAGTAGGAGCTGGTACGCCTTTCCTGGAGGAGTACCCCTTGCCATGGGTCAGAACTGCTCGTCCGGAGCATCAAGAAGTGAAAGTCCTGCAACAACAAAGAGAGAGCAATGAGTTCATGTAGCAGCCGTGGTTAGCCTGTTCGTTAGGTTTGCTTGTACCCCATACCGCATGATAATTACCAGAGGGATGTGAATATTTGTGGAGTGGGAGTAGAGGCTTGGGAAGGCGTAAGCTAGGGGCGTGTTTTGGAGCCAGTGGTCCAGCCAGAAAAAGGTTTTCTGGCCATTATTTGTTAGGATGAAGGTGATAGACAACAGTTTTGGCAGCTGAGCTTGAATGAGTTTGGTTAGGAAGGCCGGGTTGGGGCAGCTGGCAATGCGTGGCGTGTGTCGCAGTGTGTTGCCTATCCAGCCAAGTAATCTGTGGCAGCGGTAAAGTGGAGTTATTATGGCATAGGTATTTAAAGGCGAACTTCATAAGCAAGCAATCATTCCGAGTAGCAAGATCCTTGATGCCTAGACCACCAAAAAGCTTTAGGTTTACAAACGTTTTCCAAGCAATAAGACATTTTGAGCCGGTGCAACTTTCTTCCATGCCCGGAAGAAGGCCCTACGAATTGTGTCCAAGATTTTTAAGGTCTTCTTTGGAAGTTTGAACACTGACATAAAGTATGTGGCAAGGGAGTCGAGAACGGAGGAGATTAGCACAAGCCTACCAGCCCGATTTAGAAGCTTTGCGCACCAACCAGGCAGCATGCTCCTATAAGAGGACAGAATTGGTTGGAAGGCCGAGGGGGGTAGTTTGTGCGGCAACAGAGGGAGGCCTAGATACGTTTGCGGGAAGCAGGACGTGTTGCACCCCAAGGTTTGAGCTATCAGATCGGAGGTAGAGGCGTCAACGTTCATTGGAACGAACGTGGTCTTAGAGAAATTTATGCATAGGCCAGTTGCGCTAGCGAAGTCGTCCAGGATCTGCTTGAGCTTGACCGCAGCTACAGCGGAGGCATGGGTTATGATTAACGTGTCATCCACATAATGAAGTACTGAGGGAGGGAGTTCCAGGAATACAGGGTGATGGAGAAGATCCGGTCGCCATCGGCTGCCGGATCATGCGCCGGAGGACGTCGGCAACAATGATGAAGAGGTACGGCGAGATCGGGTCGCCTTGCCTGAGGCCCTTTCTGCATTGGATCCAGTCCCCAGGGGTGCCGTTCAGCGAGACCGCTGTTTTACCGGAGGAGAGCAGGTCGCTAATCCAGCCACAAAAACGAGGAGGGAAGCCCCGGTGCCTAAGAATTTGAAGCAAGGAATCCCAGGAAATAGAGTCAAAGGCTTTCCTAAAGTCAAGCTTGATGATCATAGCGGCTGCTTTTCGTTTGTGGCAGCAGTTCAGGGAATCAGCCGCATAAATGAGGTTTTCAGCTATGCATCGGCCTGAGATGAAGCCCGTTTGGTCCCCATGGACAAGCAGGGGGATGTAGGACTTGAGTCTATTAGTTAGTAGTTTAGCGATGCCTTTGATCGGGCAATTTTGGAGGGCGATTGGCCTGAAGGCGCCCGCGCTGTCTGCGCCTTCGGTCTTTGGGAGCAAGATCATGACAGAACGGTTAAAGCGTTTGGTCTGGGAAGATGAGCTCATGAATTCATGGAAGAAAGGGATGAGGAGATGTTTGATGTGGGGCCAGAACGATCTGTAGAAACTGGGGCCGAAGCCGTCCGGGCCTGGACTGGCATTAGGATTCATGTGTAGAAAGGCTAGTTTGATCTCGTCATCGGAGAAAGGGGCGTCGAGATGTCGTAGTTGGGGGATTTGAGTTGGGTAGATGTCGGACAGTCAAGTTCCGTGGATGTGGCGCATCGAAAGTGCCAAGAAGCGCTTGATAGTAATCCTTAAGCAGTTTCGCTTTTTGGTCATGGGAGAAGAAATCGTTGCCCAAGTGGCGGAGAACTGGGATTTGGTTTCGTCTAAAGCGTTGGGAGGCAGAAACATGAAAAAACCTAGCGTTCTCATCGCCGTAGATAGCGCGCTTGATTTTTGATCTTTGTCGAAGCGCGAGCATACGATCACGAGTAGCTTTTAGCAGAGTTGATGTGAGGACAGTTCGGAGCTGCATTTCCGAAGATGTGAGGGGTCTGGACTCTTCCTTTACATCGATTAGGGTGATAATCCGTTTGCATCGCTACTCTTGGACATGTGCGGGTTTAATGGTTTTGGCCCACTGCTTTAGGCGGGAACGACAGGTTTGAAGAGTCCGGGCCAGCCGGGCGGATGGGGGCTGGTGGGCCGAGGCATTTTGTTGGCAGACTTGGGCCACCAGCCGTTTGCATGCCGGAGCATAGGCCCAGCTTCGTTCAAAACGAAAGAGGCGGGAGCGGGGTACCGTGGTGGAGATGGAGATGATTAGCGGGACGTGATCCGAAGTGATTCGTGCTAGCGAGGAGAGGAAGTGTTTGGGAAGGTGGTATTCCAAGCAATGTTGAAGAAGGCTCTGTCGAGGCGTTCAAGGACCGGCGCCTCCCTGTTGTTGGACCAGGTGAATTGGCGGTCCAGCAGGGGTAGTTCGAGGAGAGCTAGCTTGTTGATGGCGTCATTAAACATGTCAGCCTCGCGCTGATGGAAATTCGAGTTATTCTTTTCGGGGGAGGCGATAGATTAAAATCACCTACGATTAGCCACGGGGTGCTCTCGCTGGGGGCAATGGCCGAAAGTTCATCGAGGAAGGCTTGCTTCTGGGAACGGCTTATCGGGCCATAGACATTTGTAATATAGAAGGCGGAGGGGAGCGAGGGAACAAGACATGTAAGCGTAGAGCAGAAGGAGTGGTTAACGCACTGGGTCACTTGGATCGTGTTAGAGTTTGTCGCTGAGTAGTCCGGCCAAATTGCCAATGGCAGGCAGGACGGAGAAGTAGTCGAGGGAGGAGGGTAGGAAGGAACCAATTTTTGAGACCGAGGGCGCTTCGAGTTTGGTTTCTTGTAAAAGCAGTAGGTTCGGCTTGACTGATAGAAGTTCAGCGAGGATATCCTTGCATTTTTCAACATCACCCAGCCCTCTTACATTCTAGGAACAGAGATACATAGTTGTTGCAGACATTTAGGCACTAACAAACACACCAAAGGAAAGAGAGCTACAAACCCCACGTTTGGATCCTAAACACTTGCAGACTAAGGGGTTGACAAGTTGGCAAAGATAACTAAGATAGGTAGGGCATGGGACAGGCGTTACAAGAGGTTGCATAATCATGGAAACATGGTAGCAGCACCAGCGGCAGAGGCAACGAGCTCGATTTCATCCGCAGAGGAGCCGCACTCCTTAGCCAGGGCAGCGTGCGCGAGAGGCGACCCAGGCTCGCTGTCCTCAGGAGCCAGGCGAGCCACGCGCACCACGTCCTCGAAGTCTATGGCCGAGCTAGACAGCATGAGGCGCTTGGCCTTGGCACGAGACGCCTTGTCCTCCATGGTCACCCTGGCGCAGGGCTCAGCCATGGCGAGCCGAGCACTACGCCAGACATGCACGTCGTCCAGGACGCGCTTGGCCTTGGCACGCTTCTTCTTGGCCACCGCCTCGTGGACAGCCGGGGCGTCAGCGGTGACGGCTGGCGCCGGATTAACAGCAGCGGCAGGGGGTGCAGCTTGGCGAGGGCGGCGCACGTAGGTGCGGGTGGCCACTGAGACGGGTGGATCCGCGGGAGCCGGAGGCAGGCAGATCGGGGTGGCTATCGGAGTAGCTAGCTGAGCGGCGGGTGGAACGGCCAAAGACTGGGGCTGGCAGATTGGAGGGGTCACCGGAGGAGCATGCTGCGCGACGAGAGCCTCGAAGGCAGCGGCAATGGAGGGGAATGGGGCAGGAGGCGCGGGAGGGGTAGCAGGAGGCGAGGCGGAGGCGAGGTTGGCAAGCACGAGCAGGGGGTTGGCGGGGAGCGTGGATGCAGGTGGGGTGTGAGCAGGGACATGCGGAAAGGTGGCATGTGGGCGGTGGAGGATGGAGTTGAGGACCACCGGGGGAGCGAGGCCGACGCGAGCAAGGGGGATATCCTCGTCAGAGGAGGAAAGCGCGAGGTCGCGGAACTGATCAGCAACAAGGGAGGCTTCCTGGATGGGGAAGGAGGCGGAACTTGAGGGAATTCGGGGGACACCGCAATGGGGCCGTGGGTGGTCATGGCCTCCTGCGCGCGGCGCAGGCCACGCACACGGGTGGCCTCCATGGAGCCATGAGAAGAAGGCGCGTCAGAGCCGGAGCTGTCGTCGGACGAGAACGGGGAGGGATCGCTTGGACCCAAGCGAGCGACCTTGCCGTGCTCGAAGAGCTGGACAACCAGGATATCCAGGTTAGGGAGCTGAACGGTCACACCATCAGGCAGACGAGTGCCTTTGAAGAGAGCGATGTGGGCGCGGATGGAGGTGCGTTCATCAGCGTGGATGCAGTACTGGTCTATGGAGAAGATGTCGCCGAGGAAGTTGAGCACAAAGTGAACTCCAGCAGGGTGCCAGAGCTCAAGAGGGAAGCCTATGGCCTCGATCTCCGTGATGTCATCCTCGAAGAGAGCGGTGGATCGGCCGAAGTTTTCTGCCGGCTCAAAGGAGATGGAGTTCCCGTCGAAGTGCATGGGTCCACGAGCAATGACGGCATGGCTGACAGAGGCATTAGGAAAGGCAACTAAGCCAGCGCCGCGGTACGAGGCAGCAACGCGGAAGACGGGGTTGCCATCGTGGTCGCGTAGAACACGACGGATGTCGGGGAAGGGGTTGTGCACGGGGGTGCCAAAGTGGACAAACGCGAAGCGAGGGATGTCATCGTGGACAAGATGAGGCGGGACGACGATGAGTGGCTGGGTAGGTGATTGTGGGATGGGGGCAAAGGTGGGAGGCCCCTTGTGGAAGCATGGTGGCTACGAACGATTGGTGCGGGTGGGAGGGGGAGGAGGCAGGGAAAGCGAGCAGCGGAAGCTGCTGCCTCGTTAAGGTCCCTGATGGCCTTGACAAGGTGGAGCCTGAGCTTGACGGCGACGGCGTCGACAGGGTTGGAGAGGTCCGGCGGCTGCGAGTTGAGGTCGATGGCGGTCTCGGGGCAGAGCAGGTCCGGCTCGCCGCGAGCAGCCTCAGAGCGGCACGGGTGGGATGAGGAGGAGCCGACCGGCACCAGGAAGGAGCCGAAGCGGATGGAGGTCGGCAGCATGGGGTCGGAGGCAGCGTCGGGGGCGTCAGCATATGCATCCTTGGCGTCCATGGCGCTGGAGGCAGCGAAGGTAGGGTTAAGATGAGCGGAGGGGAAGGGCGGCATAGAAGGAAAAAGAGGTAGCAAACGAGAGGCTTTGCACCTGAAGCTGCGGTGGCCGGAGCGCCAGCAACGGCAACAGCGGATTGGATCCCGGCAGTTGAAGACGAGGTGGTTCGAAGCTTGACAGCAAGCACCGCCTGGAGGGTTTGGCGGCCGTTTTTGCTGCAGGCTGGAGTTGCTTGGTTTGTGGTCGATGTGGAGGAGGAAGAGAGGAGTGGGTGGGTTTATAAGGAGATGGGAGGGCCGGGCGAGGTGAGAGTAGAGCGTCTCGGTAGGAGATAGGTTTGGAATGACAAGAGGTAGCGCGCGGCGCATGACAGGAAGCGTGAGAATCTTCTGTATGATGGGAATCTTGAAGAAGTCGCATGTCATGGCAGAGGGGGGACGGCCTGGGTGGCAGGGTAGCGGGGGGACGTAGGGGGAGCGGGTGCGGGAGACCGAGGTCAGACCGGGGCAAGCCGAAGGCGGTGGTGGGGCGAACGGGTCTCTTGGATGTGGGTCCGGAGTGTTAGCAAGAGGGGGGAGGAGATGTTGTGGACTCCCACCGGTACACCGGGCAGCGATGGCGGCTGGGGGAGCGATGGATGGGGATGGGGCAGTAGTAGTGGCAGGGGGTGGACAGGTCATGGTAGTGGGGAGTGGAGCGGTGGGCATGGCCCAGTCGTCATAGTCGTGGTGAGGATTGGCTGGGATTGTGGGAGTGGTGGTGGTGCGTTGTGCTGGCTGTGAGGCGGGCGTGCATGTGTCAAGATCGACTAGTGGGGCCGAGCTGTCATGGGGCGCTGAGGGTGGGAGAGCTGGTGTGGAAACGCGGTGAGGAGTCTCGTAGTCTGCACATGGAGTAGGCGATGGAAAAACGGGAGGGCTAGGGTTAGCCTTTTCGTTCTCGGGAGGAGGCGAAGGGAGTGACAGGAGATGCATGCTGAGATCGATCGCAGGGACCGAAGAGATACGATCCAGGACGGGTCGAGATGTGGCCGTTAGAGGGGGGATGTCGCTTGCATGGTCCGAAAAGGTGTCAGGTGGTTGGGGGGAGCGATTGACATGGCTCTTCGCGGCGCCTGGGGGAGGGGCGTGACCAGCTCTGTGGTCAACAGCGCAGTTGACGTGGGCCGTCTGAGCAGCCGGGCCCGGTGGGACGCGCGTGCAAGGGGAGGAGGCCCGGGCTACAAGCGTGTGGGCAGGGTCACCAATTGGCACGTGCATGCATGGGGGTGGGCCCGGGCATGCATGGAGAGGGAGGGCGCTGGTCTCAGGCGCAAGCGATGAGCGTTCCGGTAGTACGTGGGGGGTGGTTGAGAGGATGGAGGCAACGTGTGTGAGGTTGTAAACAGTTACAGTGCCTGAGGGGTCGACGTCGGTACCGGTGTCAAGGGCGTCCTGCGCGTCAGCCCTAGAGGCGAACAACAGGATTTCAAAATGCGAGAGCACGCAGGGAGAGCGGGAAATCATCTGGTCACGGATAACCGTTGCAGGCACGAAGGTGCAGAAAAGCTTTGCATGTACAATTTGCACCTAAAAAACGTTTGAGCTAGAGAAAAGGTGGTCTAAGGCATCAGTCACTAGCTTAACTGTTGGGATAACTTGCTTAGAAATTTTTACTGCAATCCAAACTACGGTTTGCTGAGAGCATGGGCTAGAGGTGGGTTTGGTGGCAACATCAATGGTAAAATCACGCAGCATTTGGGCACGAAAGGTGTACTGGACAAACGAGGCGCACCTTTTGGCACGACGCAGGCCGCCGCCTGTCGATGAAGAAGCGGGGCCGGCAGAGCTTAGCTGAGCCATGGAGTAGGGTTGCGGGCGACCCGGAGGCAAGCTCGACGCGGCCGCAGAGGGCCAGGGGAAGCGGAGGAGGACGCCTGGCCTTTTGAAGTCACCGAAGCTGGCGATGAGGCATGCGACGGCGTGGCATGCCACCGTGAAGGAGAAACGGTCGTCATCGTCGATGGTGACGTTGAAAGCAGCAGGGGAGCCACCAAACAAGCTGGCAAGCAGGAGGGCGATATCGTCGGGGAGGAGCTGGTGTGGGAACTGAATGACACGCCCACGAGAGCGGCAACCATGCCAGTCGCTCCCGGAGGGAGGATTGATCGGCGATCGGAGGCGCGACCAGGCGAGTAGCTCGAACCCGAGGCCCAGGTCGTCGGGAACCAGCAGGAGGTCGGCCGGAGAAGGACAGCGGCCGGAGAAGGACAGGAGTGTTAAGATTATCGCATAGATTGTGCAGATAAGGATAAATAGAGTCCAGGTAGTTAGCTAGGCTTGCGCATCAAGTTGTAAAGAGGTAGGATTCTGTTTGTTGTAACCTGGTTGTTAGCTCCAGATTATGGACGCAACAACCTCATATCTATACTATAAATACAGAGGGCCGGCACCCATTAGATGCATTGAGCCAAAATCATAATCCCTTCATAGTTTTCACATGGTATCAGAGCCTAGTCGATCCAAGCCATGACTTCCGCTACAACTTCCTCCATGACCTCTCCGTCCCTTTCATCCACCACCCTCGCCCTCGGGCGTGCTCGATCCGCACGGCCCGCAACGCCATCTCCACCTTCACGGCTCCACCTCATCGGGGCTCTTTGTGAACCCGCCGATGGCCCAGATCGTCACCGTCAAGCTCAACCGAGATAACTATCTCCTCCGGAAGACTCAAGTCATCCCCATCCTTCGCGGCCACCAAATCTTGGGGTACGCCGATGGATCGTGATCGCATCTGACCGGCGATGCTCGTCCCGAGACAAAGGCGGCCGTGCTCCCATGGTGGCCAACCCTGCGTACCTCCGTGGTACACTCGGGATCACCGATCCTCTCTGCGCTCCTCTCCACGCTGTCACCCGAGGTTCTCTCACGCATCCTCGGGCTGACCTCCTCCGCCCTTGATTTGGGCTGCGGTTGAGAGGATGTTTGCATCGCACTCGCGCACTCATGTGACGCACATCTGGAGGAAACTCGCGCTCATCCAGAAGAAGGACATGAGCATGGCCGATTATTACGGCCGTGTGAAGTCTCTCGGCGATCAACTGGCGGCGGCCGGTAAGCCCCTTTTCTCGATGATGAGCTGATAACCTATCTCCTCACTGTGTCTCGATCAGTCATACGAGGCTTTCACCACCTCCATCAATATGAATGGAGAGATGCCGTTGGATGAGCTCTACTCGCACATGATGGACTATGAGGCAGTCCGCGAGGCGTCCAATACCAGCTACTAGATCACTGCAAACGCCGCCACACGCGGCAATGTTGGAATCAAACCGGGCGGCAGAGAGGCCGCAACAACAAAGCAATGCGGTGGCTATCCAAACCGTGGGGGCAGAGGAGGCGCCCCCAATATGGTGCTCTGGTGGTCATCCAGGAGGTAATGTTGGCGGCGGGCATCGAACGGACAAAGACAACGCCCGGCGGCTCCAAGCCGATGTGCGGATCTGTAGCAAGGTTGGCCATGTGGCCTACAAGTGCTACAACAGGTATAATGCAGATTACAGGGAGTAGATCCTCGACAAGAGCAACCGCGCTCGCCAACCACGCCAACACCGGTCATCAAGCTTTTGATCCCGCTTGGTACGTGGACTCGTGGAGCTTCGATCACATCACCAATGATCTAGAAAAGCTTCACATCAGGGAGCACTTCAACGGCAAGGAACAGGTTCACAACGCCAATGGATCTGGTATGGAAATCTCCCACGTTGGTGATTCTCGTATTATTATGCCGCATAATCAATCCTTAATCCTAAAAAATGTTCTTCTCGTACCACAAACACAAAAAAATCTTCTATCCGCCCATAGACTTACAAATGACAACAATGTTTCCATTGAACTGTTTCCTCATTTTTTGTTGTCAAGGATCCGCCACGAGGAGTCTTGGCTCATGGGCGGCCAATGAAGATGGTCTCTATCCAGCTTTACGGCAGCGTCCGAGTCAACATAAGGCTGCCTGTCCATCTCCAAGAAGCCTAGTCACTCTCGATGGCATCGCCGCTTGGGCCATCCTTCATCCGTTATAGTCGATCATGTCCTTAGCCGCTTTTGTCTCCCTTATGGAGGTAGCTCAAATAAAGCATCAGCAGCGATGCATGTCAACAAGGGAAAAGCCATCAGCTACCCTTTCCTCGTTCCAATAGAGTTTCCACTGTTCCTTTAGAACTTGTCTTCTCTGATGTTTGGGGACATGCTTGTCTCTCATCACGAGGTTTTAAATATTATATGAGTTTCATAGATGATTTTAGCAAGTTTACTTGGTTTTTTTGTCTCCGTAATAAAAAAGATGTTGAACAAGTTTTTCTTCAGTGGCAAGCTCATGTCGAACGCCTACTAAATCGCAAGGTTTTGCAACTTCAGTCTGACTGGGGGGGGGGGGCGTTCTTTCAGAAAATTGGCATTGCACACCATGTATCCTGCCCACACACTCACCAACAGAATGGATCTGCCGAGAGAAAACATCGCCATATAGTTGAAACAGGCCTCACTTTATTAGCTCAAGCTTCTATGCCAATCAGGTTCTAGGACGAGGCATTCAAGACCGCTTGCTTCCTCATTAATCGTATGCCCAAGAAACCATCAATATGGAAACACCTCTTGAACGTCTCTTCCGTGAAAAACCTGATTATTCCTTCCTCAAAACCTTTGGCAGCGCGTGTTGGCCCTGCCTCCGGCCATACAATAATGAAAGCTTCAATTTCGGTCCAAGCGATGTGTTTTTCTTGGCTCTGATTACCTTACATAAGGGCTACAAGTGCCTCCATATCTCCTCTGGTCGAGTTTACGTCTCACGCGATGTGGTATTTGATGAAGACGTGTTTCCCTACTCCGATATTATGCCCCCAACCACACCCGCCGCTCTTCATGATCAACTTCTGTTGTCACCTACGTCGTTCCCCTACTCCTCGTATTCATCTGATAATGCGGCTAGTAATCAGGGTCACCAACCTAGGGCTGATTTTTATTCTAATCTCGCCGCACGTGATCCGCTTTGTTCCTTCCATGCAGGTCAGCCCATCTCCAGCGATGTTTCGCCCGCGACGCACGACGATCGAATCGCTTGCATGGGGCATGCAGACGAGGCCGCGGAACCGTCTCGGCCGCGCCGGATCTGAACCGACCTCTTCGCTGGGCCATCTTCTCCCGTTGGGCCTCGCGGCTCCTCATCCCCGCTTGAGGCCCATGATTAGACGTCTCCTTCATCTCGCATCGCCGCCGCCGTGTGACAAAGCACCACCGCCGAGGCGTCAGATCGCTATGCCACTCGCCTCCGCGACAATACCGGCGTCCCAAGGTTGTTATTCTTGATGGCACCGTTCCTCACGGTCCTCCCGTCGTCGGCACCAAGCCTCCCCGGCTATTCTGAGCCTCGCCGCACTGGAGGCCGCCATCGATCGTAAGCTGGCGCCGCGCCATGGATGAGGAGTATCGAGCTCTCTGGATAATCGCACCGCACCTAGTTCCGCCTCCGCCGCTACCGCAACCTGATTGATTGTCGATGGGTTTTCAGCTCAAGCATCGTGCGATGGCACTATTGATCGGTATAAAGCGGCGCCGGTCGCTAAAGGTTTTAAGCAACAATTTGGTGTTGATTATGCCGAAACTTTCGATCCGGTCATCAAACATGCTACGATCCGTTTGGTTCTTTCTCTAGCAATCTTGTCGTGGCTGGTGTCTTCGCCAACTCGACGCTCGTAATGCCTTCTGCATGGTTTTCTTGAGGAAGCTGTCTACATGCGCGCCAACCACCTGGTTATGTCAAGACAACTTTTCCGCGTCATGTTTGCAAACTGGACAAGTCGTTATATGGCCTGAAAGCAGTCTCCTCGCGCATGGTTTTCCCGCCTCGATATGAAATTGTTGTCCCTTGGTTTTCGGGCTTCACGGGTGACAGCTCGCTCTTCGCCTATGAGCAAGGGGAGTCACTATCTATATGCTCATCTACGTTGATGATATCATCTTAGCAAGCTCCTCTAACCGTCCGCCACAGAACTCATTGCAGCATTGCGCGCTGCTTTTGCAAAGAAAAGACCTTGGTGAGCTTCATTATTTCTTGGGGATAGAGGTGATACGCTCCCAAGACTCGATCACACTCAAGCAGGCCAAGTGTGCCAACGATCTGTTGAACAAGGAGGCCATGATGAGCTGCAAACCAGTTCCAACACCAATGTGCACCTCAGAAAAGTTGAGTAGAGATGAAGGAAAAAGGCTTTCTGAAAAAGAGACAACAAGGTTCAGAAGTGTCGTCGGGCACCGCAATACTTAACCTTAACTAGGCCGGACATTGCCTTTGCTGTAAACAAGGTGTGTCGGTTTATGCATTCTCCTGCTGAGAACAACACTGGTGCAGCCAAGCGAATTCTTCGCTATATCGGAGGAACTATGGATGTTGGTCTAAAAATCGAAAAACTTCTTCATCTCTATTGAGTGCCTTTTCGGATGCCGATTAGGCAGGATCAAGAGCGATCGACGCAAAGCACAAGTGGCTTCGTGATTTTCTATGGAGGCAACCTAGTGTCTGGAGTGCAAGGAAGGTGCAATGTTGTCTCGGTCCTCGATGAAGCAGTAGTACAAATCATTGGCCAACGCCACATACAGAGGTCATCTGGTTTCATTCATTGCTTCAGGAGCTGGGTGTCGACCAAAGGAAACTCCGGTGTTATGGTGTGACAATTTGGGAGCTACGTACTTGTCACCAATCCTGTTTTCATGCTCGAACGAAGCATATCGAAATCGATTTTCATTTTGTTCGAGAAAGGGTGGCTGAGAAGGCATTGCAAATCAGGTTTGTATCCACTAATGACCAGGTGGCTGATGGACTAACAAAACCTATCACCGCACACAACTCCGACGACTTTGTAACGATCTCAATCTTGGACGATGAGATCGAGGGGAGTGTTAAGATTATCGCATAGATTGTGCGAGATAAGGATAAATAGAGTCTGTGTAGTTAGCTAGGCTTGCGCATCAAGTTGTAAAGAGGTAGGATTCTGTTTGTTGTAACCTGGTTGTTAGCTCCAGATTGTGGACGCAACAACCTCATATCTATACTATAAATACAGAGGGCCGGCACCCATTGGATGCATTGAGCCAAAATCATAATCCCTTCATAGTTTTCACAAGGAGTGACGAGCAGATGAACGCGGAGGGGGAGCCGAGGCCCTGTCGACATTGTAGGGCTCAAAGGAGATGGAAAAGGAAGCAGATCGCCGGCTGGATGCCCTCCGCTCAAGGAGCATGGCAGCAACCAGCGGAGAAGCAACATGGAAACGAAAAAGGTTGCTGCGAACTTGGTGGGCGGCGAAGTCACAGGCAGCGCCACCGCAGCAAGCCTGGAGGATGGTGGCTGCGAGCGAGTCATTAAGGCGAGGGGAGGCACCAGAGAAACGCGCAAGCATGGGAGTAGCCAGGCCCAGGTCCGGCAAGGAGACCGGAAGGCGGAGGCGGCGGGAGACCGCCTCTTGGAAGGAGAGCCCAGCAAGGTCGCCGAAGCCAGCCAGGTTCCGGAGCACCATCTGGCTCGCTTGGACGTATCGGGGGGCAGAGGAGGATGGGCGCGCAACAGCCTTGGAGCAGGTGGAGGAGGCGGGGGAGGAGGGCGGCGGGCACAACAAGGGCGGGGGAGACGAGGGGGGGAGCCACCATGCACACACATCCCGGCCAAACTTGGATTTCTAGTGGTGCCATGCGACCCAGATCTCTTCTTATGTGAATCTGTAAGATATGGCAAGGTACCACACAACATTATCGACAAGACGAAGTTTTTTTCAAGGACAAAACGATAGAGATGAGATTTTTCACGTTCTATATACGTACGAGTGTTACCCCCACTAACTTATTTATGTCAACATGCAAGCATGGCACCTCATCATATAATTACCAATAGGAAAGGCCAACCTTAACATGCAATCATGCATGAGAAAAATGTTCTCCATTCAATTACCCTACTTGTATTCAATACATATTTTACAGTTATATATAATCCGATATAATAAGCATGTGTATTTTTAGTTTTGGTTGTCATGTTATCAACCCAAATTTTCATCAACACATGGGGTCTATACATATTATGTACAGTACTGTACAGAGTTGGGTTCACTGACAGTGATCACAAAGAATTGGTTGCACATGAAGTTCCCTCCGCAGAAAGGAAATTGCAACTCTGCATTTCTTTACACATGCATGTACAGGAATAATTGAGCTAAATCTCTAATCACACCAGCAACCACAACAGACCACACACACATTGGCTCAAAAACAGCCACTCTTGGGAGTGATCTTCCTGACGCTATCCTGGAAAAACTGGAGTGCACCAGGAGAAACGTAGGCCCTCTCCATTGTATTTACCTTTGGGGCCTTGAGGATGGCCCTTGGAGGAGACAGCGCATGCTGCATTGCCCATATCGCAAGCGGGCGCATATATATCAGAGATCTATAGTGGCCATCAATAGTCCATGCTTCTGGAGTTTGAAACCAATACCTGATTGAAGTGATATGTTAACTATTTATAGCTTATATCCAACAACCAGTTATCTCAAATAAATTGAGTCCCTATATGATCATATCCAACAAGAAGTGAACAAGTGGTATTGAATTAAGAATTTAAGATAGCGCAACCATCAGCACTAAAAAGCATGATCCTGATCAAAAGTAAATATTTGTTAAACACTAAAACTTTAAATATAGTGATGAGACAAGAGGTATACCCATAGCCCTCTTCAGACCATCCTGCAAGAAAAATGCCTTGCGCTGTAGTGAAAGCCTGATCCTCCATTCCATGGAGCAGCATCGTTGCAGCTAAACTGTATGTTACTCCAGTCCAGATTTCTCTTGACTGCATACATGTCTCGTCTACCTTCCCATTTGGGTGCATACCATTGACTGCTCCAATGCGTCCTCCTTTCACCCTCATCACATTATAGTCAAATATTTTTTGAAGCGTGCATTTTATTCTGTCCTCATCAAACAGAGGTGGCAAGCCAGATGATGCAGTGTACCATTGTCCGGCCAACTGATCTGCCTGGATGGAGCGGCTACTGTAACTTGTTCCACTATCATAATTGAAATATGAACCATTCCATAACTTGGCTTCAAACACGTGCTTAGCCTTTGCAAATTTCACCATGCACCTGTCAGCATAGTCATCATGCCCAAGGCTGCGGGCCATTGCGGCTGCAGCTTGAAGGGCAGCAAGCCAAAGACAACCACAATAGGCACTTACTCCAAGAACAGTCCATGCATCATAAGTTTGATCAGGAAAACCATCATTCTCAATCATACAATCACCATCACGATCAAACTGTTCAATGTATTCCATAGCAGTACAAACTGCAGGCCAGACATCCCTGCCAAATGACATGTCGTCTGTTGCAGCAAAATCCCTGTAAACTTGGAGCACAAACTTGGGATTCAGATCTTTCCATCTACTTGTATCATGTATATTGTATGCATTCAATTCATGCCAAGGATCATGTGCTCCGAGATCATGGGGAACAGCTCCAATTACTTTGCGTGTGCCCCATGTACCATCAGCAAGAAATCTGACTCTAGTTCTATCTTCACGCAAAACAGCTCTAGCAAAGTCCCGTTGAATACTCAGCTCAATCTTAGGAAAGAGATCCAACAGAGCAAACGAAGCATAGAAGTGTACATCGTAAGTGCACCACATGAAGTACTCCACTCCTTCAAGGTACAAAAACTTCCCAATATTTTCTTTGTCATCAAAGTCAGGTGGGCTAGAACCAATAAGTGGAACTGTAGAGTTGCAAGTGCTGTTATGAAGTGGCAAATCACTGTCCTCAGGTAGACTTGAACTCAAATCACTGTCTGGGAGTACATCCACTAGATCAGTAATTACAAAACTACATTATAGAAGCATACACATAATTATATCTTTTGGCATTGTCACCATTCATGAGAGATGCAATTAAAATGACAAGATTAATTTAGTACTGTGTTAATATACTCTGGAACCAACCACATAGAGTAAGTTTTCTTTGTTACAAAAGAACTTAGCCTTGAAATAAATGTGCTATGTAGATCAATAAGAACTTGTTCGTTCCAAAAAAAAAACTATTTCCGGAGGAATTTGTTTTTTCTTGTTCTAAACAGCTTCGTATTGCAGTGAACTATTTCTACATAGAAATAACCAAGTGATAGTTCATGTGGAATATTCCACATGAATTTTTGTTGAACCGGTATGGGCCCAAGCCCATCATATGTATCACTTAGGGCCCAAGCCCATGAGGATAAGCTGACCTAGAAGGGGCATCCAGTCCTCCCGTTCCTAGAGTGAGCCGCCACACACACTCACACTCACGCTGCAGGTACTCCTCTCTCCCTGATTCAACATGGTATCAGAGGCCAGGTTCGGCGGGGCCTGACGGACGGCGGCGCCGGCCGGCGAGGCGGCGCGGATCCGGCGGGGATCCGGCGAGGCGCGGGCGCGGGCCAGTGCCTGAGCGACGATGGTCGCGGCGTCAACGCGCTGCTGCGCACGAGTGGTCGGGCACAGCGCTGCCTGCGCGGCCGTGCACGGGCTGACGCGGCAGAGGACGGAGGGACTCGCGACCTGAAGGCTGCGCAGGTGCTGTCCATGCGAAGGAGGAGTGCTTGCGTGAGCACGCGAGGTGCTGCTGGAGTTTCTGTGCTGCTGCTGCTGTGTGAGGCAGCGGGAGGAGGTAGGAGAGGTGGTCCTGGAGCTGCCGTTGCTGCTGCTGTTCCTTGGGAGGAAGAGGTGTTGCTTGCTGCTACTGGTGGTGGTCAGTGCTACTGCTGCTGTGGGCTGCTGTTGTTGGATGTGTAGAGGTTGTGTCTGTTGCTGCTACTGAGTGTTGTTGCTTCCACTCCTCCCGACCGAAGATGGCTGAGCCAACAGGCCTTGCTGAGGCTTTCGAGAAGCTTGCTAAGATCTTCGAGGAGTCGAAATCTGGGGCCATCGTTCCTCGACAGGAAGTGGCTCAGAAGATCGAACTGTCGCCCATGGACATGAAGTTAGAGGGGGCTACCAATTATCTGAGCTGGTCCCGGAGGGCGTTGCTGGCTGTGGAACAGAAGGAGCTTGATGGGCACTTGTTGGGTGTTGTTGCTGAACCAGGAGACAAGACTACTGTGGAGGGAAAAAGATGGAAGGTCATAAACTCTGTGCTCATTGGCTGGTTGTTGAACTCGGTGGTGCCCCCCATTGGACGCTCTGTGGAGGGGCTATCCACATCCGCTGCGATATGGACGACTCTGTCCACCTTGTACTCAGGTAAGGGCAATGTCATGCTAATTGCTCAGATTGAGGGGAAGATCAGTCGGCTGCATCAAGGCGACGACATGTCAGTGATGACATATGTGGCAGAGCTGCAGGCTTTGTGGGCAGAGCAGGATAACTGCGACCCTCTGGAACTCTATGATGCGGCTTGCATTGAGTCGAAGCGCAAGTGGATTGCACGCAGGCGTGTGCTGAAACTGTTGGAGGGGCTTAGAGGTTGTTTTCATGGCAGGAGGGCATCCCTGTTGCACCAACCTCTCCTGCCCTCTATTGAGGAGACTATTGCTGCTATGTCTCAAGAGGAGGTGCGGCTATCTCTTGAGCATGCAGACATGAAGGCTGTGCCGTCTTCGACATTTGCAGTCACTGAGCGCATGGAGTGGAGCGATCCCAACAAGTGTCATATCTGTGGGGAGGCAGGTCACTGGAAGTGGGCGTGTCCAACTCGTGGCAGAGGCAGGGGATACAACGGAGGGGAACTGGCAGAGGCAGGAGTGCTAGAGGCAGGTGGATACTCGGGGACCTCAAGGGGTCAGGCTTCTAGGGGCAGAGGTGGCTACTCAAGACACTCAGGGGATCAGAGGGCTCACATGACAGTGGCAGGAGACACTGGGACGTCAAAAGGCAAAGATGCAGATGATGTTGACTATGGAGACTTTGCTCTCTAGGCCTCCACTGATGAAGGTAATCCAGAACAGGCATCTCTTGCTTCTAATGGGAGTGCTTCAGAGTGGGTTCTCGACTCTGGAGCATCTAAGCATGTTGCTAGTAAATCTTGCGTGTTTGAGTCTTACACTAAGCACCCTCCGTCTCACACGGGCACTATGCAAACTGCTGATGGCACAAACCAGCCTGTCATAGGGGTTGGCACAGTCAAGTGCACTCCGACCATCTCCCTATCCTCAGTTTTACATGTGCCAGCTTTTCCTGTCAATTTGGTCTCCTTGATTGCCTAATTGATCAAATTGACTGTCGTGTGATCCTTGACAAATTTGGTTGCGTGATTCAGAGCGACAGAGCTGCATGGGCTTGGGACTGGCACCAGCGTAGGGGGGCTCGGTACATGGACCAGGAGGTGCAGCCGGACTTGGTGTGTCCGCGACCATGGAGGACAAGGAGAAGGAGGCGATGATCCATCAACGTAGGATGGGACATGTATCTTTTGATAAGATGAGTAGAATCTTTCCGGATGTTATGTGTGGGATAGGCAAGGGCAAGTTGACATGTGATGCTTGCGAAAATGCCAAACACACACGAGCCTCATATGTGAGTAAGGGGCTTAAGAGCATATCTCCTTTTATGCTTATTCATTCGGATGTATGGAAGAGCCCAGTTGTATCAATGAATGGAATGAAATACTTTGTAACATTCATCGATTGCTATTCTCGTATGACTTGGATTTATTTGATGCGTCACAAAGATGAGGTGTTTAGCTGTTTTCAGAATTTCCATGCCTTGGTGAAGAATCAGTTTCAGGTGCAGGTGCAGGTGCAGGTGATCACTGACAATGGGACAGAGTATGTGAACAACACATTTGGGGCCTACTTATGCGATCAAGGTATTCTTCATCAAACTTCATGCCCAGACACCCTCCTCGTAATGGAGTGGCGGAAAGGAAAAATCGGCATATTCTTGAGGTTGCTCGGTCATTGATGTTTACGATGAATGTGCCCAAATTCTTGTGGAGTGAAGCAGTGATGACAGCCACATACCTGATCAACCGGACACCATCAAGAATACTAAGCATGAAGTCTCCGTGTGAGCTAGTATATGGAGAAACTAAGTTTGTTGTTCCCCCAAAATTGTTTGGCAGTACCTGTTTTGTTCGTGATCACCGTCCTTCTGTTGGAAAACTTGATCCGCGAGCAGTGAAGTGTATTTTTCTGGGCTATTCTTCTAGTCAGCAGGGATATAAATGTTGGTGTCCCTCAGAGAAACGCAGGTTTTTCAGTATGGATGTAACCTTCAAGGAGTCTGAGCCATTCTATGGTGAGCCAACAGATCTAAGTGTGTTGTTTCAAGAGCTTGACCATTTACACTCTGTGCAGGATGGTCAAGAGGGGGAGAAGGCTGTGTCTCACACTCAGGAGGATTCTGTGGGCACTAACATTGATGGTGATGTGCAGGTTCAGGTCCAGCCAACAGTGGGTTCCATTCAGATTGGTAATCTCCAGCTCCCTGTTCCAGATCGGTGGCAGAATATTCCCCTAGTGTACTCTCGACGGCAGCCACAAGTGCCACAAGTGCATAGCTCATCTGACACACGTCTGGTCTATTCACGGCGGCAACCACTTGTGCAGGAGGAGCAGCAAGTGCAGGGGGAGCAATCAGTGCAGGGGGAGCAACAAGGCAGTGGTGCAAGCTCATCTGACACGGTGGAACTGCCTATTGCGTTGCGAAAGGGGACACGTGAAGCGGCACAGAAGGCTTTACCACCGAAGTTTTTTGATGATCATGACATTGGAAATTGTGTGTCTTATGAGGCTTTATCTCCTTCCTATAGAGTGTTTGTTGCCTCTCTTCAAACTGTATCAATCCCAAAGGATTGGAAGGCTGCAAAGCAAGATCCGAAGTGGCGTGAAGCGATGATAGAAGAGTTGGAAGCACTGAGGAAAAACAAGACGTGGGTGCTAACCACATTGCCGGCAGGAAAGAAAGCAGTGAGTTGTAAGTGGGTCTATACTGTGAAGCAGAATCCTGAGGGCAAGGTGGAACGGTATAAGGCTAGATTGGTCGCCAGAGGATATAGTCAAACTTATGGAATTGACTATGATGAGACGTTTGCTCGATGGCAAAGATGAACACAGTAAGGATATTGGTTTCCTGTGCTGCAAACTTTGGGTGGAAGTTGCATCAATTAGATGTCAAGAATGCCTTCTTGCATGGTGAGTTGAGGGAAGAAGTGTACATGGAGATACCACCAGGTTTTGGTACTTCACAGACCACGGGGAAGGTATGCAGGCTGAAGAAATCCTTGTATGGACTGAAGCAATCGCCGAGGGCTTGGTTCGATAGGTTCAGATGTGCTGTCCGTGCTATGGGGTATGGTCAATGTAATGGTGACCACACGGTGTTCTACAAACACTCACTCTCTGATCGGAAGATCACCATCCTTGCAGTTTATGTGGATGACATTATCATCACTGGAGATGATAAGGAGGAAATAGAGAGATTGAAGGGGTGCCTAAGCAAGGAGTTTGAGGTAAAGGATTTGGGCAACCTAAAATACTTCCTTGGCATTGAAGTGGCTCGGACAGAGAAGGGAATATCTTTGTGCCAACGGAAATACACCTTGGATCTCTTGAGTGACATGGGCATGATGGGATGTCGTGCAGCCCCTACGCCGATTGAACAAAATCATCGAGTGACAGCTCAATCAGGTGAGCTGGTGAATAAGGAAGATTATCAGAAATTAGTTGGGAGGTTATTGTACTTGTGTCATACCAGGCCTGACATTACGTATGCCGTGGGTGTGGTGAGCAGATACATGCATGAACCAAGGAGTGGGCATCTTGATATTGTGCACAGAATTCTGAGATACTTGAAGGGGACTCCGGGTAAAGGGTTGTGGTTTGCGAAGAGTGGACATCTTGAGGTGGATGGCTATAGTGACTCTGACTGGGCCAGTTGTCAAGATGATAGAAGATCAACTTCTGGCTACTGTGTGTTTGTGGGAGGAAATTTGGTGTCATGGAGAAGCAAGAAACAGACAGTTGTGTCTAGATCAACAGCAGAAGCTGAGTACAGAGCATTATCTCAAGGGTTGTGTGAGATGCTCTGGGTGAAGTACCTACTGAGCGAGTTGAAACTTCTGAGGAAGGGCCCCTTGAAGGTGTGGTGTGACAATCAGTCAGCTATAGCTATTGCTAATAACCCAGTTCAACATGATAGGACAAAGCATGTGGAAATTGATCGCTTCTTCATTAAGGAGAAACTTGATGCTGGGATCATCAGCCTTGGTCATGTCAGTTTTGGGCAGCAGTTTGCAGATTGCTTGACAAAGGGACTAGGAACAAAGGACTGTAACTTGGCATGTGACAAGATGGGAATGATAGATATCTACCACCCATCTTGAGGGGGAGTGTTGAACCGGTATGGGCCCAAGCCCATCATATGTATCACTTAGGGCCCAAGCCCATGAGGATAAGCTGACCTAGAAGGGGCATCCAGTCCTCCCGTTCCTAGAGTGAGCCGCCACACACACTCACACTCACGCTGCAGGTACTCCTCTCTCCCTGATTCAACAATTTTCATGAATGGAGAAAATACAAATTTGTATTGCAATGTCTCCGTTCATGTAAAATAAATACTGTGCTACAAAGGGGTAACTTGAAGGTGAGGTCTGGACAAGGACATTCCAAGATGAGACTACCAAGTCAAATCCTATCAACAGAGAGAAAAGGAAAATCAGGAACAAGGATCTGGAGAGATGATTACCAATCCAAACAGTTCCTCCCGCTACTAGGAAGTATAACTCATTGAAGAGAGTAATTTTGTACCTGCAAGAGTAAAGTACAATGTAGCACATAAATATATATTTATCGTACATAGCTAAAGCTATAGACAAAAAAGTATATTCTCTAAAAGACGTATGAAGTGAAGGCTCAAATTCCATGTGATTAATAATTGGAAACTGTCCACCTCACTCCCCCAAAGGCCAAAGAGTATCGCACCTCAGGTTGACCATGAACTAATTTTCTGAATAATTAACCACCCTGAACTTTGAACGACTATGAACGCAAAAAACGGAGGGACGATCAGGGGGAGGGGTGGAGGGACGATCCCATCGGTAAATGTTTTTACTGTGCTCGTCGTTGCCTACTCCGTCTCAGAGGCGGCTTCGTCGTTGACCCCATGGTGCCCAGCACTGATCCGACCGTTGTGCTGTTGGCGTCTGACGGCGTGTTCGCAGGATCGCCGACTGCAGTGTGCGTGGTGAAGCAGCGACCGTCGCCGGAGCTGAGGCGTTGGAAGGGCCTTATCCAGGTGGTACCACGGGAGCCTGTCGTCCTCGGCGACGTGATCTCCACGGCAGGATGGAAAGATGTTATATCATCGGCAGGGTCTCGGCTGTCCTCGTCAACGGTGCGGGGAGTGGTGGCTTCTTCATCTTTGTCATCGATGGGCTTTCAGTCAGTGGTAAAGGTAAGCAGCTTGAATATTAGGGCCGTGGAGGGCGGGCAGATGGCCTGGCCCTCTGCGGTTATCATCCCAATCTCGAGGGCCATCAATGATGGGCATATGACCCAGTCCAACTCGGCTTTCCATGACAGCCCACGAGCCATGCATAGCTGACGTGACTATCACGTGTCCTAGGATTACAGTGGAGCTTTTGGAATCAGATACCTCAAAGCATCCGAGTGGGATGAACGGACACAATACTGCAACAACTAGCATTCACGATGAGGAAGATCCAGGAGAGAAGATGGCACCTTGGTTGCCAAGCAGGACAAGCAGGCGGAGAGGCTTATACATGGATAATTGATTGATTTACAGCCAAAGAGAAGAAATGAGAGAGTACAGAGTAGACTATAATGCCCCAGTAGACAAGAACAGAGGACGACTCCTAAAATCACCCTCCTAGAGAAGTGATCCAGTATTAAAACTCCGAGATGTAACAATGCAAAATATAGCTTATCAGGGGGTTAAGAGGACATTTGAGATACTTTGGGGCAGAAAGTTGGCTATTTCCTTAATAATCTTAGAAATAGTTATGAGTGCAAGTCATGCACAAGTATTATACTGTACCATTCTGGAAACCTCTCATCACGGAGAATTGGGGTCTGCCACTTATCGATTTCCTCTTCCCAATGCTTGTACTCTGTCAATCGGATGGGAATCAATAGGCAGATTCAGAAGAAATAAATTAACCAGAAAAATATCTCAACACAGAGAGCACCGCTAGAATAGAGTAATCAAACCATAATCTTCATGTATGAGGAGAAAATTAACTGCTATAGTCAACATATACCAAATGTATGCCACAATTTTTTTAAACAAAAACATACTCATCAAGGCATCTTGCGCCAGGTTTATAGCAGATCTTGGAGAAGTTCCGTAGAACTTCGTATATCTCCTGCCAAAAGAGCACGAAATCAAACCTTATTAAACAAATGGAACAGCTGGTCTTATTGATCTTAGTATATATTCGGATAAATAAACACGGAAAGTTTAAGAAAAGGTAGCAGAACTATAAATTCAGCCTACAGAATTGGATTTAAGTTTATACAATCACAATCACTATGTTCTATGAAGTATAATGCTACAGTAAGGATGGAGGATAAACTAATGAGTGTGCAGAACATACAAGTTTTGGAGTTCAGAATAGATGAATTAACACCCATTTGGACTTGGCATTATTATCACCAAACATAAGAAGTTTGGGAAATAGAATTTACCTGTGGTACGTACTTCCCTTCTTAAATTTAACCTCGGGAGAAGACCAAGCTAACGAAAATACGACTGTACATCTTCCATGTGGTTCAACCCAGGTTGAAGCAGAAACTGCTGCACAAACTGTATCACCCACTGAAGAAGGCATGCTGGGGCCAGCATTGAAATTATCTCGGTCAAAGCAACCACCCTTTCAAAAATTATATGGCAAGACATAGAGTACAGTCAAATATTTTTGCCAGTTTTTGTTTATTTCAAATGGACAAATCGGTTCAATGTATGATTCACTTCTTTGCACGAGTATCCAAATACCAAGCCTACAAAAAAGAGGTGCATTCTGACTGTAGGACAAAAGGAAAAATCACCTGGACCATTGTGCCCCACATCTCCTTAGCAGTGACTGAACTTTCTCCAGAAAGCCCAAAAATTGGCAACACTGTGACATCAACATTTTGGTTTTCACGTGCAGCAACAGCAAATGTTACTGGAGGATTATTGTTGGCAGTCCTGCAACGTTTTTAATTGATAATTATTGCTAGATAAGCAAAACACTAGATTAGAAGAAACATGCAGAGAACGTCATGTATCTGGCAAAAACTATTGCTTCTTTAGACAGAGATTGTTAGTGCTTCTAATACAAATATAGGGATGAGAATACGTTATGTCACTGAAAAAACTCCGTCCCCAAATCGATCAGAACAAGCCAGTGTGGAGATACTGTTGCAAACAATGATCAGCTAGAAGCTCTTAGTTTGCATTTGGCACTTCACAAAAATGCTTAAGGAAATCTGCCAAATGACCATAGGAAAGACAATTATGGACACTTGATGACTTACTTGTGATGTAGGAGAACACCAGAAATTCCATTTTCTCCACTGCGTACGAAACAGATTACAAATCATTTCACTATATTTTTAGTTATAGCATAAACTGTACTAAGCGAAGCCCAACTGACATGAATGGTTCATTTACATGACCACCAGACTGATGTGAAAGTCCACCAATAGAATTCTGGATCGCATCAAGAACAGAACATAATTAAATCAAAGAAACAGAAGAAAAAATTACATAAGAACATTGGAGTAGAAGAGTAGCAAGTTACTACCGCCCAGGTCATTACTAGGCTGACTTTTGCCCTTTCCTTCCCGGTATTCACTAGCTGCACAATTTTCATACCCATACAAACATAAGATTACAAACACTACATAAGGCAGCAGTTATTAATAAGAAAAGGCATGATGCTAAATCAAAATTCTCTAATAAAATTGGTGGTCATGCCACAGTACTTAAATGTACAGTAATATTCTCAGTGTGTTAACAGCGTATACACTCTTCATAAACATACACGAGCTCTGCATACAAGCTTATACAATGAGGAGTTCAAATTTCAGACATGTGAAACATTAAGTCTATAATCGCGCCATAATAACCATTGCTCCTACAAGTAATGAAGAACTTACAGTGTAGACAAAAACGGAGACTGGGAGACTACTCTCTTCGTAGTTGTGGGGAATAAATGGAGATATTTGACGGCAAGATAATTTCAATTCAGGATCAGGTTCACCTTTAAAATCAAATGGATAAGAACTTGTGAGTCTCATTAGCATGTTTGCAGTACCTTTAATGATGTGCCTCATAATCTATATCTATACAATAACAACAACAACAACAACAACAACAACAACAACAACAACAACAACAACAACAACAACAAAGCATATATTGCTCCAATGGCGAGTGTTTAACATGTTTAGCATGCAATTAATAACATACCAAATATAGACTATCCACGTAATTAACGCGTAATTGATATCCTACCTAATATTAACGTGTAATTAATTTTCTGCCTAATATAAAAATGCAATTAATTTTCTATCTGATATCAACGTGCATTACGCATTTAGTTCATACTAAAAGCACTTAGTAGTTTATAATTCAGTGGCAAGTGTTCAGTATTTATTTCTTATTTTTATCTTATACAAACATTTTTTTCTTGCATTTTACCCCCTGCATTGCATATAACACGTCGTTTTAGACATGGATGCAGTCCTAAGCTGTAACTTCGACCTTTATTTTTTTTTGAAAACCCGACCCATATATTAATTAAATTAGAATGTTAATACAATCATTCATTACAGCATCTGCCACACAGGCCGGAACGCTATTAATAAGAACACCGTCAGACCTTCATTTTGTATATGAATATGATTATGTTACTAAGAAATAGCAAAAGAATTGAAAATATTTAGAAAAATCTAATGATATTGATTTTTTTCTCAATAACCTGTTTATACTGTAGGTGTGGATGACACCAACCAAACTAACCCGCAATATGAAGACCTGCGCGTGCCTGTATCCATGTCTAAACAACGTGTTATTTGCCCTATGTCATTTATCTGCTTCTGTTCATATCCTCCTCGAATTATGCTTGCACTGAGACTTTGCTTATACAATTGGCTCCTTTGTCGATGCTCATGCTGGAGCCTAATAACTTTCCAACCACTTTTTTAGTGTATCGTCCTAAAGAATTTGTATGTTGTCGGTAGTCTAATTATTTACAGAGCATAAGATGGTAAAAGGAAATTTTGTACTATATTTTTATAGGAGTCATGTATCCATTGCACATAATTAGTGTATGTGGTAGGGTCGAAGTTATTTAAATAACATTTAGCATGCATGTACTATCGTTTATAGTTCAACTAATAATAATTAACATGTGCGCTTAAAAATATTTTTGCGTGAGATTTTCCTAAATGCAACTGTGATGATGTATTGTTTGTGATTTATGTAGCTAGAGTTACAAAATATACCTGCTACGATCTGTGTAGGACTGTAGGTACAATGTAGCTATAGTTACGCAATCTACCAGTTATGATCTTGCGGAGGTACAATTATGAAGATCTAATAGGTGTGATATGTTTAGGCACAATTACAACGAATCGATCTGTTTAGGTCCATTTATACAGATCTCACAGATGGGATCTAATGGGTACGATCGTTTAGGTACATTTATGTTGATCTAACGGGTATGATCTGTTTAGGTACGATTATATAGATCGAAAGGTTGTGATCTACTAATAAAGAGACGGTCCACCAGATCAACGATCGGATGTTTTGCTTTTTGTGGAAATTTCTAGCATATCTCTCTATTTTCAACCATATTGTGCTTTTAGTATATATAATATATAATAGAAAGATGTGGAAAGCTCGAACATCATATACAGCTATTGTGCCTGCCCAACTAAAAACTGTGACCTATGAGCAATAAGATAAGGAAACTGGAGCGATCTTGTTATCATGATGTCCATCTTACTGCTTGGAGTGATTTCTTACTAAAATAAATGAGTAGCATACCATCATAAACAGTCCATGCTCGAGGAAACAAAGCATGGTATGTTGAACGGTCACCCCTTAATTTCCAATCCCAGGATGATATGCCATCATCGCTAGATTTTCTGAATCAAGAAACACCATATGATCAGTCAAGTATTTACGATACAACTGATATTAAAAGCTAGAAAGAAGAACCCCCCACAAAAGGGGGATCATGCTTGTCTATATTGTCCATATAATTGAACAGAAATAGTCTAAAGACCAGCGCATTATGTACTGAAAGGGTTTATTACAAAAAGATCCATGGCCTTCATATAAGAAATGTGATTAGGACCGCAAATCAGTTAAATAATTATATAATTATTTTTTATAGTAGATTGTGTCATGACTAACTCCGCCTATGTTGTCTCAACATAGCCAGTCCCAAGCCCGGGTAAAGGAGGAGGGTTGTGATAGGCTTGGCGAGCCAACGTCAAACCTCAGCCACTCTTATGGAAATGAAACCCAAAAGGACTATGTTGGGGCGTAACCCTCTTTGCGACATGCCATGAACCAGGGTGTGGTGTTAAATGGGTAAGGGCCGGGCCGTCACCCCCTTGGTGGCACGCCGTATCTTGATTTGGATACGGTAAGTGAGCAAGGATCGGGTCGCCGCATCCTTAGTGGCTCACTACATCGACGCCCAGGTGTAGTGAAAAGTGAGCAAGGATCTTCGCATTTGACTTGACGAGTGCGAAGGGTAAGGAAGCTAGCCAAGCCACGTAGGATCCGCTTAGGTAGTTGGAATGTAGGGTCCCTAACGGGTAAGTTACAGGAGTTAGTTGATAAAGCGACGAGGAGACGTGTTGACATCTTATGCGTACAAGAAACTAAATGGAAGGGGCAAAAGGCGAAGGAGGTGGAGGACACTGGCTTCAAGCTATAGTACACGGAGACAACTACAAACAAAAATGGAGCAGGCGTCTTGATCAACAAGAGCCTCAAGTATGGAGTGGTAGACATCAAGAGGCAAGGGGGCCGGATTATCCTGGTCAAGCTGGTAGTTTGGGACTGGGTTCTTAGTGTTATCAGCGCATATGCCCCGCAAGTAGGCCACAATGAGAGCACTAAGAGGGAGTTCTAGGTAGGCCTAGGACATGGTTAAGAGTGTGCCTATTGGCGAGAATCTCTTTACAGGAGGGGGCCTCAATGGCCACGTGTGTATATCTAACACAGGTTTTGAAAGGGTGCATGGGGGCTTTGGTTATGGCGGCAGGAATCAAGGAGAGGATGTCTTAAGCTTTGCTTTAGCCTATGACATCATCATAGCTAACACCCTCTTTAAAAAGAGAGAATCCCATCTAGTGAATTTTAGTAGGGTCAACACTCTAGCCAGATTTATTTCGTCCTCGCGAGAAGAGAGGACATGTGTGCTTGCCTAGATTGTAAGGTGGTACTTGGAGAGAGTGTTGTCCCTCAACATAAGCTTGGTGTGGCTGACTTCAGCTTCCGGATATGTGTCTAGAGGGATAAATGCGCCAAAGTCGCTACAACGAAGTGGTGGAAGCTCAAGGGGGTGGGGGCAGCTCAGGCTTTCAAGGAAAGGTTTATTAAATAAGGTTCATGGAAGGAAGCAGGTGGTGCAAACAATATGTGGATGAAGATGGCGACTTGCGTTTGGGGTGACCAGGGGAAGTAGAAGCGAAGCTAAAGATACCTTGTGGTGGAACGATGATTTTCAGAAGGCTATTAAGGAGAAGAAAGATTGTTTCAGACGCCTACACCTGGATAGGAGTGCTGACAACATAAAGAAGTACAAGTGGCAAAGAAGACCACAAACCGAGCGGTGAGTGAAGCAAGGGGTCGGGCACATGAGGACCTCTACTAGCGTTTAAACATGAAGTAAGGCAAAAGGGACATCTATAAGATGGCCAAGATCCGAGAGAGGAAGACGAGGGATGTCAACCAAGTCAAATGCATCAAAGATGGAGCAAATCGACTTTTGGTGAAGGACGAGGAGATCAAGAATAGATGGCAAGAGTACTTCGACAAACTGTTGAATGGAGAGAATGAGGGCCCTGCCATTGAGTTGGACGACTCCTTCAATGATGCCAACGACGTTTTGTGTGACGAATCCAGGAGTCCGAGGCCAAGGAGGCTTAAAAAATGATGAAAGGAGACAAGGGCATGGGCCCTGATTGTATCCCCATTGAGTTGTGGAGATGCCTTGGAGATAGCAATACTGCAATAGTATGCCTAACTAAGCTTTTCAACCTCATTTTTCAACCAAACAAGATGCCCGAAGAATGGAGGCGGAGTATATTAGTACCAGTCTTCAAGAATAAGAGGGGTGTTCAAAATTATATTAATTACCGTGGAATTAAGTTGATGAGCCATAGAATGAAGCTATGGGAGAGTCATTGGGCATCGCTTCAGAAGAATGACAAGCGTGACAAAAAATCAGTTTGGTTTCATGCCTAGAAGGTCGACCATGGAAGTTATTTTCTTCGCACGATAACTTATGGACATACATGGAGCAAAAGAAGGACCTACATATTATGTTTGTTGACTTGAAAGGCCTACAATAAGAAATCGTAGAATGTCATGTGGTGGGTCTTGGAGAAACACAAAGTCCCAACAAAGTACATTACCCTCATCAAGGACATGTAAAACAATGTTGTGACAATTGTTCGAACAAGTGATGGCGACACCGATGAGTTTCCAATTAAAATAGGACTGCAACAGCCACCAAGGGTCAGCTTTGAGCCCTTATCTTTTTGCTTTGGTGGATGAGGTCACAAGGGAGATACAAAGAAATATCCCATGGTGTTTGCTCTTTCCAGATGATGTGGTGCTAGTCGACGATAGCTGGACTGGGGTTACTAGAAAGTTAAGAGTTGTGGAGACAAACTTTGGAATCAAAAGCTTTTAGGCTTAGTAGAACTAAAACTGATTACTAGGCACAAGGAGGAGGAGGTTAGCCTTCATGGGCAGGTGGTACCTCAGAAGGACACCTTTTGATATTTGGGGTCAATATTACAGCAGGATGGTGATATCGATGAAGATGTGGGCCATCAAATCAAAGTCGGATGGATGAAGTGGCGCTATCTATAGGACGGCGGTTTGACCTGCGATGTTGTATGGCGCAGAAATGTTGGCCAACAAAAAGGTGACATGTCCAACAGTTAGGTGTAGCGGAGATACGCATGCTGAGATGGATATGTGCCCACACAAGAAAGGATCATCTCTGGAATGATGATATACGTGATAGAGTTGGGATAGCACTAAGTGAAGAGAAGCTTGTCCAACATCGTCTGAGATGGTTTGGGCATATACAATGCAGGCCTCCAAAAGCGCCGGCGCATAGCGGAAGGATGAAGTGTGCTGATAATGTCAAGAGAGGTTGAGGTAGACCAAACTTGACATGGGAGGAGTCCATAAGGAGAGACCTGAAGGAATGGAATATCACCAAAGAACTAGCCATGGACAGGGGCGCATGGAAGTTAGCTAGCCATGTGCCAGAACCATGACTAGGTTTCGAGATATTATGGGTTTCAACTCTAGCCTACCCCAACTTGTTTGGGACTGAAAGGCATTGTTGTTGTTGTTGTACTGTGTCATGACTGATATATATATTCTTACATACAAAGACCGAAGAGAACATTCCATACTTGCATCCATTAGGCAGAACATCCATGGATAGAATTTCAGGAAATTAAGAATGTGTTGTCTGACATGGCAAAAAAAACATACTTTAAACCATCATGCTGACCAGGAGCTAAAACTGAGGAGTACTTTTTGCTTCCTCCTTCTCTAGTTATAAAGATCTGCGGTGAATTAAGAACAGAATGATTAAAAAAATGAGAGGTGTATTTTAGGTAAGAAATTATACTTTTAGCAAAATCATGCACTGCTTGCTTTGACACTCGTAGAGAACTTAAGAGTGTAGATAAAGATACATCACAAAGCTTATTTAACACGCATGGTCATGAAAAAAAAACTTACTTAACACATGAGGCAGAATAATCTTCAAGGGCATTTGTTTTTAGTATGGAACAAGTGAGTTTTCATCAAACCTCAACAATCCAAAAACATGATGCCATTTTCAATATGTAACAAAAAGTTAGGACATTAGTATATTTTTGCTTAATTAACTAGCAGTGCATCTATGATCTATCAACCTAGTGGCTAACACAACGAGAGGGTTCTCAATAATTATGTACTGTCTGTTGGCTGATAGCACCATGAAGTATCGTATTCCAAACAACTATTCCAAAGGATAATGGGGGGGGGGTAATATAAACTACTCCCTTCCAAATAATTAGAAGTTCTAGCTTTGTCCTAAGTCAACTTTTCTTTATGTTTGACCAATTATATAGAATACATAAATCAACATGTACACCTCATTAGATTCATCATAAAATATTGTTCAAAATTGGGATCCATAACAATATGCATTAGAAGCAAGGAAAAAGAATGAAACTGAGAAAAAGGTAAATATTTGAGGATATAGCATGTTTTAGCAGGGTAAAAGGTCTCAGTCACCGAAAATTGGTTTTCCATCACTGGTGACATATCACATGAACCAGGGGTTATCTGCCAATGTTTGAACTCCCCTCTAAAACCTCTTGATATGCTACCAGTCCTGAAAAGGGGAATAAATCACAAATAGGGAGTGATTGTTGGCAACAGAAATAACGGAAGCATGTTTGTGAAGTTTATCATCATGAGTTACACACACCCCATCCCACCAAGGGGTACTCCTTGTGAGGCTGATGGTTTGGTGCTCTCCCTCGTGAATGGATCAATCGGTGCTTTCTGGAAATTGATAAATATCCATATTAAAAGGAGCCAATAAATAAAGGTACACTTGAATGTAACAAGGTTTTCCTTACGTAGAACATTTAGTAATATGAAATGCACAATCAGCAGGCTCTTGATACATCAGCATCCCAGACCAGGGACCCGTGTTAGCAGCTGCTGCTACAGTTTTGCCGTGATCAGAAATTTATGTTCTTTGTTTCAATGTTCTTCTTCTTTTTTATAATTTTATTTCATTTGTTTGGAATTGATTTTGGTTTGGGTTTGTATTCTGAGGCTTCTCAGTGTCTTTCTTCTAAATTGTAATACAAAATTATGTGAATTTAGATGCATGCTTAAGAAGAAAAAAGTAGTATGCCAATGCATTACCCTTCCCTGGGAAGCTTCTTCTCGAACATATGACCAAAGCCGGAGACCAAGCTTCATCTGATGGTCAAGGGGAAAACATAATTTGGACATCTTCCTCAAGACTTCAGAAGAATGACAACAGGGACAGTTAGTACCTCTGTTTGACAATTGCATTTTTCATACCATTTTAAAAGCTTCTCTGAACGTAACATTGAACTCCTTCAGTCTATTAGCGTGACTACTTAATTTTCTTCTCCAAGCATGTTCTGGTGGTGTACCGTCATCGAAGTCCAGCTGCAGGTGTTGCCATAAAAATCAATAAGAAACATCAGAATAATGAGGGCAGTAACAACAACAGCCTGTTGCAATTATATGATCTAACAAATCCCTATCATATTTTGGGAATGATGCCACATGTTTTACCAAAAACTAAGAATAACTCCTTTCCAAATAAAAAGAAGTCTGACGAGTCTGTGATGCCTTAATCGTGAAATTTGATCTCTTGACTGCATAAAGCCTGATAAACTGTTTTAGTACAGGTACAACTTCTGAATATTCACAGCAATACACAAAACATGCCATAAAAAATATACAAAAATAGAAGAACTCTGGATATTCAAAGCGGCCATAATAATCAGCAACATAGCAGACTAAAATATATCAGCAAAATGCTGTTGACTTGGAGAATGTCGAATGGCGCAATATTACAATTTTGCCACCTCCCCAATACGCACAAAGAAACAATGTCTGCAGGCCGATTCTGACTGGCAAGTGTCAACTGATAGCAATTGATGGGAGATGATGAAGGCCTCACCAGATGCAGGGTGCTCCTGCTCACTAACTCATCGCGGCGCCATGAGTGCTTCCTCCGGTAGAACAAGCTGCCGCCGGAGGAGGACTTGCCGCGGGGCATGGCGGAATCCCAGGTTTATTTCGAAAAATAAACTGGTGCTGGTAGTATTAGTTGAGGGCAGCTTGGATAGGGTCAACCGAGATTTGTCTTCAAGAGGGAAAATTTTCGTTGGATTCGATTCTTGAAAACAAAGAAAAAGACGAGAGCAAAGACGAACAAACAATACAAGCAAACTATGGCGAACAACCCTTGCTTTCCAGCAGAGGGAACCACGTCCGCATGGGACGGCACCAGAAGATGGGAGAAGGAGGCTGACGAGGAGAAGAGGCGAAGGATTCCGGCGGAGGAGAGAGGACTTTATTGGGGAAGACTGCCGCGTGCCGGCCCGCCCACATTCTATATACCTATTTTACTCCCTTTGTTCCATTTTTTTAAAGCACATTTGTTCCATATATATTAATAAAAATGTAGTAGTATAAAGTTACTAAATCAACAACATTTAATTTAAAACAAAGGAAGTACCTTTTAAACAAACAGGCTAAATAAATGTGCGTCCCGATGTAACAATATTAAAAAGGACGTCCATAACAGGTGCAGCAGTTGATAGTCAATCCTGAGTCTTTATGTGCTAGGATTTTGAAGGCAAAATATTACCCAAACCAAGATATCCTTGAAACTGGCCCCAAGAAGGATTCGTCTTTCACATGGCAAAATATAGTTGCGGATATTCAAACTTTTAAAAGAGGTTATATCTTGCGTGTGGGAAACGGCGAGTCCATCAACATGTGAAGAGACCCATGGATTCCAACTAGCCCGAATAGGAGGAATATCTCTAATAGGGGGGTTGTCCTGATTGATAGGGTGTCAGACCTAATCGATCCAGGGACAGGTAAATGGGATGAGAACTTGATTCAGGACATTTTCTCTATGGTAGATGCTACATGAATTTTAAGGATACCACTCAGCCCAAACGGGTTCGAGGACTTCGGGCGTGGCACTTTAATAAATCTAGAACTTTTTTGTCAAGTCGGCATATCATGTGGAGTGGAGACACCAATTTGGAAATATTTCACAGCAGTTTCAATCTTCATCCGCAGGTTCATATCCTATATGGAGTAAAATCTGGAAGCTCGTCGTTCTTGGTAAAAAAAAATAGTTGGAGGGCTCTTCATGCGACACTCCAGGTGAAAGCTATACTTGTAAATCACCACATAGGGGCAGATCCTTTATGCCCCATGTGCCATAATTATCTCGATGATATTTCACATCTTCTCTTTGAGCGTTTGCCGGCTCAACACCTTTGGAAGGAACTGAAGCTTGAATAGCGGATTATGGCATCTTTTGCTGTAAACAGATCAGGTTCAGAAATGATGGAATAATTACTTGAATCATCATCAGATCAGTACTGTGTTCTCCAAAATATGGGGGTGGCTGAGGTGATAGCTACAGCCCATTGATACTTGTGGTGGATCCGTCGTCAAACACCACATTCAAAACAGGTTCTACCTGCTGCTAGTTGGATGATGTCTACCTTGGCGTTGTGCAATGCTTACGTGAATGCTAATCAAAGGTGTACAGCGAGAGAGGTTGAGAAGTGGAAGAAACCACGTATGGATCTGTTGGGGAATGTAGTAATTTCAAAAAAAATTCTACGCACACGCAAGATTATGGTGATGCATAACAATGAGAGGGGAGAGTGTTGTCCACGTATTCTCGTAGACCGAAAGCGGAAGCGTTATGACAACGCGGTTGATGTAGTCGTACGTCTTCGCGACCCGACCGATCAAGCACCGAAACTACGACACCTCCGAGTTCTAGCACACATTCAGCTCGATGATGATCCCCGGACTCCGATCCAGCAAAGTGTCGGGGAAGAGTTCCGTCAGCACGACGGCGTGGTGACGATCTTGATGTTCTATCATCGCAGGGCTTCACCTAAGCACCGCTACAATATTATCGAGGATTATGATGGAGGGGGGCACCGCACACGGCTAAGAGAACGATCACGAAGATCAACTTGTGTGTCTATGGGGTGCCCTTGCCCCCGTATATAAAGGAGTGGAGGAGGGGAGGGCCGGCCCTCTCTATGGCGCGCCCTAGGGGAGTCCTACTCCCACCGGGAGTAGGATTTCCCCTTTCCTAGTCCAACTAGGAGTCCTCCCAAGTTGTAGGAGTAGGAGACAAGGAAGGGGAAGAGGGAAGAGAAGGAAGGTCGGGGCGCCGCCCCTTCCCCTAGTCCAATTCGGACTAGTCAATGGGGGGGGGGGGGGCTGCCTCTCCCTCTCCCCTAAAGCCCAATAAGGCCCATATACTTCTTCCCCCGTATTCCCGTAACTCCCCGGTACTCCAAAAAATACCCAAACCACTCGGAACCTTTTCGATGTCCGAATATAGTCGTCCAATATATCGATCTTTACGTCTCGACCATTTCGAGACTCCTCGTCGTATCCCCGATCTCATCCGGGACTCTGAACTCCTAGGGTACATCAAAACTCATAAACTCATAATATAATTATCATCGAAACCTTAAGCGTGCGGACCCTACGGGTTCGAGAACAATGTAGACATGACCGAGACACGTCTCCGGTCAATAACCAATAGCGGAACCTGGATGCTCATATTGGCTCCTACATATTCTACGAAGATCTTTATCGGTCAGACCGCATAACAACATATGTTGTTCCCTTTGTCATCGGTATGTTACTTTGCCCGAGATTCGATCATAGGTATCTCAATACCTAGTTCAATCTCGTTACCGGCAAGTCTCTTTACTCGTTCCGTAATACATCATCTCGCAACTAACTCATTAGTTGCAATGCTTGCAAGGCTTATGTGATGTGCATTACCGAGAGGGCCCAGAGATACCTCTCCGACAATCGGAGTGACAAATCCTAATCTCGAAATACGCCAACCCAACATGTACCTTTGGAGACACTGTAGAGCTCCTTTATAATCACCCGATTACGTTGTGACGTTTGGTAGCACACAAAGTGTTCCTCCAGTAAGCAGGAGTTGCATAATCTCATAGTCATAGGAACATGTATAAGTCATGAAGAAAGCAATAGCAACATACTAAGCGATCGAGTGCGAAGCTAACGGAATGGGTCAAGTCAATCACATCATTCTCCTAATGATGTGATCTAGATTAATCAAATAACAACTCTTTGTCTATGGTTAGGAAACATAACCATCTTTGATTAACGAGCTAGTCAAGTAGAGGCATACTAGTGACACTCTGTTTGTCTATGTATTCACACATGTATTATGTTTCCGGTTAATACAATTCTAGCATGAGTAATAAACATTTATCATGAAATAAGGAAATAAATAATAACTTTATTATTGCCTCTAGGGCATATTTCCTTCAGTTTCCCACTTGCACTAGAGTCAATAATCTAGTTCACATTGCCATGTGATTTAACACCAATAGTTCACATCATCATGTGATTAACACCCATGGTTCACATCGTTATGTGACCAACACTCAAAGGGTTTACTAGAGTCAATAATCTAGTTCACATCGCTATGTGATTAACACCCAAAGAGTACTAAGGTGTGATCATGTTTTGCCTGTGAGAGAAGTTTAGTCAACGGGTCTGCCATATTCAGATCCGTATGTATTTTGCAAATTTCTATGTCAACAATGCTCTGCACGGAGCTACTATAGCTAATTGCTCCCACTTTCAATATGTATCCAGATTGAGACTTAGAGTCATCTAGATCAGTGTCAAAATTTGCATCTACGTAACCCTTTACGACGAACCTTTTTGTCATGTCCATAATCGAGAAACATATCCTTATTCCACTAAGGATAATTTTGACCGCTGTCCAGTGATCTACTCCTAGATCACTATTGTACTCCCTTGCCAAAATCAGTGTAAGGTATACAATAGATCTGGTACACAGCATGGCATACTTTATAGAACATATGGCTGAGGCATAGGGAATGACTTTCATTCTCTTTCTATCTTCCGCCGTGGTCGGGTTTTTGAGTCTTGCTCAACTTCACACCTTGTAACACAGGCAAGAATCCTTTCTTTGCTTGATCCATTTTGAACTTCTTCAAAACTTTGTCAAGGTATGTGCTCTGTGAAAATCCAATTAAGCGTCTTGATCTATCTCTATAGATCTTAATGCCCAATATGTAAGCAGCTTCACCGAGGTCTTTCATTGAAAAACTCTTATTCAAGTATCCTTTTACGCTATCCAGAAATTCTATATCATTTTCGATTAGCAATATGTCATCCACATATAATATCAGAAATGCTACAGAGCTCCCACTCACTTTCTTGTAAATACAGGCTTCTCCAAAGTCTGTACAAAACCAAATGCTTTGATCACACTATCAAAGAATTTATTCCAACTCCGAGAGGCTTGCACCAGTCCATAAATGAATCACTGGAGCTTGCACACTTTGTTAGCTCCTTTTGGATCGACAAAACCTTCCGGGTGCATCATATACAACTCTTCTTCTAGAAATCCATTCAGGAATGCAGTTTTGACATCCATGTAACGCCCGGATAATTTGGCTACAGTAAATCTCTCCTAATGATGCCATGTCATCTTTTGATTACTGTTGCTAAGCTTTCGCTAGTTCATACCGTTTCGAATTTAAATCCTAAATAAGTCAAACGACAAAAGTTTTCCAATATTAAAGAAAAAAATGTTCGGTGGATGCCAAATAATGCATTGGTATTTATGGTGTAGAGGACACAATTTTACAAAATACCTAAATGCCCTAAAACTAAATAAAACAGAAAATGGAAAATAAATAAAAGAAAGAAATTACAAAAAAACAAAAAAGGGGGGAAGCCCCCCCTGGACCAGGCGGCCCAGCTCAAACCGGCCACAACCCCTGCCTCCCTAGACCGCAACCAGCCTGGTCGGCCCAGCCGGCCCAGCTCCTCGCACCGCACCCCCCTTCCTATTCCTCGGACGCGCGCTTCTGGCGCTTGATGCCACCGGACCTTCATGGGCGACGGGAGGATAAGGCCGCCACGCCCCCCTCTCGGCCTCGTCAGATCCCCTTCCCCCCCTCCCCCCAGATATTTTATCCTCCCCTCCAGATCCACCGCGCTCTCCTCCGCGTTCCCCACCACGCCCGAACACCGCCATGGACCCGCCGTCGTGAATCACGCGGCTACAGCCATCGCCTCGCCGCGCCTACGTGTCCGTCGACGCCTCCATCGTCTTCCTCGTCCACCGGAGGCCTCAGCTGGAGCGGGGGAGCCCCGAATCACCGGATCCCCTTCGCCCACATCTCCCGTGCCGCGTTCTTCACCAACTCCAGCGACGCCTTCTGCAGCTACTAAGCCACCCAAGGGCCATCTTGCGTGCCGCACGGTGAGCTCCCCATCTCCCGGCCATCTTCGTTAGCCCCCTCGCGCACCGTAGCTGCCCCGTCGCCGTTGCCGTGAGCACGTCGCCGCGGATCGCCTCGCCGCCGTGGCCATGATCTCCGTCGTGCTCGCGTGAGCACGGCATCGTGTTCCTTGTGCTTCCAGGAACCCAACGCACACACGCACACACCTCCCCGTGCCTCCTAGCGTAGTTTCCATCGACGTCCCGAGCGCGCTGCCGCCAAAGCTCGTCGCCGGCCGTGTTTCCGGCAACCATTTGGTCCAGCGCCACCGCCAAACGACGCGGAATGCCTCTGCGGTTCGAATGCAAGTTGTTGCGCACGGTTTGGTGCTTCCTAGCGCGATCCCGATGATGTCCCGAACGATGCCGCCGCCTCTGCTCGTCGCCGGTGCCGATTCCGGCCAAGTCCGGCCATACCACCACCCCCACTCGACGCGGCATCGAGTGGCCGTTCGACTAGACCAAGCTGCGCGCCGAACGGCGCCGTGTATCGAAATCCCGACGAGGCCCGGGTGCCCCCGCCGCGTTCTGACGTCGCCGGCGGCCAAACGCCAGCCGCCGCCTACGTGGTTGGCACAGGGCCACGAGCCATCGCCGGTGGGCCTGCGGGTCCTAGTTGGTAGGTTGACCCAATAATCGCCGACGGCGTGGCATCGCCAGCGACATGCGGGCCCCATGTCATAAACAAATAAAAATAAATAGATAATTTGCCAATTAATTAAATTAGTTAATTAAACACTAATCTCTCACTGACTATCGGGCCCCACCCACTAATTAGCCTATTTAGTTAGTTTTAAAACTCTGTTAGTACCCTGTCAATGACATGTGGGTCCCACTGGACCCACTGCAGGTTTGACTGGTCAACCGACCGATTGACCTGCTGACATCACTCGATGTCATCGACGTCATCATTTACTATTACGGATAATGTTGGATTTAAATAATTAATTAAATTCGAAAATGATTTAAATCTTTAGAAAATCATATCTTTTAATCCGTAACTCGGATGAAAATACTTTCTACATGAAAGTTGCTCGAGCAGCGAGACGATTCCGGATCACGCAACCCGCTCGTCCGCCACACCCCTAACCTATCGAACTCGCAACTTTCCCCTCGGCTCCTCTGCCGAAAACACGGAACACCGAATACTTTCCGGATGCTTCCCTTCACCGGTATCACCTCATACCGCGTTAGGGGACCCCTAGCACCGATACTTGTCATGTCATGCATCGCTATGCATCTGCTTGCTTAAATATTTACTGTTTCTCCCCCCTCTTCTCTCGCTAGACCCCGAGACCGACGCTGCTGCTGCCCAGTTCGACTACGGAGTTGACGACCCCTCTCTCTTGCCAGAGCAACCAGGCAAGCCCCCCTTTGATCACCAGATATCGCCTACTCTCTTCTATACTGCTTGCATTAGAGTAGTGTAGCATGTTACTACTTTTCGTTATTCCTATCCTGATGCATAGCCTGTCTTTGCTACTTCTGTTGATACCTTTACCTGCAATCCTACTTGCCTAGTATAGGATGCTAGTTTTTCCATCTGTGGCCCTACATTCTTGTCCGTCTGCTGTGCTATAATATCGGGCCGTGATCACTCGGGAGGTGATCACGGGTATATACTATATACTTATACATGATACATGTGGTGACTAAAGACGGGTCGGCTCGTAGGAGTACCCGTGAGTGGATCTTTGTCTTGGGAAGCTGACAGGCAGGTTGAGACCGCCTAGGAGAGAGGTGGGCTGGCCTGCTCGGCGTTCGCGGATACTTAACACCCTTAACGAGATCTTGGTATTTGATGCGAGTGCAGCTCTTGGCCTATACGCACTAACCAACTACGTGGGAACAGTTATGGGCACTCGGCGTCGTGGTATCAGCCGAAGCACTTCGTGACGCCAGCGACTGAGCGGCGCGCGCCGAATTGGAACGTAAGCCTGGTCTTGTATTAAGGGGGCTAGTTCTGCTTTCGGCCGCGTTACATAGCGTGCGGTGTGCTAAGGGTGATGGGCCCGGACCCACTGCAGCGTGAGGTTTAGGCTGGCGTCTTTGGCCTCTCTGTTGTGCCTAGGTGGGGCTGCGACGTGTTGATCTTCCGCGGCGGGCATGACCCGTAAAAGTGTGTCCGGCCAAATGGGATCAAGCGTGTTGGGTTATGTGGTGCACCCTGCAGGGAAGTTAATCTATTCGAATAGCCGTGATCTTGATAGCAGGGCGACTTGGAGTTGTACCTTGACCTTATGACAACTAGAACCGGATACTTAATAAAACACACCCTTCCAAGTGCGGATACAACCCGGTGGTCGCTCTCTATCGTGGTTACGAGGAGGGATCGCCGGGTAGGATTATGCTATGCGATGCTACTTGGAGGACTTGATGATACTCTCTTCTACCGCCGCAAAGACGGAGGCTGCGAAGCGTAGTCTTCGATAGGATTAGCTATCCTCCTCTTATTACGGCATTCTGCGATTCGGTCCGCGATATGGCCCTTTACACATATATCCATGCACATGTAGTGTAGCTCCTTGCTATGCGAGTACTTTGGATGAGTACTCACGGTTGCCTTGTTCCCCTTTTCCCCTTTCTTTACCCGATTGCTGCGACTGCACGACGGAGTCCGTGGAGCTGTGACGCCATACCGTCGGCATTTACTACTACCCGGAGGTGCCTACTACTACGTGCAGCCACCGTCGGCGACCGAGGAGTAGTTAGGAGGATCCCGAGCAGGAGGCTGCGCCTCTTCGATTGTATCCCGGTTTGTGCTAGCCATCTTATGGCAACTTGTTTTAACTTATATGCGTACTCGAGATATTGTTGCTTCCGACTTCGTCTATGATCGAGCACTTGTATTCGAGCCCTCGAGGCCCGGCTTGTATTATGATGCTTGTATGACTTATTTATGTTTTAGAGTTGTGTTGTGATATCTTCCCGTGAGTCCTCGATCTTGATCGCATTACGTTTGCGTGCATGATTAGTGTATGATTGAATCGGGCGTCACAAGTTGGTATCGAGCCCATTTGCTGTAGGACTCCCCTTCCACACTCCTTGGCGAAGTCGAGTTTAGACATTGCAAAAGCTTTTACTAACTTGGGCGTGTGCCTTATGTGCCCACGCCGCCATCGGGTGGTACTAGGATCTTTTACTCCTCGACCTTTACTGCGGGACTCGAACTCTCTTCTACTCGGGTTAAACAAATTTACTAACTCTAACACTAGGGTCCCGTGACGATCCACCCAAAGTTGGATAAAGCCATAGTTATTCCTTGGAATGGTATTTTGATCAATTTCCACCTTTGTCATTTGACTCCTTTGAAACATCTTTGTTTTAGATGGAACCCACGAGGCAGGTAAATGCGCCACCACGACGGCCATTGGTGCCTCGGGATCACTGCCGTGCTAGGCGATATGATGACCTATTCGGGTTATTGCTTGGCACCACAGTACACCGTCTATGAGGAGTACCGGGACTTTAACCGAGAGCGATGCCGTGCCATCGTCCACCTCTACTCTCGGGAGTATGACTCCACTCTTGTGCTACACCGCTCATGGTGTTGGAGTGACCATCGATATGGCAGTTCACGATGCCGCTTATGCTGCTCGACCCGTCTTTGTGGTGAGTATCGGAGTTGGACACCTCCCCTTGAGCACATTGCTATCGCATCGATGTTGGTGCGGAGGGTTACTACTGCCGCTGCCTACTCCACTGTCACCCGAGAGCCCTTCTACCATCGAACTTTGTTACGCATCCGATGGGCTGGATCGAGCTAACCGAGCTCTTCGCCACGAAGTTGTACACCACCCGTCAAGACTTTTACCGTGCTTTCGACGCTGTTGCACCCCTTTGTCCGATCCAGAGAGCTGCCGGCGTTCTGCGATCTACCCAGCCAGACCGTGATGCCCGGGTGTCGGTTGGCCGAGGTGGGAGGCTACTCTCCGCACTTGGCCCTCTTCTACCACGGCGCCGGGTACAAAGACGGAGTATCTGCGGACCCTGTGTTGCCGACGTGGAGTTCGATGCCACACTACTAGCTTTAGGGCTACTGACTACCTCCGCGCATCGCGTGGGACTGATGTAGGCTTGCTTGTTTAGTGTTAGATGCATTCGCCGCGAGCCTGCGTGCCGCCTATGATGTATTAGTCTATGTACTGAACTCTGTGTACCGAACTCTATGCATGATCCCTTTTGTAAGTTATGCCGACTACTATGACGTATCTATCGTGCTACTTTCATTATGCATGTTTCGTCATGAATGATTCTTGTCCTTTGCAAATTTCGCAAATGCTGAACTACCCCTGTTATATATTAGCAGGATGGTTAGACCAGGTGGTCGTGGTCGTGGTGGCAACTTCCCACCACCGCCTGAGTACATGGCTGGAATGATCCAACAACTTGAGATGAATCGCCAGTTCATGGAGAACATGATGGCTCAGTTTCCTCGCCCCAATATAAACCAGCAGCCAAACACAGTAACTCTGCAGGATTTCATTCGCCTCAACCCAAGTGTGTACCGCAGCTCAACTAAGCCCATTTGAATCTTGATGGCGGCTCCGTGACATCACCTATGAGATGGAGTCCGTGATGTAGCCTCGCCACTATGTCACCTTTGCTTCCTTCTTCCTGAAGGGACCCGCAACTCAATGGTGGGACAGCCACAGGCGTATTTCCGCGATTGGAACAATCATCACTGGCGGACTTCCAAGCGCTTTCCGTGCCGCTTCATTCCTCAAGGAGTCATGGACGGAAGAAGCGTGAGTTCCATAACCTCACCCAAGGCAACATGACGGTTGAAGCTTATCACGAGAGTTTACGGACTTGTCCGCTATCTTTGAAGAGGACATTGTAACCGATGCATCGCAGACAGGAGAAGTGCCGTGGCGGCCTTCAAAGGCGACATCAAGCTTCGCACTTCTAGTGCATGACTTTCTTGATTTCGCCACCTTGGTGAACAAAGCCTTCAACGTCGAAACCGGTCTGCAGGAATACGGAGCTCTCACAGCGCAACCGTGACACGGGCTCATCTTCGGGCCCGTCCTCGCAGAAGCGCAAGATATGGATTCCCAATAGCATGTACCAGCCGAATGCACCTGCCCCAAGGCAGTCCTATGCTGCACCTCGTCTGCCTCCTCCACCGTCTAGGCAGCCAAGGCTTCCAGCTCCACCACCCCAAGCTCATGTTCCTACTCCCAACAATGGCCTATGCTACAAGTGTGGTCAACCAGGTCACCGTGCTAGGGATTGCAATCAGAATCAGAATCAATTGGCCCTTCCCGCCACTGGCCATGGAAACAACCAGCCCCGCAACAACAATGCCAAGTCTTATGGTCGTGTTCATGCCAACCATGTTGATCTGAACGAAGCTCAAGACCAGCACACTCTTGTGATGGGTACCTTTGCTCGTAAATTCGATGCAGACACATTTTTTATTTGATACAGGAGCATCACATTCATTCATATCGGCAGAATTTGCATTCATGCATGGCATTAAATACGAAGATATGAACACTCCGCTAGTGGTACACACCCCTGCGGGCCAATGTCAAACCTCTATGGTTAGTCACGACGTTCTGTTGAAATCGAAGGAATTGGAATTCTTTGTCTCTCCCATCGTCTTTGAAGTCCTTAGCATTGATCTCATTACGGGAATGAATTGGTTAAAAGCGCATCTTTTGCTTCTATCGTTTGCGCCACCAAGACCATCCATCTGCTACACCCTTCTGATGAAATAATAAGCTACAATGCTCGTCTGGTTCAGAATGTCGAGGCAAGGCTCTATGCATTGAATGCATTGAACGCCGCACCACTCGAGGGCATTGAGAACATACCTGTCGTTCAAAAATTCCAAGACGTCTTTCCTGAAGAACTTCCAGGGATTCCCTCTGCTAGAGCTGTCGAATTCGTCATCGACTTGAAACCAGGCACCACTCCTATAGCTAAGCGACCCTACAAGATGCCGCCGCATGAACTCCTTGAGCTTAAGGAGGAAATCGACAAATGTCTTCAAAGTGGTTTCATTCGCCCAAGTTGCTCTCCTTGGGGAGCACCTTCTCTCTTTGTCAAGAAGAAGGATGGGACAAACCGATTGGTCCAAGACTACCGTCCTATAAACCAAGCTACCATTGAATAAGTATCCTCTTCCTCGGATCAATGATCTGTATGATCAACTGGCTGGTTCATCAATGTTCTCTAAACTCGACTTGAGGTTGGGTTACCACCAGATCCGTGTTCGTGAAGAGGATATCCCAAAGACCGCCTTTGTGACTCGTTATGGTTCATACGAGTGCACCGTCATGTCTTTCGGCTTAACCAATGCTCCAGCCACCTTCTCTCGCTCGATGAACTATATATTCATGGATTACCTCGACAAGTTAAATGCGTGGTTTATCCGGATGATATCCTGGTATTTTCCAAGAATGAAGAAGAGCATCTTTGAACATCTTCGTCTTGTCTTTGGAAAAGCTACGAGAGCATCGACTATACGCCAAGTTCTCCAAATGTGAATTACGGCTTCCAAGTAACCTATCTTGGGCATGTCATCTCTAAGGATGGTATTGCCATCAACCTGAAACGAGTCCGGGATATTCTTGATTGGACTCCTCCGAAGAACGTTAAGCAAGTCGAGAAGTTTTCTCGGTCTACTTGACTATTGCCGTCGATTCGTCGAGAACTTCTCCAAGATTGCTAGGCCTCGACTAACTTTGTTGCATAAGGGCATCAAGTTCCAAAGGGCGGAAAAATGTCGGAAAGCTTCCGAGCACTCAAAGACAAGTTGACTTACGCGATTACTAGCTCCACGATACTAAGAAGGACTTACGTCATTTATCTGCGACGCTTCCGTCAAGGATTAGGTCGTGTCCTAATGCAGAGCGCAAAGTGATTGCCTATGCCTCTCGACAATTGCGCCCTCACGAAGAGAACTACCCGATTCACGACCTCGAGCTAGCTCTTTGTCATTCATGTGCTAAAGCAGTGGCGACATTACCTTCTCGTGTCGTTGCGAGATCTTCACCGACCACCAAAGTCTGAAGTATCTGTTTACTCGGCCAGACCTGAACCTCCATCGGCGAGAGATGGATGGAAGCTATTGCAGAACTTTGACTTGGGTATTTCCTATCGCCGAGCAAGGCTAATGTAATGGCAGATGCCTTGAGCCGCAAAGTCTTCTGCAACCACCTTGAGGTTCATAAAGTTCAACCCTCACTTGTTGAAGAATTCGTAAAGCTGAACCTCCATATTGTTCCTCCGGTGCACTTTCGCTCCCCTCTGAGGAGTTTCGCAAGATGAATCTCCGTGTTGTTTCCTGTGGTTCCCTCTATACCTGGCTGTCGAACCGATCTCGTGAGCTCCATCAAGACAATACAGGGATATGACTACAAGTCCACAAGATTAAGTGCGACCTCAAAGAAGGAAAGCCCTCATTCTTCACTATTCGATGATGGCGCCTTGTACTTCAAAGGCCGCCTAGTGGTGCCGTGTAAGAAGGAAAACCTGAATATGACTCGAGAAGGTTATGAAAGAAGCTCATGATACGCCTCTATGTATCCATCCCGGTAGTACAAAGATGTACCAAGACATCCGTCGGAGATTACGGTGGTCTAATATGAAGCAAGACATTGCTCGCTATGTTGCCGAGTGTGACGTTTGCCGTCGTATCAAAGCAGAGCATCAAAGGCCTGCTGGAACTCTGCAACCTATCTCTATTCCTGAATGGAAATGGGACCATGTTGAAATGGACTTCGTCACTGGATTTCCCAAATCGCAAAAAGGTAATGATGCTATTCTTGTCGTCATTGACCGGCTTTCTAAAGTTGCACATTTACGGCGGTCGAGAAAGCGATCCTTTGCTAGTCGGCAACGCTCTATATGTCGAAATTGTTTCACTTCACGGTGTTCCACTTTGGTTATCGGTTCGGACCGTGGCAGCTTATTCACCTCAAGATTAAGGCAAGTTTCCAAGAAGCTATGGGGACTCACTTATCTTTCGATCGCTGCGTTTCATCCATGATCCTGAGGGCAAGTTGAGCGTGTCAACCAAGTTCTCGAAGACATGCTTCGAGCTTGTGTTATTTCCTTCGGCAAGAAATGGGAGGAATCTCTCCCGTATGCTGAGTTCTCTTATAATAATAGCTATCAAGCTAGTCTGAAGATGGCCCCCTTCGAAGTATTATATGGACGGCCGAACCCCTCTGAACTGGTTAGAAACTGGGGAACGACCACTCTTCGGTCCGGATATTATCCAACATGCCGAAGAACAAGTCCGCATTATTCGCGAGCATCTCAAGACTGCTTTCGATCACGTCGGAAGAGTCGATATATTTGTCATCATAAAGACATGGTCTATCAACTTTGGCGAAAAGGCCTATCTTCGCGTTACACCAATGAAGGGTGCTCACCGCCGGGATTAAGGGCAAGCTAGCTCCCGCTATATTGGCCCATTCACTATTACGGAAAGGCGTGGAAAAGTGGCATATCAGCTGGAGCTTCCGTCAAACCTTTCTCGAGAGTTCACGATGTGTTCCACGTGTCACGGCTCCGTCGGCCGCTTCAAGGACCCTATCCGGCGGTGGATCATGAAGTGCTCGAATTGCAACAGGATCTCTCCTATAAGGAGCATCCGGTCCGCATTCTCGACCAAGCTGAACGCCGCTGCGTCGGAAAGGCGATCAAGTTCCTCAAAGTCCAGTGGTCGCACCATTCTAAAGATGAAGCCACTTGGGAACGCGAGGATCGCCTGCGTGATGAATACCCCGCGTTGTTTCCTTCTACCTCCTAAATCTCGGGACGCGATTTCTTGTAGTGGAGGAGATTTGTAACGCTTGGATAATTTAGCTCTGATAAATCTCTCCTAATGATGCCATGTCATCTTTTGATTACTGTTGCTAAGCTTTCGCTAGTTCAAACCGTTTCGAATTTAAATCCTAAATAAGTCAAACAACAAAAGTTTTCAAATATTAAAGAAAAAATGTTCGGTGGATGCCAAATAATGCACTGGTATTTATGGTGTAGAGGACATAATTTTACAAAATACCTAAATGCCCTAAAAATAAATAAAACAGAAAAGGGAAAATAAATAAAAGAAAGGAATTACAAAAAAACAAAAAAGAAGCACCCTGGACAGGCTGACCCAGCTCAAACCGCCACGGCCCTGCCTCCTGGACAACCAACCAGCCTGGTCGGCCCGGCCCGGCTCTCCTCGCACCGCACCCCCTTCTGTTCCTCGGACGCGTGCCGCTTCTGAGGCGCGGTCGCCACCGGTTCCTTCGCCCGGCAGAGGGGAGAGATAAAACCGCCACGCCCCCCTCTCGGCCTCGTCAGATCCCCTCCCCCCCCCACCACACAGATATTTTCTCCTCCCCTCCAGATCCACCGTGCTCTCCTCCGCGTTCCCCACCACGCCCGAACACCGCCACGGACCCGCCGCCGTTAATCGCGCGGCCACAGCCATCGCCTCGCCGCGCCTGCGTGTCTGTCGACGCCTCCATCGTCTTCCTCGTCCACCAGAGGCCTCGGTGGGCGGGGAGCCACGAATCACCGGATCCCCTTCGCCCACATCTCCGGTGCCGCGTTCTTCACCAACTCCAGCGACGCCTTCTGCGGCTACTAAGCCACCCAAGGGCCATCTTGCGTGCCGCACGGTGAGCTCCCCATCTCCCGGCCATCTTCGTTAGCCCCTCGCGCACCGTAGCTGCCCGTCGCCCGTTCTTTGTGAAACGCGTCGCCGTGGATCGCCTCGCCGCCGTGGCCATGATCTCCGTCGTGCTCGCGTGAGCACGGCATCGTGTTCCTTGTGCTTCCAGGAACCCAACGCACACACGCACACACGCACACACCTCCCCGTGCCTCCTAGCGTAGTTTCCATCGACGTCCGGCCTTTGCCGCCAAAACTTGCGCCGGCCATGTTTAAGCAACCATTTGGTCGGCGCCACCGCCAAACGACAGCGGAATGCCTGCGGTACGAACGCCAAGTTGTTGCAGCGGTTTGGTGCTTCCTAGCGCGATCCCGATGATGTCCCGAGCAAGCGGCCGCCTCTGCCGTCGCGGTGCGATTCCGGCCAAGTCCGCCATACCACCACCCGCTCGGCGCGACATCGGTGGCGTTCGACTAGACCAAGCTGCGCGAACGGCGCCGTGTAGCGAAAATCCCGGCGAGGCCGGGTGCCCCGCCGCGTTACGGCGTCGGTGACGCCGACCGCCGCCCTACGTGGTTGGCACAGGGCCACCACGACCCTCGCCGATGGGCCTGCGGGTCCTAATTGGTAGGTTGACCGGATCTAATCTTGACATGGCAGCTACTGCCATTGACATGCAGGCCCCATGTCATAAACGAATAAAAATAAATAGATAATTTGCTAATTAATTAATTTAGTTAATTAAACACTAATCTCTCACTGACTACCGGGCCCCACCCACTAATTAGCCTATTTAGTTAGTTTTAAAACTCTGTTAGTACTGTCGATGACATGTGGGTCCCCTTTGGACCCACATGCTGGTTTGATCGGTCAACCGACCGATTGACCTGGCCGACATCACTCGATGTCATGTCGACGTCATCATTTACTATTACGGATAATGTTGGATTTAAATAATTAATTAAATTCCGGAAAATGATTTAAATCTTTAGAAAATCATATCTTTTAATCCGTAACTCGGATGAAAATACTTTCTACATGAAAGTTGCTCGAGCGGCGAGGCGATTAGGATACGCATAACCCGTTCGTCCGCCACACCCCCTAACCTATCGAACTCGCAACTTTCCCCCTCCGGCTCCTCTTCCCGAAAACACGGAACACCGGGAATACTTTCCCGGATGCTTCCCCCCTTCACCGGTATCACCTCATACCGCGTTAGGGGACCCCTAGCACCGATACTTGTCATGTCATGCATCGCTATGCATCTGCTTGCTTAAATATTTACTGTTTATCCCCCTCTTCTCTCGCTAGACCCCGAGACCAAGCCAGCTGCTGGCCCGGTTCGACTACGGAGTTGGCGACCCCTCTCTCTTGCCAGAGCAACCAGGCAAGCCCCCCTTTGATCACCAGATATCGCCTACTCTCTTCTATACTGCTTGCATTAGAGTAGTGTAGCATGTTACTACTTTTCGTTATTCCTATCACGATGCATAGCCCGTCTTTGCTACTTACATTGATACCTTTACCTGCAATCCTACTTGCCTAGTATAGGATGCTAGTTTTTCCATCTGTGGCCCTACATTCTTGTCCGTCTGCTGTGCTATAATATCGGGCCGTGATCACTCGGGAGGTGATCACGGGCATATACTATGTACTTATACATGATACATGTGGTGACTAAAGACGGGTCGGCTCGTAGGAGTACCCGCGAGTGGATCTTTGTGGCGGAGCGACATGGCAGGTTGAGACCGCCTAGGAGAGAGGTGGGCTGGCCTGCTCGACGTTCGCGGATACTTAACACGCTTAACGAGATCTTGGTATTTGATGCGAGTCGCTCTTGGCCTATACGCACTAACCAACCACGTGGGAGCGATTATGGGCACTCGGCGTCGTGGTATCGGCGAAGCACGCCGTGACGCCCGGCCCGGCGGCGGCGCGAATGGGAACGTAAGCTTTGGTCTTGTATTAAGGGGCTAGTTACGCTTTCGGCGCGTTCATAGCGTCTTGAGGTGTGCTAAGGCGATGGGCCTGCACCCTGTGCGCTTAGGTTTGAACCGGCGTCTTGGCCTCTGTTGTGCCTAGGTGGGGCTGCGGCGTGTTGATCTTCAGCGGCGGGCATGACCCGAGAAAAGTGTGTCCGGCCAAATGGGATCAAGCGTGTTGGGTTATGTGGTGCACCTGCAGGAAGTTAATCTATTGAATAGCCGTGATCTTGATAGCAGGGCGACTTGGAGTTGTACCTTGACCTTATGACAACTAGAACCGAATACTTCATAAAACACACCCTTCCAAGTGCGAGATACAACCCGGTGGTCGCTCTCTATCAGGTTCACGAGGAGGATCGTGGGTAGGATTATGCTATGCGATGCTACTTGGAGGACTTGATACTCTCTTCTACCGCCGCAAGGCGGAGGCTGCGAGCGTAGTCTTGACGGTGATTAGCTATCCCCTCTTATTACGGCATTCTTGATTCGGTCCTTGATATGGCCCTTTACACATATATCCATGCATATGTAGTGTAGCTCCTTGCTTGCAGTACTTTGGATGAGTACTCACGGTTGCCTTGTTCCCCTTTCCCCCTTTCTTTACCCGATTCTGCGACCATACGACGGAGTCCGAGGCGACGCATACCGTCGGCGGCGACTACTACACCGGAGGTGCCTACTACTACGTGCAGCAGCCCGGCCGACGCGACTAGGAGTAGTTAGGAGGATCGAGCGGGGAGGCTGCGCCTCTTTCGATTGTATCCCGGTTTGTGCTAGCCATCTTATGGAACTTGTTTAACTTATGTCTGTACTTTCGAGATATTGTTGCTTCCGCTGATTCGTCTATGATCGAGCACTTGTATTCGAGCCCTCGAGGCCCTGGCTTGTATTATGATGCTTGTATGACTTATTTATGTTTTAGAGTTGTGTTGTGATATCTTCCCGTGAGTCCCTGATCTTGATCGTACACGTTTGCGTGCATGATTAGTGTACGATTGAATCGGGGGCGTCACAATCCATTTGCCAAATTTCATAATCATAAAATGCGGCAATTGCTAACATAATTCGGACAGACTTAAGCATCGCTACGGGTGAGAAGGTCTCATCGTAGTCGATCCCTTGAACTTGTCGAAAACCTTTTGCGACAAGTCGAGCTTTGTAGACAGTAACATTACCGTCAGCGTCAATCTTCTTCTTGAAGATCCATTTATTCTCAATTGCTTGCCGATCATTGGGCAAGTCAACCAAAGTCCACACTTTGTTCTCATACATGGATCCCATCTCAGATTTCATGGCTTCAAGCCATTTTGCGGAATCTGGGCTCACCATCGCTTCTTCATAGTTCGTAGGTTCATCATGATCTAGTAGCATGACTTTCCAGAAGAGGATTACCGTACCACTATGGTGCGGATCTTACTCTGGTTGATCTACGAGGTTCAGTAGTAACTTGTTCTGAAGTTTCATGATCATCATCATTAGCTTCCTCACTAATTGGTGTAGGTGTCACAGAAACCGGTTTCTGTGATGTACTACTTTCCAATAAGGGAGCAGGTACAATTACCTCATCAAGTTCTACTTTCCTCCCACTCACTTCTTTCGAGAGAAACTCCTTCCCTAGAAAGGATCCATTCTTAGCAACGAATGTCTTGCCTTCGGATCTGTGATAGAAGGTGTACCCAACTGTCTTCTTTGGGTATCCTATGAAGACACATTTCTCCGATTTGGGTTTGAGCTTATCAGGATGAAACTTTTTCTTATAAGCATTGCAACCCCAAACTTTAAGAAACGACAACTTTGGTTTCTTGCCAAACCACAGTTCATACTGTGTCGTCTCAACGGATTTAGATGGTGCCCTTTTTTCGTGAATGCAGCTGTCTCTAATGCATAACCCCAAAACTATAGTGGTAAATCGGTAAGAAACATCATAGATCGCACTATATCCAATAAAGTACGGTTATGACGTTTGAACACACCATTATGCTGTGGTGTTCCAGGTGGCGTGAATTTGTGAAACTATTCCACATAGTTTTAATTGAAGACCAAACTCGTAACTCAAATATTTGTCTCCGCGATCAGATCGTAGAAACCTTATTTTTCTTGTTACGATGATTTTCCACTTCACTCTGAAATTCTTTGAACTTTTCAAATGTTTCAGACTTATGTTTCATCAAGCAGATATACCCATATCTGCTCAAATCATATGTGAAGGTCAGAAAATAACGATACCTGCCGCGAGCTTCAACACTCATCGGATCGCATACATCAGTATGTATTATTTCCAGTAAGTCAGTTGCTCGCTCCATTGTTCCGGAGAACGGAGTCTTTAGTCATCTTGCCCATGAGGCATGGTTCGCAAGCACCAAGTGATTCCAAAATCCCATCAGCATGGAGTTTCTTCATGCGCTTTACACCAATATGACCTAAACGGCAGTGCCACAAATAAGTTGCACTATCATTATTAACTTCACATCTTTTGGTTTCAATATTATGAATATGTGTATCACTATGATCGAGATCCAATGAACTATTTTCATTGGGTGTGTAACCATATAAGATTTTATTCATGTAAACAGAACAACAATTTATTCTCTTACTTAAATGAATAACCGTATTACAATAAACATGATCAAATCATATTCATGCTCAACGCAAACACCAAATAACACTTATTTAGGTTCAACACTAATCCTGAAAGTATGGGGAGTGTGCGATGATGATCATATCAATCTTGGAACCACTTCCAATACACATCGTCACTTCACCCTTAACTAGTCTCTGTCTATTCTGCGACTCCCGTTTCGAGTTACTAATCTTAGCAACTGAACTAGTATCAAATACTGAGGGGTTGCTATAAACACTAGTAAAGTACACATCAATAACATGTATATCAAATATACTTATGTTCACTTTGCCATCCTTCTTATCCGCCAATCACTTAGGGTAGTTCCGCTTCCATTGACCAGTCCCTTTGCAGTACAAGCACTTAGTCTCATGCTTAGGACCAGACTTGGGCTTCTTCACTTGAGCAGCAACTTGCTTGCTGTTCTTCTTGAAGTTCCCCTTTTTTTCTTTGCCCTTTTCTTGAAACTAGTGGTCTTGTCTACCATCAACACTTGATGTTTTTCTCGATTTCTACCTTCGTCAATTTCAGCATTACGAAGACCTTGGGAATCGTTTCCGTTATCCCTTGCATATCATAGTTCATCACGAAGTTCTACTAACTTGGTGATGGTGACTAGAGAATTCTGTCAATCACTATTTTATCTGGAAGATTAACTCCCACTTGATTCAGCGATTGTAGTACCGGACAATCGAGCACATGCTCACTAGTTGAGCGATTCTCCTCCATCGTTTAGCTATAGAACTTGTTGGAGACTTCATATCTCTCAACTCGGGTATTTGCTTGAAATATTAACTTCAACTCTGGAACATCTCATATGGTCCATGACGTTCAAAACGTCTTTGAAGTCCCGATTCTAAGCCGTTAAGCATGGTGCACTAAACTATCAAGTAGTCATCATATTGAGCTAGCCAAACGCTCATAACGTCTGCATTCCGCTCCTGCAATAGGTCTGTCACCTAGCGGTGCATCAAGGACATAATTCTTACGGCAAAGAATGAGGATAAACCTCAGATCACGGATCCAATCCGCATCATTGCTACTAATATCTTTCAACACAATTTTCTCTAGGAACATATCAAAATAAACATATGAAAGCAACAACACGAGCTATTGATCTACAACATAATTTGCAAAATACTACGGGACTAAGTTCATAATAAATTTAAGTTCAATTAATCATATTACTTAAGAACTCCCACTTAGATAGACATCCCTCTAATCCTCTAAGTGATCACGTGATCCAAATCAACCAAACCATGTTCGATCATCACGTGAGATGGAGTAGTTCCAATGGTGAACATCACTATGTTGATCATATCTACTATATGGTTCACGCTCGACCTTTCGGTCTCCGTGTTCCGAGGCCGTATCTGTTATATGCTAGGCTCGTCAAGTTAAACCTGAGTATTCTGCGTGTGCAACTGTTTTGCACCCGTTGTATTTGAACGTAGAGCCTATCACACCCGATCATCACGTGGTGTCTCAAAGACGAAGAACTTTCACAACGGTGCATACTCAGGGAGAACACTTTTACTATGATAATTTAGTGAGGGATCATCTTATAATGCTACCGTCAATCAAAGCAAGATAAGATGCAGAAAAGATAAACATCACATGCAATCAATATCAGTGATATGATATGGCCATCATCATCTTGTGCTTGTGATCTCCATCTCCGAAGCATCGTCATGCTCACCATCATCACCGGCACGACACCTTGATCTCCATCGTAGCATCGTTGTCGTCTCGCCAATCTTATGCTTCTACGACTATCGCTACCGCTTAGTGACAAAGTAAAGCATTACAGGGCGATTGCATTGCATACAATAAAGCGACAACCATATGGCTCCTGCCAGTTGCCGATAACTCGGTTACAAAACATGATCATCTCATACAATAAAATTAGCATCATGTCTTGACCATATCACATCACAACATACCCTGCAAAAACAAGTTAGACATCCTCTACTTTGTTTGTTGCAAGTTTTACGTGGCTGCTACGGGCTTAAGCAAGAACCAATCTTACCTACGCATCAAAACCACAACGATAGTTTGTCAAGTTGGTGCTGTTTTAACCTTCGCATAAGGACCGGGCGTAGCCACACTCGGTTCAACTAAAGTTGGAGAAATCGACACCCGCCAGCCAATTGCAAAGCACATCGGTAGAACCAGTCTCGCGTAAGTGTACACGTAATGTCGGTCCGGGCCGCTTCATCCAACAATACCGCCGAACCAAAGTATGACATGCTGGTAAGAAGTATGACTTATATCGCCCACAACTCACTTGTGTTCTACTCGTGCATATAACATCAACACATAAAACCTAGTCTCGGATGCCACTATTGGGGAATGTAGTAATTTCAAAAAAATTCCTACGCACACGCAAGATCATGGTGATGCATAGCAACGAGAGGGGCGAGTGTTGTCCACGTGACCTCGTAGACTGAAAGCGGAAGCGTTATGACAACGCGGTTGATGTAGTCGTACGTCTTCGCGACCTGACCGATCAAGCACCGAAACTACGACACCTCCGAGTTCTAGCACACGTTCAGCTCGATGACGATCCCCGGACTCCAATCCAGCAAAGTGTCGGGGAAGAGTTCCGTCAGCACGACGGCGTGGTGACGATCTTGATGTTCTATCATCACAGGGCTTCACCTAAGCATCGCTACAATATTATTGAGGATTATGGTGGAGGGGGGCACCACACACGGCTAAGAGAACGATCACGAAGATCAACTTGTGTGTCTATGGGGTGCCCCTGCCACCGTATATAAAGGAGTGGAGGAGGGGAGGGCCGGCCCTCTCTATGGCGCGCCCTAGGGGAGTCCTACTCCCACTGGGAGTAGGATTCCCCCTTTCGTAGTCCAACTAGGAGTCCTTCCAAGTAGTAGGAGTAGGAGACAAGGAAGGGGAAGAGGGAAGAGAAGGAAGGAGGGGGCACCGCCCCTTCCCCTAGTCCAATTCGGACTAGTCAATGGGGGGGGGGCGCGGCCTGCCTCTCCCTCTCCCCTAAAGCCCAATAAGGCCCATATACTTCTTCCTCCGTATTCCCGTAACTCCCCGCTACTCCGAAAAATAACCGAACCACTCGGAACCTTTCCGATGTCCGAATATAGTCGTCCAATATACCGATCTTTACATCTCGACCATTTCGAGACTCCTTGTCATATCCCCGATCTCATCCGGGACTCCGAATTCCTTCGGTACATCAAAACTCATAAACTCATAATATAACTGTCATCGAAACCTTAAGCGTGCGGACCCTACGGGTTCGAGAACAATGTAGACATGACCAAGACACGTCTCCGGTCAATACCTAATAGCGGAACCTGGATGCTCATATTAGCTCCTACATATTCTACGAAGATCTTTATCGGTCAGACCGCATAACAACATACGTTGTTCTCTTTGTCATCGATATGTTACTTTGCCTGAGATTCGATCGTCAGTATCTCAATACCTAGTTCAATCTCGTTACCGGCAAGTCTCTTTACTCATTCCGTAATACATCACCTCGCAACTAACTCATTAGCTGCAATGCTTGCAAGGCTTATGTGATGTGCATTACCGAGAGGGCCCAGAGATACCTCTCCGACAATCGGAGTGACAAATCCTAATCTCGAAATACGCCAACCCAACATGTACCTTTGGAGACACTGTAGAGCTCCTTTATAATCACCCGATTACGTTGTGACGTTTGGTAGCACACAAAGTGTTCCTCCGGTAAACGGGAGTTGCATAATCTCATAGTCATAGGAACATGTATAAGTCATGAAGAAAGCAATAGCAACATACTAAACGATCGAGTGCTAAGCTAACGGAATGGGTCAAGTCAATCACATCATTCTCCTAATGATGTGATCCCATTAATCAAATAACAACTCTTTGTCTATGGTTAGGAAACATAACCATCTTTGATTAACGAGCTAGTCAAGTAGAGGCATACTAGTGACACTCTTGTTTGTCTATGTATTCACACATGTATTATGTTTCCGGTTACTACAATTCTAGCATGAATAATAAACATTTATCATGAAATAAGGAAATAAATAATAACTTTATCATTGCCTCTAGGGCATATTTCCTTCAGGATCAACTCAAACTGAACATTGATGCTTCATACCATAGTGACTATAGGCGCAACTGCAGCAGTGATTAGGGATTCTCGTGGTAAATTTGTGGTTGTGGATTGCTCTTTTATCCATTATGCGTCTGAAGCCTCTGCATTGGAAGTATTGGCCATGAAGCATGGTATGTCCTTCGTTTCTTCTCTGGGTATCAACCAAATCATTGTGGGATCTGATTCTTCTGAGGTTATTGATGCTTGCACTGAAGGAAATATGCCCTAGAGGCAATAATAAAGTTGTTATTTATATTTCCTTATGCCATGATAAATGTTTATTATTCATGCTAGAATTGTATTAACCAGAAACTTAGTACATGTGTGAATACATAGACAAACAGAGTGTCACTAGTATGCCTCTACTTGACTAGCTCGTTAATCAAAGATGGTTAAGTTTCCTAGCCATGGACAAAGAGTTGTCATTTGATGAACGGGATCGCATCATTAGAGAATGATGTGATTGACTTGACCCACCCGTTAGCTTAGCACTATGATCATTTAGTTTATTGCTATTGCTTTCTTCATAACTTATACATGTTCCTATGACTATGAGATTGTGCAACTCCCGAATACCGGAGGAACACTTAGTGTGCTATCAAACGTCACATTATAACTGGGTGATTATAAAGATGCTCTACAGGTGTCTTCGATGGTGTTTGTTGAGTTGGCATAGATCAAGATTAGGATTTGTCACTCCGATTGTCGGAGAGGTATCTCTGGGCCCTATCGTTAATGCACATCACTATAAGCCTTGCAAGCAATGTGACTAATGAGTTAGTTACGGGATGATGCATTACGGAACGAGTAAAGAGACTTGCTTAAGAATCTAGATTGAACTAGGTATTGAGATACCGACGATCGAATCTCGGGCATGTAACATACCGATAACAAAGGGAACAACATATCTTGTTATGCGGTTTGACCGATAAAGATCTTCGTAGAATATGTAGGAACCAATATGACCATCCAGGTTCCTCTATTGGTTATTGACCGGAGATGAGTCTCGGTCATGTCTACATAGTTCTCAAACCCGTAGGGTCCGCACACTTAACGTTCGATGACGATTTGTATTATGAGTTTATGTGTTTTGATGTACCGAAGGTTGTTCGGAGTCTCGGATGTGATCACAGACATGACTAGGAGTCTCGAAATGGCCGAGACATAAAGATCTATATATTGGAAGGCTATGTTTGGACATCAGAATGGTTCCAGGTGAGTTCAGGCATTTACCGGAGTACCGGGGGGTTACCGGACCCCCCCCCCCAAGGAGTCTATGGGCCTTATTGGGCCTTAGTGGGAGAGAGGAGGAGGCGGCCAGGTGGAGGCCGTGCCTCCCCCAAGCCCAATCCGAATTGGGTGGTGGGGGGGGGGGGCGGCCCCCCTTTCCTTCTCCCTCTCTCCTCCTTCCTTCCTCTCCAACTCCAACTAGGGAAGGGGAATCCTACTCCCACCGGGAATAGGACTCCCCCCTTGGGCGCGTCATGAGAGGGCCTACCCTCCCCCTCCTCCACTCCTTTATATACGGGGGAGGGGGCACCCCATAGACACACAAGTTGATTGTTTAGCCGTGTGCAGTGCCCCCCTACACAGATTTCCACCTCGGTCATATCGTTGCAGTGCTTAGGCGAAGCCCTGTGCCGGTAGCTTCATCATCACCGTCACCACGCCGTCGTGCTAACGCAACTCTCCCCTGACCTCAGCTGGATCTAGAGTTGCGGGACGTCACCGAGATGAACGTGTGCAGATCGCGGAGGTGCCGTATCTTCGGTGCTAGGATCGGTAGGATCGTGAAGACGTACGACTACATCAACCGCGTTGTCATATCGCTTCCGCTTACGGTTTACGAGGGTACATAGACAACACTCTCCCCTCTCGTTGCTATGCATCACTGATGACCCACAAGTATAGGGGATCTATCGTAGTCCTTTCGATAAGTAAAAGTGTCGAACCCAACGAGGAGCAGAAGGAAATGACAAGCGGTTTTCAGTAAGGTATTCTCTGCAAGCACTGAAATTATCAGTAACAGATAATTTTGTGACAAGGTAATTTGTAACGGGTAACAAGTAATAAAAGTAAATAAGGTGCAGCAAGGTGGCCCAATCCTTTTATAGAAAAGGACAAGCCTGGACAAACTCTTATATAAAAGAAAGCGCTCCCGAGGACACATGGGAATTATCGTCAAGCTAGTTTTCATCATGCTCATGTGATTCGCGTTCGTTACTTTGATAATTTGATATGTGGATGGACCGGTGCTTGGGTACTTCCTTCCCTGGACAAGCATCCCACTTATGATTAACCCCTATTACAAGCATCCGCAACTACAAAAGAAGTATTAAGGTAAACCTAACCATAGCATGAAACATATGGATCCAAATCAGCCCCTTACGAAGCAACGCATAAACTAGGGTTTAAGCTTCTGTCACTCTAGCAACCCATCATCTACTTATTACTTCCCAATGCCTTTCTCTAGGCCCAAATAATGGTGAAGTGTCATGTAGTCGATGTTCACATAACACCACTAGAGGAAAGACAACATACATCTCTGATAACACACAAGTATAAGGGATCAATTGTAGCCTCTTTTGATAAGTAAGAGTGTCAAACCCAACAAGGAGCTAAAGGTAGAACAAATGTTCCCTCAAGTTCTATCGACCACCGATACATCTCTACGCACGCTTAACGTTCGCTTTACCTAGAACAAGTATGAAACTAGAAGTACTTTGTAGGTGTTGTTGGATAGGTTTGCAAGATAATAAAGAGCACGTAAATAAAATCTAGGGGCTGTTTTAAGTAAAGAAGCAATAAAGTTAGTATAGCGAGTGTGGAAAAGTGGTGGTAGGAGTTGCGAAATTGTCCCTAAGCAATTGACTACTTTACTATACCGATAGCAAGTTTTATGTGGGAGAGGCCACTGCTAGCATGTCATCCCTGACTTGGAATTCTATGCACTTATGATTGGAACTATTAGCAAGCATCCGCAACTACTAACGCTCATTAAGGTAAAACCCAACCATAGCATTAAGATATACTGCTCCCCCTTCAATCCCGTATGCATCAATTTCTATGCTAGGTTGAAGCTTCTGTCACTCTTGCCCTCCAATACATAGTCCTATCAACATACAACTAACCCTATGGTGTGATCCACGCGCGCGCTCATATGACGGCACCAAAGGACAACAACATAAGCACAAGCAAATTAAACCAATCATAGCAATTCACCAATTAATGATAGGACAACGAAAATCTACTCAGACATCATAGGATGGCAACACATCATTGGATAATAATATGAAGCATAAAGCACCATGTTCAAGTAGAGGGTACAGCGGGTTGCGGCAGGGTGGACCGCTGTAGATAGATGGGGGAAGGTGATGAAGATGTTGGTGAAGATGACAGAGGTGTTGGTGTAGATTGTGGTGATGATGATGGCCCCGACAGCGTTCCGGCGCCACCGGGAGAGAGGGGAGAGGGCCCCCCTTCTTCTTCTTCTTCCTTGACCTTCCCCCTAGATGGCAGAAGGGTTTCCCCTCTGGTACATGGCCTCCATGGCGGCGGAGGGGCGAGAGCCCCTCCGAGATTGGATCTGTCTCTCTGTTTCCTTACATTTCGCGTTCACGATTACGCCCTTTCACCGTTTCTTAAATTCCCGGAGATCCGTAACTCCGGTTGGGCTGAAATTTGGACACGATTTTTATCCGGATATTGGCTTTATTGCGGCGAAAGTAGGGCACCAACCACCTTATGGAGTGGCCATGAGGGCCCAGGGCGCGCCTGACCCCCTGGGGGCGCCCCTCATCCTCGTGGGCCCCTCGGGCATCGTCTCACGTTGATTCCACTTTCCAAAATTCACATATATTCCAAAAAAATCTCCGGTAGTTTTTATCCCGTTTGGACTCCGTTTGATATGGATTTTCTGCGAAACAAAAAACATGCAACAAACAGGAACTAACCTTTGAGCCTTTGGATCAATATGTTAGTCCCAAAAATAGTATAAAAAGTTGCCAAAAGTATGTAAAAATTGTAGAATATTGGCATGGAACAATCAAAAATTATAGATACGACGAAGACGTATCAGCATCCCCAAGCTTAATTCCTGCTTGTCCTCGAGTAGGTAAATGATAAAAAAGATAATTTTTGATGTGGAATGCTACCTAGCATAATCTTGATCATGTAATCTAATCATGGCATGAATATTAAGACACAAGTGATTCAAAGCAATAGTCTATCATTTGACATTAAGACAATAATACTTCAAGCATACTAATAAAGCAATCATGTCTTTTCAAAATAACATGGCCAAAGAAAGTTATCCCTACAAAATCATATGGTCTGGCTATGCTCCATCTTCATCACACAAAATATTCAAATCATGCACAACCCCGATGACAAGCCAAGCAATTGTTTCGTACTTTTGACGTTCTCAAACATTTTCAACTTTCACGCAATACATGAGCGTGAGCCATGGACATAGCACTATAGGTGGAATAGAATATGATGGTGGTGGTTGTGTGGAGAAGACAAAAAAGGGAGAAAGTCTCACATCGACGCGGCTAATCAACGGGCTATGGAGATGGCCATCAATTGATGTCAATGCGAGGAGTAGGGATTGCCATGCAACGGATGCACTAGAGCTATAAGTGTATGAAAGCTCAAACTGAAACTAAGTGGGTGTGCATCCAACTTGCTTGCTCATTAAGACCTAGGGCATTTGAGGAAGCCCATCGTTGGAATATACAAGCCAAGTTCTATAATGAAAATTCCCACTAGTATATGAAAGTGATAACTCAAGAGACTCCCTATATGAATAACATGGTGCTACTCTGAAGCACAAGTGTGGTAAAAGGATAGTAACATTGTCCCTTCTCTCTTTTCTCTCATTTTTTTTGTTTCTTTCCCTTTTTTTCTTTTTTTGTAGGCTTCTTTGGCCTCTCTCTTTTTTGCGGGGCTTCTTTGGCCACTTTTATTTTGATAACCTCACATGGGACAATGTTCTAATAATGATGATCATCACACTTTTATTTACTTACAACTCGATACTATAACAAAGATATGACTCTATATGAATGCCTCCGTGATGTACCGGATGTGCAATGATCTAAGCGTAGCAATGACATCAAAAACGGACAAGCCATGAAAACATCATGCTAGCTATCTTAAGATCATGCAAAGCAATATGATGATAAATGCTCAAGTCATGTATGTGATGATGATGGAAGTTGCATGGCAATATATCTCGGAATGGCTATGGAAATGCCATGATAGGTAGGTATGGTGGCTGTTTTGAGGAAGATATAAGGAGGCTTATGTGTGATAGAGCGATCGTATCACGGGGTTTGGATGCACCGGCAAAGTTTGCACCAACTCTCGAGGTGAGAAAGGGCAATGCACGATACCGAAGAGGCTAGCAATGATGGAAGGGTGAGAGTGCGTATAATCCATGGACTCAACATTAGTAATAAAGAACTCACATACTTATTGCAAAAATCTATTAGTCATTGAAACAAAGTACTACGCGCATGCTCCTAGGGGGATAGATTGGTAGGAAAATACCATCGCCGTCCCCGACCACCACTCATAAGGAAGACAATCAATAAATACCTCATGCTCCAACTTCGTTACATAACGGTTCACCATACGTGCATGCTACGGGAATCACAAACTTCAACACAAGTATTTATACAATCCACAACTACCCACTAGCATGACTCTAATATCACCATCTTTATATCGCAAAACTATTGCAAGGAATCAAACATATCATATTCAGTGATCTACAAGTTTTATGTAGGATTTTATGACTAACCATGTGAATGACCAATTCCTGTCATCTCTCTAAATAGATATAAGTGAAGAAAGAGAGTTTAATTCTTTCTACAAAAGATATGCCCATGCTCTAACAAATATAAGTGAAGCAAAAGAGCATTCTACAAATGGCGGTTTTCTATGTGAAGAGAAACAGGCAATCCAAACTTCAAATGATATAAGTGAAGCACATGAAGCATTCTATAAAGCCATACTCAAAAGATATAAGTGAAGTGAAAAGATAATTCTATAAATCAACCATGGACTATCTCATACCAGCATGGTGCATCAAAGAAAAGTGAAAACTAAATGCAAAAGACGCTCCAAGATTTGCACATATCACATGAACGAAACGAATCTGAAAACATACCGATACTTGTTGAAGAAAGATGGGATGCCTTCCGGGGCATCCCCAAGCTTAGACACTTGAGTCTCCTTGAATATTTACTTGGGGTGCCTTGGGCATCCCCAAGCTTGAGCTCTTGCCTCTCCTCCTTCTCCTCACATCTAGACATTCTCGATCTTCGAACACTTCATCCACATAAAACTCAACAGAAAGCTCGGTAAGATCTGTTAGTATAATAATGCAAATCACTACTCTAAGTACTGTTGAAAACCAATTCATATTTTGTTTTTGCATTGTAGCTACTGTAATATAACTTTTCCATGGCTTAATCCACTGATAGAAATCAATAGTTTCATCAAAACAAGCAAACTATGCATCAAAAACAGAATCTGTCTTAAACAGGACAGTCTGTAGTAATCTAAACATTCACCATACCTCTGGTACTCCAAAAATTCTGAAAAAAATATTTAAAATAAATTTTTTTTATAGAAAGACAGTACAAAATGTTTCAGAACCGTTTGACGTTCCAGTAAAAAATGTAAAATCGCGCACTCAGCCAAAGTTTCTGTTTTGCACCGCACAAACCAACACACAATCTAAACATCCTAAAGGAAAATCTTGGCACATTATTTTTATTTTTAAACTTTATAAAAGCACACAACAGAAATAAATGACTCTCTAAAACTTCCGAGTTGTCTCCCTGGCAGCGCTTTCTTTAAAGCCATTAAGCTAGGCATATAGTGCTCAAGTAATGGATCCACCTGGATCCCAAGGTATATCAAAGCCAATTTTAATTAACAATGATTTTTAATTTAGTAGTGATCACAAAGTAACATATATCATGCAACAACGAAGTCTAACTTTCTTCCTATGCATCGGCATGTCATACAAGAACAAATCATGCACATCAAGTAAAGGCCAATACATAGCATAAGCAGTTTCTTGCAATTTTGTCGTGTGGGAAACATAGAGAGGTGGAGATATAGTTCCTCTCTCATAATAATTGCAAGTAGGAGCAGAAAGCACATGCATATTATATCTATCAAAATCATCATGTGTAGTAGTAAAACGCAACCCATCAATATAATCCTTAATAAGGGCAAACTTCTCCGATATAGTGTAGTCGGGAGAATTCAATAAGATAATAGGAAACATAATTCATATTGGCATCTTGGCCGCAAGCATAGAAAGCATCATCAAAAAGGGATATTTCAAAAGAATCAACGGGATCATAGCAATTATCATGACATTCATCCTTCGGTAAGAACGAAGGGACATTAAACAATGTATGAGTTGGAGGGTTACTCTCATTAGAAGGTGGGCACGGGTAGCTAATCCATTCTTCCTCCTTTTGGTCTTCGCTCTCCTCCTCATCTTTTTCATCCAATGAGCTCACACTATCATTAATTTCTTCTTTCATAGACTCCTGCAAAATATTAGTCTCTTCTTAGATAGTGGAGACTTTCTCAATAAATTCATCAATATCATAATTGTATTTATAATTCTCATAGCAATATTTAAGGATAGCTAAATTTTCAGGTCTATAAACTGAATCATCAAAATCTTCAAACTCTTTAAACAAAGATTCAATTCCACATGCACCCTTAAAAGCAACAAATTCTTCTATTCGTTCCACATCATAGTAATCATATATACCATTAGCATAAGAAGCCAAGATTATCATTAAATCTGCATGAAAAGGGAAGGTGTGGAGCCTTCATCCTAGAGCAACAAGTATAATCATATCTCAAGCATAGTTGCCGAGCATACCAATGCAACATATGAATTTGATCCCATAATAGTTTCCCTTTTTGAGTCAAGCGATAATTGTAACAAGTGCTGAAATTGTAATTAACAGAGTAGTTTGATAGCAAGGTAATTTCTAACGAGCAAGTAACGATAGTAGTAACAAAAGTGCAGCAAGGTAGCCCAATCCTTTTGAGGCAAAGGACAGGCCAAAACGGTCTCTTATGATAAGCAAAGCGTTCTTGAGGGTACACGGGAATTTCATCTAGTCACTTTCATCATGTTGGTTCGATTTGTGTTCGCTGCTTTGATAATTTGATATGTGGGTGGACCGGTGCTTAGGTGTTGTTCTTATTTGAACAAACCTCCTACTTATGATTAACCCTCCCGCAAGCATCCCCAACTACGAGAAAAGTATTAAGAATAAATTCTAACCATAGCATTAAACTTTTGGATCCAATCGGTCCCTTACGGAATAGCACATAAACTGGGGTTTAAGTTTCTGTCACTCTTGCAACCCACCATCTAATTGCTACTCGACAATGCATTCCCTTAGGCCCAAATATGGTGAAGTGTCATGTAGTCAACGTTCACATGACACCACTAAGGGAATCACAACATACATACTATGAAATATCAAACACATATCAAGTTCACGTGATTACTTGCAACATGGTTTCTCCCATGAGCTCAAGAACAAAAGTAACTACTCACAAATGATAAACATGCTGATGATCAGAGGAGTATTAAATAGCATATTGGATCTGAACATGTAATCTTCCACCAAATAAACCATATAGTAATCAACTACCAGATGTAATCAACAGTACTAGTCACCCACAAGCACCAATCTATAGTTCCGGTAACAAGATTGAACACAAGAGATGAACTAGGGTTTGAGATGAGATGGTGATGTTGAAGATGTTTATGGAGATTTCCCTCCCCAAGATGGAAGAGTTGTTGGTGATGATGAGGACGATGAATTCCCCCTCCGGGAGGGAAGTTCCCCCAGCGGAATCGCTCCGCCGGAGGGCAAAAGTGCTCCTGCCCAAGTTCCGCCTCGAGGCGGCGGTGCTTCGTCCCGAAAGTCCTCCTCTTATTTTTTTTCTAGGTTAAAATGACTTATATACTAGAAGATGGGCACCGGAGGTGGGCCGAGGAGGACACAACCCCTGTATGCGCGAGGCCTGGCCGCCAGTGGGTTGTGCCCACCTGGTGGCCCCCCTTTGGTAGTTATTTGCTCCATTAATTCTTATTTATTCCATAAAAAATCCCCGCGAAGTTTCAGCTTGTTTGGAGTTGTGCAGAATAGGCAGCCCGACGTAGCTTTTTCATGTCCAGATTTCCAGCTGCCGGAATTCTCCCTCTTGGTGTGTACCTTGCAAATTATGAGGGAAAAGGCATTAGAATTACTCTAAAAAGTATTATTATGGGTGAAAACATTATAAATAACAGTAAGAAAACATGATGCAAAATGGACGTATCAAACTCCCACTTAAATAGAGATCCCTCAAGTCATCTAAGTGATACGTGATCCAAATCAACTAACCCATGTCTGATCATCACGTGAGATGGGGTAGTCATCAATGGTGAACATCTCTATGTTGATCATATCTACTATATGATTCATGTTCGACCTTTCGGTCTCCAGTGCGAGGCTATGTTTGTACATGCTAGGCTCGTCAAGTTTAACCCGAGTATTCCGCATGTGCAGAACTGTCTTGCACCTATTGTATGTGGACATAGAGTCTATCACACCCAATCATCACGTGGTGTCTCTACACGACGAACTGTCGCAATGGCGCATACTCAGGGAGAACACTTATACCTTGAAATTTAGTGAAAGGATCATCTTATAATGCTACCGCCGTACTAAGCAAAATATGATGCATAAAAGATAAACATCACATGTAATAAAAAATATGTGACATGATATGGCCATCATCATCTCGTGCTTTTGATCTCCATCTCTAAAGCATCGTCATGATCTCGTCAGTGGCTCGACGCCTTGATCTCCATCGTAGCGTCATGGTCATCGTGCCAACTATTGCTTCTACAACTAGTGCTGGCCCATAGCAATAAAGTAAAGCAATTACATGGCGTATGCATTTCATACAATAAAGAGACAACCATACGGCTCCTGCCGGTTGCCAGATATCTTACAAAACATGATCATCTCATATAAATGTATATCTCATCATGTCTTGACCATATCACATCACAATATACCCTGCAAAAACAAGCTAGACGTCCTCTACTTTGTTGTTGCAAGTTTTACGTGGCTGCTACGGGCTTCTAGCAAGAACCGTTCTTACCTACGCATAAAACCACAACGGTGTTTCGTCAAGTTTGCTGTTTTAACCTTCTTCAAGGACCGGCCGTAGTCAAATTCGATTCAACTAAAGTAGGAGAAACAGACACCTGCCAGCCACCTTTATGCAAAACTAGTTGCATGTCTGTCGGTGGAACCGGTCTCATGTACATGGACATGTAAGGTTGGTCTAGGCCGCTTCATCCCACAATACCGCAGAATCAAAATAAGACGCTGGTGGTAAGCAGTATGACTATCACCGCCCACAACTCTTTGTGTTCTACTCGTGCATATCATCTATGCATAGACCTGGCTTATGATGCCACTGTTGGGAAACGTTGCATGGAAAACAAATAAATTACGCATACGCAATGATCTATCCATGGAGATGCATAGCAAAGATGGGGAGAGTGTGCCTACGTACCCTCGTAGATCGTAAGCGGAAGTGTTTGACAACCCGGTTGATGTAGTCGAACTTCTTCTAGCTCCGACCGATCAAGTACCGAATGCACGACACCTCCGAGTTCTGCACACGTTCATCTCGGTGACGTCCCTCGCCTTCTTGATCCAGCAAGACATCAAGGTAGTAGATGAGTTCCATCAGCACAACGCCATGGTGACGGTGATGGTGAAGTGATCCTCGCAGGACTTCGCCTAAGCACCACGAAGATATGACCGAGGGTGTAAACTGTGGGGCCGCACACGGCTAGGCAATTGTCTGGTGTGTGCTACGCGCCCCCCTCATATATATAGGTGGGAGGGAGGAGCAGCCATAGGAGGCTCCCAAGTAGGGGGGATCCTACTTGGAGTCCCTCCCAAGCCGCACACGCCCCTGCCATATATAACCGAGAGGGAAGGAAAGAGGGGGGGGGGGAGAGGGAAGGAAGTATGAATCCTAATCCACACTTTCCTTGCCCTCCCCTCTTTCCTTCTCCTCCTCATAGGGCTGGCCTCTGTGGGGGCGCACCGGGGCTGGTGTGTTCCCTCACTTGGCCCATAAGGCCCATATCCTTGCCGGGGGTGCCCGAAACTCCTTTTTGGTGACCCGATAAGTACCCGGCCGGTACCCTCCGGAACACTTCCGGTGTCCGAATACCATCGTCCTATATATCAATCTTTACCTCTCGACCATTTCAAGACTCCTCGTCATGTCCATGATCTCATCTGGGACTCCAAACAACATTCGGTCACCAAATCACATAACTCATAAAATACCAATATCGCCAACGAACGTTAAGCGTGCGGACCCTACGGGTTTGAGAACTATGTAGACATGACCGAGACACCTCTCCGGTCAATAACCAATAGCGGAACCTGGATGATCATAGTGGATCCTACATATTCTACGAAGATATTTATCGGTTGAACCGTTATGAGAACATACGTAATTCCCTTTGTCATCAGTATGTTACTTGCCCGAGATTCTATCATCGGTATCTTCGTACCTAGTTTAATCTCATTACCGGAAAGTCTCTTTACTCATTCCGTAATACATCATCCCGCAACTAACTCATTAGTAACTTTTCTTGCAAGGCTTCTTGCAATGTGTATTACCGAGAGGGCCCAGAGATACCTCTCCGATACTCGGAGTGACAAATTCTAATCTCGATCTATGCCAACCCAACAAACACCTTCGGAGATACCTGTAGAGCATATTTATAATCACCCAGTTATGTTGTGACGTTTGATAGCACACAAGGTATTCCTCTGGTATTTGGGAGTTGCATAATCTCATAGTCAAAGGAATATGTATATGACATGAAGAAAGCAATAGCAATAAAACTGAACGATCAATATGCTAAGCTAACGGATGGGTCTTCTCCATCACATCATTCTCCTAATGATGTGATCCCTTTCATCAAATGACAACACATGTCTATGGTTAGGAAACTTGACCATCTTTGATTAACGAGCTAGTCTAGTAGAGGCTTACTAGGGACACGGTGTTTTGCCTATGTATCCACACATGTATCAAGTTTCCCGTTAATACAATTCTAGCATGAATAATAGACATTTATCATGATATAAGGAAATATAAAATAGCAACTTTATTATTGCCTCTATGGCATATTTCCTTCATTACAAAGGGCCAAAAGAGGAACCTATTCCTCCCAAACATGATCTTATAGATTCATACCGTATTAAATTTAGTCCCTCTGATTATTTTGCTTGCCACAAAGGAAACTGCACTACAAAAAAAGACACTTCCGTGATGATACATGTTTGTCACAGTAGGTCACATTTTCTGTCATGCATGTACATCCATGAAAATTTTATGACAGAATCAAGATAGTCATACTTGTGCTGTCGTAGAAGCGTTCCATGACATTACCAAAATTATCATCACGGAAGTGTCCACTTCCATGACGATAAATCGCGCATCATGGAAGTGCTTTCGTCAAGGGTGACCGACACGTGGCATCGACTGTAACGGGTTGTCGTTAAGCTATCGGGTCCAGTTTTGGATCCCATAACCCGTTAACAGCCCAGACCACTGAGGATTTTCCATGTGTAAAATTCTCATTGGCCGGAGGAAACACGTGTTGGCTCAACTTTCGGACAGATTGTTGACACCTGATTTTGGCACAATGCAAAATGCAATAGACATGCCTCAAGTGACAAGGTATTTTACTGAGAAACTTCACATTTCCGAGTGGGACAACTTTGATGATTGGGCCATAATCATTCGGCATCTTATCAAAGACCAAAACTACACTGGGATTGTCATGTTCAGGTGTCCTGAGTGCTTTTTGGTCGATTATGCTTCCAAGACTATCTTAGATGGAAAACTATCCAACACAAATCGTCTTCGTCTCGTCGAATCGATCGATTTTTATATAAAAATCGTCTCAATCCGAGTTCGTATGCAAAAATTAGAGCTATCTGAGTGCAGCTCTGTCAAGAGGCATAGTATGACGCGTCCCATCAGACACATGTGTGATGGGTGTCTGATGCAATGCGTGAACGATTGGCTCTTCAAGATGGCCTCAAATCGAAAAACATTCAACACGAAAGCTGTTCTTCTCGTCGAAACAAGTAAAAGTACTTTTGGGCGCATTTTCATCCGAGGTCATTTGCTACCACAAAAGAACCCCACAAGATGCAGCCAGTTCTAACCGTTTTGGAAAGATTGCCGGGCAAAAAAGCTTGCCGGGTGAAAAGCTTGCCGGGCAAAGACCTTGCCGGGGAGGAAAGCTTGCCGGGGGAAAAGCTTGCCGGGCGAAGACCTTGCCGGGGCTGAAAAGCTTGCCGGGAAAAAGCTTGCTGGGGTGGAAACTGTCAAGGCCAATCCGACCAGAAGCTGAAGATGGGCTCAAATGATTATCTAGATGGACTCGGATGAAAAAGTGTTCAACATGAAAGTTATACGTAACGTCGAAAGGGTCAACTTTGCTTTTGGAGTCATCATCATCCGACGTAGTATACGACCTGCAGAGACGCTACAAGAGTCGGACGGTCCAGTCAGCTACATGACCTAGTCCGACTCAAAATTAAAGATGACCGCGTGGAGTATTCAAGATGGCCTTATTTGGAAAAGTGATCAACATATGGATTGTTGGCCTCATCGAAGCTTACAAAATTGATATTTGAACCGTCTCCATCGGAAGTCATATGCAGATTCCACGGCCTGCGCAAGGAGCATGACAGAAGATTGGATCAGATTCGGGTTGAATCCAAGTGGGACCAGAACTAAGACTCTAGGTCGTGAATTGATGTAATTTTCTTGTAAGGAAAGCCTAGATCAATCCTTTGCTTGTACGGGAAGTCCAGCCGCTTCTTATATATGTTGGGGGTGACGGCCGATTGAACAACACACAATCGAACAAATCAATGTACTACTTTTTCATCTACGTTTTATCTCTCCACCGTTTTTTTCCTCTCGTTCTTCGCTGTTCTTCGTGTTTGAGAGCTGCGAATCCCGAGGCTCTAGGGGCGAGCGAATCGATCTAGGGCAGCCCATAGCTGCCGCACTCCTGACGGGGTCCCTCCCGGGGGTGTGGGGTTTTCGGGTCTGCAAAAGCGCCCGCCGACTGTCTTGCGACGCTACCGTTTGGTCGGGTCTCCTTCGACGTGAGCTGCGGTGCATCACCCCCGGCGTCGAGGGTACACGTGACGTGTTCGTGTGTCAACACACTTTTTGGCGACTCCGCTGGGGAACAAAGATCAATCGTCATCATCCACCATGTCTGATATTCCCAAGCCATCTGAGGTAGACGCCGATAACATCATCAAGCCCAGCCTTGATGAGATATCGGCTGATCATCGCCAAGTCTATGAGGAGTACAAGAAGGCGCGCGAGGAGAAGGACTTGCAGGAGTTCCTTGCAAAATTCAAGAAGGATCGCCAAGGAAACATCACCCCGATTGAAGAAATCAAGTTCCCTCCTCTTCAAGCCGAAGCGAGTTAAACCCACCGTGAGTACTACCTTTTCTCTGAAAGCGATGGGCTGGGATTGAGAGTCGTATTGCTGATGGTAACAATCTGGTCTGTCAAACTTTCATAGAAAATACTAATGCTCAGAAAAATATATCTCAATCATCTAGTGGTAATGATGGTGTAGCTGCTAGTGTGCATAACCCTAATCTGGCTTTACCTATCTCATCGGCGCCTCCCATGCCGATGAATTATTATCCTACTCAAACAAATCAGATTGTGACTACACCCATTAATCCTATTATGAGCATGCCAGGTTTGGTGGCAATGCCGAACCAAACCCTACCTACAGCTACAACCACTCGACCATTACCGAACTATAGTTCGGCATACGTGCCATAGTTCATACCTACTGCTAGTAGTCCTACTCCTCCTATGCCGCTGCCACAAGTTGCATCGTCCACTGTGGATGATGGTCTAGCTAATCTTAGAGAGGAGATGGCTAAGATGCTTCGAGAGAATTTTGGAGTTGAGTTACCTCGAATCGGATTTACCAAAAGCCGCACTTTAGTACTTTGATGCCATCCAGTGCCCTCCGGGATATAAGATTCCAGATTTTGTTAAGTTCAATGGAGAGGGCACAAAACCACATGGGAGCATGTTAGTCAATACTTGGCACAATTAGGTGAAGCAGGCTCACTAAATGAGTTGAAAGTGCGTTTATTTCCTCTATCATTAACTGGTACCGCATTTTCATGGTTTTCTTCTTTACCACATGGTTCCATTCGAGTTTGGTCGCAGCTGGAGCAGAAATTTCATGATCACTTTTATAGCGCGACAATGAGCTCAAGTTGTCACATCTAACATCGGTTAAATAGAAGCATGATGAATCGGTCTCCGATTATGTCAAGAGATTCAGAGAAACAAAAGACCGGTGTTTTAGTTTGGTGATAACCGAGAGAGACTTGGCAGACCTAGTGCTGAGTGGTTTGAGGACTCCCATTAGAGAAAAGCTAGAAGGGTATGAGTTCTTAAATATCAACCAAGTCTTACAAAGGGCTTTGGCTCAGGAAAGCCGAAGCAAAGATCTTAAAGAAGTGCATAGATATAAAACTGATCGTCCTAAGATGAACATGGTTGAATATGATCAATCGGACGATGAGGGTGATATGTATGCCACTGAGTTTGTTTGGCCATCTAAAGCTAAACCCTTTACTTGCAATGATCTGAAACCGATTCATAAGAATCGTGATGAAGAGATGAAGTTTACTTTTAACATTGCTAAGTGTGATAAAATATTTGATGCTTTGCTGCAGGCTAAGATTATTAGAATATCTCATACTTTACCGCCGTTTGAAGATCTGAAACGGCGCGCTTATTGCAAATATCATAATTCTTTTTCTCATGCTACTAACGATTGCAATGTTTTTCGACGGCAGATACAATCGGCCATTAATGACGGACGATTGAACTTTTTTGAGATGCAAGTTGATAAACAACCTTTTCCAATGAATACCATGGATTTGGAGGGGAAGAAGCTACTCATTCGGCCGGAAGTAGCCGAATCTGCTAATAAAACTAATGTCATTGTTGGTGAGCCCAGGAAAGACAAGGAGGGAAGCAAGGTCTTGGGGAGACATGTTGTGCTTGATAAGCAGCCCGATGGCAAGGAAGTGATCAAAGTCACCATCAAGAATCCTACACTCGGGGGGCAACCACAAGTGCAAGAAAATTCTCGAGTTAAATTTGTCAAACCCAAGAGTCCAGAAGTTGGCAAGTGGAAGAGGAATGAAGCAAAAGTGCAGCGCAAGAAAATCAAGCCAACTTTTGATATGTTGTTGTCCAAGTATGCAAATCATGCGGCCGGTTCTAGCTCTAACCGGTCATCAAATTTGAAGCGCTCAAGGTCACCTCCTCGGGAAGAATTTCAGCATCATGCAAGGCCATATGGGTCGTGGGCGCCGGGACCATGGATGCCTCCACCCCCCTATATGCCATACTACATAGGAGACTTCAATGGAGGATGGTGGCAGCCCCCAATGGCCCCTTATGCTTTTCATCCGGGTTGAGCAGAACCAAGGAGGTCTGTTCATGAGAGACTTTCTTATCCCACACGAGGCCGTTTGAACAATAGTGTCAATCGGCCAGTGCAAGATAATCAGAAAAGGGTCGGCAAGCAAGAATGGCGTGTTAATTCGCCAAGTGCTGCAACAGTCGAGTCAAGCAAAGGCAAGGAAAAAATCAGTGCCGACTCACTTATCTTGGGCACCGAAACATTCGCCATACAGCAGCCGATTGTGCATAGCAATCCGACTGAGCCGATACTTGCTATCGCGCCAAAGCACTCGGCTAATGACCATGAAGCAAGCACCAGCCAAGTAAAGACGAGAGATCCTAAGTACACTCAGCCAAAGTGGTGTCCTCCAGTGCTAACAAAGACACAAAAGAGGAAATTACAGAGGTTAAGGAGTCAAGAGATGATAGAACAAGAGGCCGAGAAGCAAAGGGATAAGTTCTTCAATGACACTCGACCCATGTTACCTGCAAAGCGAGTGTGGAGGCCTAAACAAGTACAAGGTACAGTGGCTTCTACACCTATCACGGCAGCGCCTGCACCACTAAAGGAGGACGATGCGACAGTTATTGCATCATCTGCGACACTTCTTACTTCTCCTTCACTCGAACCGATTTCAGAATCGGTGGATGCACTTGAAGAAGAGGATGATATGTTGGATTATGAGTCTACCCCGGTTCATGAAGGTATGAATATCAATATGGTATACTACTTACCTGCTGAGTTTCGTGCTATAGATAAGGAAGGGGAGGTGGCTCAGCTGGATTTTGGCCCTAAAAACGCAATATTCGAGAAGCCAAAAGACCCGGTAACGCATCTGAAACTGTTATATCTCAGAGGTCATATCAATGGGTCACCGCTCACTCGAATGCTTGTTGACGGTGGGGCTGTGGTGAATCTTATGCCGTATTCGGTCTTCAAAAAATTGGGGCTACATGATGAAGAGTTGATAAAGACCAACATGGTGCTCAATGGATTTGAAGGCAAAGAGAAAACTGAAGCCAAAGGTGTGATGTATGTGGAGCTCACGGTGGGTAGTAAAACTTTGGCTACCGCATTCTTTTTCGCCGAGGTGCAAGGTAACTACAACGTCATACTAGGCCGTGATTGGGTTCATGCAAACCAGTGCGTGCCATCCACTATGCACCAGTTTTTGATCCAGTGGGTTGATGATGAAGTGGAGGTGATTCATGCGGATAACTCGGCCTGTGTTGCTTTGGCCGATGCATCGGTGGATTGGCAACACCCCAATGCTACTTGCTTGACGGGGCGTGACTTGTCAAAGTTCGATTTTCTCAGCGCGACCAAGAATGGTTTCGTGCCCGTCTCTTTAAAGCCGACCGAATGCAATCGTCTCCAAGGTATGATATGTTTAAATGGATTCTAGTTCCAAGTGGTTACAGAAACGTCTTGTAAAATATCGGTCCAGCGAGGACGATATGTATGAGTCTATAGAGGAGTTAGATGACATGGATAAACTTGGACAAGGTTTTACATCGGCCGATCCATTAGAAGAGATAGATATCGGAGATGGTTCAGTCACTCGGCCGACGTTTGTAAACAAAAATTTGAGAGCCGATTGTAAAGTTAAGTTAGTCGAGCTATTGAAAGAATATGTTTGTTGCTTTGCATGGGATTATCATGAGATGCCAGGTTTAAGCCGAGAGCTAGTGGAGCATCGGTTGCCTATAAAGGCCGGTTTTAGACCTTACAAACAATCGGCCAGAAAGTTTAATCCAAAAACATATGACCGGATCAAGGAAGTGATCGGTCGTTTGCTTAAAGCTAATTTCATTCGACCTTGCAGGTATGCCGAGTGGATTTCTAACATTGTCCCAGTGGAAAAGAAAGGAACTGGCAAGTTGGGGGTGTGCATTGACTTCAGAGATTTAAATAGGTCTACACCCAAAGAAGAGTATCCCATGCCAATAGCCGATATGCTTATTAATGATGCTTCTGGACATAAGGTTATTAGCTTTCTAGATGGTAATGCCGGATACAATCAAATTTCTATGGCCGAAGAGGACATGTACAAGACAGATTTTTGATGCCCTGGTTTCCTTGGTTTATTCGAGTGGACAGTGATGACATTCGGATTAAAAAATGCTGGCGCCACGTATCAAAGGGCTATGAATTTGATTTTTCATGATTTACTCGGTGTCATACTTGAAGTTTATATTGATGATATTGTTGTCAAATCGGATGCTTTTGAATCTCACTTGGCCGATTTGCGTTTAGCTTTTGAAAGAATGAAAAAGTATGGACTGAAGATGAATCCTTTAAAGTGTGCATTCGGCGTGTCAGCTGGCAAGTTTTTGGGTTTCATTATTCATGAAGATGGCATAGAGATTGATCCCAAAAAGATAGAGGCCATACAGAAAGTGGAGGCTCCAACATGCAAGAGAGATATGCAAAAGTTCCTTGGCAAGGTCAATTATTTGAGAAGGTTCATAGCTAATCTGTCAGGGAAAGTCGATGCATTTACTCCTATCCTTCGGTTAAAGAATGATGTTGATTTCACTTGGGGGGCAAAACAGCAAGAAGCCTTTGATATGATCAAGAACTATTTGTGCACTCCTCCGGTGATGAAAGCACCCAAGCATAGAGAACCCTCAGGCTTTACATTGTAGCAGAAGAAGGAGTTATTGGTGCTGTTTTGACTCAAGAAACCAAGGGAAAGGAACATGCTATTACATATTTGAGCAGGCGCTTATTGGACGCCGAGACAAGGTATACATTTATTGAAATTTTTTGTCTATGCTTATATTATGCTTGCACAAAGTTGAGACATTATTTAGTGCCGAGTGCTTGCGTAGTAGCTTGTCAGACCGATGTCATTAAATACATGCTGCATAGGCCAATTCTTAGTGGTAGAATTGGCAAGTGGGCTTATGCTTTGATTGAATATGATTTGCCGTATGAATCTCTAAAATCCATGAAAGGACAAATTGTTGCTAATTTCATTGTTGAACATCGGATTAATGACAAGCATGATATTGATATGAACCTTGTTTCATTAGTACCATGGAGATTATACTTTGATGGTTCAGTTTGTAGCAATGGCCAAGGTGTTGGTATTGTTTATATATCTCCTCATGGTGCTATTTTTGAAGCCTCGTGCCGCCTAGAATATTTTTGCACAAACAATCAAGCCGAATATGAAGCATTGTTATTCGGCCTAGAGATGTTACTTGCTATAGGTGTTACACATATTGAGGCTTATGGTGATTCGTTACTAGTAGTGCAGCAAGTATCCAAGGTCTTTCAGTGTTTGGACGAATCACTTAATGTTTATCTTGATAAATGTCTAGATATAATTTCTACATTGGATTGTTTTAGCATTACTCATATATCTAGGCATGAAAATTGTAGAGCAAATGAGTTGGCACAGCAAGCATCCGGCTATCATGTTGATCATGGCATGTTTCATATTTCTCAAATACCGATGTCTTGTCTTGCCAATATAGGAGAGGCCGAACCAGAACCCACTGATTCGGCCCTTAACAAAAAATCTAGTGCAGGTGACAATACCAACTGGAGGAAGCCCATTATTTATTACTTGTGCAGTCCAAGTGAAAGGGTGGACAGGCCTGTTCGGCGTATGGCTTTCAAGTATAGAGTGAGAGATGACGGTCTTTATCGCCGAACAGTCGATGATGTTCTTCTAAAGTGCTTGGACGAGGACCAGGCAAGAGTTGCTATGGGAGAGGTACATGAAGGCATTTGTGGCACTCATCAGTCGGCTCCCAAGATGAAATGGTTATTGCGACGTGCTGGGTTTTATTGGCCGACTATGATTAATGATTGCTTCAGATATTATAAGGGGTGTGAAGCTTGTCAAAAATTTGGTGATATTCAATTGGCTCCTGCTGCTATGTTACATCCTATTATCAAGCCGTGACCTTTCAGAGGTTGGGGTTTAGACTTCATTGGACAAATCCATCCATCTTCCTCAAAAGGGCATCGGTTCGTATTGGTGGTAACTGATTATTTCACTAAATTGTCTGAAGCAGTACCTCTCAAGAACATGGCACATATGGAGGTAATTCAATTCATAACCGAGCACATTACTCATAGATTCGGTATTCCTCAAACGTTAACTACAAATCAAGGTTCATCTTTTATGTCACTCACACCAAGTTAGAGAGTTTGCCGAATCTTATAATATAAAGTTGCTCAATTCCTCTCCGTATTATGCCCAAGCTAATGGACAAGCCGAGTCTAGCAATAAAATTTTAATCAAGCTCATCAAGAAGAAGATTGAGGATAATCCGAGGAGATGTCATGAGTTGTTGTCTGAAGCTTTGTGGGCACATAGAATTTCAAGGCATGGTGCTACAAAGGTGACTCCATATGAGCTAGTATATGGTCAAGAGGCTGTTTTACCAGTGGAAGTAAATTTGAATGCTTTGAGAATAGCCAAACAAAATGATTTATCGGTAGTAGACTTTATAACTTGATGATGGACAATATTGATGAGGTTGCCGATAAACGTTTGGCTGCTTTGAAGGCCATAGAGAGAGACAAGTTGAGGGTGGCAAGAGCATACAATAAGAAAGTCAAGTTGAAGAATTTTCAAGTTGGTGATCTCGTCTGGAAAGTGATTCTACCGATTGGTTCAAGAGATAGGAAATTCAGGAAGTGGTCTCCGAGTTGGGAAGGTCCTTTTAGGATTACAAGAATAGTTCCCGGAAACTCATATTTGGTGGAATCCATACAAGGGGCATTGTTACCTCGAGCTCTCAATGGCAAATATTTGAAGAAGTACCATTCGAGTGTGTGGCGAGAAGCCTAAGTAGGCAATGGCCGATATACGATTATCGCCCTTAGCACAAACATGGCCGATACATAATTATCGCCCTGGGAAAAATACACAGCCGATGGAGTGTTGACATCATGCTTCATTATTACACTAGGCAAAGTATTTTCTGGCACGCAAGCTCTGCCAGAAAACAGGGGGGCATGTGTTGACACCTGATTTTGGGACAATGCAAAATGCAATAGAGATGGCCTCAAGTGACAAGGTATTTTACATGAGAAACTTCACATTGCCGAGTGGGACAACTTTGATGATTGGGCCATAATCATTCGGCATCTTATCAAAGACCAAAACTACACTGGGATTGTCATGTTCAGGTGTCCTGAGTGCTTTTTGGTCGACTATGCTTCCAAGAAAATCTTAGATGGAAAACTATCCAACATGAATCGTCTTCGTCTCGTCGAATCAATCGATTTTCATATAAAAATCGTCTCAATCCGAGTTCGTATGCAAAAGTTAGAGCTATCTGAGTGCAGCCCTGTCAAGAGGCAAAATATGACGCGTCCCATCAGACACATGTGTGATGGGTGTCTGATGCAATGCGTGAACGATTGGCTCTTCAATATGGCCTCAAATCGAAAAATGTTGAAGATTAAAATTGTTCGTCTCGTCGAAGCAAGTAAAAGTGCTTTTGGGCGCATTTTCATCCGAGGTCATTTACTACCACAAAAGAACCCCACAAGATGCAGCCAATTTTAACTGTTTTGGAAAGATTGCCGGGCAAAAAAGCTTGCCGGGTGAAAAGCTTGCCGGGCAAAGACCTTGCCGGGGAGGAAAGCTTGCCGGGGGAAAATCTTGCCGGGCGAAGACCTTGCCGGGGCTGAAAATCTTGCCGGGAAAAAGCTTGCTGGGGTGGAAACTGTCAAGGCCAATCCGACCAGAAGCTGAAGATGGGCTCAAATGATTATCTAGATGGACTCGGATGAAGAAGTGTTCAACATGAAAGTTATTCGTAACGTCGAAACGGTCAACTTTTCTTTTGGAGTAATCATCATCCGACGTATACGACCTGCAGAGACGCTACAAGAGTCGGACGGTCCAGTCAGCTACATGACCGAGTCCGACTCAAAATTAAAGATGACCCTGTGGAGTCTTCAAGATGGCCTTATTTGGAAAAGTGATCAACATACGAATTGTTGGCCTCATCGAAGCATACAAAATTGATATTTGACCCGTCTCCATCGGAAGTCATATGCAGATTCCACGGCCCGCGCAAGGAGCAAGACAGAAGATTGGATCAGATTCGGGCTGAATCCAAGTGGGACCAGAACTAGGACTCTAGGTCGTGAATTGATGTAATTTTCTTGTAAGGAAAGCCTAGATGAATAATTTGCTTGTACGGGAAGTCCAACCACCTCTTATATATGTTGGGGGTGACGGCTGATTGAACAACACACAATCGAACAAATCAATATACTACTTTTTCATCTACGTTTTATCTCTCCACCATTTTTCCCTCTCGTTCTTCGCTGTTCTTCGTGTTTGAGAGCTGCGAATCCTGAGGCTCTAGGGGCGAGCGAATCAACCTAGGGCAGCAGATAGCCGCCGCACTCCCTGACGGGGTCCCTCCCGGGGGTGTGGGGTTTTCGGGTCTGCAAAAGCGCCCGCCGACTGTCTTGCGTATCGCGCTGTCGGTCGGGTCTCCTTCGACGTGAGCTGCGGTGCATCACCCCCGGCGTCGAGGGTACACGTGACGTGTTCGTGTGTCAACACAGATGTCATCCAATCATTGGACATGAGGCGCCTATGATACATCGACACGTGGCACAACCCAACAGAGGCCCATTCCAGTGAAAAGGACGGCCCAGCTGATGGCCCACCATGTTTTTTCAGACACTAGTGGGCTGGCCCGTTAACAACCTGCTATCTTATGGGCCAAATTGAGGCCCATAGCAGATCGGGCCCGTTCACATCCTGCCGTGTTTTGGTCCAAATTACGGCCCATATTGGATCAGGCCTGTTAACAGACCACTGTTCTTTTGGGCCCATTCTAAGAGAGGTCTGTATTTCAGCCTGTTAAATGCCCGTTAACTAGTTCGGCCCAATAATAGTTTCGGCCTTTTAGTGGCCCGTGGTGCATCTGGGACACCGTCAGCCCGGTTTAACTTTAGGCCCTTTAACGGCCCATGCAGAAACTAGGCTATTTCTTTCCCGAAGTAACTTTAGGCCTCTTAACGGCCCGTAGTCTTCGTGGATAAATTTTAGCCCAACATGCCTATCGGCCTGTTAATGGCCCGTGGAATAGTTGGGACTAATTATAGCCCGCGTTGAATCAGGCCTGCTTACAGCCCATCTGATAATGGCCCATGACACTTTTGGGCCTATGGCCCGCATGGATACCGGCCTGCTTAAAGCCCATATTTTATTGGGCCAAACTGGCCCGAGATATATTTTGGCCTGTTAACTGCTCGTCCTATTTGGGCCAAACATGGACCTTAGGTAGTTTCGTTCTGTATTGGCCCGTGAATTTTTTGGCCCAACACTGGCCCAATCTAGGTTTTAGCCTGTTAAAAGCCCATGGTATTCTCTGGCCCAACTGGCTAGAACTTTAATCGGACTGTTAAAGGCGGGAAACTACTATAGGTTTAGACCTGCTAATGGCCCAAGATGATTATAGGCCCACATTTCGGCCCATATGAGTAACGGGCCGGCCTGAAGACCGACAACACTGAGATCCACTGAACCTTCCGGCCCAAATTACAGCATACTGACCAAAGAATAAACCTAGACTATACAATAAAAAAATTACGACATATTACATCCATTGGGAATCAAAGTTCGCTACCGGTGATAATAAAGCATAGCGTGATCATGATTACATACACTGGGCATCAAAGGTCGCCACCAGTGCATATAAATGCGCCAACAAAAGAATATACAAAACTGAGAGCACTTCAGAAGGCACTAGGCCTTTACAGGATGGGCCCCGCAAGTAGTCGAACAAGCTGATGAGACCTCAGTTGTGTCAACGATAGATGCTCCGTCCCTAGCTGTATGGCATGATAGTGCGCATGGCAGTCCTCTGACATCTTCTTTACATCTTTGACTTCAAGTCGGAGCTGAGCTGAAGCAAGTCTTTCCGCTTTAAGTTGAGATCAAGGCGAATCGACCGAGGTAGCGTTGACAGAGGTTGTCTCACACCTGCTGGTGCGTAGCTTCAACTCACTGTCTTCATCAAGATAGGCCCTTGGGGTCATCTCGCTGTCCTCAATATGATTTGGTTCACTATGTTCCGTAAAGTTTTGCCTGGCATAAGAGATATCACTCTGAAAGAGAAACAAGGAGACACGTAATAGGTTTCACAATTATATAAGCAAATAAATGGATCTGTTCTGCATAAGGAACATGTTTTTACAACTACAATTTAAAACTGGTAGTTGTTGCAAACATCCAATCAGATGTAAACAACAGTGGAGGAAATGATGCCTATCCAACTCTATACTAGAACAAAGTTTGAAGGCTTGAGAAGGACAAACTTACATTACATGTTAACACGGGCTGGACAAAGCCCATCTCCATGTTGATGGAAGGATAATTCAATAAATTCCCCAAAGAAAATTCTTTATAAGCGTTGCCATTTTTCTACATTTTGGCAAAGACTAAATATAGATCAAATAATATTGGAAGAAACAGAGGATAATGAAGCTCAGGTGCAGACTGATGATACATAATCAAATAGCAATTAATTAATTACAGGGTTACAAGGCAAAAGGTACTGACAAGAGGAATGCAGACATCAACGTTAATGCGATGGCATTGACTTTATTCAACATTTTGGTAAGAGTAAATGTAGATATGATAATTTGGAGAAAGTGGAGGCGAGGCGAGATAAGATGCAGAGTAATGCTAGACAATCAACTATCTCGCGATGCAAGTACAGTAATACCACCACCATCCGTTATTACTTGTCGCTCAAATGGATGTATCGAGCACTATTAAGTTCTAAATACATCCAATTGATCAACAATTAATTCAATACAGAGGGAGTACATGACAACAGGTACATACATGAGCAATCCAAAACTTCATAACCATTGTGTGAATTCTACATTTATCTAAGAGTAAATATAGATCTTATAATTTCAAGCAAAGGGAGGATAAAGAAGCGAACATTTATAGTGATGCTACATAATCAAACAGCAATGAGTGTACGTATGCTGACAAAGGGCAAGAGGTACTGACAAGAGCAATGCAGAGCCCAGTATTGTTGTGAGATCCTATGATCCTTTGAGCAAGGAGCTTCATCTGAAATTAGTTTTCATACAAGAGAGAAGGTAAGGCACATGCAGAAATTTAGGAGTTCAAATTTTGAATTGATATCATTGACAGTACCTGACGCTGGGCTGTCAGCAGTTCTAATAGGGGTTTGGCCAGTGGAGTAGGGGTAGAATGTGGTACAGTTTGGCATGTGTTTTTTGTGGCTGCCGATCTATGTGATTTATCAGGTATCACTACCTTTTCCAAATACCTAGTTTGTACTCCTTGAGGATCTGCACTCACCCTCTTCCTTTTGGACATCTATTACGAAAGAACAACATTTGACTGGAAAAACATAGTATGACGACACATGGAATAGGTACGAGAAAATGGATAGGTATGGCGTATACTCATATATGATGCTTAAACTAAGCAGATGGTGTAACAAAGTAGAAGTAATGCAAGAGGTCAGATGCAAAATATGTGCGACCAATACAACCTTGCCAAGTTAGAGCAAGCACCTTGATGGGTGGATTGTTCCGTAATATTCCTCTCGTGTGCCCATTCTCATATTCATTTTGATAATGTTCAGTACCTGACATGCATGAAAACATAAAAACAAGTGAGATTATCTTTGTAATGCATAAGTGATTCTAATCCAATACTGCCTCCCTGTAAACCCCTTTGTGCTATCTCTACAATTCTTCTGAGAGATGCCATGCATGTTGTAACTTTGTGTGTGCATTAATATAATGTGGCCTACTACTCAAAATATGAGAGCTCCAGAAGTGATTATACTTCGCAGATGACAGCTTCAACATGTAGGAAAGAAGAACAAGTCGACCTGACCTGACAGATACAAAATATACTAAGGGAGAACAACTCGACCTGACCAATGATCAAGAAATGTCTACGCTACTCTTCCCAACAAGGAACATACTTATTAAAGAAGATAAGAGGATCATCTTAAAGAAGTGCAGAAGAGCAAGCAGATTGAAGATATTACGAGTCTTTCTATACAATGTCGGTTGCCCACCCATGATGAACCAGAGCGCACAGAGAAATAGTATTCCTTCCAGTCTCTCCATATGTGGCTCACATGCATTTCAAAACTAAAGTAGGAACATTTAGCTAACCAATTAAACATCTCTCAGTTTTACTAATATCAGCATAATATCATATTTGAATTTGTATAGCTAAGCTTGTTTAGCTCGATGGGTGGAGAAGTCCTATTACGACACGAACCACGTAGGCTGATCGTGGTCATCATAAAATGGGGAAACCGCAAGCATGATGAGTATAGTGTTGACCATGGCAGTGGGATGGCAGATCTAAAGATGCAAACCGTGCAAAGGGTAGTTAGCAACCGATCTTTGCTTTGAAATAACAACTAAGATTTGGTATGGACAAGAAAGTACAGTCAACAAGTGACAAAGAAATGCAATTCTGCTGTCTCTCTATATGTCGCGACATGCATTTGGAAACTCAGGTGGGACCTTTAGCTAACCAATTAAATGTGTCTGTTAACTAATATCAGTATCATATCACAATCATATTTGAACAACTAAGCCCTGTGTCGTGGAATTAACACGTCAGATGTCCTTAGTGTGAGGACTTAGTCGCGAGGCCAACGCATCTATGTGGTAGCTTGAGAGCGGTTGAGCGGAATCGAGAGACGCAACACAAGACAAGGGTTTAGACAGCTTCGGCCCCGGAAACATCATCCAGTAACAACCCTACATGCTTGTTTGAGGCTAGGTCTCATTATCATCACGGGAGTCGCCGTAATCCGGCTCTCCTTTTGTGTCTAGCCCTAAGATTGTTTCTTCTTGCTTGTAGCTTGTCCCTCTTTGGGGAGCCCTGCCCTCCTTATATATGTTGAAGGGCGGGTTACATGTGGAGTCCTATTAGGATTAGGACTAGTCTATCTCTAATGCAAACCGGATACAAGTCCTGGTCTTAACTCCTTGTAAGGTAAATATTCCTCATGCCTTTCCTCTTAAACCGCCCACAATAGTTGAACTGCCTTCATGAACCGCCAGACGGGCCATCGGGTCTTGTCGCTCCTCCGACCCGTCCGGGTCACGATGAGTTACAACGTCTGGCGGGTTCTTGGTAAATTGCAGTGCAGGGCGGTCACCAGATAAATATCGCCAAGTGCCGGCGGACCTCAAATAAACCGCCAAGTCCGGCCGGGTTAACTTCCGCCGGTTTACACATGAGGTATATCCTCGACATTAGCCCCCAAGTTTAGCTTGGATTTATCCATGGTAAACTTATGCTGCAAAATAAACACGAACAAATTTGGCGGGTTGTGCTCCGGTTAAGAATTCTTGTAAACCGCACCGATCGCCCTTAAGTCCTTTGTCATTTCCTCCTTCTAGAAAATCCGGGTCAATAACCAGCTTCATACTCAAATTGCTGATGTTGGCTTCTTATAGAAAAAATATTGTGAAGAATAATCCACTTGAGTCGGCTTCCAAAGCGCGGTTTAAAAATATTGGTCTTGAAATACTCATATGATATTCAACGGTTTGAAGATGTAGATCTTGCGGTTTTATCATTGCCAAAGACCTGTCGGGTTATAAAAACTTGATAATTTTGAGTCATGATCCGGTTCATGATTGTTGCCAACGCCGTTCATGATTATTAATGATGCCGGGTTGCAGCCATTGTGGTCATAATGATTGGTGACGCCGGTCAACCTAGTTTGCTCAATCGAGAGAATTTGAAAATATTTCTTCGATAATAATATAATACCTGTAGCCCCCAAGTCTTTGAAGCGAGAACAAAGTGATGGTTTAAGACTTGCTTCAATATGAATCTTGCCACTTTTGAAGAAATCCATGTTGTTCATCGATCCACGAATAAAACTGAACACTCCATATTATGTAGCCCCCAAGTGCCGGGTTGTCATTTTTGCAGCAACCTGGGACTTGTAATTGTCTTATACTCATAAAAACTTCAACCAGTGTAGCCCCCAAGAGCCGGCTCAGTAAGATAATATTGAGCTGGGACTTAATATATACTTCAATGAAAATAACATCATATGATGTAACCCCCATCATGGGACTTGAATCCACGTCCACAAGGTTAAGAGCCTTGTGTTTTACCAACTAAGCAATGGACCCTTCAATATAATGAAAAATCCTTTGTACCTTCAACTATTGACAGGAGCAATTGGTAGCCCCCAAGTGTCATGGTGTATGCTTGCAGCGACATGAGACTTGCACATTTGATGTAATCTCAATTTAAATAATGTAGCCCCCAAGTGCGGGTCATAAGCCCGCAATGACTCGGGACTATTCCTTCAATTGTAGAATAAATCATATCCATTAATAATATGATAACCATTGCGCTAAAAGCGACTTTGAAAACCTCAATTATAATATTGGTTATTGATAACCATAATAAAAATCCAGCCGTGTTGGCTATTAAAGATAACATAATCTGGTATGAAAAACCTTATTCATTCAATATCGTAATGAAAATTCAGCCAAGTTTGGCTATTTGAATAATGTAACCCAATGATTTATAAGCGCATGATTCCAATGGCGCAATCCAAATATGTACTGGCGACTTATAGTCCAAAGCCAGGCCGGGTTAACAAACACCGGATAATTTCTCATCATATCTTTGGCGACTTATCATCTTAAAGCCAGGCCGGTTTAATAAACACCGGATAATTTATCATCATGCTTTATTCAACCTGTCTCTGCATACAACAAGTTTAAAGTGTCCTGGCGGTTTACCACCGGTTTAACCATATATAGTACTGACAACTTGTAATTGAAAGTCAAGCCGGGTTAATGAACACCGGTTTACTCCATAATAAGATGGTAACATAAAATCAAACCGGACAGATAGTCTCCGGATTAGGATTTGACCGTGTTCCGCCAATTTGTAATTGACAGTTTGAACCGGATTAATAATGTCGCAACAAAAATTAAATAACAGTTATGAAAAGAATATGGAAGCAAAGGCAATGATAAGACCGTTTGCAAAAAGAGGCTTTACTGAGCCGATCAGATGGTGTTACCATGGTCGGACACGACCAAGCTCCCAATAAGGTGTAGCTATGGTTCAAGTCAGCGGGTCCCCAAGCTGAAACCATGGCATTGTGCCGATCAAGTGGCGTGGCAATGGTTCGGGTTCGACCAAGCCCCCAAGTGACTCTATGACCGTAGGCCGATCAAGAGGCGTGACTGGTTGTGACTTGACCCAGACCCCGAGTGATCTGGTGGCTTTCGCCTATCAAAAGGTGTTGCATTGGTTCGGACACGACCAAGCCCCCAAGTGATGTTGTGGCACTAGGCCGATCAAGAGGCGTGGCTATGGTTCGGATACGACCAAGCCCCCAAGTGACCAATAATATGATAAGCCAATAAGGCATGATACCCATGTTTGGACCGCGCATCATGGCAGCAGGTCCTCTTTGGCACCCTTTAACTTCTTGCAAGAGATAAATCCTTCTTGAACCGGGATTTTGAACCGGATATTGAGAGCTTCAAAGCTTTGTTGGAGACATCTTTCCCTTGAACCAGATTGTAAACCGGAATCTTCATTTTCAGCCAAAAATTTTCTGATGGCCTTTCAACTCGAACTTGCGAGAAGTTAATTCCTTTTTGAACTGGACATTTTTAAACCGGATTTGAGTGCTTGAGAGCTTTGTGGGAGAATATATTTCCCTTGAACCGGATTGTAAACCGGATATTTGAGAGCTTTAGTGAAACTGACTTCCCTTGAGCCGGATTTTAAACCGGAATCCTTTCTGATGATCCGGAACTTCTTCATTGAGCCGGGATTTTGTAACTGTTATATACTTACTAAGCCGGAAATTTTCTGACGGCCTTCAAATAACAGTAGCCTCTGGGACCGGGTTATCTTTCCCTCCATCGTCCTGGGGTTCTTAAATTTGCTGGTAAGATTTGCTTAGTCATGTCATCGTAGCCCCCGAGTCTCAAGGTGACTCGAGGAGTTGGCTTGAAACTCTCCATATTTGACCGTGATATAAACCGGCATAACTTGTATATCATTGGTGCTGATAACACGATGTGCCGGGCTACCCAAGCTGTGACTTGCTCATGCAGACAGGTGTGGACCGGTGTGTTGATATAGACCAGGCCGCGAGAGGCGGACGGAAAAGATGACCTCCGCATCAGAAGTGGCTCAAACAGATGAACCGGCCGCGGTGTTGTAAACCGGCGCGGGCGGGCTATTTAACCACGTCGTTTTGATGCAGTAAACAATTGTCCTACATCAAGAATATTGCAGACCAAGACAAAGATAAACTGCTCTTTGACCAGAAATAATATGTACCAATAAAATATATTTTAGATGGATATCACCTGATGCGCCAGGCCGGAAATTAATCCTCCATGAAATTGATGATCGCCAGGTGAAGTTGGAGTCACCACAGATGAATCACTCGCAAGAGCAGACGGATGAGCCGGCCGTAGCGTTGTAAGCCGGTGCGGACGAACAAATTGTCCTCCGCGTTGTAAGCCGGCGTGGACACTTGAACCGGCGCGAGGGCAGACGGGCGATTCGTCCGTGGCATTGTAAGGCGGCGCAGACGGGTGAGTCGGCCGGCGCACTGATGTAAACTAGACCGCGACACGTGTGTCCGTGAAACCGCGCGGCACAGCCGAACGTGCATCTGTGGTAGAACACCGTCCCTTTTTCTTAATAATCGTCCTACGTAAAAATATTACAGCCAGAGTAATTGTTCTCATAGGAATGAAAATATATAAATAAAAATAGACCGGATAGATTTCACCTGATGTATTTGGACGACAGATGATCTGCGCCCAGGCTAGAATTTAATTGGGTCCAATAGCCTTTGTGCATGTGCTAGTATTTTTAGTCTCGGATGGGTTACTACTCTTTGGTAGTAGAACTCCCTCACCGCATAAGCGGTTGTCTTGTAAGTGCTAGTCGACTTTACTGTGTCTTCTTTTGAGAAAATGGAGATGGCGGTGCCTAACATCCCACGCAGCTGCCACCGACTTCCTTTTAGCGTCCGACGCGTGTCAATGTAAACCGTTCACGCCTTTCTCCACAGCTCTGAGCTATCGGCTACCTCTCCTCGCCGGTTCAACCTGCTGCTACTCAACCGGCCTGCGTTTCCTCCTCAGCCACGAGCACGAACGATGGTTGATTTCTTTGAACCCAAATCCAGCCCAAAAAGTTGATCAGTATAATAATTAACCCGACTACTAGCTCTGCCCCAGGTTTGTCCATCTCCGAATTGTTGATCATGTGAGCTCTGCGGTGTCTTGACGGTTAGCACGCGACCCTTGTCTCCTCACGCGTGTATTAACTGATCCGACCCGGCATACAGCAGGCATGGACATATATCTTTTTTCTTCCTTTTGGTTGATCGCTTTGCACTTGAAGTAGCAGCAGAGAGACCCGGCCATCGTTTGGGGCGAGACCGGGCGCGACTCGGCGTTGACCTGCCATAGAGTAGGCGGCTCTGCGGGCGACTTGGCCACGAAGCATAATCCGGGTCGTAGTTGATTGAGTCCTGTCCGTGTCCTTGCTATATTCTCTCTTTTTTTCTTTTTTTCTTTCCTTTTGTCTTCACGTGGTGATGAATCTGTTGTAGTACTCCTTCCAGTCCACGCTCGCGCATAATCCTCGGGTGCTGCGCAAGCCTCCGCTCCACTTTTTGCCTCGGAACTTGGTCCATCAGTAGATTATGTGAGGGGGCATGGAGCAATGAACACAACTTGACAGATTGGTCAGAACAGCTACAATGGAAGATTTCCTGTCCGTCTCAACGTAACCTACGATTGATGGATCGCGGAAAATTGAAACTGATGCAGATCCTTTTAAACCGTCTTTCTTCATCCGAAAATTTGCGAACCTCTCAACCCTAAAAGGCATCCCTCCAAGAACTCAACACCACCGTGCGCGGGCCCCACGGTAGGCGCCAACTGTCGTGGAATTAACACGTCAGATGTCCTTAGTGTGAGGACTTAGTCGCGAGGCCAACGCATCTATGTGGTAGCTTGAGAGGGGTTGAGCGGAATCGAGAGACGCAACACAAGACAAGGGTTTAGACAGCTTCGGGCCCCGGGAAACATCATCCGGTAACAACCCTACATGCTGTTTGAGGCTAGGTCTCATTATCATCACGGGGGAGTCATCGTAATCCGGCTCTCCTCTTTGTGTCTAGCCCTAAGATTGTTTCTTCTTGCTTGTAGCTTGTCCCTCTTTGGGGAGCCCTGCCCCTCCTTATATATGTTGAAGGGGCGGGTTACATGTGGAGTCCTATTCGGATTAGGACTAGTCTATCTCTAATGCAAACCGGATACAAGTCCTGGTCTTAACTCCTTGTAAGGTAAATATTCCTCATGCCTTTCCTCTTAAACCGGCCCACAATAGTTGAACCGGCCTTCATGAACCGCCAGACGGGCCACCGGGTCTTGTCGCTCCTCTGACCCGTCCGCCGGGTCACCGGTGAGTTACAACGTCATGGCGGGTTGCCGTAAATTGCAGTGTCCATGCGGGTCACCAGATAAATATCGCCAAGTGCCAGCGGGACCTCAAATAAACCGCCAAGTCCGGCCGGGTTAACTTCCGGCCGGTTTACACCGCGGGGTATATCCCCGACACCCTGTGTTATTTAGCTTGATGGGTGGAATCATGCTAGTACGACAGAAAGCACCTACGCAGATCATAGTAGAGTAGATAAAAGGGGAAAACCCTAAGCATCAAGAGTAGAATCGGGAAAGTGGAACTAGATGGACCAGTGGGTGGCGCACATGCTTTTCGAAACGAATATAGGAACATTAGGTGACCAATTAAAAGTTCTTTGTTTTAGTAATATGAGCATCATATCAGATTCGTATTTCAACACCTAAGCTTTGGAATTATGAGTGGCATGTTGTTTTGCTTGATGGGTCGAGGTCTTGAGGAGCAGTGCTAGCACGACACGAAGCACATACGATGATGGTAGTGAATATAAAGGGGGAAAACCATAATCTTTACGAGTATAGTGACCGTGCCATGGCGGATCTGAAGGTGCAAACCAGACAAAGCTACTTCGCAACCAATTTTTGCTTTCAACTAGCCACTACAATTTTGTACAGACAAGAAAAGTACAGTAAACAATTTACGATCGATTTTCCGGGTGAGATCAATTACTTAAGCACATATGGAAGTACCACATATCTTGCGATGCCGTGTAGGCCCCTGCTGATATGTTGAGGGTGCAGCGGGTGCGATGGATGTCGGCGGCGTGGAAGAAGACTTTAGACGGCAGACGGCCAGGTCAGGGGATAAATCCTGTTGCCGTGGATGAGGCGGTCGTAGGAGCGGCAACGACAAGGTGGACGACGGCGCCGATGAAGCGAGAGGACATGATGAAAGGATCCTGGTCCGGCGCCGTGGATGAGAGACGTCCATCTCTTTCAGTGGACGACAGGGTAGCGGCTCCGGCAAGGTGGAGGATGGGGTGGCGAACGAAGGAGGCTGGCCGCAGTGGGGAGGTTGTTGTGGCACCGATGGTGTATGAATGGGGAAATGGAGGGGGAGGGGGGGATCTCAAACTTTGGGACGCGCTTGTCTGAAATGTGGGAAAGGTACGAACTTATCCCCCGTTTAAAATTTTGGACATCACGTCGGTTGGGGATAGGACGGTAATCTCGCATCTCCCAAATATTTGCCGGTAGCGATTTCGGGCGAGGAGAGGGTGTTTTGCCACCCACGGTTGGCGCCCACGGTGTATGAACAGGGCTGGCAGGTAGGGCGGTTGTGTCACGTCTGAGGGAAGTTACACATCTGCCCCTATTTAAAATATTTGCCTACATCAATTTCGGGCGAGGGGAGTTTTTTTGCCGCCCACCGTGTATGAATGGGGAAATGGAGGCAGAGACACATGTCTTTCGGACGAGCTTGAATCAAATGTGTTTTGCCGCCCACGTTTGGCGCCCACTGTGTCGGAATGGGCTCAGAGCCGGTCGTGTCACGTCTGATTGAAGTTACTAGTCTACCCCTATCGACAGCAGTGTAAATCCGGTCGATAAGGATGTCAAAGTGTCAGGGGTAGACAGTAATGTCCATCTCACAAACACTTGCTTCGGGCAGCCCACAGATGATAGTGTGTGTTAGCCGCTTCATTCAAAACTTGGGAGAATTAGCATTCGCGTTTGCCCTGGGCCCTGGCAACTAAATTCAAATCCAATTTGTATTCGATTACGAATATCCACCGATAATTCTATGTTTTGTTATTTATTTCTTCAAAACCACAACAAAGATTTATTCCACCTTTATATATGATTATGATTTAGAAATGCCGTGATATTCGAATTCAGTAGGTTGGATACACTTTGAGTCAAACAGTTATTTCATCCAATACAATATGCTCACACGAAAAATAGTTCACCTTATGTCAATCATACAAGCACTGAGGATTACCTCACCTAAAAAATTCGGATCATTACAACACATGGACAACATAGGGGGTCTTACAACATAATCCATTCAGAGACATGACACACAATGCAAGTACAATAATCCATTGACAATTTCAACTAGTATCTAAAGAAGAACTGGGATTACCCTGGGCTTTAGATAGCAGAAACAGCAGGACCTCCTCCGTCTTCAAATGCAGCATTCTTACTTCCTCCAATTCTTGGGTTGCTTGCATAATGTGTGCAGCTAATTGCATAATTTCCAGCCTCAAGATCAAGATTACCTCATTCATGGCAGCCACACCATCTCTTTATGCCTCTAGTAGAGCCTCAAGAACTATAATATCTGTGCTCAGACTGCTCTCGGCGGTGTTGCCTCTGAACTGCTACCATCTGGTAACATGGATGGCGCACTGCTTCCAGAAAAAGATTCTGGGGTTGTGTATTGTGTCCTAGATGTGAACGACATCTTGAAAGGTTTCTGCTGGACATAAGTAAGAGATAGTTATCGCATGATTAAGGTAGTAAGCTTACATGGTAAACGACATACGAATTATTGCCGAGCATGGCAAGCTATATTTAAATGGTTCAAAGCAGCATCAGCCAAAAAGAAATTAAAATGGTAAGATGAAACTTGAAAGGGAGTGTACCACCGCTATATTTAAGTTGCCAAGGCATCTAAGCAGTTCAAATAATCTGAGAAAGCACTTAATAGTGTGGCCTCATATAAACTACGAAGACAGTCTTGTGATGAAGTTCAGAGGAAAAGTGAAGGACTCAAATGAACTAGGCATGCATTTATTTACGATAGTACAACAGGCACTGCTGACATATTGGCCAACTCAAGTATAGCCTAACAAGTAACAAACAAGCATTTGAATCAAGCAATACAGCAAAGCAGACAACTGAACTATTTGTAATTCTTTTGGATTACAGGTTGAGGGCACAAGCCAAGAAAGCATCCCACACGCATTACATTTCACATGTACTAAAACACATTGGCTTACCATATGTTGTTGTGAAGCCTCACTGCTGTTGCAATGTTCTTTGAACATATCATCAGCATCCCGTGGTTGCAAATCTAGTTGTTGTAGTTTATTCTGCACCCTCTATTTAGGTAAAATTAATTTTAATCGCATGAACTGGTTCGAATTGATCATCAATGGTTCATCTAAACTAATGAAAGAAGGGCGTGTGCTTACACGACAATATATCTGCTTCACTATATTTTTATGCTTGTTCGAGGTGCCAGCCCCAAAAGAACAAATATTTTGCTTGATGGGGTTGGCAGCTCCATAATTAATCCTTACTTATGAAGCCTGTTATCCCAAACAAGTTGGAGTAGGCTAGATATGAAACCCTTTCATGAGGACTTCCGAGGAGGTCACCCATCCTAGTACTACTCTCACCCAAATGGGTTTCATACCCAAAAGACTGGCTAGTTTTTAATTAGTCATGCAACTTGGGAAGATCAAGAACACACAAAAAAGTAATGAACGGAGGCTCGGAGCAGTGATGTAATAGCTAGCATCAGAAAATGTAGGGTAAAACAAACAAAAAGCAGCGGAACCACATGCTAGTTTGCTGATGTGTAATTAAGCATAGAGAACATGAATCACCGATGGAACCAACAGTGGCATCAGAACAACACCATTATCATAAATATAGCATGCAAGAAGTAAAATAGTAGGCAGTGATATCTAGGAAGTACAATAATACTTAGAACAAAACTAAAGCATATTAACTATATGTGCGCTGGTATGTAATTTACCACATGTAGCATGTTCACTGCCAGAAGTATGGCCCTACAGGTGCAAGCAGAATAACGCGTCTCATGAAAAATTAAATGCCCTGAAGAAATTCAAAGGTGCGGTGCTTATGCTAAGAAAGTGAACGTAGGCGCCGGCCGTTGGATAATAGTACCTGATTCTCGACGGCGTATGGGTATCGTTGTCATACTTGATAGCTAAGAATCATCGATGGTGCTCGTGTTGCGGTTGAGTTTGGGCAGGCTGTCGCCATCGCTGAAGCGGCTCCGATGCTTCGGTTACGGTGCCTGTCGACATACAAGAAAGCTCATCTGTGGTAAGTGAACAGTTGCACTATAAAGAAGAGAAAAATCGAAGGAGTACAAATCGAAATAACCTGATGAGGCTGCGGCGTCAGTAAAGCAGGGCCGGTGGAATTGAATATGGCGTCCGTGGAGCGGGACCGGTGCAGTGGACGAAGGCTTCGGCAGGAGCGGTGTACAGTGCTATCGGTGAGGTGGATCTGTTGCGGCGGACAAGGGCTTGTATGAAGGGCCAGCGATGGGGCGGACGAGGGATTCAGTGAAGGGCCTACACTGTGGTGGACGAGGGCGCCGGTTAAGCAGATCCAGTGCGGTGGACCAAGATGGCGGTCAAGGAGATCTGGAGCGGTGGACAAGCCAGTCGTTGAAGCAGCTCCAGTGAAGTGGTGAGTTGGTAGTTGGGGGTTCCAAGGTGCAGAAGGTAGATCCGGCGGGGTGTGAGGTCAATCGCTACAGCGGAGGACTAGATTCGGCGGCTTGCCGTGGTTGGGGGTCGGGGAGGGGAAGGGGAGGGGCTCTGGGGAAGAATGTTGGGGCCAAAGTGGGGAAACAATGGAGTTACCAAAGCAACCCTTTTCCGTTCATGTGGCTAGGGTAAAACATGAATATCGCAGGGCTAAACTTTCGGGCGTGAGATATTTCGATGTGAGCGGGAAGTTTGAAAGCTTTTGGCGCCTGAAATTATAAGGTGTTCTGCTCTTGTACGGCCAACTATGATATCATGGCCGAGAATTTATTTGTTTTGCGCCCAAAAAAAGTGCAAGTTTTGAAAATCAATGTCTCCAACTCAAAACTTAGATTGTCCATTCAATTCAAATATGGATCATTGAGCTAGTACAAGTAAATATCATCATACGGTCCAATTCAAATGAAATTGCAAATGTGTTTATCCTAAATATGATGACAAAAGCAAAAATGTGTATGTGTATGAATAAAGTGGATGATTATAAAGTTTGAACATGCCCATATGTGTATATCTCTAGGTTTGATATATGAATTTGAAATCACGAAATCCTGGCTTAAAAAATGTACCTCCGTTTAAATGAATTACAAAAGCTAATGATGGAGTCGAATTCCAAAATTCCAATCTTAGGTTTGTAATTCTGGTACATCAAGGTATATCACGCATGTGCAAAAGTATCGTTATCTCATAGTCCAAGCTGTGAAACAAATTGATCAACCATGAGTGCACACACTATTTACCATATATATATCTCAATTACGCTAAAGTTCCTCAAATATAGACACCTAACTCATTATCTGAAGCCAACCCCCCCACCCCACCCCCTCCGACGCCCCCCACCGCCCACCCCCCCCCCCCACACACCGTTCTCTCCCCCAGACACGAACACACGAGCACATTAACACCCCCCTCTCTTCTAAAGTCCGGACCCCAATATAGGTCTCTTATCACTTTGTCTCTCGGGCATGCACACATCTCTTCCCCCACTCTCCAGGTCTCCCGACATCTCTCTTTCCCAAGCACACAGACTATGTAGATTGTATCTTTTTCATACACACAAAACGTCGCCCCCAAACGTCTATCTCCCTAGTTATGTGGTTCTCACACACTCACCTCACACACAACCCCCACTGCAAACAAGCACACTTTGTCTCCTTGTGCACCACTCTCCTCTTTCTATCTCTCCCACATGCGGACCCGCCCCAACTCCTTCCCTGTATACATATATGTCCTGACTCTTTCCATAGCTCCCTAATGTATCATCGTTCTCAATCTCACACGCTGTTCTCTACACCATCTATTCTTGATCTCTCATGAAGTCCCTATCACACACATGATGACTCGCTTCCCTTGCGTCTCCGTACATAAGCCAATTTCGAACAACATCAACATTGTCTCCCTATCTATACGCCACTTATGGACACAAACGACCCCTCTCCCCCCTCTTTTCCTCTCTCTCATGCTCTCTCTCTCTCTCCGTCGCTAGCTCTCTCTCTCTCTCTCACACACACACCCTCTCCCACACACACTCGATGTCTCTTCCAAATAGTCTGCTCCCCGCCCGCACCCATGCTATCCTGCTACTACACATGCCTTTGTCTCTCTTTGACACACAAGTCACACCATTCCCCCTTCCCTTATACTAGGTTTACATCATTAGTGGTCTCTCTACCCCACATACACACACTCCCTCTCACACACAAACATGCGCACAAACACACACAAACACGCACAAACACCCATCTAGCTATCTGGATCCTTCTTTTAAGACACACATCTTGCATATTCTCTACAGCTCTAGATATGTATATACCCCCTCTCTAGCTCAGATGCACACCAAAATTCTCCATCTCTCTAACTCACACATCTCTCCCTATGCCCGCATGTGTATCTCACACACTCACTCTTTGATTATGTCTATGTGTGTCCATATTACACAACACAAAGCCCCATGTACATGTCTCTCTCTATCCTCCACACACATAGACACAAAGAATCTATTATCATTGCCTCAGTCTATAGACATATCACACACGCACATTGCCTCTCTCTCTCTCTCTCTCTCTCTCTCTCTCTCGCAAACACGCTCAACAAGGGTTCCCCCGTGAATAACTTACCATCTATTCATCAACAGTCGTGGCAGTGCAGCGAACACGAGACGTGAAAAAGAATAAATCTACCAAAAGCGCGCGTAGACCACCTAGTATGACTACTAGGACTAGAGCAAGCCAAAAGTGCGCCGCCGTCACCCCCTCTTTATCAGCGACGGGAAAACCTTTGTTTTACACAGTCGAGAAGTCATTGTGCTAAGGCCCCACATGTTGAGCCATTGAAAAGAGTGTAGATCCTAGTTTACAGAGACAAGCTAGTATCAATAATACATTTGTATCTCCATACTTATATTTCTTCTCTTATAAAAAAACTTTGTTGGTGATGATTGTATGCGTGCCATCTTGCAATAGACCATCTGATCTATATCTGACGGATGGTAATTAAACTAAAAGATACCCGCACCTCTCTCCACATTTGCAGACAAGGCCTTACCTCGTTCATACTTATCTCCAACAACCTCATTGTTGAGCAATTAAAAAAGGAAGCCTCTGGGACAAACGGGCCTGGTGGCCGCTGCCAGTGTCGTCCGTCCCCTTGCCTCCACTCAGTCCGACCACCAATCACCACCACGCCCCACTACTCTTCACCTTATCTCCTCTTTCACGAGATATCATTAGTTTTTACACATGGGATTACTTCTACATGGGTCAATCACAACAAGTGTTTTATAAAAATATGCATTTTGATGTTCCGTGCAATGCACAGACATCTTGCTAGTACTCCTACAGAAGACTAAGTTGGTGACGATGGTGTATACGCCATCCGTCATTTCGACCATTAGATCTACATCTAACGATTTGTGAGGTAAGTTGTTGCCTTTTCTCACCAACATCCCACTTATCTACCAATTTGCAGAAAAACCCATAATTAGTATCTTAAAACCAACCACACCCCTCCCTCACCTCACCAAAACAGCCCAAGGAATATTTTCTGATTGAAACATAATATATCTCTAGTGATATCTACACTCTTATAAAAAACCGAGTTGGTGATGATGGTGTGCCTGCCATCCTGCAATATAGACCGTCCGATCTATATCTGACAGATAGAAAGCAAACTATGACAATTTTGCAAAAAGATACCTGCACCCCTCTCCACATTTGCAGATAAAGGACTTCCCTCGTTCATCTTCGTCTCCCATGAGATAAACAGGTATAAATGCATCTTGATGTTCCATGCAACGCATGGGCCTCTTGCTAGTATGTATATCAAAATTAGAGTGTTTTGTATCAAGTTTGTGAATAAGTATTATTCTAATTATGATCCGTTGCAACACACGTGAACATTGCTAGTATTTCCAACCATTCCAAAAAATGCTAGTATTTCCATAGTTTCGAGTTTTCCATCAAGATATTAGTCACCCATGGTTGATATTTACTTTCAATCATGTATGCATAGGCACTATGTAACTAAACTTGCTTGTTGGCTTCCAAAGCTTAACTTTCACTTCTACTTACAATATGTATAGTATTTAACAAAAAATTACCACTTTCAACCAGCCCTAGGAAGAAACTATTGTACAAAAATAGCAAAAATATACCCAAAATTTCTTAATCCGTGCCAAAAACTACTACCTAGTGCCGATTAGGCTCGTTTAAACCCGTTTATGACTGGGTTGGCCCACACGTCCGTGCTGACGAAGCAACTTAAACCAACACATTTTGTTTGACCATTGACACGAGGGACCCACGTTTGACGTTCTATCCTGTTATATTCCCCCTCAAATCATTATTTTTTATGAACATTACTTCAAACAGTACTGATGCATGTTCATCGGTGGCGCTGGTGATGAGGGCGTTGGCCGCTCCATTGGATGGGCGGACGCCTTGCTGGCCAGCCTCACACGTTGGCGGCTGGCTCGGCGTGACTCACGCGAGCAAGCCGCCGCTACCGTATTCGAGCCAGATGGCTGGCCTTAGCGCGACGCGTGCGAGCAAGCCGCCGCGCCGCCGTGCCAATCTAGCTAGCAAAACTTGCAGACAAGCAGCTGGACAGAGCTATCTTGGCTAGCTAGCGCCCGCGAGTGCCGGACGGAGCTGGCATCTGGGCTGCCGCAAGATGGGCTCCGCACCGCCGGCGGTTTTGACCTCGCCTTCTGCCGGCGGCGGTAGCTGCGTCCCATGGCCGAGGATGAGTAGGTGGACGGGCCGGATGTAGGAGATCACTCGGGGATTTTTGTGCAGACTGACATGTAGGTCCCACAAGTCATAACGCCTAGCTTGCCGGTCGAATAGAAGGCGTTTACTTAAGGGGCGACATGGGTTGAAACGTGCCTATAATGACACTTTGTAGAGTAGTCATTTCTTGGTAGGGCTAGTTGGTAAGGGCATGTACAATGGTTGATAAGGTAGTCTTATCTTAGGTCTGCCACGTATGCAAGTGGTAGTAGTTTCTTGGCATTATTAGTGGTTTCTTTGCATTATTAGTGGTTTCTTGTAAGGAAGAATGTACTACTAGCGACAAAAGGCGATTCTAGGTTACGTTGTACTCCAATGAGTACTACTAGTGGTCGCGGGAGTGTATACCTCGTTTTGTGGGTTCGTTCCCGGCCGAACGCACGATGACCTTTTTATAAATAGTAACTTTGCTGCGAGCCAATATTGTACATGGGTAGTTTGAGTTTTGAAGTCGAACAGACGTGTCGCACCACAATCTGGGTGCACTGGATAGCCCAGCCACGTGAACTGGTTTTCCTTCCCATCATCTCGTGGCAGCATGCTTGCCCTAGCCGCACCTCGCTTGCAGCTTCCTCATAGCTAGTAGCATATTTAAACTAGCGCCTCCCAATTATGCTCGAGGAGCCGGAAAAGCCTGGTGCAGCATTGGGAACTGTGCAATATGGCTCTGTACGTAAAGTGCTCGTACTCTACTAGTACTGTGTAGCTTGTGGCATTGCACGCATGGACTTCACTCCATTATCGGCTCCATAAAACAAATTCCTCTTGACGTGATTTTTTTTGAAACGGAGGCAAAAGCTTTGCCTCATCTCATTCATAAAGAAGGAACTACTAACAAAGTTCGACGAGATCCATTACACCTCCCCAAATGGAAGCGAGAAGCCTAGTCTCGTTGTATCAAATAACTCAAATGTTCTGCCCCCGCAGTAACCGTCGCTGATAAACAGGCTGCTAGTGTGTGCGTGAGAGGAGCGGCTGAGTAGGCCAGCTACGCGCTTGAATAGAGCACCGAGAGTACCCACTACGCAGGTGTACTTTCCCTGCATTGATGGTACATCGATGGTTCTATAGAACAGTACTACCCTGCACTTCCAACTATAGCTCCTTGGCCCTGAGATTAAGAGTTCAAAATTGGTGCACTATACTAGAAGCATAGTACATCGCACTACTAGTTGAGGAAGTAGTACTAGTACTACAGTAGAAGTACGTAGTAAATAATAGCCTCACCCCTTCGCTAAGGAACGATTGAGGAGCTACAGTTGGAAGGGACGAGGCCCTGCCGTTACTATGCTCTTATCTCCTCCTCCCCAGTTCCCCTTCCCCCGAAGAGAAGGTAGTTCATCGCTGCTCCCATGGATTCGCCAGGCAGTTCTCCTCCTCGTCGAGGCTGGGAGACCTTGGACGATGATCCTCTGGGAGAAGTCGCACGCCGCTTCGACGTCCTCACCACCGCAAGACTTGGTGCTTCCTGCACCAACTTTTTCAAGACGGTGCTTAACAGGCTTGGGAAAAGGCCATGCTTGTTGGTCTTCCATGCGTCCTCGAGGAGAAGGTTCTTATATGGGACAATCCTTTGAACAGTCCACCGCTCCCTGGCCATGGTTGCATGTTGACTCCGCTAGAGTTGTCGACGTTGAGAGGTAGTCGGATTTTGTTCGATGAGCAGGCCAATCATGGAGTTTGATCATGTAGTACTTAGTTATTCCATTTCCATCCCGTAATTTCTCCGCTGCCCACCGTATTATATATAGTTCTGGGTCAGTGCCAACGAAGATTGGCTTGCATACCTCCGACCGGATACCACCATCATTTTGGACAACATCCACAGCAGTGCAGCCGTTCCCGTAGACCCCTTCTCAACCATTGGGATCGGCCTTTCGGACTGGCTGGGCTTGAATACGTATGATCATGCCTACATGAGATTGAACAAGATAGCAATTGCGGACTCGCCGACAAAGCGACGCAGCTACGATGATTACTATCTCATCCCGGTGTTCGACATAAGGATTGCTATCAATGCAAGAGGCAGTAACGGCAGAGGCTGGCGTATGTTGGCGGCGACAGATTTGTACCCCTACATGTTCAAAGACGTCGTGCGCCATCTAGGCCGCATCTACGCGGTGACAAGCTAGGGGACTTGTTTCATCTGGTTGCCATCCTACGGTACGGGAGATTACAAATGGAATGCATAAACCATCATTTGCATCCCTAACAGTACTCCACTATTTTGCAGGGACTATTCATCCCCCGATCAAAATAAGATCGCCGATCCTGGATGTGCATTTGCATCCGCGATTCGGACTAACCTGGAACCTTGTAGCTGACTTTGGCATATTGGGATCAACTATCTTAGCATTCGTTACCCATGGTACCACTAATGTGCAACATGGTCACACAATCTACCATGATCGGACCGTCACCATCTACCCAAGTATTCCATTTAGTATTATATTTTTTAACCCTCTCGCCTTCTCTTTCATTGTTGTACTACTTACTAGTACTAGTAGGAGTACTTTTTACCTTGGAGGATACGTATAGCTAGCTAGGCCCTTGAAGACTTGAACCCACTAGCTGCCACCATTTTTGTTTTTTCCATGTCTTACTATCTAATCCATGTAGCCAAGAGTGGCTATATATAATAAGCCGGCTATTTTACTTCCTCTATACCGGAGTAGTACTATTTGCTGCACAGTATTACTGACCGCCATATTTGAGCACAACATTATTATGCATGGAACTTGACTGTGTACGTCACCATGTGTCCAAGTCTGAGATGCCGCGTGTACCAGATGAACGGCGCCGAGTTTGACCCTCGTGATGCTACGTGGGTGCCGAGGAACACTCTTGGAGAGTACTCTCTTTTCATTGGGGATAGCTACCCCATTGTGAAGCGGATGCCACCTTCCGTGCACGACACCGAAGGCCTGCTGTTCATGAAGCATGGTTGTGTCTTTAGTGCACACCGCCGGATGAACGACATGCTGGGACACGCTATCCCTGATTTATGCCACTTCAGCTTGGATGAGTCTCCATCGTGTGGAACCGGACTAGAAAGCTGTGACAATGATTCCCGTTGCCCACCGCTATGGATCCTACCATCCATGAAGAACACCTGGGACTAGAACCTGGAGGAGGACATGTAGCCCATCTATAACGTGTAAGTGGGGTATGGTAAATTGTGAACGGTAGCGCTGTGAATATATGTAGACTAGTCGTGCACAAATTTGTCACATGGAATTGGAGATGAACTTGTGTGGCATACTGGCATTTGTCATTCAGAATTTATTACTAGTAAATGTGTTATGTGTATGTGCAACTTGTGTGGTTGTAGCACAGGATCCAACACGCTCATTGAGAAAAAAGGTGGCACAACTTTGGATATAGGTGACGTGGCGGCATCATACAGTTGCATCGTTCGCTATAGCTGTAATACTCCTACTAGGACGACAACTCCTATAAAACCTTGCGCTTGGCTATTTGCCTCTTTGGGAGGTTCAACAGTTCGTACTCGTGTGAACCTTGCACTTGGCTCTTCGCCTCTTTGGAAGGTCCAACAATGATGATACTACAGTACAATATGCTTCTGGCAATCTAACACCGATTGAACTGCTGCACGTCCACCGCGAGGGCGAGGGCGAGCGAGAGGGAGAGGGCGCTGTCGGTGTCAAAACTGGCGGATCTCGGGTAGGGGGTCCCGAACTATGCGTCTAAGGTCGATGGTTGCAGGACACAGGGGACACGATGTTTACCCAGGTTTGGGCCCTCTCTATGGAGGTAATACCCTCCTGCTTGATTGATCTTGATGAATATGAGTGTTACAAGAGTTGATCTACCATGAGATCATAATGGCTAAACCCTAGAAGCCTAGCCTGTATGACTATGGTAATGAGTATATCCTTTCCGGACTACACCCTCCAGTTTATATAGACAACGGGGGAATCTAGGGTTACATAGAGTCGGTTACATAAGAAGGAACCTTCATAGTTGATCGCCAAGCTTGCCTTCCACGCCAAGGAGAGTCTAATCCGGCACGCAGTACGATCTTGACCTTCATGTCTTCACAGCCCACCAGTCTGGCCCATTGATAATAGGCCGGACGCCTGAGGACCCCTTAGTCCAGGACTCCCTCAGTAGCCCCCGAACCAGTCTTCAATAACGAGGTGTTCGGCACACAGATTGTATTCGGCATTGCAAGGCGGGTTCCTCCTCTAATGACTTCCAAGTAATGTATTCGGTTGTTGATTCAACATTGCTCCCCTCAGTTTCTGTGCGTTAATAACTTCGTCTCCCACGTGCCGAGCGAATGTGGAAGGTTAGGGTATTTTTGCAAATAACACCCCGTCTGGGTCAGGAAGAGCGCCTATTTAAGGAGGTCGGATCTTAGATCCATTCGGTATTACGCAGAGAAAAATCCCCAGAGACTGCCTGGGGAAACCATTCCAACATGGCTAGCATTCCCAGACCCTCCTCCCGTTCCGGCCCAGAGAAAGGCGAGTGGGAGAAGTGCTCTGTGTCTCACAGTCAATTGGCGAAGTTGCAAACGCAGGGATTTCTTCCTCCCGCGGATCTGGTCCCCGTTTGAGCAGGGCCGGCCTCCTTTAATGGCGAGACTCAGGCGGAGGATTTCCCCAATCCATCCGGGGGGAGCGGGTGTGTTTTGTCCCCTATCTGATAAGGGGCGTCGGATTTCCAATCCATCCGTTCCTTCGAGGGCTTCTGGAATACTATGACCTCCAGCTGCACAACTTCACTCCTGCCTCCATCCTGCACATCGCAGGTTATGTTGCTTTATGTGAATTATTTCTAGGCATCAAGGATCATTTTGAACTATGGAGAAAGTTGTTCTGTCTTGTCCCACGTAATGACGAAGGGTCAATATTTTAAGTGGGCGGAGCTGAAGTATGGCGCATCACCGATATCGGATACCTGTCCGGCACACCAAGGAAGGCATCTGAAGAATGGCCTTCTGAATGGTTCTACATCAATGACGTCGCGCTTCCCGACCCAGTTCGAAAGGGTATCCCCGAATTTGCCAGTGTTCCATTGAAGAAACGCCACAGCTGGCGTCCCCGGAGTCCTGAAGAGCATGATAGTGCGGAAGTTCGTCAGCTCAGGGGCAAGATAAAGATGCTCGCCTAGTCCGGATTAACAATGGTTGGGGTAATGGCGACGTCCATAGTGCGAGGGGTTCAGCCGCTTCTGAAAGTGCTAGTTATCGACTAGAGGGGGGTGAATAGGCGATTTTTATGAAAGTCTTCAAAACATTAAAGTTTCAAAGACAAACAGTAGAAATGACCTAATTGATATGCAATGGAAGATAAACTACAACAAGCAAACCATAGTCAAGTGTGCAATAACAAGAAAGTACAAGACTAATAGCAGCAAGGTAGTAAGAATCAAGATGGAAGATAGTATGAAGCCAATCAACAAAAGTAGTCAAGCAATGAAGTCAAACAAATACGACAAGTAGGCAATGACTTCACGAAGACAGACTTCAAGTAAAGGAAGGGAGAGGATAGAACCAGTCACTTGTTGAAGACACATGATTTGTTGGACCAGTTCTAGTTGCTGTGACAACTGTACATCTGGTTGGGGAGGCTGAGATTCAACTCAGAAGACCGTGTCTTCACCTTATTCCCTTGAGCTAAGGACACACAGTCCTCGCCCAATCACTCTGGTAAGTCTTCAAGGTAGACTCCCAAACCTTCAAAGACTTCGTTCACCGGGCGATCCACAATGACTCTTGGATGCTCAAAACGCTGACGCCTAACCGGCCGGAGGATTCACAGTCCTCAAGTGTAATAAGTCTTGGTCACATGCATGTAAAGACTTCATGATGCCTAACACTCTTTGGCTCGGGTGTTTGGGCTTTGTCCTCGCAAGGATTTCTCTCTCTCAAAGGCTTCGAGGTGGGTTGCTCTCAAACGACAAAAGCCGTGCACTAACTCTGAGCAGCAGCCACCAATTTATGGTGTAGGGGTGGGCTATTTATAGCCACTAGGCAACCCGACCTGATATGTCCGAAATGACCCTGGGTCACTAAGGAACTGACACGTGTTCCAACGGTCAATTTCAAACACACACAACAACTTTACTTGGGCTACAAGCAAAGCTGACTCATCCAGCTCTGGATAAGATTTGCACTCATTGTCTTCGCTCGAAGACATAGGATTTGGGTTGAGCATCACTTCACCATTCCGATTGTGTTCACTTGGACCCCACTTAACAAAGACGGTGGTTCCTATGACTCAACAAAGAAGAAAATGAAACAACGAAAACACACAGTCTTCGCGCTCCATAGTCTTCACTCAATGTCTTCTCATGTCATAGACTTCAATGTGAATATCTTCACGTACCACCATTGTCTTCAATGTCTTCATACATTTTTAGGGGTCATCTCCGGTAGGTAAACCAAATCAATGAGGGACACTACCTGCGTTATCCTACAATTCTCACAAACGCATTAGTCCCTCAACCACATTTGTCGTCAATACTCCAAAACCAACTAGGGGTGGCACTAGATGCACTTACAACTTCAATATAGAGGGCTCCCGATGTGGCACTACAATGGAAGGATGACGCCTCCCGCTGTGGTCGGAAAGGTCCGGACACCCCCGCTGCCCTAGCCAAGATACTGGTCGAGCTATTCAAAGGGGAGGAAAAGGAATTCCTTCGTATCAATCACAGAGATGGGTATTCTATGTACAATCCTGCCAGTTGGGTAAGCCTCAATCCTTCTGCTTTACTCATTCCGCCTCCCGGATCATAATAAATTTCTAATCCGCTTATAACAGCATTGGCGAAAGATTACCGAGGGACTTTATAGTCCTGCTCCACAGCCGAAGAACCACAACCGGGAGCTTGATCCAGGGTTTGAAGAAGATCCGGATATATTCATGGTGCTTGAGGAGGGGGTGTTTTATCAGGCGAGCTATGATGGCATAGAGGTGGCCATCACCGCTGACTATCCTGGCCTTCTTCCTGCCTCACAAGTGAGTAATCAGGAGACATCCCTCCCAAAAGAGTTTTCTTATTCCGCCTCACCCACTGTATTGTCTCGTGTTCTAAAAGGGAGGCGTTCGGCGACTCCGAAGAGAGCGGCACCGAGCAAGCCTTCAAAGAGGAAGGCGGGCGAAGATGCAGCCGGGCCTTCCTCGAAGAGGTATGTGTTTGTAAATATGTTTTTTCAGTAGCCGCATCCAGCTGTGACCTGTACGTTTGTCCTGTACCAGAAAAAAGGTTCATCGGACCCCCGATAATTGGGATTTAAATCCCGCCGAAGAAACGGGAGGCGATATGGGGCCAACGCCGGACTGTCCTTCGACCGAGGATTCAGAAGATATGTCCGTTACCAACTCGTAAGTAGAGAGCGCCATGAATCATCGGTGCTGCAGGGCTGTTTTACGAGACCCCAAGTTCTCGGAAGAGACATTTAATGCTTTCAGCTCGGCTGACGCATTCATCCGAGCTGCGCGAAATGGCCTCAGCAGTGCCACAAAGCAGTATTTGACAGATGTGCAGGTAAGTTCGAATAGGGTAACCATATGCTAGTAGCCCCCGAGACTGAAAGCAGTTGGTACAACTAATTTAAGGATCATTGTATAACCAGGTTCTTATGGAGAAGAACGACCTGCTAGCCCAAGAGCTAGAGTAGCGTCGGACACAGCTAAATGCTGCTACCGCCGAACTGAAAAAGTCCAAGGAGCATCCTCTGGTAGTACTCCCCTCCAACAAGGAAATATAATTATGTGTCAGTAATGCTAACAGTGTTGCATATATCATGACATGATTGGCAGAGGGAATCAAGGAGGCACTGGAAGTCGTGCAAGAGAATGAACAAGAAGCCAAAAGGCTACATGCTGCAGGCGAACGTGTGCTGAAACAGGTCATTGATGAGAAGAACCAACTCCAGGATTCCAAAACTCAGCTGGGCGAAGAGCTGAAGGATGTGCGGGCCCAACTAGCCGACTCCGTAAAGGAAAATAGGAGGCTGCGGGGCGGCATATTCAGTATGTGTCTGACAGTTTTTAAAGTAGTTCGGAGATAAATGGAACTGACATAGTTATGATTGCAGGTATATTGACGGGCTGTCCTGAAGAGGAGGTGTCCGGATCATCAAGTGATCTGCTGCAAGGGCTGTCGCAAGTGCACGAACAGGCTTGGATGGTGATGCGGAGTGTTGCCAAGGCCCTATGGCCATCCGCCTCCCCTCCAGGAAGTATGGAGGAGCTTGTAGAGCTGTTCAAAGGAGCGCGGTGGCGTATCCGACTATGGAAGATATCGGCCTGCCGAGAGGGTGCGCGAGAGGCCTGGGCCATGGTGAAGACGCGGTATACCAAGCTGGATCCTAATCACATGGCCCGTGTCAGACCGCTAGGGTCAAATGGGGAATAAATTCCCGTTAGTTTAGTATATGACCAAGTAGAGGTGGCTGCCAAATATTCCCAATAGGATTGTAAATTAGACCGCCTTTTGGACGGTGTAGAGGAGGAAGTATTTGAGTCCAAGTGACTATCTATTTTCCTTGATATATGTAAATCTAGCTGAATTGTGTAGCATTTTTCATGGCAGAACTTTTTGCTTCAACCTCCGGACCCGAAGGTGCAAAGTGTTTCCGGATACCCGCACGATTGAATAGACCGGGGTATGCGTGGAACTAGGCATAGGGGTCATAGTTGCTTGAACAGACAAGCTGTATCCGGCTAGCTATGTTATATTACATTGATATTGTAAGAAACATCTTCTAGAGAGAATAGTTCCGTTAAGGGTTCCTTTCCCTAGGTTTACATGAATTAGTTTACATGTCTGAATTGTGATGTGAAAATCATAGTGTGTATAGCTTCTGGGGGTTCACAATGGAGTGAGTGAAAAAAACATCTTTAATTCACCGACTGAATATTCCCTTAAGAATGCTAGCTTTCGGCTTCACCCAGTCTGAGGTACACATTCGGATGACCCGGTAGTAACAATTACAGAGGTGCTCCCTTTATGCCCTAGCCGAACTAACGGGAATGTAGGGCGTAAGCACAGGAGCCAGGCAACCCAGCTTGGCCAAAACTTAAGTCATATCGATGCATATAGTGGCGAAGAAAAGGTACATATGGAAAAACTCATATGTGAAGAGCTTGATGCTCAGGAAATAATAACAAGCTTCTGCTCAAGAAGCCCCAAGGTATAATGGACGTACATTTTAAAGATGTATTCGTCAGGGGTGTGCGGTTTAGCTGTACAGGAGCTTTAAAGCCTAAAAATGAAAAAAGGAAAAGAGAGAAAAAAGAATGGAAACTTCAGGGGAGAAGGAGACGAAAAAAGAGTTTGGTGCTAGGCATAGAATCTTCGGAGTCTGGCCGCGTTCCAGGGGTTCGGCTCTAGCGGTTGTCTAATGCATCGCGCAGACGGTACGCTCCTCCAGTGAGAACTTCGTCAATGATGAAGGGACCCTCCCATTTGGGCTTGAGTTTGTCCTTTTTCTTCTCCAGCAGGCGTAGAGCGAGTTCACCAACGTTGTAAGTCTTGGCCCGTACTTATCTGCTTTGATATCGTCGAGCCTGCTATTGGTAAAATGTTGAGTAGGCCTTTGCGATGTCGCGCTCCTCCTCTAGGGCATCAAGGCTGTCCTGCCGATCTAGCTCGGCTTCTCTCTCTTCATACATACGCACTCGAGGTGAGTCATGAATAATATCGCATGGCAAGACAGCCTCTGCGCCATACACCATGAAGAAAGGTGTGTATCCGGTAGTACGGTTGGGCGTGGTCCGCAGCCCCCAGAGTACGGAGTCGAGCTCCTCAACCCAGTGCTTGTCTGATTCTTTCAAAGACAGCACTAGTCTGGGCTTGATGCCGCTCATAATAAGACCATTGGCTCGTTTGACCTGATCGTTGGTTTGCGGGTGGTAGACGGAGGCGTAATCGAGTTTAATGCCAAGATTAGTGCACCAGGTTTTTACCTCGTCGACCATGAAATTAGAGCCGTTGTCGGTGATGATGTTGTGTGGGACACCATAACGGTGCACAACACCGGATATGAATTCTATCACCGGGCCGGACTCAACCGTTTTGACCGGTTTAGCCTCTATCCACTTAGTGAATTTGTCCACCATGACCAGCAAATATTTTTTCTTATGGCTTCCCCCTTTAAGAGGTCCAACCATATCCAGTCCCCAGACCGCGAAAGGCCAAGTAATGGGGATAGTTTGTAAGGCAGTTGGGGGCATGTGGCTTTGGTTGGCGAAGAGTTGGCATCCGACGCAGCGTTGGACGAGGTCCTGCGCGTCTGTTCGGGTTGTCGGCCAATAAAACCCAGTGCAAAAGGCCTTGCTAACAAGGGCCCAAGCTGCGACATAGTGTCCGCCGAGACCAGCGTGAATTTCCGCTAAAAGCTGCCGCCCCTCTTCCTCGGAGATACATCTTTGAAGTACTCCGGTAGTACTTTTCTTGTAGAGCTCTCCGTCGTGAACCTTGTAGGCCTTCGAATGCCGGACAATGCGGCGAGCCGCATTCAGGTCTTCGGGAAGCTCCTTCCTATTAATGTATGCCAAGAAGGGTTCGGTCCATGGGGCAATGACTGCCTTAATGAGATGGGCCGACAATGTTATTTCAGTGGTTGAGCCCCCGGTACTGTCGGTGTGTTCGGGATTTGAGGTTGTATTCGGATCTGGACTGTTGTTGCCGCCCTCCCCTTGCCACACCACGGATGGCTTGAAAAGCCTTTCTAGGAAAATGTTGGGTGGGCCGGGGTTGCGCTTGGCGCCAATGCGAGCAAGGACGTCTGCTGCCTAATTACTTTCCCGGGCGACGTGATGAAATTTGAGCCCCTCGAACCGAGCCGATATTTTCAAGACGGCATTACGATAAGCTGCCATCTTTGGATCTTTGGCATCAAAGTCTGTTTATTTGGGATATTGCGAGGTTTGAATCCCCACGCACCTCTAGGCATTGTATACCCATGGATACGGCCATCCGAAGACCATGCAATAGGGCCTCTTATTCGGCTGCGTTATTGGAGTCTGTGTATAGTATTTGGAGTACATACTGGACGACGTCTCCAGTAGGGGATGTTAACACGACTCCTGCCCCTAGCCCCGCCAGGATTTTGGAGCCGTCAAAATACATTACCCAATTGGAATATGCGTCATACTCTTTAGGGAGTTCGTCCTCTGTCCATTCGGCGACAAAGTTAGCCAGCACTTGGGATTTGATGGCTCGACGTGGCTTGTATGTTATGTCAAAATTGAAGTAGCTCTATGGCCCATTTGGCGATCCGTCCCGTGGCATCGCGGTTGTTTATTATGTCATTGAGTGGGACTTCAGAAGCCACCGTGATTGAACACTCCTGGAAGTAGTGTCGTAGCTTTCGGGACGACATGAAGACCGCATATGCTATCTTTTGGTAATGGGGGTACCGGGATTTGCATGGTGTGAGGACAGTAGATACGTAGTATACTGGTTTTTGAAGTGGGAATTTGTGTCTGTCCTATTATCGTTCGACGACGAGCACGACGCTCACCACATGATGTGTTGCCGATATGTATAGCAACATGGGTTCGCCAGCATTTGGTGCGGCCAGGATTGGATTGCTTGCTAGGAGGGCCTTTATTTCCTCCAGTTCGGCGATCATTGCGTCGTCCATTCGGGTTATCGGTCGTCGAAGAGGCGTCTGATGGTAGTGCCTTTTCTCCTAGTCTGGAGATAAAGCGACTTAACGCTGCCACGCAACCAGCTAGTTTTTGGACTTGTTTGAGGTCTGTTAGCGTAGCCAACTATGACATAGCTTAGATTTTAGCTGGATTTTCTTCTATTCCTCTATTGGAAACGATGAAGCCCAACAGTTTTCCGGCGGGGATGCCGAAAACACATTTTTCCGGGTTGAGCTTAATGTCATACGCAGAGAGGTTGTCAAATGTAAGACGTAAGTCGTCTATTAGTGTTTCGCCGTGTCTAGTTTTGATGACGATGACATCGATGTAGGCTTCTACTGTCTTGCCGATCTGCTTCTCCAGGCATGTTTGAATCATGCATTGGGATGTGGCGCCGGCGTTCTTGAGCCCGAAGGGCATGGTGTTGAAGCAGAATGGCCCGTATGGGGTAATAAATGCTATTGCAGCTTGATCGGAGTCCTTCATTCTGATTTGATGGTATCCGGAATATGCATCGAGGAAACACAGTGAGTCGTGTCCTGCGGTGGCGTTAATGATTTGATCAATGCGGGGGAGGGGGAAGGGATCCTTGGGGCAAGCCTTGTTGAGGTCTTTGAAATCGACACACAGGCGCTAGGATTTGCCCTTCTTTGGTACCATCACCAGGTTTGCTAGCCAGTCCAGATGTTTGATTTCCCTAATAAATCCGGCCTCGATAAGCTTGGCCAGCTCCTCCCCCATGGCTTGTCGCTTGGGTTCGGAAAAGCGCCGCAATGTCTGCTTGACTGGTTTAAATCCTTTTAATATATTGAGGCTATGTTCGGCCAGCTTGCGTGGGATCCCTGGCGTATCTGAAGGGTGCCAGGCAAATATGTCCCAGTTTTCGCGCAGGAATGCTCGTAGTGCGGCGTCAACTATTGGTTCAGTTGCGCTCTGATAGATGCTGTCTTCTTGGGGTCCGTTGGGTGGACCTGGAATTTGACTGTTTCTTCTGCTGGTTTGAAGGAGGTGGATTTGGGGCGTTTGTCGAGGATCACATCGTCCCTGTCCACCGTGGAGCGTAGTGCGGTTAATTCTTCGGCCGCTAGGGCTTCGGATAGCGCCTCAAGGGCCAGGGATGCGGTTTTGTTTTCAGCGCAGAGTGCTATGTCCGGATCACTGACGAGAGTGATTATACCGTTTGGTCCGGGCATTTTGAGCGTCATATACCCGTAATGAGGTATAGCTTGGAAGCGTGTAAAAGCATCCCGCCCTAACAGGGCGTGGTATCCGCTGCTGAAAGGGGCCACTTGGAAAGTGATTTCTTCGGATCGATAATTTTCCGGCGTGCTGAATACCACGTCAAGTGTGAATTTTCCCGCGCATCGTGCCTCTCGACTGGGAATGATTCCTCAGAAGGTTGTGCTACTTTGCATGATGCGGCTCCTGTCTATTTCCATTTTGTGGAGTGTGTCCTCATAAATGAGGTTTAGTCTGCTGCCGCCGTCCATGAGGACCTTGGTAAGTCAAAACCCGTCCACGATGGGACTAAGGACCAATGCGTCTGGCACCCGGACTGTACTGTACTTCGGTTCGTCACCGGCATTAAATGTTATAGCCATGTCATTCCAAGGGTTTATTGAAGCGATTTGGCAGACTTCGGCGAGGTCGCGAAGTGCCCTTTTGCGCTTGTTGTTTGAAGCGAATGTCTCGAAGACCGTCAATACTCTTGTGTCGTCGTTTTCTGGAGGGTGCTGTTCTGGGGTGTCCTTGATAAGGATGTCTTCGCCGCTCTTGGCTACCTGCCGGAGTATCCAACATGCTCTAAGGCTGTGGGTTGCCACAGTATCTGGTGCCGTGTGTATTTTGCATGGGCCATCAAGCCATCCCTCCAGAACGGTGCCGTGCCATGTAATGGGTTTATGTTTCTTGACCTTTGGACTGCAGGTGCCACGGGGGTGTGCCCTTTTCGTCTGTAGGAGGGGTTGAGTTGGGGCCGACAGCTCCCAACAAGCTGCCTGAGTTTTCCAGGCGCTTTCCATCATGTTGTACTTCTGTACGATAGTTGCTAAGTCAGCGAACTTCACTATGCGGCGGTGATAGATGGTGTTCAGGATTCCTTCATCCGCGCGATTGTTGCAGAACGCTGATATCGCATCCTCGTCGCGGCAATCTTTTACCTTGTCTTTTATAAGGAGGAATCTGGCCCAGAAGTGGTGGACCGTTTCCTGAGACTGTTGTTTATGCTCATGAGAGCTTCAATGTCCGGGTGGGTGGGTGGAGTTAAATCTGAACCCTGATCTAGCCGATTGTCCGGAATCTGGAGACCTTCCAGACTCAACAATTCGGGCTCCAGAGTATCTTCTGATGGTTTAGGACTGCCATCCGATACTATGTTCGGAGCGCTGGTCGCATCCTTTCGCTGGTGGGTATCCGGTTCTTCCTGATCGGCGAACCGAACATAGTCCGTCTACGATATAGAAGAAGACTCGCCATCCTGCTCCTCGACTATCGCTATCTGGTGGGTGACTGGTGGAGTTTTGATTTCTCCTTGATCGGTTTTAGGCCTGATCCGATCGTATTCTGTGGCGATTCCCAAAGCGGCGATGCGATCTAGGAGCTCGTTCAAGGACACAAACTCTACCGGATCCATCTGCTTGGAGTGTTCGGAGTTGATGCGGAGGGGGTTTTCGATGGCCCGAGAGGTCATCGTCGGCTCAACGGCCAAACGGGCGATCATGGTAAAGCCGCCCCGCCGGAGGGTTTGTCCTGGGGCTAGGACTCCCCCGGAGGTGATGTTGTCTTTAAGGACAAGGCGAGCCATCGAACCTTTCGTCGACGTCACAGTGGAACTCTCAATGAAAGCACCAATGTCGGTGTCAAAACCGGCGGATCTCGGGTAGGGGGTCGCAAACTGTGCGTCTAAGGTCGATGTTTGTAGGAGACAGGGGACACGATGTTTACCCAGGTTCGGGCCCTCTCTATGGAGGTAATACCCTACTTCCTGCTTGATTGATCTTGATGAATATGAGTGTTACAAGAGTTGATCTACCACGAGATCGTAATGGCTAAACCCTAGAAGCCTAGCCTGTATGACTATGGTAATGAGTATATCCTTTCCGGACTACACCCTCCGGTTTATATAGACACTAGGGGAATCTAGGGTTACATAGAGTCGGTTACATAAGAAGGAATCTTCATAGTTGACCGCCAAGCTTGCCTTCCACGCCAAGGAGAGTCCAATCCGGCACGGTACGATCTTGACCTTCATGTCTTCATTACCACCAGTCCGGACCATTGATAATAGGCCGGACGCCCGAGGACCCCTTAGTCCAGGACTCCCTCAGGCGGTATAGTCAAAACCCTCTCCTCGTCTCCATGAGCCACACAAGGCATGCAGGGAGAGGCGTAGTAAGCAAGCTTCTCCTCGTTTGGCGAGTTGACAAGACACATCAAAGCAGTACAAGTACTAGTCCTTTCTGGTTAAATATGGCTTAATTTTAAACAAGAAAAATACACTGGCGGTCAACGTATGTAACAATACGCTCTTTACTGTCACTATATGTAGTTTTGCGGTGATTATACGATCACTAGCTCGTTGTAGAGCACCGTATTGCACCCTACTGACCGGCCACATAGTCGACGTGGCACTTTGTTGACTGGTTAAATTGTCACCTGGTTTCCGGGTCCCACTTGTCAGTTGGCAGAGCAAAGAAATCAGTTGAACAAAACTTTACGCAGGCCGGCAGGAGTCCAACCCTTGCGCGCAAACCACCCTGGCTGTGTATGTGAGTTCATGCACGTGTACTCCCTCGGTCTTCTAACAAAGAGTATACATCAGCTAAAAAACAAAGAGTGTACATCTACACTTCCAATGCATTTAGCCTTTAATATAAAATCGATATTGATTGACTAATGCACCAACTTGTGCTGTAGCTATAGACTACACGTCTATCCTTAATTACAGCATGCAACAACCTTCATTTAATCTTATTCTCTCAATGGTCGCATGCACACATAAATCTGCTACTTTTGGGCGTTAATTATGCCCTGGTCAATGTGTAAATCTCTAAATGTACAGTCTTTCACGGACATAGGGAGTAGGTTGAGCACTTGAGCGTGAGCGTGTGTGTTGCGTCGCGTGTTGTGTGCCGCATGGGTGCATGAGTGTTGCGTGTGTCCATGTGTACGTGTGAGTGTTGCATGTTGCATGCATGCATGCATGAGGGTTTTACTCCCTCCCATTGACATGTTCATATTTCAAGCTTCCTCTGTTCCCTCCATATTGTGATACTCCCGCTGTTCCCAAATACGGAGTAAAAGCCTCCCTCTGTTCCCACGGAGTATTCGTCTCTCTAGAGATTTCAACAAGTGACTACATACAGAGAAAAATGAGTGAATTTACACTCTAAAATATGTCTACATACATCCATATGTTGTATTCCATTTGAATGTCCAAAAAGACAATATTTAGGAACGAAGGGAGTAGCAAATAAACATTAAGTTCTCTTGTTTTTCCCTCATTGGTAACGGTGCACAACCAAAGATGACTCACCTGGATGGAGGGAGTAGATGGTCAAAGTTTGACACAAAATTAATGCATTGGTAAACATAATTTTTTGAGGAAAATGATACGTACATTTTGCATCATGCTTTTATATCGATATTTATTGCATTATGGGCTGTTACTTCACATTATGTCACAATACTTATGGCTATTCTCTCTTATTTTACAAGGTTTACATAAGGAGGGAGAATGCGGCATTGGAATTTTGGGTTGGAAAAGGAGCAAATATTAGAGACCTATTACGCACAACTCCAAAAGTCCTGAAACTCCACGGAATATCTTATAATAAATAATAAAAATCCTCGCCAAAGATGAAGACCAGGGGCCCACACATCCCACGAGGTGGGGCGCCCCCTAGGGCGCGCCCCCCTACCTCGTGGGCCCCCTGGTGGCTCTCCGATGCCCATCTTCTGATATATGAAGTCTTTCTTCGAGGAAAAAACAAGAAGCAACCTTTCGGGACGAGACTCCGCCGCCACGAGGCGGAACCTTGGCGGAACCAATCTAGGGCTCCGGCAGAGCTGTTTTGCCGGGGACAATTCCCTCCGGGAGGGAGAAATCATCGCCATCGTCATCACCAACGCTCCTCTCATCGGAAGAGGGCAATCTCCATCAACATCTTCACCAGCACCATCTCATCTCAAAACCCTAGTTCATCTCTTGTATCCAATTCTTGTCTCCAAGTCCGGGATTGTTGCTAGTAGTGTTGATTACTCCTTGTAGTTGATGCTAGTTGGTTTATTTGGTGGTAGATCATATGTTCAGATACTTTATGCATATTATTACCCCTCTGATTATGAACATGAATATGCTTTGTGAGTAGTTACGTTTGTTCCTGAGGACAAGGGAGAAGTCTTGCTATTAGTAGTCATGTGAATTTGGCATTCGTTCGATATTTTGATGAGATGTATGTTGTCTAGCCTCTAGTGGGGTTATGTGAACGTAGACTACATAATACTTCACCATTATTTGGGCCTAGAGGAAGGCATTTGGAAGTAATAAGTAGATGATGGGTTGCTAGAGTGACAGAAGCTTAAACCCTAGTTTATGCGTTGCTTAAAAGGGGCTGATTTGGATCCCTATGTTTCATGCTATGGTTAGGTTTACCTTAATACTTTTGTTGTAGTTGCGGATGCTTGCAATAGAGGTTAATCATAAGTGGGATGCTTTTTCAAGTAAGAACAGCACCCAAGCACCGGTCCACCCACATATCAAATTATCAAAGTACCGAACGCGAATCATATGAACGTGGTGAAAACTAGCTTGACGATATTCCCATGTGTCCTCAGGAGCGCATTTCCTTATATAAGAGTTTTTCCAGGCTTGTCCTTTGCTAAAAAAAGGGTTGGACCATCTTGCTGCACTTTATTTACTTTTGTTACTTGTTGCTCATTACAATTTATCTTATCACAAAACTATCTGTTACTACTTATTTCAGTACTTGCAGAGAATACCTTGTTGAAAACCGCTTATCATTTCATACGCTCCTCGTTGGGTTCGACACTCTTACTTATCGAAAGGACTACGATAATCCCCTATACTTGTGGGTCATCAAGACTCTTTCCGGCGCCGTTGCCGAGGTGAAGCGCCTTTGGTAGGTGGAATTTGGTAAGGAAAAATTTATATAGTGTGCTGAAATTTCTGTCACTTGTTACTATGGAAAGTAATCCTCCGAGGGGCTTGTTCGGTATCTTCACCTCGACCCGATGAGAGCAAAGAGTTGCTCCTCAACCTACTGAACCTATTGAAAATGAAATTCCTTTTGAATTTCCTTCGTATGATAGAAAAACTGCTAGCTAATCCTTTTACAGGAGATGGAACAAAGCATCCTGATGAGCACTTAATATATGTGGATGAAGTTTGTGGATTATTTAAGCTTGCAGGTATACCCGATGATGTTGCTAAGAAGAAGGTATTCCCTTCATCTTTGAAGGGAGATGCATTGACATGGTATAGGCTATGTGATGATACGAGATCATGGAACTATAGAAGATTGAAATTGGAATTTCATCAAAAGTATTACCCTTTGCATCTTGTTCATCGTGATCGCAATTATATATATAATTTTTGGCCTCATGAAGGAGAAAGCATCGCTCAAGCTTGGGGGAGGCTTAAATCAATGTTATATTCATGCCCCAATCATGAGCTCCCAAGAGAAACAATTATTTAAAAAAATTATGCTCGGCTTTCTGAAAATAATCGCACCATGCTCGATACTTCTTGTGATGGCTATTTTATGATGAAGACTATTGGATTTAAATGGGATTTATTGGATAGAATTAAACGCAACTCTGAAGATTTGGATCTCGACGAAGGGAAGGAGTCAGGTATGACACCTAAGTTTGATTGTGTTAAATCTTTTATGGATACCGATATTTTCTGTAAGTTTAGCACTAAATATGGACTTGACTCTGAGATAGTAGCTTCTTTACGTGAATATTTTGCTACTTATGTTGATCTCCCTAAGGAGAAGTGGTTTAAATATCATCCTCCCATAGAAGTAAAAAGTAGCTGCACCAATTAAAGTTGAAGAAAAGACTGTCACTTATAATGATCCTATTGTTCCTACTTCTTATGTTGAGAAACCACCTTTCCCTGTTAGAATAAAGGATCATGCTAAAGCTTCAACTGTGGTTCGTAAAAGCAATATTAGAACTTATACACCTCCTGAACAAGTTAAAGTTGAACCTAATGTTGCTATTGTTAAAGATCTCTTGGCTGATAATATTGATGGGCATGTTATTCAGTTCTGCGGTGAAACTGCTAGAATTGCTAAACCTTGTGCTAAAGATAAACATAGACCAGTGGTAGGCGTGCCTGTTATTTCTGTTAAAATAGGAGATCATTGTTATCATGGCTTATGTGATATGGGTGCTATTGCTAGTGTTATATCTTATGACCTGTATAAAGAAATCAAGCATGAAATTGCACCTGCTGAGTTAGAAGATATTGATGTCACAATTAAACTTGCCAATAGAGATACTATTTCAGCAATGGGAATTGTTAGAGATGTTGAAGTCTTGTGTAGGAAAACTAAATATCCTGCTGATTTTCTTGTTCTCGATTCCCCACAAGATAGCTTTTGTCCCATTATATTTGGTAGACCCTTCTTGAACACTGTTAATGCTAAGATAGACTGCGAAAAGAATGTTGTTACTATTGGTTTGGATGATATGATTCATGAGTTTAATTTCTCTAAATTTAGTAAACAACACCGAGAAGAAGAATTGCCTAGTAAGGATGAAATTATTGGTCTTGCTTCTATTGTCGTACCTCCTAGTGATCCTCTAGAACAATATTTGCTAGACCATGAGAATGATATGTTTATGAATGAAAGAAGGGAAATAGATGAAGTATTCTTTAAACAAGAACCTATTCTGAAACACAATTTTCCTGTTGAAATCCTAGGGGATCCCCCTCCACCTAAGGGTGATCCCGTGTTTGAGCTTAAACCGTTGCCTGATAATCTTAAATATGCTTATCTTGATGAAAAAGAAGATATATCCTTTTATTATTAGTGATAACCTTTCAGAGCATGAAGAAGAAAGATTATTGAAAACTCTGAAGAAGCACCGTGCTGCTATTGGATATACTCTTGATGATCTTAAGGGCATTAGTCCCACTCTATGTCAACATAAAATAAATTTGGAGGCAGACGCCAAACCAGTTTGTGATCCTCAAAGACGTCTGAATCCTAAAATGAAAGAAGTGGTAAGAAAAGAAATACTAAAGCTTCTGGAGGCATGTATAATTTATCCCGTTGCTGATAGTCAGTGGGTAAGTCCTGTCCATTGTGTCCCTTAGAAGGGAGGCATCACTGTTGTTCCTAATGATAAAGATGAATTAACTCCACAAAGAATTATTACAGGTTATAGGATGGTAATTGGTTTTCACAAATTAAATAAGGCTACTAAGAAAGATCATTACCCCTTACCTTTTATTGATCAAATGCTAGAAATATTATGCAAACATACACACTACTACTTTCTAGATGGTTATTCTGGTTTCTCTCAAATACACCGTGGTTTGCTAAAGATCAATCAAAGACTACTTTTACATGCCCTTTTGGTACTTTTTCTTATAGACGTATGGCTTTTGGTTTATGTAATTCACCTGCTACCTTTCAAAGATGCATGATGGCTATATTCTCTGACTTTTGTGAAAAGATTTGTGAGGTTTTCATGGACGCCTTTTCCATCTATGGATCTTCTTTTGATGATTTCTTGAGCAATCTTGATCGAGTTTTGCAGAGATGTGAAGAAACTAATCTTGTCTTGAATTGGGAGAAGTGCCACTTTATGGTTAATGAAGGTATTGTCTTGGGGCATAAAGTTTCTGAAAGAGGTATTGAAGTTGATAAAGCCAAGGTTGATGCTATTGAAAAGATGCCATGTCCCAAGGACATCAAAGGTATAAGAAGTTTCCTCGGTCATGCCGGATTTTATAGGAGGTTCATTAAGGACTTATCAAAAATTTCTCGGCCTGTGACTAATTTATTACAAAAGGATATACTGTTTGTCTTTGATGATGATTGTGTAGAAGCATTTGAAATACTTAAGAAAGCATTAGTCTCTGCACCTATTGTTCAGCCACCTGATTGGAATTTACCCTTTGAAATTATGTGTGATGCTAGTGATTATCTGTAGGTGCCGTTCTAGGGCAAAGAGTTGAGTAGAAATTAAATGTTATCCATTATGCTAGTAAGACTCTAGACAATGCTCAAAGAAATTATGCTACTACTGAAAAAGAACTCTTAGCAGTTGTATTTGCTTGTGATAAGTTCATACCTTATATTGTTGATTCTAAAGTAACTATTCACATTGATCATGCTGCTATTAAATATCTTATGGAGAAGAAAGATACTAAACCTAGACTTATTAGATGGTTTCTCTTGCTACAAGAATTTGATTTGCATATTGTTGATAGAAAAGGAGTTGAGAACTTCGTTGCAGACAACTTATCTAGGTTAGAGAATGTTCTTGATGACCCACTACCTATTGATGATAGCTTTGCTGATGAGCAATTAAATGTCATAAGTACTTCTCGTAGTACTCCTTGGTATGCTGATTATGCTAATTACATTGTTGCTAAATTCATACCACCTAGCTTCACATACCAACAAAAGAAAAAGTTTTTCTATGATTTGAGACATTACTTTTGGGATGACCCACATCTTTATAAAGAAGGAGTAGATGGTGTTATTATACGTTGTGTACCTGAGCATGAACAGGAACAAATCCTACGCAAGTGCCACTCCGAAGCCTATGGAGGACACCACGCGGGAGATAGAACTGCACATAAGGTATTGCGATCCGGTTTTTATCGGCCTACTCTCTTCAAGGATGCCCGTAAGTTCGTCTTGTCTTGTGATGAATGCGAAAGAATTGGTAATATTAGTAGACGTCAAGAAATGCCTATGAATTATTCACTTGTTATTGAACCATTTGATGTTTGGGGCTTTGATTATATGGGACCTTTTCCTGCCTCTAATGGATACACACATATTTTAGTTGTTGTTGATTATGTTACTAAGTGGGTAGAAGCTATTCCAACTAGTAGTGCTGATCATAACACTTCTATTAAAATGCTTAAGGAAGGTATTTTTCCGAGGTTTGGAGTCCCTAGATATTTAATGACTGATGGTGGTTCACACTTTATTCATGGTGCTTTCCGTAAAATGCTTGCTAAGTATGACGTTAATCATAGAATTGCATCTCCTTATCAGCCACAGTCTAGTGGTCAAGTAGAATTGAGCAACAGAGAGCTCAAATTAATTTTGCAAAAGACAGTCAATAGGTCCAGAAAGAATTGGTCTAAGAAACTTGATGATGCATTATGGGCCTATAGAACTGCATATAAAAATCCAATGGGTATGTCTCCATATAAAATGGTCTATGGAAAAGCATGTCACTTACCTCTCGAACTAGAACATAAGGCATATTGGGCTATTAAAGAACTCAACTATGATTTCAAACTTGCCGGTGAGAAGAGGTTATTTGATATTAGCTCACTTGATGAATGGAGAACCCAAGCTTATGAAAATGCCAAGTTGTTTAAAGAAAAAGTTAAAAGATGGCATGACAAAAGGATACAAAAGCGTGAGTTTAATGTAGGTGATTATGTATAGCTATACAACTCTCGTTTAAGATTTTTTGTAGGAAAACTTCTCTCTAAATGGGAAGGCCCCTACGTTATCGAGGAGGTCTATCGTTCCGGTGCCATAAAAATCAACAACTTCGAAGGCACAAATTCGAAGGTGGTGAACGGTCAAAGAATTAAACATTATATCTCAGGTAATCCTATAAATGTTGAAACCAATGTTATTGAAACCGTAACCCCGGAGTGATACATAAGAGACACTTTCCAGAATGTTTCAGACTCCGAAAAGGAATAGGTATGTGGTACGGTGAGTAAACCGACTCCAAAACAAATTTTAAGGCAATATTTCTCTGTTTTGGAATATTTAGAAAAATAGAAAAATAAGTGGTAGTCCGGGAAGGACACGAGGGCCCCACAAGGGTGGAGGGCGCGCCCTACCCCCTGGGCGCCCCCACCTCGTGAGCACCTCGTGTGCCTTCTGGACTCCGTTTTCTTGCACGATACTTATTTTGGTCGGTAAAAATTCATTATATATTCTCCCGAAGGTTTTGACTCCCGTATCACGCAAATCTCCTCTGTTCTTGTTTCGAGCTGTTTTTCTGACAGATCTAGATTATCATGATGTCCCCAAGTGCTTCCAAGGACAAGTTCTTCGAGAAGGTCATCAACCCTTACCTCGCGGAGGTGCTGCGACACCCTCAAACCATTGAGATGCGTGATGGGTTGCTGCAGATCTGCGATGTTGAGGGACCAAAGGGAACCGGAAGCGTGGAGACGAGGCTCGAAGCAATTGAGCAACAAGTTTTCAAGTGCCATGGGATGGTGGAGCGTGGAATCAGTGCTAGCCACACGATGCTCGCGGAGTTCACTAACAACTACAAGCCGGATGCCAAGAACACCGAGGAGGCCATCTTCAAGCTACATGAGAAGATCGAGCACCTCCAAGCCTAAATCTATGACCCGCAAAACCAAAACTGTGAGTATGAATATAGATTAAAAAGGATGAGTTTGGCTGCAGATTTGAGGATTCCGGAGACTCGATCATCCTTCTATGATGGTGAGCCTATGCCTTGGAAGATGGACGACAAGCCCGCATCATCAACAACACCTTCACCTTCTTCACCAACAAAGGAGATATAATCACATGGGTATGGGCATTCCCCTTGGCAGCTACCAAGCTTGGGGGAGGTGCCCCGGTATCGTATCACAATCACAACTCCTATCTTTATCGTTTTCCTTAGTTCGATCCTATTAGTAGTATTTTGATCTAATAAAATAAAAGTTTATGGCATGATCTAGTTTTGAGTTTTGCTTTGTGATCTCTCTATGTAATCCAGTCCGTGAGCTATATAATAAAGATTAGTGTTGAGTCAAGGGCTTGATTTTCTTGCAATGATCTTGGGTGAATAAAAGAAAAGAGAATAAGAATAAAAACAAACAAGAGTTCATATTGATCTTATTGAGAGTAATGACTTCACATAGAAAGAGTATGATGATTAAAAGTTGTTGGGAGTTGGCAGACATAGCTTTGGTCATCGTTGCAATTAATAGGAAGTAATAAGGAAAGAGAGGTTTCACATATAAATATATTATCATTGACATCTTTTATGATTGGGAGCACTCATTAAAATATGACATGCTAAAGAGTTGATGTTGGACAAGGAAGACAACATGATGAGTTATCTTTTCTTATATCTGAGATAAAGTATGTTGTCATGGATCCTCCAACATGTTGAGCTTGCCTTTCCCCCTCTTGCTAGCCAAATTCTCAGCACCAAGTAGAGATACTACTTGTGCTTCCAAATACCCTTAAACCAGTTTTGCCATGAGAGTCCACCATATCTACCTATGGATTGAGCAAGATCCTTCAAGTAAGTTGTCATCGGTGCAAAGCAATAAAAATTGCTCTAAATATGTATGATTGATTGGTGTGGGGGAAATAAGCTTTATACGATCTTGTGATGTGAAAGTAATAAAAGCGACGGACTGCATAATAAAGGTTCACATCACAAGGGGCAATATAAAGTGACGTTCTTTCGCATTGGGATTTTGTGCATCCAACCATAAAAGCGCATGGCAACCTCTGCTTCCCTCTGCGAAGGTCCTATCTTTTATTATTATCTTCTACCTTATGCAAGTGTCATGGTGATCTTCACCTTTCTTTTTTTATCCTTTGGCAAGCACATTATGTTGGAAAGATTCTGATATATGTACCTAATTGGATGTAGGGGAGCATGAGTTATTATTGTTGACATTACCCTTGAGGTAAAAGGTTGTTGGGTGAAACTATAAGCCCCTATCTTTCTCTGTGTCCGACTAAAACTTCATAACCACAAGTATTGCGTGAGTGTTAGCAATTATGAAGGACTAGATGATAGTTGAATATGTGGACTTGCTTTTTAGCTCTGACATAGACTCTTTCCGATGTTATGATAAATTGCAATTGCTTCAATGACTTAGATTATAGTTTGTTGGTTCTCAATAAGGTTTCTGATTCATACTTTTGCATTGTGAATAGATCATTACTTGAGTACAAGAAATCATATGACAAAAATCTATATATGTTGTTGTTATAAGAATAATCATGATGCCTTCATGTCCGTATTTTATTTTTATCGACACCTCTGCCTCTAAACATGAGGACATATTTATCGTTATCGGCTTTCGCTTGAGGACAAGCGAGGTCTAAGCTTGGGGGAGTTGATACGTCCATTTTTCATCATGCTTTTATATCGGTATTTATTGCATTATGGGTTGTTACTTCACATTATGTCACAATACTTATGGCTATTCTCTCTTATTTTACAAGGTTTACATAAGGAGGGAGAATGGCATTTGGAATGCAATTTGGAAAAGGAGCAAATATTAGAGACCTATTACGCACAACTCCAAAAGTCCTGAAACTCCATGGAATATCTTATAATAAATAATAAAATCCTCACCAAAGATGAAGACCGGGGGCCCACATCACATCCACGAGGTGGGGCGCCCCAGGCGCGCCCCTACCTCGTGGGCCCCCTGGTGGCTCTCTGATGCCCATCTTCTGCTATATGAAGTCTTTCGTCGAGGAAAAAAATAAGAAGCAACCTTTCGGGACGAGACTCCACCGCCACGAGGCGGAACCTTGACGGAACCAATCTAGGGCTCCGACAGAGCTGTTCTGCCGGGGACACTTCCCTTCGGGAGGGGGAAATCATCGCCATCGTCATCACCAACGCTCCTCTCATCGGGAGAGGGCAGTCTCCATCAACATCTTCACCAAAGACCATCTCATCTCAAAACCCTAGTACATCTCTTGTATCCAATTCTTGTCTCCAAGTCCGGGATTGTTGCTAGTAGGTTGCTAGTAGTGTTGATTACTCCTTGTAGTTGATGCTAGTTGGTTTATTTGGTGGAAGATCATATGTTCAGATCCTTTATGCATATTATTACCCCTCTGATTATGAACATGAATATGCTTTGTGAGTAGTTATGTTTGTTCCTGAGGACAAGGGAGAAGTCTTGCTATTAGTAGTCATGTGAATTTGGTATTCGTTCGATATTTTGATGAGATGGATGTTGTCTAGCCTCTAGTGGGGTTATGTGAACGTCTACTACATAACACTTCACCATTATTTGGGCCTAGAGGAAGGCATTGGGAAGTAATAAGTAGATGATGGGTTGCTAGAGTGACAGAAGCTTAAACCCTAGTTTATGCGTTGCTTCGTAAGGGGCTGATTTGGATCCATATGTTTCATGCTATGGTTAGGTTTACCTTAATACTTTTGTTGTAGTTGCGGATGCTTGCAATAGAGGTTAATTATAAGTGGAATTCTTTTTCAAGTAAGAACAACACCCAAGCACCGGTCCACCCACATATCAAATTATCAAAGTACCGAACGCGAATCATATGAACGTGGTGAAAACTAGCTTGACGATATTCCCATGTGTCCTCAGGAGCGCCTTTCCTTATATAAGAGTTTGTCCGGGCTTGTCCTTTGCTATAAAAAGGATTGGGCCATCTTGCTGCACTTTATTTACTTTTGTTACTTGTTGCTCGTTACAATTTATCTTATCACAAAACTATCTGTTACCACTTATTTCAGTACTTGCAGAGAATACCTTGCTGAAAACCGCTTATCATTTCCTTCTGCTCCTCGTTGGGTTCAACACTCTTACTTATCGAAAGGACTATGATAGATCCCCTATACTTGTGGGTCATCAGAAAACAAGTGCATTAATTGAGTGTTTTTGCAAACTACAAAAATTATTCCACCACTCATCATCTACGTTGGTTGATGAGATTTTTGAATTGAGCCCTATAAACCGGATTGGTGGTAGTACTAGTACTCCTACATTAATGGCGCCGGGTGCCTTGGCCAATGTTTCATCTTGTTGGACAGGATGCATCGGTGCTTACATGGGGCGCTAAGCACATTAAAAACTTTAGCAACTAAAGATCCCATTGCTTACATGTACAGGTGCTTAACTTGTTGGTGCTAAGCATCCTTTATTTAATGATTTTGTAACTAATTTTCTTCATGCGTTGGTGGGATTCTTCCATTTAAGTATTTTGTCTAGGTTCTCGCGCTTAGTACTGGGGTCACCACACTTATCTCTCCTCTTAATTACCTTGCCACATTAGACTTTTTGCCTACATGGCAGCCTTAGCACCTATACAAGGTGGAGCATTGGGAGGGGCCCGAGCGTACAGGCATAGGGATAATGTAGATAGGAAGTCTTCGCGATCCATTATTCCCCATATCGGTCAGAGAGAACTATTCAACTAGTCTTCGCAGTGAAGTGACAATACACGTTGCAGCAGATGGGACACTTGATTAATAAGCTGAACCAGCGTGTTGGTGTTACTAAATCAGCCTTACCCAGTAATGCCATCATGTTTGCCAGTGGAGCACGCTTCCGCAAATACGACTACGCACCTCTCTCCTCCATTAACTGACATATGGGCCCTCTTGAAGTAGACCCACATGTCATCGGCGTAACTATTTACACTCCGGAGGACGGTATATCCTGGTAGTAGTGCTAGTAGATTTGAGATTTAATGCCCTTTCTTCCCCACCTTTCACTCTTCTTCCTCCTCTCTTCTTCTTCCTCCTCTCTTCCCCATCGTCGGCCGCACACCATTTCCCCGCTCCTTTGCTTTCGCCCTTGCGCCATCTTCCTTGGTAGCTTCATGGCGTACCATATCCTAAACTCCTTTGCTCGGCCACACACGCCATCTTCTTCGCTCGCCCGAATCCACTTCCCCGCTGGCTCGCAGGCATCAAAAACCCCAGTCACTCAGCGCCCTAAAAAACCCTATGGCAGAACCGACTGACACGCAGAGCCGCGATTGGAATTCCCTCCCCGATGTTCTCTTGGAGCAGATCTGTAATCGTATAGACCTGCTCATCACCATCTGTCTGGCCGCATGCTCGATGTCTTTGTACCGTCTACTCATCTGCAACCGGTCGGCTCTTTTCAAGACACCCTGCTTGCTGATGCCTGATCCTCGCAGGTGGCCTAGACACTGACTTGACGATCCTACGGAGGTTGTCGTGGTGCCCCTCGACATGCTACCACTACCCGTCCACCTGTCCTTCATGCGTGGCCACTACTGGGCGGGCATGAAGGCCAACTGGATCGCCCTCATCCACCAATCCAGCAGTCCATGGCGTCTCGTGGATATCTACACCCAGTGAGAGATCACCCTTCCATCATTGGATACCGCCGCCATTGAGCCTCGCGGCCCGCCGGACACTCCTGCCTACTACGCACAAGACGCGTCGAGCTTTTGGCTCGACCTCACATTTCTTGAAGGTTGTAACTGTGAAGTGCCCACACCATCACAAGACTACATGGATTACAAGCTCATTGTCGTGATCAACATGGGAATATTCTATCTTGAATCCGGTAGACATACATGGTTATGGCTCATCGTCGATCCTCTTCACCCAACATTTACATGCGATGCTATAGTGCACGATGGCATCGTTTATGCTGATTGACGCATGATTGGCTGCCTATCTTTGGTGGAATCTATTGTCGTGTAATTGTTCTATCTCATCTCATCTTTAGCTTAAGAATACATTTGCTGTTCATTGTTACAAATTTAGAATATATAGTATGTCTATAACCACATCATTGCTATATGTTCATCTCATTTCCTAGATTTTTATGACCACACATGCTACTATTAGAGTTGGTATGAGAACAATTGACATCTAATGATTGTTAGAATAGATATTATGAGTATAACCTCATGATTGCTATATGTTACTCTCATTTCCAGGATTTTTATAACAACGCATGTTATTGCTTAGAGTTGATATGATAACTGTAGTAACTACTACGGTAGAATATGAGTAGGCCCTGTCATATCTGTTTTCCTCTCATTGTTACATGATGTTTTCACCATGATATATTTCTAGACTCGCAATGTGCCCGTGCGTTGCAACGGATCCAAAATACAATAATACATGTTCACAAACTTGAAAGCAAAACACTATAGTTTGGTGTATATATCACTAAAAATATACTCGTATTAGGTTTCACTCAAAATATATTCCTTGTGGCTGTTTTGATGAGGTGGGGGATGTGGTTGGTTTCAAGATACTAAGGGGTTTCTGCAAATTGGAGCAGAGGAGTGGGGTCTTGTTGCAAAAATGCCATGACTTACATCATAGTCGTTAGATGCAGATCTGATGGTCAGAAATGACGGATCGCAGACACACCATCATCACCAACTGAGTCTTTTATAGGATTAGAGAATATGAAAGCCATTGGCTTATTTTTTTTAACTTGGGTATGATTATGACCACGACATTGCAATTCTCTGTCTATGATATGTGTCACTATTATAATAATCTTAATTCCACACATACTCTGAACACGATTGTTTATTTTTATCCTTTTGTTCTCCAATTTGAATTGTTGCAACAGACGCAAATGCGCTGGCCTTCATGATTCCAAGACCTGGAATCATACCAGCCGATGGGTGGTGGTTTATCGCTCGTTCAGCTGACGGCGGTCATTTGATGCTCATTTGCACATACCAAATTGACCAAACCATTTCATCAAACCACATGCAGTACAATGCCTGGGGCGTTCATGGCATTGATGGCTATGACTGCTTCGTGTTCAAGAAAGATCCCAGCTCCGTTGGGCCAGGCGTATTCAATTGGAGGCGGGTTTACAGCCTCGGCAACCACTCCATGTTCCTCGGGATCAATTATCCGATCATCTAACCAATCATCGATCATATCACCGGTGATGATTACCGTGCTATGAAATTTCCATTCGCCAGGGGGAACTGTGTTTACACATCATACCATGGGTTTCATGAATCACCATATCCAGAGATCCGTCGACATAGCTTGTTGCCAGATTATCTTCAGTGTGTGAAAGGCATCAAGCTTCCATGCGATGGATGGCTTTTGCAAACCCAACATGCGGCGATGTGGTTCATGCCAACAGCAAATATGCACAACTTGATTTGTACTGATATCTAGACTAAGCCATGTATCCTGTTGTTGTAGCATGACCCTCTCTTGTTGGATATTATATAATGTTGTTAGTTTGAAGCACTCGCCTGGTTTGAAGGATAGATACCTTGATGGGATCAAGTGCATCCTAACCCACCTGCGTAGGATGTACTGATAATGATGAGGGAGATGTTGTGCAGAAGCCATATATATATATATATATATATATATATATATATATATATATATCAATTAGGCTCCAAGTGTGTAATTTTTGGTGAAAGTGTTGTCCACTGGGAATTATATTTTGTATTACTCATGTAGCCTACAAAGTGCATCGCATGACCTTGTAACTTCTTACCCCATTTCTAAATTTGTACTAGTCCTCTATACCATATATTGCGCTACTCATACTACTACCTTCGTCCTAGTTTACTGGTCCCCTTCGTAATTTGTGTCAAATTTTGACCATAAATTTCACTAACTAAATGTTAATGCATGTCACAAAAAATTATATCATTTTATTCGTATTTGAACATAGTTTCCAATGGAATAATTTTTGGTGACATGCATTGACATTTTTTAGTTAAACCTATGGTTAAAATGTGACACTAAATATGACTAGTAAGTAGTACAATAGCTGTACTAGTATACGTCGGTCAAATTATTCATCATGTCCTCACATTGAATTGACGTGACAACACGCTGCGCGTGAGGTGACACAAGAATCTCGGCGGCGTGTTCGGGTATTGTGGACTTTAGATGTGGAGTACTACCACTTATCTGTTGAAATCTTTCATCATTCACTTAAAACAGTCGATTTGGTCATACATTGAGTACCATATAAGTGGAATTAACCGATGCAGCTCCAAGAAGGATTTGCCGGTGCTGCCGGCTGGCGTCAAGTTCGATCCCATGGATCAGTTGCTGATCGAGCACCTTGAGGCCAAAGTGAGTGCTGACAGCGTGAGATCTCACCCTCTCATCGATTTGTTCATACCAACCATCGACAGCGAGCACGACATATGCTACACCCATCCTAAGAAACTTCCAGGTAAGACACCGATCGGCCGTCTACTTGCACAAACATATTCCTTTGTTTATAGCTCTATTTTTCTTTTTATACGCGGACCTAGTGAAGAAATTACAATTTGACAGTTAATAAAAAGTGAAACAAGTGACTGCAACATGCCAAATATTTTATGAAAATGCCAACTACGTACACTAAAACTTGTATTCGACAATACTGCACGTATCACACTGAGTGGCCTAAGCAATCATTTCTTCCAGTGCAATTCCAGGGCATTCAAAAGGGCACGTGGACGCGTCGCAAGATACAGTCGGAGTGCAGCATGCACCGATGTGGCACAAGACCTGCAATACCTTGCCGGTGATGGTCAATGGCTGGTAGACGGACAACAAAAAGGTTCTGGTGCTGCACACCAACAAGAACTTCGACCATTCCCGCAAAAAAAATAAAAAATATAAAAAAAGAACTTCGACCAGTAGAGGACCAACTGGGTGATGCACCAGTACCACCTCGGGGACCTAGAGCAAGAGAAGGAGCGGGAGCGGGTCTTCTGCAAGATTTTCTACCAGACGAACACTAGGGCCAGGAATAAAAAGATTATAAGTTAGTTTGGTATTGGTACTTGTACTACCTTGTCGTCCGCAAGTTGGTATTGCTGTTAACAATCTTTCAGTATGAACTTGGCATTTGCTTCCAACCATCATGTCGAGGGTCGACGTGGATATAAAGCTGAATCATTTGTTTCGAAACGAATTTTCAGGCACCTAATTTTTATTTGATGGGTAGCATAAGCACCTCCTGTTCGAATTCCCAGTTCTTCAAATTTTTTGAAACAAGTGCATGCACTTATTATCACGATGAAAAAACAATATACCTGCTGCATCCCAGTTATCAGTCTATACTTGAAGAATTCTCTCGTTTATTTAGCAGGTATATTGTTTTTTCAGGTCGAGCAAGTTTCAACTCGGTTGTAGACTGCCCAGGCTTGGTTTTGTTTTTAACAGGCCTAGCCCATGACGACAATGGGGCACAAAGATCCATCAGGTATCTACTGGCATCTGGCCCGCCAGCGTTAGTTATATTTTGTCTTACAACATCTGCAGACAGTTTTTTTACTGAATCAAACACACAACCCAGTTCTATTTTCCTCTTGAAACTCCATGTCCTACTTCCGTTTTCTAATCTCTACCTATAGTTTTACTAGTTCATATACACGTACCATTATATTGAAAATGCATAAAGTTCCCTTTTCATATTTACATCCTTATTTTTGTTGTTGTTTTCCCTCCCAGCGCTGATTTTTTTACCACTGGTTTTCCCTTAAACCAAGTAAATTGTCCCACGTCTTGTTTGCTTACAAAAACAAAACGATTTTTTTGGCAAATCAATAAGTTCTTAAAAAATGTTTATCATTTCAGGATTACAACAGTTCGGACTCCACCGAAATATGCAAAATAAGGTTGAACTTTTTGACTGTGGTCCTGGGCAGAAAATGGGCTGTAATAAATTACTTAAGAATTAGCAAATGGGCTGCAAATTATTAAAAAATAGCAAATGGGCTCTATGTTGTCTGCCACAGATTTGGAGGATGACTTGTGGGCCTACTAAGTTCATGCGTACACAAGGTTTCTCAAAAAAAACTTAGCCAAATATCGACTCTACCAGCATCAGACCGTTAGATGTCAATCTAACGGCAATCGTGCTTCTTCAGTCTCTGATCTTCCTACTCCAGCCACCCAAACCAGCGCCAGTGAACCGCTGCTCCCGCCTCCGTGGCCGGGTCTTTGCCGGGTAGGCCTCACGGCCCCACCATACTCGCATCCTGGCCTAGCTATCCTCTACTCACCCACACCTTACATTATTTTCCGTGACGGCAGTAACGATCAACCCTCGTACTCCCCACCGCGTGGGCAGCCACTGCCGTGTCTTCCCCGGCTCCGCGTCGTTCCCTTCGTAGGCCTCGCCCTCGTCCATCACCCTAGTGCTCTCGGCATGGTGTGGTCAACGAACGACATCCATCGGAAGTGGACTATACATGGAGACGCTGACAGCTGGGTCCATGGCCGCACAGAAGGAGATGCCTCCTTATTACGCGCAAAATAATGATTCCTCCACCTGACATCTGGGACCAACCGAAAGGGCCTCTGTATTTCATGAAAAAAACGTTCCAGCCACTGACAGCTCTGACCCACCAGCTATATCTTCGCACGCAAGGAAGTGCTTCCTTATTACGCACAAAAAATGAATACTCCCCCGCTAGCTAGGACCCAGCATAATGGGAGGCTGACTTGTGGGCCTGCTAAGTTGACAGGGACGGAGAGCTTTGTCAACTTAGTCAATATGAACGATTCTAGCTCCAGTGACCGTACGATGTCCATCCAATGGCCGTAGTGCTTCTTCAACCTCTAGTCTTCTTACTCCAGCCGCCCAAACAAGTGTCAGCCGTGCCGCCTTGCTGCTCTCGCCTCCGTGGTCGGGTCTTGCCACCGCTGGCCATGCCATCCCTCTATACTCACCCACAACTCCTATTATTCTCCGGCGACGGCAGCCTCACACCGCAGCCGAAGCAGTCAACCCACGTACTCCCCTCCATGTGGGCATCCACTGTCGCGTCTTCCCCGGCTGCGCATCGTCCCCTTCCTAGGCCTCGCCGTCATGCACCGCCCTGGTGCTCTCGGTGCGGCGTGGTCAATGTGGTCAACGAACGACTTCCATCGGAGGAGTACTATACGTGGAGAGGCTGACAGCTGGGTCCACGGTCGCAGCAAGGAAGTACCTCCTTATTACGCGCAAAATAATGATTCCTCCACCTGACAGCAGGGACCCACCGGATGGGCCACCGTATTTCGCGAAAAAAGACGTCCCCCCTGACTGCTGGGACACACCAGCTACATCTTCGCTTGCAAGGAAGTGTGTTCATATTACGGGCAAAAAAATGATTCGCCCCCTAACTGCTGGGACCCACTAGCTACATCTTCACACGCAAGAAAGTGCCTGACAGTCGGGACCCACCTGGTCGAAGCGTACATAGCATTGTCATTCTGGTCGTGAACGTGTACGTACATACTGGTCGATGTAGAGGCGCGCACGTGTCGTAGTAGAGGCGCGCACGTAGCATGTACAGTGCATTACAGCGGTGGTGCAAGAAAGAAAATCTTGCCGCGTCACGTACATGCGGCGGGGTCTCGAACGCTTACCGGCGCTGCGTATGGCGGGGCTCGTGTACATGGCTGGGTCGGAATGGAGAAGCTTCGTCATCGTCGTGTTCATGAGGAGGCAACCGGCTGGGTCGGAACGGAATGCGTCTCGTGTTCATCGGGAGCCAACCAGCTTGGACGGAACAGCCGATGGAAACGAGGCCTGGCGTATCGCGGAATGGAGGAAACGGCCTTGTGTTCGACCGGCCACGGTTGAAACGGGATCCTGTTCATTGGGAGGGGTCTAGCATACCGCAAAATGGTCGAAACGGGGTCCTGTTGATCGGGAGGGGTGTGGCGTACCACAAAATGGAGGAAACAGACTTGAGTTGGAGCGCTACGGTCGAAACGGGGGTCCTGTTCATCGGGAGGGGTGTGGCATACCGCAAAACGGGACTCCACGGGATACTGTTCATCTCCACCGTCGACTGCCTCCACGGGCTACTGTTCATCCACCGTCGACTGCCTCCACGGGCTCCTGTTCATCCACCGTCGACCTCCTCCAGCCTCCACCTGCGACTGTTCATCCACGGGCTCCTGTTCATCCAGCCTCCACCGGTCCTCCACCGGCTACTGTTCAGCCAACCCTCTCCACGGGGTCCTGTTCAACCACTCCTCCATGGGCTACTGTTCATCCAGCCCTCCACCGGCTACTATTCAACCAGCCCTCCACCGGCTACTGTTCAACCAGCCCTCCACGGGGTTTTGTTCATCCAGCCCTCCAAGGGGTCCTGTTCATCCACCGGCTCGATCGATCGGGGTACTGTTCATCCAGCGGCAACGACCTATACTACCATGGGGTCCTGTTCATCCAACCCCCCACCGGGAACTGTTCATTCAAACCCCCTCAACAACGCTCACTGTTCATCAAGGGAAGGAGGCTGCAGTGTTCGATCGGCTTCAGTTAGCAACAGTAGCGAAGGAATCACTCGGGTTCAGTTAACAGCAAGGGATCGATTGATCGCTCGGGTTCAGTAATGCGTAGCCTACAGTGCAATCGCTCGGGTTCAGTTAGAGCCCAACGTCTCGCACACACGCGCGTACGTACAAGAGAAACGCGCATCGCTCGGCCCCCGACCACCCACCGTAACTGGGAACTCCACGCCCTCGCTTCTACCACGGTTTTTTCCGTCATGGACGGCCCAAAGAATGTCATGCAGCTGCGTCTCCGGCCCACCCAGGACAAAAAACCCATTTTCTGTCATGATTTTTTGTCATAGAAGTAGGACCCCACCACATCTATGATGGTACCGGGTTTTGTCACAATTATCGTCATAGAAGTGTCATAAGTATGACAGAAATTATTTTCGTTCGGCCCAAAATGTCATGGACGTGTCTATTTTTTGTAGTGCTGCTTGCTGCTGAAAGGAGGGATTATGAGATGAGTATGGATTATCTCCCTCACTTCTATTACAATACCTAGATCTATGTAATATGCTTATCTAGGGGCGCTAAACAATAACGCTTGTTGGGACGCAACCCAATTTTTATTTTTGTGTTTTTTGTTTTTGCTTCTATTTTTCAATAAATACACATTATTACTTCTACAGTAATTGTGTTCTAGTGTTTTAGTTAGTGTTTGTGCCATGTAAGACCTTTGGGATGGTCATGGTGCTAGTTGATTTGATTCTGCTATAAATAGAAACTTTTGAGCCCAGTAACAGAATTGATCTGACCTACTAGAGCGACGAAAAATTCTGACTTTTTTCCACTTTATTTATATACAAATTTCCTAGATTTTCCTAACTTTTCCGAATTTTTGGAGTTACATAAGTTTACAAAGTTTCCATATTACTACAGACGGTTCTGTTTTTGACAAATTATGTCTTCTTTGTGTTGTTTGCTTATTTTCATGATTCTATGGGTAGTATCGGTGGGTATGAACCATGGAGAAGTTGGAATACAGTAGATATAACACCAATATAAAATTAGAATGAGTTCACAAAAGTATCTAAAGTGGTGATTTATTTTATTATACTAATAGAGCTTACGACTTTTCAGTTGAGTTTTGTGTTGTGAAGTTTGCAAGTTTTGGGTAAAGTTTTGAGGGACAACGGAATAAGGAGTGGCAAGAGCCTAAGCTTGGGGATGCCCAAGGCACCCCAAGGTAATATTCAAGGACAACCAAGCATCTAAGCTTGGGGATGCCCCGGATGGCATCCCCTCTTTTGTCTTCAATCCATCGGTAAATTTACTTGAGGCTATATTTTTTTTCACCACATGATATGTATTTTGCTTGGAGGGTCTTGTATGATATGAGTTTTTGCTTTTTAGTTTGCCACAATCATCCTTGCTGTACACACCTTTTGAGAGGGACACACATTAATCATGAAATTTATTAGAATACTCTATGTGCTCCACTTATATATTTTGAGCTAGGTAGTTGCTCTAGTACTTCACTTATATCTTTTTAGAGCAAGGCGGTGGTTTTATTTTGTAGAAATTGATGAACGGTAATATTCTTAGGTTATGAATTTAGTCCTAATATGATGGGCATCCAAGAGGGATATACTAAAAACTTTCATATAAGAGCATTGAATATATGAGAAAGTTTGATTCCTTTCATTTGTTTTGAGATATAAAGATGGTGATATTAGAGTCATGCTAGCGAGTAATTGTGGATTGGTAGAAATACTTGTGTTAAAGTTTGTGATTCCCGTAGCATGCACATATGGTGAACTATTATGTGATGAAGTCGGAGCATGATTTATTTTTTGATTGTCTTCCTTGTGAGTGGCAGTCGGGGACGAGCGATGGTATTTTCCTAATCCTACCAATCTATCCCCCTAGGAGCATGAGTATTAGTACCTTGATTTGATGGATAATATTTTTTTTGCAATAAGTATGTGAGTTCTTTATGACTAATGTAGAGTCCATGGATTATACGCACTCTCACCCTTCCACCATTGCTAGCCTCTCTAGTACCACGCAACTTTTGCCGGTGCATTAAACCCACCATATAGCCTTCCTCAAAACAACCACCATACCTACCTATTATGGCATTTCCATATCCATTCCTAGATATATTGCCATGCAACTCCCATCGTCCCGTTTATTATGACACGCACCATCATTGTCATATTGCTTTGTATGATCGTAAGATAGCTAGCATGATGTTTTAATGGGTTGTATGTTTTTTGATATCTTCGTTATGCTAGATCATTGCACATCCCAGTACACCGCCAGAGGCATTCATATATAGCCATATCTTTGTTCTAGTATCGAGTTGTAATTCTTGAGTTATAAATAAATAAAAGTGTGATGATCATCATTATTAGAGCATTGTCCCATGTGACGAAAGGATGATGGAAGCTATGATTCCCTCACAAGTTGGGATGAATCTCCGGACTTAAAAAAAGAGGCCAAAGAGCCCAAACAAAAAAATGAGAGAAAAGAGAGAAGGGACAATGTTACTATCCTTTTTCCACACTTGTGCTTCAAAGTAGCACCATGTTCTTCATGATAGACAGTTTCCTATGTTGTCACTTTCATATACTAGTGGGCTTTTTTCATTATATAACTTGGCTTGTATATTCCAATGATGGGCTTCCTCAAAGTGCCCTAGGTCTTCATGAGCAAGCAAGTTGGATGCACACCCACTTAGTTTCTTTTTAAGCTTTCACACACTTATAACTCTAGTGCATCCGTTGCATGGCAATCCCTACTCACTTGCATCGATATCGATCGATGGGCATCTCCATAGGCCATTGATTTGTCAAGTTGATGTGAGACCTTCTCCTTCTTGTATTCTCCTCACAACCACTATATCCTATTCCAGCTATAGTGCTATATCCATGGCTCGCGCTCATGTATTGCGTGAAAGTTGAAAAATCATGAGAACCTTAATGAAACAATTGATTGGATTGCAACGGGGGTTGTGCATGATGAAATATTTTGTGTGATGAAGATAGAGCATAGCCAGACTAGATGATTTTGTAGGGATAACTTTCTTTGTCCATGTTATTTTGAGAAGACATGATTTCTTTATAAGTATGCTTGAAGTATTATTGTTTTTATGTCAATATTAAACTTTTGTTTTGAATCTTATGGATCTGAAAATTCATGCCACAATAAAGAAAATTGCATTGATAAATATATTAGGTAGCATTCACATCAAAAATTCTATTTTTACCATTTACCTACTCAAGGACTGATGCCTGCTAGACTACGTCGGTATTTCCCCAAAGAAGAAGGGATGATGCTGTACAACAACGACAGGTATTTCCCTCGGTGATGAGACCAAGGTTAAAAAACCGGTAGGAGAACCAAGCAACAATACGTAAACAGCACCTGCACACAAATAACAAATACTCGCAACCCGACATGTTAAAGGGGTTGTCAATCCCTTTCGGGTAACAGCGCCAGAAATTGGCAAACGGACGTGAGAAAGTTGTAATAATTTGATAGATAGATCTCGCGGGAACGCGAGAAAAAATAAATTGCAGCAAGGTATTTTTGTATTTTTGGTCTAATAGATCTGAAAATAAAAGCAAATAAAAATAGTTCACAAAGGCAAATATAATGAGAAAGTGACCCGGGGGCCGTAGATTTAACTAGTGGCTTCTCTCGAGAAAAATAGCAAACGGTGGGTAAACGAATTATTGTTGGGCAATTGATAGAACTTCAAATAATCATGAAGATATCCACACAATGATCATTATATAGGCATCACGTCCAATATTAGTAGACCGACTCCTGCCTGCATCTACTACTATTACTCCACACATCGACCGCCATCCAGCATGCATCTAGTGTATTAAGTTCATGGAAAAACAGAGTAATGCAATAAGAATGATGATATGATGTAGACAAGTTCTATTTATGTAGAAATAGACCCCATCTTGTTATCCTTAATAGCAACGATACATACGTGTCGGTTCCCCTTTTGTCACTAGGATCAAGCACTGTAAGATCAAACCCATCACAAAGCACCTCTTCCCATTGCAAGATAAATAGATCAAGTTGGCCAAACAAAACCCAAATATCGGAGAATAAATACGAGGCTATAAGCAATCATGCGTATAAGAGATCAAAGAAGACTCAAATAACTTCCATGGATAAAAAGATAGATCTGATGATAAACTCAAAGTTCATCCGATCCCAACAAACACATCGCAAAAAGAGTTACATCATATGGATCTCCAAGAGACCATTGTATTGAGAATCAAAAGAGAGAGGAAGCCATCTAGCTACTAACTACGAACTCGTAGGTCTACAAAGAACTACTCACGCATCATCGAAGAGGCACCAATGGATATGATGAACCCCTCCGTGATGGTGTCTAGATTGGATCTGGTGGTTCTGGATCTTGCGGCAGCTAGAATTGATTTTCTTAGAATCCCCTAGGGTTTCTGGAATTTGGGGGTATTTATAGAGTAAAGAGGCGGTTTGGGAGGCACCCGAGGTGGGCACAACCCACCAGGACGCGCCTGGGCCTCCAGGCGCACCCTGGTGGGTTGTGCTTGATGACCCACAAGTATATGGGATCAATTGTAGCTCTTTTCGATAAGTAAGAGTGTCGAACCCAACAAGGAGCAGAAGGAAATGTCAAGTGGTTTTCAGCAAGGTAATGTCTGCAAGTGTTGAAATTGTAAGCAACAGAGTAGTTTTATAGCAAGATAATTTGTAACGAGCAAGTAGTAACAAAAGTGCATCAAGATAGCCCAATCCTTTTGAGGCAAAGGAGATGCCAAAACGGTCTCTTATAATAAGCAAAGTGTTCTTGAGGGTACATGGGAATTCCATCTAGTCATTTTCATCATGTTGGTTCGATTTGTGTTTGCTACTTTGATAATTTGATATGTGGGTGGACCGGTGCTTAGGTGTTGTTCTTACTTGAACAAACCTCCTACTTATGATTAACCCTCCCGCAAGAATCGCAACTATGAGAAAAGTATTAAGAATAAATTCTAACCATAGCATTAAACTTTTGGATCCAATCGGTCCCTTACGGAATAGCGCATAAACTAGGGTTTAAGCTTTTGTCACTCTCGCAACCCATTATCTAATAACTACTCCACAATACATTCCCTTAGGCCCAAATATGGTTAAGTGTCATGTAGTCGACGTTCACATGACACCACTAAGGGAATCACAACATACATACCATAAAAATATCGAACACATATCAAGTTCACATGATTACTTGCAACATGATTTCTCCCGTGACCTCAAGAACAAAAGTAACTACTCACAAATGATAATCAAGCTCAAGATCAGAGGGGTATTAAATAGCATATTAGATCTGAACATATAATCTTCCACCAAATAAACCATATAGTAATCAACTACAAGATGTAATCAACACTACTAGTCACCCACAAGCACCAATCTATAGTTCCGATAACGAGATTGAACACAAGAGATGAACTAGGGTTTGAGATGAGATGGTGTTGTTGAATATGTTGATGGAGATTGCCCTCCCCAAGATGGGAGAGTTGTTGGTGATGATGATGACGATGATTTCCCCTCTAGGAGGGAAGTTCCCCCGATGGAATCGCTCCACCGGAGGGCAAACATGCTCCTGCCCAAGTTCACCTTGAGACGGATACGCTCCGTCCTGAAAGTCCTCTTCTTATTTTTTATAGGTCAAAATGACTTATATACCAGAAGATGGGCACCGGAGGTGGGCCTGGGTGAGCACAACCCACCAGGGCGCGCCTGGGATCCCTGGCACGCCCAGGTGGGTTGTGCCCACCTGGTGGGGCCCCTCTGGTACTTATTGGCTCCAATATTCTTCATATATTCCATAAACATTCTCCGTAAATTTTCAGCTTGTTTGGAGTTATGCAAAATAGGTACCCTGACGTAGCTTTTCAAGGTCCATATTTCCAGCTGCCGGAATTCTCCCTCTTTATGTGTACCCTGCATATTATGAGAGAAAAGGCATTAGAATTACTCCAAAAGCATTATTATGCATAAAAACATCATAAATAATAGTAGGAAAACATGATGCAAAATGGACGTATCAGTGATCCCCTCGGAGCACCCCCTAGGTGCTTCTTCGGCCCACTAGATGTCTTCTGGTCCATAAAAAATCCACAAAAAGTTTCGCTGCGTTTGGACTCCATATGGTATTGATTTCCTGCGATGTAAAAAACATGCAAAAAACAACAACTGGCCCTTGGCACTATGTCAATAGGTTAGTCCCAAAAAATGATATAAAATGACTATGAAATGATTATAAAACATCCAAGAATGGTAATATAATAGCATGGAACAATAAAAAAATTATAGATACATTGGAGACGTATCAGCATCCTACAGTAGTGATTGGCTGGACCGTGTGTCCAAAATGGTCATTTCCCACCAGGGAAGGCTGCCACTATAAATAGCCATCCCGCGCCGCTTTGTTCGGCGGCTGCTTCGTTTGACTTTGAGAAGATTGTTGAGCAACCCCCCTCTCTGAGCGATTTGAGTTTAAAATCCACCGAGAGAAAAACCCCTAGAGCCGAAGAATTAGATAGTGGTTTATCATCACTCGAATCTAAGTCCAGCACGCTCCGCCTATTACTCTTGAGAGCTGCAAACTCTCTAGACAGTTAGGTGTCAATTTCTTCAGAGACCAAGTGTGATTGTGGTTCTCGAATAAGAAGTCTATAAAGGTTTGGAGATCGCCTCAAGTATCTACCACGAGTAACCGTCATTGGTTGACGAACCAACTGTCGAGGAGAATAGGGTGAAGAGAGTTTATCTTCCGTGTTAAGTCACAACCCCTCCAACCAAATGTAGCCCTTGTGCAGAAGGACGAACTGGTTGAACAAATACCCTGTCGCCATCGAGCATCAATGGTTACCTCTTGTGACGCCCGGATAATTAGGCTACAGTAATCCCACGTTAATGATGCCATGTCACCTTTGTTACTGTTGTTAATCTACCGATGATTCAATCCCGTTCGAATTCAAAATTAAAATAAAAACAAACAACAAAAGTTTTCAAGCGCAAAAAAAACTAAAATGTTCACAATATTGCAAAAATTACCAAATTTTTTATAAAAATAAAACCAACACTTTAGAAACTCCAAAAATGCCCCTAGGAATTAAAACAGTGGACCAACAACACATCACTTGGCCTTTTCGCTTTCTAAAAATAATTAAACCTTTTCAAAAGACCTTCAACCTTTTGTGGCATTGCTATATAATGCAATAATGTTCATGTGACAAGCTACATGATTTACAAAAGTCCTTTGGTGCTTAAGCAATTAACAAACCAGAGTAAAAGTAAAATAAAAACTATAGAAAAGGAAAGAGAAAATCAAAGACAAACCACCCTCTGACCGGGCCTTGGCCTGGGCTTGGTCAAGGAGCTCGGCCCAGCCCCCCACTCCCGCACTTCGGCCTACTAGGCCTCCTCCCCTCCCGTGACCTAGCGCCACCCCCCCCACTACTCCCACTCGCCCCACTCCTCTCTCCCCCTCCCCACGACCCCACGCCCCTCTTCCCTTCCCCGATCCAGATCGGGATCGGGGGGACGAACCTCCCCACGGCGCTCGGACCCCGTCGCCTCGTCCTCGCCACCCAGCGGCGCCGAGCACCGCCACCCCCTCGCCTTCTCCTCGACGGACCCCCGCCCGACGCCGCCACCCGTCGCCTCCATCTCGCTTCGTCTGTCGCCACGCCGCCATGCCGCCTGGAACGCCGCTTCGCCGGCCGCCTCCTCATCTCCTCCCCGCCGCCCGACGTGCTCGACGCCGGCCCAGCATCGCCACGCACCGTCGTCTGACCCTGCCGGAACGCCTCCTCGACTCCACCGCTCCCCGCCGTCGCGTTCGCCCTGCATCGGGCCTTCCCTACAACGCGGGTGAGGAACCCCACCGGCCTCCTCCCTCTCTCTGCTCACGGCACGTGCCATGCCCGCCTGGCCCGGCCACCATGGCCCTGTCTCACAGATATGAAGCTCCGCTCGTCGGGTCGCACCAGCTACCGCGTGTGCCCCCACCGCATCCTCCCTAGCGCGCCTCCTCGACCGGCTCCTCCTGCCGGCGGATCCCGGCGAGCCGCCGCGCTCCGGCCACGGCCATCGGCGCACGCGCCGCCTGGCGTCACCTCGTTCGGGCAGTTCCACCCGCCCCGTTTGGCTCGCGCCCGTTAGCCCTTGGTGGCTCGGATGAGCCACCGACTAAGGGGCCCCACGCCCAAAATGAATTAAATGAAAAAAAAGAATTAAGAATTAAAAAAAAATATATAAATATATAAATAGATAATAATAATATATAATAAGTAAATAATTAATATTAAGATTAATTAATTAACTTAACTAATCTTGTTTAGTTGAACTAATTAAACTTGATTAACCTAATCACTTAGGTTAGTTAATTAATCTGATAGGTTAATTAGCACTCAATGACAGGTGGGTCCCACTGGACCCACACGTCAGGTTGACCAGGTCAATGGTCAACATTGATCACGACATCACTCTGATGTCATGCTGACGTCATCATTTACTATTCTGGATAATGTTGGATTTAAATAAATAATTAAATAAAATCAGAAAATGATTAAATCTTTACACTCGGATTAAAATATTTTCAACATGAAAGTTGCTCAGAACGACGAGACGAATCCGGATACGCACCCCGTTCGTCCGCCACACACCCCTAGGCATACCGAACCCGCAACTTTCCCCTCCGGTTCCTCTGTCCGAAAACGCGAAACACCGGGAATACTTTCCTGATGTTTTCCTCTTAACCGTATCACCTCATACCGCGTTAGGGCACGCCTAGCAACATGCCTTGTCATGTCATGCATCGTCATGCATTTGTTTGCATTGTATTTATTGTTCCTTCCCCTCTTCTCTCGGTAGACTACGAGACCGGCCAAGCTGCCGCCGGTTCGACGACGGAGTTGACGACCCCTCTCTCTTGCCGTGAGCAACCAGAAAGCCCCCTTGATCACTCAGATATCGCCTACTCTCCTCTATACTGCTTGCATTAGAGTAGTGTAGCATGTTCTCGCTTTCCGTTATTCCTATCTGATGCATAGCTTTGTCTTTGCTACTTACATTGATACCTTTACCTGCAATCCTACTTGCCTAGTATAGGATGCTAGTATTTCCATATGTGGCCCTACATTCTTGTCCGTCTGCTGTGCTATACTATCGGGCCGTGATCACTCGGGAGGTGATCATGGGTATATATTATATACTTTATACATGATACATGTGGTGACTAAAGTCGAATTCGGCTTGTGGAGCACCCGCGAGTGGATCTTTGTGGCGGAGCGGCAGGCGAGTTGAGACCGCTTAGGAGAGAGGTGGGCCTGGCCCTGCTCGGGCGCGGATACTTAACACGCTTAACGAGATCTTGGTATTTGATCTCGAGTTGGGTCGTTGACCTTATACGCACTAACCGCCACGTGGGACAAGATATGGGCAACCGGCGCCGTGGTATCGGCGAAGCATTTCGTGACGTCGGCGGCGAAGCGGCGCCGGATTGGACCGAACGCCACTAGGCTAGGTCTGCTTCCGGCCACAGACGCAACATGCAGTGTGCTAAGGCGATGGGCCCAGAACCCGGCGCATAGGTTTAGACCGGCGTGCTGGCCTCTCTGTGATGCCTAGGTGGGGCTGCGACGTGTTGATCTTCCACGGCCGGGCATGACCCAGAAAATTGTGTCCGGCCAAATGGGATCGAGCGAGTCGGGTAATCTCGTGCACACCTGCAGGGAAGTTAATCTATTCGAATAGCCGTGATCTTGATAGCAGGGCGACTTGAGTTGTACCTTGACCTTATGACAACTAGAACCGGATACTTAATAAAACATACCCTTCCAAGTGCGAGATACAACCGGTGGTCGCTCTCTCTCATCGTGGTTACGAGGATGGGATCGCCGGTAGGGTTATTGCTATGTGATGCTACTTGGAGGACTTGATCTACTCTACGCTACATCTCGCAAGGCGGAGGCTGCCAGAGCGTAGTCTTGGCAGGATTAGCTATCCCCTCTTATTCTCGGCATTCTGATTCAGTCCACCGATATGGCCCTTTACACATATATCCATGCATATGTAGTGTAGCTCCTTGCTTGCAGTACTTTGGATGAGTACTCACGGTTGCCTTGTTCCCCTTTTCCCCCTTTCTTTACCCGGGTTGCTGCGACAGACGATGGAGCCCAGAGCGACGCCACCGTCGATGACAACTACTACACTGGAGGCGCCTACTACTACGTGCAGCCCGGCCGACGCATTTACCAGGAGTAGTTAGGAGGATCTCAGGCAGGAGGCCTGCGCCTCTTCGATCCAGATCCCAGTTTGTGCTAGCCTTCTTAAGGAAAACTTGTTTAACTTATATGTACTCATATTTTGTTGCTTCCGCTGAATCGTCTATGATAGAGCTCTTGTATTAGAGCCCTAAAGGCCACTGGCTTGTATTATGATGCTTTTATGACTTATTTTATTTTTAGAGTTGTGTTGTGATATCTTCCGTGAGTCCACGATCTTGATCGTACACGTTATGCGTGTATGATTAGTGTATGATTGAATCGGGGGCGTCACAAGTTGGTATCAGAGCCGACTGCCTGTAGGAATCCCCCTTTCCAACTCCTTGGCCGAAGTCGAGTCTAGTCAATGAAAAACTTTTACTAACATGGTTGTGTGGCTTACGGGCCCACGTCGCCATTTGGGTGGTGTTAGGATCTTTTATTCCTCGCCTTTACTCTGGGACCCTGATCTCTCTTCTATTCGGGTTAAATGGTTTTGCTAACTCTAACTCTAGGTTCTCGTAAATACTTTCTCCCGGAGAGCCCCTTCATTCCAGATGATGGCCTGCTTCACCAGAAGATTCCGAAGATACTCTTTGATATTCTCTCGAGACTTTGTGCCCATCACTTTTGCTATTCCCGACCACCGATAAATCCTTATGGATAACTACTTACACTTGCCATTCATACGATCATCCCCCATTGATCCTGTTATTATAAGATATCCTGAAGTTTTCTCTATTGTTTCGAGAATACTTTGTGCCTATTGCCTAGCAGTTCTTTGCCACATGAATACCCATTCAAATAAATCCTCGCACTTGTCGAATATCCGCTCATCCCCAGTTGTTCATGTGTTTCACAAAAGTATTCAAAATACTATTCGATCTTCCGAAAATCCTCTGGAGCCTTTTGCTCTTGAAATTCTTGCTTGCTTGCATTATGGTTAATCCCATAAGTCTCATAGTCTTATTGACATTCCTTGTCATTATCATTTTGAGTCTGTTGACTCAATATGTTTGCGAATACCCGCAATCATCATTGATCCTTATAAATTACCTTCCCGGCTGATCTGCTATTCTTTTAACTGGAATTGGTTCTCGACCAATCCAATTGTCGTTGATTGTACCCTAAGGCTATTCAACTTATCCATCCCTAATCAGAGCATTGCTTCTGATCCCTTGATTTGGAAATGACAATTCCTTTGCATTTGACAATTGAGTTAGTCAGTTGTTTCTATAATCTGATCTTCTTGCATTCTTCTTCCCCTAGTTGAGTACCGAAGCTCACGTCGGATCCCTTGTGGACCACGGATCCTTTGTTGGATTTTATCCGACAACGCCCTTCATATTCAATAACCTTGTGAGCCTTTCCTCGATACATAACGCCTTTGGTAAATTGTATCCTCTCGCTTTCTCAACCATGCTCTGCCTTGAGTTTGAGTTAATTACTTCTAAAGATTACGGTATATGATTCTAAGATGCCCCGATGGGTTGAACCTATGCCTTCCTTAATATGTGTGGACTCGAAAGTTTTCACGAGTCGTACTCTTCAGTATTTTGCCAGATAAAATTTCAACACTACAACTTCATTGAACGCGAGAAGTGAATGAAAGGTTGTGCATTGGGGAAGTGGGAGTCGACCTTGAACTTTGTGTTCATGCCCATGGACACGATACACGTCTTCTCATCGAAGCTTCTTTTAAAATTAATTATTTCCTTGATATAAGATCATCGTATATCTGGGATCTGGCCTTTTTGCAATCGTGGTTGCGACCATGTTCTCCTTTAAATACCATTTCTCGTGCAAGTTTAAGCACTTGTCTTCGGCAGAGCAATGCCCTAGTCCAACCTCTACTTTGATCTATCATCGAGTATTACCCCATGGTATCTCGAGATTATCATGGAACTGCATAACTTTTTATGAGTTCATCAAGTACTACCTTCTCACTGATTCAAATTTTTCACGGGCTCTGAGTTATTAAAAACTCAAAGACACCGATAACTGAATCGAGTTCGCATTGCGATTCAACAAGTATTTGAACCCATCACTGCTTACAAATTTATTAATCCTTCAAGCCATTCCTAGCCTGATCGGCTATATCATTATCAAGCTAATTTTAACTATGCTACCCGGTCCTTCTTCCCGGAGCACAATTTTCGACGATGAACTAACCTTACGTCAATCATCATCGTCATATCATTTCGCCTTGAACAACAAGCTTGGTTTCGAGTTTGTGTCGTACCCTTGGTTCCAATAACCTTTCACTTTATCATTACTTTGACTTGATGTCGTCGTCGATCGATAACATCTTCATGAACTCTCGTGACAAATGTGTCGTGAATATCATTAACATTCTGAGCTCTTCCAAGAGATCTATTGAAATCATGATGAGAAATACCATCCTTTCCCTCGATGATTGGTGTTATCATCGACCACTTTATTGCCTTCCGTTCAACACAAACTTGTTCGTGTTTCGTGTTATACCTTGAGATCCTTACTATCCAACATTTGTTCTTCTTTAGCTTGGAGTATTACCATCTTTTATGACAAGAATGTCATGAGGATTACTCCACCTCTTAAGAATTCTTGGTATAGTGATACTTCTCACCATCACCATTCTTTCTTGGTTCCCGTGTTGATTCTAACCGAGGTACCTACAAGTGAATGATGTTGTTTGGATTCTGTACTTCTAGAAACCCTATTGCTTTGAAGTTAATGGTCAACCGTTCATTCTTAGACTATTGATTATTGAATCACCATTCTATCATTGATCGTGCTACCTAGTCCCATATTTCGGTTGCACCTTTAACCAATGTTTAACTGTGTATGTTTTCCTCAAGCATACATCATTATATCATTTGATCCGACAAGTGTTATCTCCTTGTTCACATAACTATGGAAATCCACCTTTTTGGAAATCTCGAGGATTTTATTGATTCCATCGGCTACCCCTCATCCTCTCCTTGATTTAATGATGAGCTCTTGTTTCGGAACTTGCTCCCATACCTGACACCAATCAGATCTGAATCTCGGTCAGATATGATGGTTGGAACATATTTCCAGGAGTTATAACAATGGTCTTTATGTGACCCGGTAAGGTGATGTCGTGCCTAGCATACCTGGTCGGAGGCCCTCTTGTTATAGTTCCCCTTTTCAGCAAGGTTACCCACTCTTCCATGGGGAAACTATAAGACTTATTCTGCAAGTTGTTCCTGATGAATCTTTTGAGTATCCAAAGTCCGACCTTTGCTTGAAGACCATGTCAATGCTATCTCGAAGCATGTCTTGGTACTCCGTTCATCAACAAGAACATTTGAAGCACAATGCTAAATTCTCTTTATCAATTATCCAAACACCGTTGTATGGGTAACGTCATGAAATTCCTCTCCCTTTACCTCAATGGTTCTCTACTTCTATCCTGTCATGGATATCATGCACCGCTTGTCCTTGGGAAGGATATACCCCTGAAATATGTGTGTATACACATTTTCCTCCCCATTGTTCTGATTAAACCTGGAAATCACCTTTCCTTTCCATTGGTTTATTTACACCCTTTCTATGATCTATATGATATAAACAGTAATAATTCCCTGCTTGTGCAAACACCTTGGTGTACAACTCGGTCAGTAAGACCCTATTACTTTTGTTGATGACATTTCGGTAACCACCGATGGACGAGAACTTTGCCTATTGGTCCGCCTCGTTCAACGAGCAGGAAAATGGTTCTCTTCGTCCCTCGCCCCTGGTATCGACGTTGTTGCCAACATAATCGACGGGCTATCCTCTGACATGCCTTTCTTGCATGATCACGCAAGACGTCTCCGCCCTTCCTACTTTTAACCCACATGGTGGGCCCATAACCCACAGTTCCACAGGATCGAAACCTGACTCTTCTGTACACCCCCTGTTCCCAAAGTTATTCCTCTCGCGTGGACTCGTATGTAATTCATGAGCCACCTTCCGATGAGATCATCAATTCTGGCATCGGAAACAATAATTATTCCGTTGCTTGGAGCCCCTTTCACCTTATGTCTAGGCATTGAACAATTGCCTGGCTGCTTGAAACTTCTTGTTGGACCTTCCAACTTTACTCTCGATGTGTTCTATTTGTTCAACTCGAGAGGTACTCTTATGCTCATTCATGGGTTAATCCCAGGTTATTACCCTTATAGCATTCTGTCGTTTCCGATCTACCCCGTTACCTATTTGTAAGTACGATGGAGTTTCCGAAGAAAGGATGTCGACTTCATCTCAATGACCTGAAGCAGAAAAATGAAGACATCAATGTAATGAATCAACCACTTCGAGAAGAGCAACCAAGACCGAGAGGGTTCGTTAGAATTTCGTAACCAGACCTTACCCCCTAGTCCCCCTCTTAAATCTCGGGACGAGATTTCTTGTAGTGGAGGAGAATTGTGACGCCCGGATAATTAGGCTACAGTAATCCCACGTTAATGATGCCACATCACCTTTGTTACTGTTGTTAATCTACCGATGATTTAATCCCGTTCGAATTCAAAATTAAAATAAAAACAAACAACAAAAGTTTTCAAGCGCAAGAAAAAACTAAAATGTTCACAATATTGCAAAAATTACCAAAAATTGTTATAAAAATAAAACCAACACTTTAGAAACTCCAAAAATGCCCCTAGGAATTAAAACAGTGGACCAACAACACATCACTTGGCCTTTTCGCTTTCTAAAAATAATTAAACCTTTTCGAAAGACCTTCAGCCTTTTGTGGCATTACTATATAATGCAATGATGTTCATGTGACAAGCTACATGATTTAAAAAAGTCCTTTGGTGGTTAAGCAATTAACAAACCAGAGTAAAAGTAAAATAAAAACTATAGAAAAGGAAAGAGAAAATCAAAGACAACCCCCTCGATTGGGCCTTGGCCGATTGGTTAAGGAGCCCGTCGGCCCAGCCGACCCACTCCCGCACCCCTGGCCTACTAGGCCTCCTCCCCTCCCGTGACCTAGCGCCACACCCCCACTACTCCCACTCGCCAAACTCCTCTCTTCCCCTCCCCATGACCCCACGCCCCTCTTCCCTTCCCCGATCTAGATCGGGATCGGGGGGACGAACCTCCCCATGGCGCTCGGACCCCGTCGCCTCGTCCTCGCCACCCAGCGGCGCCGAGCACCGCCACCCCCTCGCCTTCTCCTCGACGGACCCCCGCCCGACGCCGCCACCCGTTGCCTCCATCTCGCCCTCGTCCGTCGCAACGCCGCCCCACGCCACCTGGAACGCCGCTTCGCCGGCCGCCTCCTCATCTCCTCCCCACCGCCCGACGTGCTCGACGCCGGCCCTGCATCGCCACGCGCCGTCGTCGGACCCCGCCGGAACGCCTCCTCGACTCCACCGCTCCCCGCCGTCGCGTTCGCCCTGCATCGGGCCTTCCCTGCAACGCGGGTGAGGAACCCCACCGGCCTCCTCCCTCTCTCTGCTCACGGCGCGTCACCGTGCCCCGCCCGCTCCGGCCACCATGGCCCTGTCCCGCATCTGCGAGCTCCGCTCGTCGGGTCGCACCAGCTACCGCGTGTGCCCCCACCGCATCCTCCCTAGCGCGCCTCCTCGACCGGCTCCTCCTGCCGGCGGATCCCGGCGAGCCCCCGCGCTCCGGCCACGGCCATCGGCGCGACGCGCGCCGCCTGGCGTCACCTCGTTCGGGCGGTTCCACCCGCCCCGTTTGGCCCACGCCCGTTAGCCCCTGGTGGCTCGGATGAGCCACTGACTAAGGGGCCCCACGCCCAAAATGAATTAAATGAAAAAAAAGAATTAAGAATTAAAAAAATAATATAAAAATATATAAATAGATAATAATAATATATAATAAGTAAATAATTAATATTAAGATTAATTAATTAACTAAATAATTAACTTAACTAATCTTGTTTAGTTGAACTAATTAAACTTGATTAACCTAATCACTTAGGTTAGTTAATTAATCTGATAGGTTAATTAGCACAATGATAGGTGGGTCCCACTGGACCCACACGTTAGGTTGACCAGGTCAATGGTCAATGTTGACTGCTGACATCACCCTAATGTCATGCTGATGTCATCATTTACTATTCTGGATAATGTTGGATTTAAATAAATAATTAAATAAAATCAGAAAATGATTAAATCTTTACAAAATCATATCTTTTAATCTGTAACTCGGATTGAAATATTTTCAACATGAAAGTTGCTCAGAACGACGAGACGAATCCGGTTACGCTGCCCTTTCATCCGCCACACACCCCTAGGCATACCGAAACCGCAACTTTCCCCTCCGGTGCCTTTGTCCGAAAACATGAAACACCGGGAATACTTTCCCGGATGTTTTCCCCCTTCACCGGTATCACCTCATACCGCGTTAGGGCACGCCTAGCAACACGCCTTGTCATGTCATGCATCGTCATGCATTTGTTTGCATTATATTTATTGTTCCTTCCCCCTCTTCTCTCTGGTAGACTCTGAGACCGACCAGCTGCCTTTGCCGATTCGACGGAGTTGACGACCCCTCTCTTGCCAGAGCAACCAGTGCAAGCCCCTTTATCACCAGATATCGCCTACTCTCATCTCTATTGCTTGCATTAGAGTAGTGTATCATGTTACTGCTTTCTGTTATTCCTATCCCGATGCATAGCTTTGTCTTTGCTACTTACATTGATACCTTTACTGCAATCCTACTTGCCTAGTATAGGATGCTAGTATTTCCATATGTGGCCCTACATTCTTGTCCGTCTGCTGTGCTATACTATCGGGCCGTGATCACTCGGGAGGTGATCATGGGTATATACCATATACTTTATACATGATACATGTGGTGACTAAAGTCGGGTCGGCTTGTGGAGCACCAGCAGTGGATCTTTGTGGTGGAGCGACAGTGGCAGGTTGAGACCGCTTAGGAGAGAGGTGGGCCTGGCCCTGTTCGGCGCTTATGGATACTTAACACGCTTAACGAGATCTTGGTATTTGATCTGAGTTGGGTCATTGACCTTATACGCACTTACCGCCACGTGGGACAAGATATGGGCAACCGGCGTCGTGGTATCAGCCGAAGCATTTCGTGACGTCGGCGCGCGCCGGATTGGACTGGAATGCCACTAGGCTAGGTCTGCTCGCCGCGTATGCAACGTGCGGTGTGCTAAGGCGATGGGCCTGCACTGTGCGGCGCATAGGTTTAGACCGGCGTCTTTGGCCTCTGTTGTGCCTAGGTGGGGCTGCGACGTGTTGATCTTCCGCGTCCGGGCATGACCCAGAAAAGTGTGTCCGGCCAAATGGGATCGAGCGTGTCGGGTAATGTGGTGCACCCTGCAGGGAAGTTAATCTATTCGAATAGCCGTGATCTTGATCGTGACGACTTGGAGTTGTACCTTGACCTTATGACAACTAGAACCGGTACTTAATAAAAACACCCTTCCAAGTGCAGATACAACCCGGTGGTCGCTCTCTATCGTGGTTACGAGGAGGGATCGCCGGTAGGATTATTGCTATGTGATGCTACTTGGAGGACTTGATCTACTCTCTACTACATGCTGCAAAGGCGGAGGCTGCGAGCGTAGTCTTGGCAGGATTAGCTATCCCCTCTTATTACGGCATTCTCGCAGTTCGGTCCACTGATATGGCCCTTTACACATATATCCATGCATATGTAGTGTAGCTCCTTGCTTGCAGTACTTTGGATGAGTACTCACGGTTGCCTTGTTCCCCTTTTCCCCCTTTCTTTACCCGGTTGCTGCGACGGACAATGGAGCCCAGGAGCGTAACGCCACCGTCGATGACTTTACCTTTGACCGGAGGCGCCTTTACTACTACGTGCAAAGACCTGATGATGGCGACCGGGAGTAGTTAGGAGGATCCAGGCGGGAGGCCTGCGCCTCTTTCGATCTCAGATCCCGGTTTGTGCTAGCCTTCTTAAGGCAAACTTGTTTAACTTATGTACGTACTCAGATATTGTTGCTTCCGGCTGACTTCGTCTATGATCGAGCACTTGTATTCAAGCCCTCGAGGCCCCGGCTTGTATTATGATGCTTGTATGACTTATTTTATTTTTAGAGTTGTGTTGTGATATCTTCCCGTGAGTCCCTGATCTTGATCGTACACGTTTGCGTGTATGATTAGTGTACGATTGAATCGGGGGCGTCACACCTCTGCTACCCATGTTTATGTTCGATCTGTTTTTCCTTCATGTGATTCTCGATGCATGTTTCAGTTTCCATTTGGTGCTTAGTTTTAGCTCTTTGTAGTTTGTTTTTCATTCGCTCCGCTGCTGGGCTCTGAGAGTTTTGATTTTTCCGAAGAAATTTTAAAACTCCCATTCACCCCCCCCCTCTGGTAGACATACTTCGTTCCTACAATATTGAACCACTGAAATATCTTACATATAGGAACAAAGGTAGTACTCCATAAAGCCATCCTCCTCCATCAGAGGGATGTACGGGCTAGGATCGGGACAACAATAACAGTCGCTCGGTGTGTGCGGGTCGGTGACGGCTGGCCTTGGCGCAAAAACGGTTCGGAAGGTGGGTGAACTATGATGGTTACCTTTTGCCATGCATAAATAGGACCAATCAAAACAACTTGCCTGGGGATTAATTCTGAGCCACGGGAAATCCTCCAAAAACCCTGGTTCGAGCTCTGGGGGCCTAGCTTTGCGTCTACAAGGCTATGAGCTAGGCGTGATGAGCACACAACGAGCTACCCAGGTTCGGCCCACTTTGCGGTGTAATACCCTACTCCGGCTCGGTTGTATTTCTTGTGGACAATGCTCTTGGAGCTACAAGGTGAGCCAAAGCTCTTTGGATGCTAGCAATGGCGCTAGGGTTTGGGCAGGAGTCGATCCTTTGCTATGGTGGCCACATTGTCCCTTATATAGATGCATTGGGCCTCTTCCTCGAAAATATGAGCGGGAAAGGGCTACCACAAAGCGGAAATTTGAAAGGGGACATGCACCGGTGCTTCTCTCGATGAAAGGTGGTCTTCGCCTACAAAAGGCGTTGCCCATGATGCGCCAGGGGCTCCACGATGACCTTCGTCCTGCCGCGCCACTGTCTTGGTCTTCTATCACCAAAGGGGAGACCTTTTGGACTTACTTTGTGGGCAGGTACGCACAACTGCTCCCTTAGCACCAAAGGGGAACATGTCCTGGTTGCGTAGGCTGGCCCCTGCTTTGTCAACATCACCCATGTGACGGACGACACCCGCCCCGCACGGCTCCTCGGGTGGCCTTGAGAGAGGGCGCCTCGCAAGGGCCTTCGCGAGCCTACTGGCCCGTGGCACCCACTGGTGGGCTGCCTCATGAGTTGGGGCACGGGGCCCTTCCTGGGCCATAGGCAGGTGGCCCTTGGTACCTAGTTTCCACTGGGGCGACAGTAGCCCCTGGGCCCATGGCATGACCGTTTCGCCCGTTGGGGGGATGAAATGATGCGGGGCCTAAAACTGTCGGGCCTAGGAAAGGACGCATGGCAGCACGACCGAACGGGGACGCCCCAACTTCCCATGATGCCTCGGTAACCACCACCTTGGTCATAAAGCCTTCCTGCACAGGGCACGGGCGCATCATTGCTTCTCATCTCCCTCTTTGCCTTCATGCGCACTGCTCCTCTACTTCCGCCACCATGGTTCCCAAGAAAGGAAAGGGGAAGGCGGTTGCGCTAGGGCCGTCGGTTCTGCCGGGGCAAGACCCGATGTTGCTGAAGTCCATCATCGTCAATGAGGATGGCTTGGATAAGGTGCGACCGATGACGGCCAGCGCCCACAACGAGCACGGGGCGACGAAGATCTGGCTCGGGGCGACGAAGATCTGGCACGGACCTTCCCATTCTTCTTCCAGTCCGTCTTTGCTGGATTGCTGTCGTGTGATCATTGCCATGAATAACATCATAACTATGCGCTTTTCTATCAATTGCCCAACAATAATTTGTTTACCCATCGTATGCTATGTGTTTGAGAGAGAGAAGCCTCTAGTGAAAATTATGGCCCCCGGGTCTACTTTTACCATATCATAAAAACTAAAAATACTTTGCTGCAATTTATTTACTTTTATTTTGTTTTACAATTTATCTATCTACCTATACAAGATTTGATCCTTGCAAGTAACGATTTCAAGGGGATTGACAACCCTCTTGCCCGCGTTGGGTGCAAGTATTTGCTTTTGTGTGTGCAGGTGCTGCTAAGGGGAGTTCGCTTGGTTCTCCTATTGGTTCAATAACCTTGGTTCTCACTGAGGGAAATACTTATCTCTATTGTAATGCATCTCCTCTCCTCTTCGGGGAAAATCCCAACGCAGTTTACAAGTAGCATTAACTCAATGCCCAGTGCCAGATGCTATTTTCTGCATGTTTTTGGTTTTCTAGAAAATCCATACCAAACGAAGTCCAAACACGATGAAACTTTTTGACATTTTTTCTGGACCAGAAGGGACCTTGGAAGTTTCGGGAGGAGACTAGTCGCTGCAAGACAGAGCCACAAGGCAAGGGGTGTGCCCTGGGGGGTAGCGCACGCCCATGTGCCTTGTGCCCCCCCTTCTGCTCTGTCTGACCTAATTCTAGTCCTATAAATTCCCTAATAATCAGAAACCTCAGTACCAAGTCCTGGAACAATTCTTCTTCTGCCGCAAGCCTTTGTTCTTCCATGATCCCATCTAGAGGCCTTTTTCGGTTCTCTGCCATAGGGAGGACCGTTGGGGAGGCTATCTTCATCGACTTGGTTGCCTCCGCAATGATGTGTGAGTAGTTCCCACATGACCTTAGGGTCCATAGCAGTATGTAGATGAATCTTTCTCCTTTTTATGATATTCAATACAATGATCTCATCTGAGATCAGTCTGATTTATTTTGTGCGGTGCGTTTGTTGGGTTTCGATGAATTGTGGGTTTATAATCGGATTATTCATTGAAAGTATTTGAATCCTCTCTGAGGTTTATTTATGTGTAATTTTATAGCTATGTATGCTTTCGATCTATGAGTTTTCTTTGGCCAAGTTAATGAGTAGATCATCAGAGTGAGTGGTGCATAGTAGTAGGTTCCATCTTGCGGTGTCCTTACTCTATGACAGGAGGAGTTGCAAGGAATGTGTTGTGTTGTTGCTACTAAGGGTAAAACGACGGGGTTTGAACATATTGCATGGTCTTATTCTCTCTACATTATATCATCTTGCTTCAAGCATGTCGGTGTACAAAACTAGGGGCTCTCCTTTTGACCCCTTTACTTGTGCAAGGGCAGTCAGAGCCACGCGCCGCGGCCACACTTAGCAGGGCAAAGGAGGGAAGCCGGAGAGAAGCCGAAGGCACAAGGCGACCAGAGGCAACGCCAAGACCAGAAGCGCAGGAGAGCAAAGGGGCGAGGTGGATTCCCGCGGCAAGACCCTCGCCGGGGCGGCCTCCGTGGCCCCGGCTAGAACCTTGCTAGGGCAACTTGACCAACACCAGCAGAGCGAGCCGCCCTTGAGCCCAAAGGTTCCGAACGCCGTCGACAACTACATTGGAACCAGGGCTCGGGAGGCACCTCCATGGTGGCATGCAGATCTTCGTCAAGATCATAAACATGTGAGATCAGATGAGGACCAGAAGACGGCGACCCTCGGCGAGATCCCAGCCGAGGGAATCCACAAGACCCCTGGCAAGCGCCTTGCCGGGGACAACTGTGATGCCACGGCAAGACCCTTGCCGGACCCCCGGCAAGGCCCTTGCCGAAGGCGTCAGCGGGCCATCGCCACAGCGCTAGCCAAGACTCCGCATTGCTCAAGATGCATGCCAGCCCAACCAGCTGGGCAGGCGCCTGAGTGGCAACATGCGGCTTCCAGGCCAACTCAGCAAGCACCTGCGTGGTGGCATGCAGATCTTTGTGAAGTTCCTGCCACCGCGCCACCTCAGTAGCCTGCCTGCCTACATGGCGCTGCATGCACCGCTGGCCTGGGCGCGTGTTGAAGCGAGGCGGTGCGGCGACGGACGGGACGAGCCTCGTTCCCGTCCACGATAAAGCTAATGGACACCTAAGTAGCGCATTTAATACACTTTGTCCCGTAATGCCGTGCGATAAGCTCGCGCACTATAGGCCTTTCCACCTCCTGTGTGCCACTGTGGCAACCCCTTTTTCCTATAAAAGGAGGCCCGAGGCGACCAGGGGAGGGATTCGGCTCTTTGGAACTACGCAGCCACCGTAGCTAGTTCGAGAGCTCAAGGATACTCTAAAATACATCCACCAAAGCAGGACTAGGGTTTTACGCATCCTCGCGGCCCAAACCTGGGTAAACGATCCGTGTGCTGGCTCCTAAACCTGTTCTTCTCACGACCTGCGCCTGCCGACCATAGAAGGGATCCAGTGATCCCATAGGTGTCGTTCTCACCGACATCTATGGCGCGCCAGGTAGGGGGGCACAGTTGTGAGAATCTGGTTTAGCAGCCAGCTTAGCAGTTCCTCGTGGCCATGGTTTATAAGGAAGAAGACGGCCAAGAGGACGACGCCGCCTGTGAGCACGAAGGGCTCCAGTACGGTGACAGGAATGCTAAGTCATGCCGGACTTTAAATATTTCCTTTTTATATAAGGTTATTCCCCTCGGAGATCTCGTCCTTTGTATGGAAAACCTGCACGCAAAGGGGCCCTCCCGCGATTGGCAACGCCCTTGTTCTGTTTCGAGTCCGCTCAACAGCTCAAGCGGCCGCGTCGAGAGTGGCAGGGTAGCCTTCCGCAACTGGCAACGCTCTCGATTCTGACTCGAGTCAAGCTCGACAGTTCGAGCGGCCGCGTTGAGGGTGGTAAGGTGGTTCGCCTGGCAGCAAGCACACCCGACATGCTATCGTGGATCCGTCCTCGAGGCGCCGCGCCCTGGGTTACGCGCCGGCAAGCCTACCCGATTAACGTAGGGTGGACATACAGAGAGAGAATTTGAACAGGAAAATAACATGCACTGATTCAAAAGTTTTGCAGAGTTATATTACATCAATTGTTGCTGCGGTTCTAACTAAAGATAGAAATTTTCTTGGTCCTGAACCTGCAGCGACGATATGAAGCGGGGTGCCTAGTCCCGGTGCTGGCCCTCTACCCTCTGGATTCCATCGATGCTGCTGATGATGGGCTCGATACGCTCCTTGAGCGGCGCGAGGTCCACACCCTCTGGAAAGCTCTCCAGCGCAGCATCGAAGTCGAGGTTGGGATTCCAGTATGCCAGCTTGGTGAGAACCTTGGTCATTTCACCCCGGCACAGCCTCCATGCCTCATTGGCCAGGAAAGTCACCCTGGTGGAGCTGAAATGCTCCAGGGCTCCAAGAACACCCTCAAAGAACAGGGTCAGCCTGGCGTTCGGAGTCGTGCTGCGATCCGGAGCGTACCTCACAGTTGGCATCCCCATGGTGGCCAGCTGCATGGTGATCCTGCCGGCGACGTCTTCAAGGCGGCCGATCTAGCGATTCTCACCCTCCACAAAGTCTTTGTGGTTGGCGGTCTCGTTCTTCCGCAGCTGCTTCTCGTTCTCCAGATCCTTAGTCAGGGTCTCCTCCTAGGCCTTGCTCTCTGACAACATCCCCTCAAGACCCTCCAGGTTCAGCTTGAGGTCTTTAATGGAGTTGTTGGCCTCGGAGAGCTCCCCATCCCTGCTGAGGACCGTGCCCTGCGCCTCAGTCAGGGCACAGTTGAGCGTGTCCTTCTCCTTGGCCAGCTTCTGGGACTGGTCCCTCAGCCTGTCCTGCTCCACCTCCAGCTCCTTCACCTTGCCAGCATGAACCAGAGCCTGAGCATCGAGTGCCTCCCTCTGCCTCTGCTCCAGCTCCCGGGTCAGCTGCACAACGAGCTTCTCCACCTCCTCATCCTTGCCGTGGAGCGTTGCGGCAAGCTTCTCCTCGTGAGCGGCAAGGTCCTCCTCCTGGGAGTCCAGCACGGCCTGGTGCTGAGTTTGAGCGGCCTCGGCTGCGGCGGCCAGGTTCTTCGCCATCTCCTGGGCCTTCTCTATGTCGGCCTGCTTCATGGTGAGCTCCACATCACGCTTGGCCAGCTCGCCCTGGGCGGTCTTCAGCTCCTCACAAGCTTGGCGGAACCAAGTTTGCGTCTCGGCGACGCGTCCCTTGAGGTCCGCCTCCTTCTTGTCCACCATTGCCATCCTGGACTTGGCCTTGTCCAGGCGGGCGCGATGGAGCGCCTGGAGCTTCCGGAAGTTGGCGCCCATGGCGTGGACAAACCGCTCCTCCTGAGAACCGTCGCCGCCGGCGCTCGGCTCGTCAACAACTTCGAGCCCGGCGGTGGCAAGCACCTCCTCGTCGAACACCTCTCCCTCGATGGGCGCCTGGAGCTCGACGTTCCTGGGAGGTGGACAAAAAGGTCGTCGCTCATCTTCAGATACCTGCCAGAGCCAGAGGCAGCGGAGGAGGAAGGCTGGTCATCAACCACCTCCTCCTCGGCAGCGGACTTGCCGGCCTCCCCGGCAGGCCCCTTGCCGGGCTCCCCGGCAGGCCCCTTGGCGGCGTCCTTAGCAACGCCCTTGGCGGCCTCCTCGGCGGCGATCTTCTCAGCCTCCGCCTTGGCGGCCTTGGCAACGTCCTCAATGACGGTGTCTAAGTCCTCTGGGTCAACCGAAGGGGGATCTGGATACCGAGAAGGGGATGAGGCGAGGCCAAGACCAGGATTCAGAAAGAGGAAAAAGCAAACGGGGACGGAAGGCGAGTGGCTTACTCGTGCCGGGCTGGGAAACAGAGGTCTCCCCCTCCCCGCCAACATTTGGCATCGAGGCAAAGCCACCAGCGCCCGAGTTCGCCTCCTCCTCCGTGTGCATGGGCTCGGTGCTTGGCGCCCTTGCTAGGGACGCCCCTCGGGGCGGCGTGGTTGATGGGGGCGGCGTGTTGGGGGTAGCCCTCTGTGGCTCCTCCAGCTGATGTCCTCCTCCTATGATCACGGCAAGGTCAGCACCAGGTGATCGTGCCCCAAACACACGTTGACGAAGGGAGAGTGATGAACTTACGCTGGGGGATGGGCTGGGGGCTGCTTACCGAGCTGCTCAACACCACCAGCGGTGTACTGGAAGCGCCTGCCGGGGGCTGGCCACCCGTTGAAGTCCTGGCCCTCTTCACCCTCTGGGCCAGCGTCTCCACGTCCCTGCAAAAATTGAAAACAATTCAAGATAAGCGGCACAGTTTGAGGAAACGGAGATGACAAAAAGGGGGAAGGGAACAAGAAGCTTACTCCTCCTCCTCCTCCTCCTCCTCCTCCTCCTCCTCTGCTGCCTTCTTTTCCTCCTTGGGCTGAGGGACCCGAAGTCAAAGACGACCCCCGCGTCGACATCTGCCAGAGGAGGGGAAGGAGGTGGGGTCTGAGCGTGCTTGGACAAAGAAGAGGCGGATGCTTTCTTCTTCGCCGCTGCGGCCCTCATTTCGTGTGCGGGCGTCTCCTGGGCTTGCCGCGGTTGCACGGCCCTGCCGGGCCGGACCGGCTCACCAGAGGTAGCCCGCCACAGAACTCGACCTCTCCCCATGGCTGGAGGGTCGACGGCCTCGGCCTCCTCCTCCTCCTCCTCCTGCGACGACTCGTCGGGCACGTCTTCGATGAGGGGCCCCGGTGCCGGCGCTGCTGGCCTCTCCAGCGGATTCCGCCCACTAGGCAAGCTCCTTCTCCTCCGCGGCTGCCGCAACCTCATCCTCCACACTGCCGGTGATGTGGGCCTGCCTGGCGAGCTCTGCCTCCGCCGCCCTGGCAGCGATGTAATCCAGCTCGGCCTGGGTGGTGCCCTGGATGAGCAGCAGCTCGTTGCGGACATACACCTCCGCCAAGTTGTTGAAGAACTCCTGTACCTGCTCCTCCGGCGACGCGGCCCAACTCAGGACGGGACCATGCGCGTTGTAGTCCGGCATCATGGCAATGATGTCGGTCTGGCGCGAGTTGCTGCTCAGCGGGACCACCCTCGCTGGCAACCCAAACAGGGGCCCCTTGGCGACCTTGCCAGCCTTCGCGTCGGCCTTCGCAACCTTGCCGGACCTCTCGGCCCTGCCTTCGCGGTTCACGTCGAGCTGAAAGATCCGCTGGCAGAAGTGGGCGTGCCCCATCACTGTGAAGTTGTGGTTGAGGCTAGGGCGAAGCCTCATGATGTCAACCGCGTTTTGGAAGAGCCAGGCCGGCCTCCCCTTGTTGTGTAGAGGAGCAATTCGGCGGCGGAGGAAATCCGCCCCAATCATCTCCAGGGTAAGCCCGACAAGGGTGAGGCGGAGGATCCTGGTGGTGGCGATCTCGAGCTTGTCATCCTGGGCGTCGATGTCGCCCCAGTCATTCCTATGAACCGGTGACGCCAGGCGGACCCGGCAGAACTCCCGTGGGTCGTCTTCCTACCTCTCCTTCTGGGCACCCTCCGGGTACGTCCCTTTGGACCTTGGGATCCAAGTGACGCGACCAGAGATGGCACCTCCCTTCTGGATGCGAGGATAAAAGTAATGGTGGAAGAGCGCCGGGTTGGGAAGGACTCCGGCGAAGCCCTCATAGAGATGGGCGAACAGAGCCATGCACCCCACGGCGTTTGGAGTAAAATCCAGAAGGTGGAAGCCAAAAGTGTGCATGATGTCGTTGAAGAAATCAGAGAAGGGGGGCAAAGGCCGCAAGAAAAGTAATCAATCAAGAACGGGTACCGATTCGGGGCGGCCTCGGCGCAATTGGCGGGGATGACGCGCGTGGCTGGATGCCCCGTCGTCTCCCCCCCCCCCCGTCTTGCACCCCCATAAGGGCTTGAAGCAGTCCCGAAGTTTGAACACATCGATCGTCGAGGGGAAGTAGGCGAGCTGCGTCTGCCGCGCCGCCGACTCGCTCTCCGGCTGCTCCGACGCCCCGGCATCCTTAGCCACTCCCTTTCCCTTGGTGGATTTGGGGGCCATGGCGGCTGCAAGAGGCAAGGGACAGAGGACGGCAAATATGCATCGGCGGCGAGCAAAAGGGACGGCTTGCGAAGGAAGGAGAAAGAGACGGTGATTCTGAGATTGGAGAAGACGCAGGGGGTAAATGAGCAGCGCGCCCGCGGTGATTCCTTTTTATGGGGAAGGCGCGGGCCGCCTCTTTTCCCCATTAACTGCGATATGACGCATGCATGTGGAAACCGCCCCACGCATGACCCCCACGTAATGAACGACCCTCCACGTCGCGCACTCAACGTGGGTCGTGGGAAAGCGCAGCGGACAAACAGTTACTACGGTAAAAATCCGCCCACCTGCCTGTGCACCGTTCTCGGCCTGGCCCAACAACGCGTCGTGCTTATGTGTGGCCCAGGCCCGGGGGCTCCTGTCGGTGTACAAAAGTAGGGGCTCTCCTTTTGACCACTTTACTTGTGCACAGGCAGTCAGAGCCACGCGCCGCGGCCACACTTAGCAGGGCAAAGGAGGGAAGCCGGAGAGAAGCCGGAGGCACAAGGCGACCAGAGGCAACGCCAAGACCAGAAGCGCAGGAGAGCAAAGGGGCGAGGTGGATTCCCCCGACAAGACCCTCGCCGGGGTGGCCTCCGCGGCCCCGATAAGAACCTTGTCAGGGCAACTTGCCCAACACCAGCAGAGCGAGCCGCCCTTGAGCCCAAAGGTTGCGAACACAATCGACAACTACATTGGAACCAGGGCTCGGGAGGCACCTCCATGGTGGCATGCAGATCTTCGTCAAGATCATAAACATGTGAGATCAGATGAGGACCAGAAGACGGCGACCCTCGGCGGGATCCCAGCCGAGGGAATCCACAAGACCCCCGGCAAGCGCCTTGCCGGGGACAACTGCGACGCCACGGCAAGACCCTTGCCGAAGGCGTTAGAGGGGCCACTGCCAAGCCCACGCCAGCCAAGACTCCACCGCCGTTCGCATGCAGCTGCCAGCCCAACCAGCTGGGCAGGCGCCTGCGTGGCAACATGCGGCTTCCAGGCCAACTCAGCAAGCACCTGCGTGGTGGTATGCAGATCTTCGTGAAGGTTCCTGTCACCGCACCACCTCAGTAGCCTGCCTGTCTACATGGCGCTACATGCACCACTGGCCTGGGCGCGTGTCGAAGTGAGGTGGAGCGGCAACGGACGGGACGGGCCTCATTCGCGTCCCCGATAAAGCTAATGGACACCTAAGTAGCGCATTTAATGCACTTTGTCCTGTAATGTCGTGCGATAAGCTCACGCACTGTAGGCCTTTCCACCTCCTGTGTGCCACTATGGCAACCCCTTTTTCCTATAAAAGGAGACCCGAGGTGACCAGGGGAGGGATTCGGCTCTTTGGAACTACACAGCCACCGTAGCTAGTTCGAGAGCTCAAGGATACTCTGAAATACATCCACCAAAGCAGGACTAGGGTTTTCGCATCCTTGTGGCCCGAACCTGGGTAAATGATCCGTGTGCTGGCTCCTAAACCAGCTCTTCTCACGACCCCGCGCCCGCCGACCGTAGAAGGGATCCCAGTGATCCCATAGGTGTCATTCTCACTGACAAAGCATTACTCGGTTTGTCCTGAACTTAATACCTTGGGATGCATGCTGGATAGCGGTCAAGGGGTCATGTAATAGTAGTAGATGTCAGTAAGTTCAACAGTCTACTTGTCATAGACGTAATGCTTATGTATTAAACTGTTAGTTATGCCATGGATGATCATTATAACTATGCGCTTTTTCTATCAATTGCCCAATAGTAAATTATTTAGTTTATATCTTTGAGAGAGATGCCTCTAGTGAATGCTATGACCCTCGGGTCCATTCACATCTATATTAAAACAAATCCTATAATTGCTCGTTGTTTTGTTTACTTTCATTTATTATATCTACTATCACTACCAGATTTAATCCTTGCAACCGGGCAAGAACAAGGGGAGTGACGCCCTCTTGCCTTGTTGGGTGCAAGTATTTGTTTGTGTGTGTGCATGTATTGTTTAATGTTTGTCCATGTGGTGTCTCCTACTGGTTCAATAAACATTGGTTCCTAACTCAAGGAAGTGGTATCGCCACTATACTATATCACCCTTCCTCTTCATGGAAACCCAACAACTACACAAGTAGTAGAATTTCTGCTATTGTTGCCGGGGAGGCTTCACCAGACAAACTAGGTGCCTTCGCACACAATTATCATTTGCTTGTTCTTATCTTTCTTGCATTTTATTCATTAGCCTTGTTTATTTTTACAAAAAAAATAAAAATACCAAAAATATTTGTGTTACTATTTGTGCTAGTGTTGCCATGTGCCTTTTATTTGCTTGCATCTTCGACTGCTAAAAATTATTGATATGGATCCTCATCCAAATGGGTCACTTCGTTAGGTGCACTGACCAGGGAAGGGTTGACATGGGATGAATGCATGTCCGTTTAGCCACCCAAACGGACAAAATCCGGATACATTTTGCGTCCGTTTGGGCCGCTCGTTGGGTTGTCCTTAAAAGACTTTCTCCCCGCTTTATATATATAAAGCAATGATCAACAGCACCCAGTACAAACCACACCCTCACAACACACGCACACATGCACCCAAGGCAGGATACATAAGCGTTGAGCGTAGCAACAGCAACCCAAGCACTACAGTAAGAGGTGAAGCCGCATATGACGAACCGTGGGCTCCAAGGTGGCGCCTTCAGGAAGGGGACGACACTGGAGCGCCACCACCGCCCAATCTGAGGATCAGAGTTTCCCCTGGAGCAACATGACGGACAATGGGAGCCGCGACGACACCATCAAGAAGGGAACAAGTTTCGCTACCGCCATTCCGTCCAAAGATAGAGCAGGTTTTCACCCTGGTCACCACTCACCGCCACCGAACGCCACACCTTAGCTACCACGCCGCCCACACGGCCATGGCAACCGGGCAGCACCAAGCCACGGGCCTTGCCCATGAGCACCGCGAAACCACCACCAGGACCGCCGCCCAGCATCCAAGACCTCTTGGGGTTAAACGGACTTGTCAGGGAGCACGCCAAGTGGTGCGCCTAGTCGCCCCCTCCATGTTTTGTGTGATGAGCGCTTCCTTTGGATTACCTTTTTTATTTATTTTCCCTAAAATTATTTCAATGGCAAGTGGCCTGGCCTCACACGTCAATCTTTTGGGGCCAAATTATGGAATAGAAAAGTCAAGTACTCCTTCCGTCCAAAAAAGCTTGTCCCTTAAATGATTGGATCTAGCATTGAGTTTTTTTTAAAAACAACTTGAACTTTATTAATTCGAAATAATGGTTACATCATCTATCAAGAGAGTTACAAGATCTTCCATGGGCTCCTCTATCCAATCCCTAGTCATGGAACATTTTGCTAACCCAACAAGCTCACGAGCTACTTTATTCGCTTCCCTATTACAATGTTCAAAACTGGTTTGAGGAAAATGACGGGCCATAAAAAAACAATCCTCAAAAATTGCAGCCGCCGCTCCCGTAGACTGCCCTCTGTTCTTAATTGTGTCAATGACTTCCATATTATCAGAATTGAAAATGAGATGATTGCAGCCCGTCTTTTGTGCCAACAATAAACCAAACCTTTGTGCTAATGCCTTCGCTGTCAGAGCATCCGCACAGTACTGAATCTTGCAGTTACCACCTACTATGAAGTTACCTTTATCATCTCTGATAACAACACCAGTTGTGCCCGTAAGCTGATCATGATCAAAATAAGCATCCACATTCAATTTAACAAACCCCATGGAACATTAGTACAACGAGGTGCTATACAAACTATTTTTAACCCCTTTCCGCGATGACATTTGGAACCATCGCCTAGTGAGTGCAGGCGATAGGGGGGGTCCTTCCCACACGACCCAAAAATTGTCGGGGATATGCCCTCCTGGCACACATGCTCGGAAAAATGAGGTCGTGTGCGACCGGCGAGCGACCAAATACGGTTATACGTACAATAGTGCTAAAAAAATACAATTATATAGGTGAAATCATTTCCGTTTGTGAGTACATCCCACACACTCAGTCCCCACTAAATGTTTCAGTACGTATATACATCCCACACAGTTGCTCCAAGGAAAACGTTTCTGTTCGCACGTACATCACGCACAGTTTTCCCCGTTAAATCGTTTATGATAGCGTTTCCATTGCACACGGTGTTAAAAATTTTATCATTTATGTTATTGAATGCATCACACACAGTGCATAGAAGAAACTGTGTGGCAAAGGTTGTCCATCACACACAGTTTTTATGTGGTAAACATTTGCGCCAGCTGGCCTAAGGCAAACAATTTTCAAGAGGATGTCGTGTGTGATTGTTCATTAATCTAACATGGTTTATTCCTAGAAACTGTGTGCGTTATTGAATGCATCACACATGGTGTTTTCAATAACTGTTTGCAATAGAAAAACCATTAGCATTTGACATTTCATAATCCATTTCATAATCCATTAGCATCACACACGGTGTTTTCAATAACCATTAGCAGGCTAATTATCCTATTATTAATAATCCATTTCATAATCTAATTGACATTTCATAATCCATTTCATAAACCATTAGCATCACACACGGTGTTTTCAATAACCATTAGCAGGCTAATTATCCTATTATTAATAATCCATTTCATAATCTAATTGACATTTCATATTAAGCACACAATATATTTATTTTCATAATTGAAATACATCAGAGTACAACATCATATATATAGCTTCAACACTCAGCTACCCCATTACACAATTGCACCAGCACCAAGTTTCACATGCAACATCTATAACCTTTCGAAGTTAGCATCATAGACGGTACATAGACAAATGTATCTCATCTAGAAAACTGCTGAAGCAGAAGGCGAATATTGAGCCTTCATTGATGTTGAAGGTCTTTGCAAATTTAGGCCAGTGCCTGTGGATGATTGACCATCCATCATTCGTCCTCTTCAGGAACACTTCAATATTGAACCGTGGGTGTTGTATGAATACCTTCCTCGCCTCCTGACCATACAGGTGGTTTGAGAGGTAATGATCAGTGAACTGCTTTGGAAAGGCCTGAAAACAAGGATGTGCATAAATATCTTCTCTATATTGGAAATGGGGCAAAGGAATAAAAACGGCAAGGTATAATAGTTAGTACCATCCTGTAGTGAACTGATGTCTTCTTCGTTGTCCAGACAAAGATCTTGTTGTTGTCGCTAATTTCTTTATCCTAACAATCTTTCTGAGTTTCTTGACTTGACTGATATTCATGGACAATTCATTTCCCCATATGCAAAAAGGGTTGAACAGTGGGTCAAAACCTCTGACAGCAGGACCTACATGTGCAAGACCAAATTGTTAAAAACCTAAATATTAGAATGGTTCCTGCAATTGCACAATAATGTGCTATTAGACAAAGGACCATGCATGTGCAAAGCTGGATTGTAAACCTCAGTGCTTCCCATTGCTTCCATGTAACACATATAAGGTAGTTAGTCATCAGATTAAGTGAGGGTTCGCATGCTATCAGTAAAATATGTTGGTGAAAAATAAGCACATTGCAGATTCATTAGATTAATACAAGCCACATGGAAAACCCATCTATCTAAACCAAGCATGATTAAGAACTAGGAAATATAGCACTTGTATATCTTTCTCATGTATTAAGTGCAACCAAATTCAATTTATTCCTCACATGCACAAGAATACAAAATTCTACCCACGACAATTGGACATCGCATTGCAGAATTGAACAAAGTAGTTAACTAAACACCACAACAAATGAACCAAACATTAATTGAGCACCACATTGCACAATATAACATACTCCTAATAGATGATTAGGCAGTTAACCAAACCAAGCATGCTTAACAACTTGGAAATATATCAACTGTATTTGTTTCTCATGTATTTAGTACAGACAAATTCAATTTATTCCTCACATGGTATACAGTAATAGAATGCACGCACAACAATTGAACATCGCATTGCAGAATTGAACCAAACAATTAACTAAACACCACAACAAATGAACCAAACGTTAACTGAGCACCACATTGCACAATATAACATACTCCTAATAGAATATCAGATAGTTAACCAAACCAAGCATGCTTAACAACTTGGAAATATAGCAATTGTATTTGTTTCTTATGTATTTAGTACAACCAAATTCGATTTATTTCTCACATGGTATACAATAACAGAATGCACCCACAACAATTGAACATCGTATTGCAGAATTGAACCAAATAGCCAATCGCGTCGCGTCATCGGCGTGCGAGGCGTCGACGGTGGCCTTGACGATGAGGTGCTCCTCTAAGATCTGGGGGGCGACACAAATGGCAGCCATCGTGACCTCATCTGCACTTGCGTCCGCGATTTGCTTCTCCGCTCCCAAATGCTCCTTGAGATCCTATCTATACTGCACGCACCATGGCTTAGGGCGACGCTTATTTGGTGGAGGGGTCGGTGATTTGGGTGGAAGGTGTCACGCCGGCGGTCGGGGCATGTGGGATGTGGAAGGAGAAGGAGGATGGGGGTCGGGTGTGGATTACCTGTCTGGATAGACGAGGCCGAGCAGCGTGAAGGAGGGTCGCCGGCGAGGAGGCGGCGCTGCAAGCGAGGAGTGAAGGTTTCAACTTGGAAAAGAAGACATAAACAGGGGAAATATGGCTTTTGGTAAGGGGGAGGGCGGGGAGGTAGATATTTCCGCGGAAGCCGGAAATTTGGAATCGCTTCAGCGAAAAAACTAGCGCGCAAAGTGTCATCAGATACGGTCCCTTATTCAGAACTGTGTACGATATGTGAACATCACAAACGATTCAGATAACTTAACCCGTGTGTGATGAGTTTGAACATCAAAAATTTTGGTTTGAATTTCTTTAGTTATAGTGGTCATCTACGTCATTGCATAATTTGGGTACACAAAGGAGACTACAACACACCCACACTTCTTAATCGAGCAAATTCAGCAATTAAACATAGCTAGCTGACCTAAACATTACTCTAACAAATTAAAGACCGACACTCTTAATTAAACAAAACAAAGAGTACTAGTACGGCTGGTGCTCCTCGATCTCCGCCGCCGCCTCCATGTCCAGCTCGCGCTCGACGGTCTCCTGGGGAAGGGGCTCCATGGCATCAATCGCACCATACTCGGCAAGCATCTTGCCATCCGCGTCCGCCATATATTTGGAATAGGCCACCACGAGCTGGGTGTGGGTGGCAGCGATCTGGGCTTTGACGGGCTCCATCGTGGCAAGGTATGCCGCGCAGGAACAGACGACTGCTCAAACGCTCTCGATGATTGCCAACTCTTCGGCCGTGGGTTGCCGACCATTGTCGGAAAAGCTTCGTTCGATTTGTGCGGTGACCGCCACGAGCTGGGCATGGACGGCCTCGACATGGTCGTGGGCGGCCTCCATCAGGGCTAAGGCTGCCACTGCGAAACGGACAGCTGCTGTGCCACTCTCACCAGTTGATATCCCCAAGGCAAATGTTGCTTTTGCCGCCTGAGAAGCAATAGCGGCCGTTTGGGCTGCCTTGGCTGCCCGGACGCAGATTGCAGTCGCCCTCACGAAGCTTGTTAGCACGCGCCTAGCGGCTGCGGCCGCGCTCTTGCCGGAGTGGGCCGCCGAAGTTGCCCTCACGGTGTGGTCCACGTCCCCATCTTTCACCAGCGACAATTGAACAGTGAAATGATATTTGAGGAGCGGGCTAGTGTGCTTGACACTCCGACGGTGCTCCAAGATATTTTGTGCTGCATCTCACACGGTTGGTGATAATAAACTGTGTGCGATCTACTTGATTTTTCGTCTTGATTTGAATTACATAATGGGGTCACAACTGCAAAGGATGGTGTTTGAATTGCTAGAACTTTTATCTGCAGTGAACATGCAACTATAGGTGTGTCGTCAAAAAAATTGGAATTATTCAGGGTTCTGTCGGTGTACTAGAGTGGGGGTACCCTAGTATCCCGTACTCGTGCACGAATAGTTGCAGCACCCCGCGGCAGGGTTTGCCTGGTCACCGCCAAGATCCTCCGTGGCTCCTTTGGAGCCATTCAAGAACAAAGTATTTGACTAAGAAGACAAGGCCCCGCAAGAGGAGCTTGCCGGAAGGCCATTCAAGGCATGCAGAAGACAGGGCCCGCAAGAGGAGCTTGCCGAAGGCTCGAGCGCGACAAGCCTCCGGATCGACATAAGGATCCGGCCACAAGGCGCTTGTCATGCGGCAAGCAACCTCTCTCCATCCCCGCTCCAGCTCATCCAACAACGTGTCGCCATGGGACCATTCCATGCGCGCGTGTCAAGAGGCTGTGCAGCCAGCGGAGAGCAGCGATAAGCGGCGCTGACAAGCTTGCCATCGTGGCGAGCGGTGGCGCACCTGATGGTCTTTGTTGCACTGTTCGGGCGACACAGACGGGCATTTATTACTTTTGTCCCTTGCCGTTAGAGTTAGGTATTTTGCACTATACACTGTTCGAGTAGGTGTACCAACTCCTGTTTTTACATTTGTACCGTCGCCTATGTTGCCACTGTCGGAGACCCTTGAGCATATAAAAGGAGGCCCATGCAACGTAGAAAGGGTTCGGTTCATTCGACTCACTCGAGACCAGATACGCTCACGCTAGGTTTTGTAGCTTGCATCGCTCCCTAGCAAGAACACAATACATCAAACAAGCAGCAGTAGGACTTTTATCTCTTCGGAGAGCTCCGAAGCTGGGTAAACTGCTCGTGTGCCTCGCCTCGATCCGCTCTTCGTGCGATCTCCGCCCCCCTCCGAACCACACAAGGGGCCTGGTCCGCCGGCCCCATAGGTGCTCGTGGGTACGATCAGCCTCCCCGACATCTTTGGCGCGCCAGGTAGGGGGCGTCGAGGCCGTGTGAATCTGATCCGACGTTCACACGAGCAGCGTCCTCAACATCTTCCTCAACATGCCACCGAAGAAGAAGGCTTCGGCGGCAGCAGAGCCGTCCGCATCGTACCCACCCTCACCGCAGCAAATGGGTGGTGGGGCAGACGCCGGCGGAGGAACGGGCGCCGACGAAGGTGTTCGCGATGTTGCCAAGTCCAAGGACAAGGCTCCGCAAACCTCGGTGTCCGCGCATCCCCCGCGCCCATCTCAGGAGACGCGGGACCAACAACGTCATGGCGTTCACAATGCCATACGTTCGTTGGATCGAGACCCTCAAGACCAGCATGCGCGCCAACATGCTGGAACGAGTGAGATACGGTCGCTCGACGGGTGCTGCTCCTTCTAACATAGTTAGAAGTCCGAGCATATCCGCGCCTCGCACTGCTCGCCAATGCCGCCCACTACTCCAACAGAAGCTCTGGCGAGAGCTCAGCTGCTTCTCGACTACCCTCCAACGGCCGACAAGGTCGACGAGTGGAGGGCCACTATCCAGAGCCTCATCGGCTTTGCCAATGGCGACGCCGCGGCAACCAACGCCATCATTGCCGCGGCAAGACGACAAGGCACGAGCCGGTGGCGACGAGACTGTCGAAGGTGCAACTACCATGCACTCTCCGCCCCGAAGGCCAAGATCGCCGACTCACCGGATCCACCTCGACAGCGACTCCACCGCGTCATCGGATCCGCGAGCTCGCCGCGATCAGCGCCAAGTTCTTCATGAGCGACAAGAAGAGGACGCTCGAACTCGCATCGAGCGCCGGAGAGAAGTGTGACGTCAGTCCGACAAGCGCGCTGGGCCTTCTGTTGACGTGCGCACGCCGGAGGAGCCAGCGACTTTGTCAGACGCTGTAGGTTGCCCGGCGCTCACTTTCGTGAGCTGCGGCAAGTCCAAAGGGCCCAGCCGTAAAAACTTCAAACCAGATGTGCCGGAGAAGTATGATGGCAGGATGCATCCATCGAAGTTCCTCGGCATCTACACCATCGCTGCATGTGCTGCGGGGACGAGACGACAAGATCCTCGCCAACTACTTCCCGCCGTGCTCAAGCCCAACGCCGATCTTGGCTCATGCACTTGCCGGACAGCTCCATATCCTCTTGGGCAGATCTATGCCATCGGTTTGTTGGTGCCTTCACAGGTGGCCACAAGCCTCATGGCCAAGAGAGTGACCTTCATTTGCTCGCCTGTAAGGAAGGAGAGTCCTGCGCAAGTTCATTCAGAGATTCAGCCGTGTGCACTACAACATCCCAGATGTCCACCCCGCCAGGTGATCAGCGCGCTTCATCGTAACATGCGAACTGCAGGATGAGGGAGGAGATGGCGATGTGCAAAGTCAAGGACGTTAGTGAGCTGTACGCCTTGGCCGACAAGTGTGCACGCGCTGAGGAAGGGAGGAGACTCCCAGGAGAGAATGCAGAAGCAGGATCTCGACAAAGGAGGAGACCGCCTCACGAAGAAGAGCCGGCGGCGAGGCAACAGGAAGAAGAAAGGCAGAGAAGTGTTAGCTGTTGAGCAGTCCGGCAACGGAGGTGGCGACAAGAACGCCAAGGCTGGCGGCTCCGGCAAGGAGGTTGCCGCTGACACCAACCACCAGTCTGTGGCGGCCGCCGACAAGCAGGACGGCTCCGGCAAGCAGTACTGCAAGATCCACCGCACCAAGGGCCACGACCTCCAGAGCTGCAAGAAAGTCGAGCAGCTTGTTGAGCAGCAGAAGGCTGAGTACGAGCGGCGCGACAAGGAGAAGGCCCAGGAAGGTGCTGGGGGAGCAAGCAAGAAACGCCCCGGCCGGGAGGGCGCCAAGGCAAGGCCAAGCAGCGGCAAGGAGATAGACCTCCCCGCAGCCGCGACAAGGATGAAGATGATGACGACGACGAAGATATGGACGACGACGACGCCGATGAGCAGGAGTTTCAGAAAGCCACAGAGGTCCTCTGCGTTGACGGAGGTGCTTCCCTGCATACCTCCCACCGCCAACTCAAGCAATGGATGCGGGAGGTCAATGCAGCGGAACCATCCGTAGAGTCACGCAAGCCTCTGAAGTGGTCCAAGACGCCTATCGTCTTTGATATCGAGGACCACCCTGATCGCATAATCTGCGGTCGGGTGCTTGCCGATGTTGGTCTCACCAACCATCCGCAACCTCAAGGTCACCAAGATGCTAGTTGACGGCGGGCCGCTTGAATCTGATCTCCTCCGGTGCTCCGTAAGCTTCAAATCCTCGACAATGAAGCTCGAAGAGACTGCACCTTCCAAGGAATCAATTCGGGAAGGAGCAAGTCAAGGGGAAGATTACGTTGTCGGTAACATTTGGCAGCGAGCTGAACTTTAGGATCGAGAGGGTCACATTCGACGTTGCCGATTTCCCATTGCCTTACAATGGGATACTTGGCCGTCCGACACTCGCCAAGTTCATGGCAGCCTCTCACTACGCCTACAACTTACTCAAGATGCCAGGCCCGATAAGCGTCATCTTTGTCCATGGCGACAAGAAGGATGCCCTTATCTCAGGCCGACAAGATCTACCGGGATGCAGCAGCCACGACAGATTGCCAAACACTTGCCGCTGAAGCTCCCGGGGGGAAGAAGACAAAGTCCAAGTCCGGCAAGAGCTCTGATGCCCACTCCGGCAAGCGCACCTCTTCGGAGTGCTGCGCTACCGTCGAGGACGCACCATCGAGCTCCACCGGCAAGTGCAAGAAGAAGATGGTAGCTCCGCCAAAGACCAAGAAGGTGCCCGCCAAGGAGGACGGCACTGGTGGTACCTTCATCATTAGTGCCTCTCTCGACCCTAAATAGGAAGGCGCGCTTGTTGCTTTCCTCCGGGCGAATGTCGATGTGTTTGCATGGCAACCGTCGACATCCCGGTGTTCCTGTGAAAGTGATTGAGCACCGCCTGCCGTTTGTCCTCGCGCGCGCCCACAAGCAAAAAGTCAGGAAGCAAGCAAAGGAGCGCCAAGAATTCATAGCGTAAGAGATCAAGAAACTAGAAGCAGCAGGCCTTGTCGAGGAGTGCTCCATCCCACGTGGCTGGCCAATCCTCGTAGTCGTATAAAAGCAAATGGAAAATGGAGACTTTGTATTGACTTCACGGATGTTAATAAAGCTTGTCCCAAAGATCCATTTCCCTTACCGCGCATCGACCAGATTGTTGACTCCACGGCTCGATGTGATTTGCTTTCGTTTCTTGATGCATACTCAGGATACCATCAGATCTTCATGGCTGAAGAAGATGAGGAGAAGACCGCGTTCATTACACCATGTGGCACATACTATTTCATACGGATGCCTTTTGGTTTGAAGAATGCTGGTTCAACGTTTGCAAGGGTAGTCCATGACGCTTTTGAGCCGCAAATGCATGTAAATGTAGAAGCCTACATGGATGACATAGTGGTCAAAAGCAAGGACAAAGCAACTCTGGTTCAAGATTTGGACGAGACCTTTGCAAATCTACGCAAGATCAACCTCAAGCTCAACCCCGAGAAGTGCGTGTTTGGAGTCCCTTCCGGCAAGCTTCTCGGGTTCTTCGTGTCTGAGCGAGGGATTGAAGCCAATCCCGACAAGATCAAGGCCATTGAGCAGATTGAAGCCCCAAAGCGCGTCAAGGATGTACGGAGACTTGCCGGTTGTGTGGCTGCACTCAGCAGGTTTATCTCTAGTTCTGTTGAGCGCGCCCTGCCGTTTTTCAAGATTTTGAAAAAGGCAGGTCCAATGAAATGGACTCCCGAAGCGGAGGCTGCGCTGCAGGACTTAAAGAGATACCTGTCCTCCACTCTAACACTTGTCGCACCTAAACCACAAGAGAAGTTGTTGCTATATATAGCAGCAACCAATCAAGTGGTTAGTGCTGCGTTAGTAGCGGAGAGGGAGGCGGATGACCAGCCAGCAACCACGGCAAACACATCTGGCGACAAGCAGGGAGCTTCATCGACAAGCTCTGGTCCCGACAAGGACGAATTCCCGCAGACGCATGACCAGATGCAGAAAAGGATGGTGCAGCGCCCAGTTTACTTTGTCAGTTCCCTCCTGCAGGGGGCTAGGTCAAGGTACTCTGGTGTGCAGAAATTGCTTTTCGGCCTCCTCATGGCCTCGAGAAAGCTGCGCCATTACTTCCAAGCACATGAGATCACAGTTGTGACTCGCTTTCCGCTCAAGAGGATACTGCAGAATCCAGAGGCAACAGGCAGGATTGTCGAGTGGGCACTGAACTGTCGAGCTTTGGTCTCAAGTTTGAAAGCACTTCAACTATCCAAAGCGAGCATTGGCGTAATTCATAGCAGAATGGACGCCAACGCCGTAAGAAGAGATTCGAGACGAGCATTCCCGTCAAGGAAGCAAGCAAAGAGTGGCTGATGTACTTTGATGGTGCCTTCTCGCTACAAAGGCGCTGGTGCCGGGCGTGTCGCTTATCGCACCCACCCGAGAGCACCTCAAGGCACGTAGTCCAGATGCACTTTCCCAAGGAGCAAGCAACAAACAATACCGCAGAGTATGAAGGTTTGCTTGCCGGTCTCGTGGATTGCCAGAGACCTTGGGATCAAGAAGCTTATTGTCGTGGGTGACTCGCAGCTTGCCGTCCGCCAAGTGAACAAAGATTATCGAGTCCGTTGATGGAAGCCTACGTTGATGAAGTGAGGAAGCTAGAAGAGCACTTTGACGGCCTCGCAAATGGAACATGTTCCAAGAGCTCGTAATGACATTCTTGACGGCTTTGTCAAAGTGTGCTGCACTTAAGTTGCCTGTGGAACCAGGGATTTTCGTGCTCAAGCTGACTCAACCAACCGTAACACCGTCAACTGGACAGAGCAAGAAGAGGAAGTTGATCTCTGGTGACTACTTTCCGGCAGAGCTTCCCCAAGCCGTCGTTGCGAAGGTCCCCAAGATCAACTCCAACAGTGCTGAGGGGCAGTCTGCTCCAACAAGCCCCAGGGTTTGTTTCGTTGAAGCAGACGCTTCCGACAAGTCTTGCTCCGGCAGAGCCGCAGGTTCTTGCCGTAGAAGCTGACGCTCCCGCAGCAGCAGATGTGCCTTTAGTCCTTGTCGTCGAGCCACAAGCTCCAGCATGGGCGCAGCCGATTGTCCTTTTCCTTCAGACAGGAGAACTTCCCGAAGAACAAGAAGAAGCGGAAAGAGTAGCCCGGCAGTCAAGTATGTACCAGTTTGTCGACAGCATACTGTACAGAAGAAGACTCAACGGTGTGAAATTGAAGTGTATTCCTGTGGAAGATGGATGTAAGTCGCTGGCAGAGATACACGGAGGCATATGTGGTCACCACATTGGCTAAGAGCACTTTCCGCAAAGCTTTCCGGCAAGGTTTTTCCGGCCGACAGCCCTCCAGGATGCAACTGCACAAGTAACCAAGTGTGAAGCGTGTCAGTTCCATTCCAAACAGATACACCAACCAGCTCAGGCTCTCCAGACGATCCCTTTATCCTGGCCATTTTCGGTCTGGGGGCTCGACATCCTCGGCCCCTTCCCCGAAGTTGTCGGGGCTTTGAGTACTTGTACGCCGCCATCGACAAGTTCACAAAGTGGCCGGAAGTGGAAGCGATGAGGAAGGTGACGCACGTCAACAAATAAGTTCTTTCAGATCAATTGTCTGCCGTTTCGGAATCCCTAACAGGATCATCACCGACAACGGCACACAATTTACGAGTCACACATTCATGCAGTACGTCCAAGATCTTGGCACCAAGGTCTGCTTTGCTTCTGTTGCTCACCTAAGAAGCAACGGTCAAGCAGAAAGGGCAATGCTTTGAAGTCGCGCGGGCTCAAGACCGTAACTTTCGACAGGCTGCACAAGTGCGGAAGAAACCGGATCGAGGAGCTGCCGGTGGTTCTTTGGTCGATCAGACGACGCCAAATCGAGCCATCGCCGGACACCCTTTGCTCTAGTCTATGGAGCAGAGGCAGTTCTCCCCACGGAACTTCGTGATACGGATCGCCTCGAGTGCTCGCCACGATGAGTTTGAGCAAGAGCAGCTGCGACAAGATGACGCGCTGCTCCTTGAGGAGGATCGCCTTCAGCCGCTTATGCGAGCTGCTCGCTACAGACAAGCTTTGCGCCGCTACCATTGCCGCAAAGTTAGTGCCGTAAGTCTCGAGGAAGGCGACCTTGTTCTTCGGGCGCTGCTCAGTCCGCCAAGAATTCAAACAAGTTGACGCTTGAAGTGGGAAGGTTCTATCGGGTGAAACGAGTCACTAGGCTCGGCGCCGTCCGCTTTGAGACCGAAGATGGCATCCCGTGAGCAACTCCCGGAACATTGAGCATCTTCGTAAGTTTTACCCATAGAAGCGCGGTTGCCGGAACCTGTTCCGGCAACCACCTTTGTACAAGTCTTGCCGCTGTTGCATGTAATCCTTTGTACAAAGCCGGGCGCAGAGACCCGATGCATCAGTAAAGCTCATGTGTTGCGCACAACTTGCCAAATTCATGCTTTCATCATTTTATTGCATGTTTTGACTAACACTTTGTGCAGCAACCACACCCGGTAAGCAAAATCGAGCCGCTGGGCTCCATAACTTTATTTTCTCTTCTTTCTTTTTTCCCAAAGAAAGGAAGGCTCCCTCGCGCACAAGTTAACCAGGGGGGAAGGAGAAGATAATACTATGGACCAGGCACCGCTCGAGGAAGTTTCGCCTTATCAGGAAGCAAGAGACAGAAAAGCTAAGTTGCCAAAGTTTGAGCAATCAATTTTAAATTTTTAAGTTATCTTCCGAACGAGAGTACTTTGTATGGAAAACCTGTACAGAGGAACCAACTCGCAGGGCTAGTCGCGCCTTACTTTGTTTCGAGTCCGCTCAACAACTTAAGTGAGCTGCGGCTAGTCGCGACAAGGTTGCTTTGTCGGAGGCGGCATCGCCAGATAGTGCCGACGTTCCGCACTCGGCCTTCATGGCAAAGGTGCCCGCACCGACAAGTCCCCCAAATGCGTAAGGCGTAAACGCATAAAGGAAGGAATCAAGTAGAGGAAATAACGTTGCGTTGATCGCCTAAGATAGAGTATATTACAAATAACTTGTCACCGATCTAACAAAGTGTTCTAAACATGATCGCCAGCCGACAAGGGAAAGATAAAATTGGCAGCCTAGTCTACGCGGTCGCCATCAATCCGCTTGATCTTGGTCACCTTGTCCACAATGGGTGCGACAAGGGCTTTGAGCTCCTCCACGTTGGCATCTGGCGGCAAGGATCTGAGGACGCCGTTAAGGTTGAGGCCCGGATTGCGGAAGGCCACCTTTATCAACACCTTCTCGAGGGCTCCTGCACAGATCTGGCGTGATTCCTCGGCCAGCTGCTTTGGGACCTCTTCCCGAGTCGCTGGAGGCCCGTCACCATGCCTTTGAAGAATAAACTGAAGTTTGGCACCGGGTTGGAGATGCTCGTCGGAGGAGTATGCAAGGTCCGCCATCCCCAGCTCCATCACTTCGTTGTGGATGTCAAGAGCGGTGTCCACAAGACCTTCACCAAAGGCTCCACACTCTCCCTCAAGGTGCTCTGGTGGAGACAACATTCGCTAGCAGCTCCTCCTTGGCCTTGATCGTCTCCAACAGGCCCACTTCCCGCCTTCTGGCGCCTGGCCCAACGTCTGCCAGAGTGGTCAGCTTCAGCTCAAGGTCCGCTTTGGAATCCTTGGCGGCCGAGCTCCTTGCCCCTATCGGCCGAGACGACTGCAGCTCGCCAAGAATGTAGGCGTCCTTCTCGCTCGTGCTTGAGCGCGGCAAGCTCTTCGCCGCTCTTCTTGAGGCTGGCCTCCACCGTGCCACCTTCGCCTTCAACTCTTCCTTGGCGGCCTCGGCGGCTGCGCGGCAAAGATCCTTCGCTTCCTTAAGCGCCCTGCCAAGTGACTCTCGCGGCGGCAAGGTCTTCTTCGTGGCTGTCCAGGTTGACCTTCATTGCGCCAGCTCGCTTTCTGCTGCGGAGAGCTTCTCGGCAGCCACCGCTGCTCCTCCTCATGCGGCCTTCTCAAGGATGAAGGCCGTGCGCTCTTCAGAAGTTGCCCCGCGCTTTTGCTACATCGCGGATGAGAGTTTCTTGGTTGGCGCCCGAGCTCTTCTGCGCGCTTCTCCATGTCCGCTCCTGCCCTCGCGACAAGTGCTTCCGGGACTCCAACTTGGCTTGCCGGGCGCGGTAGAGCGACAGCAGCTTCTTCAAAGAACTGCTCCTCCTCGACTCGCCACGCTGCTTGCTTGCTGGCCCACCAGCGCCCCAGGCGGAGGCGAGTAGCTCGCCGTCAAGGTCTCTCCTTCGACCGGCGCCTGAGCTCGGCTCCTGTGGGAGTTTGATGAAGAAACCCTCGCCCGGCCTTCGTAGGCGCTGGCTGGGCTCCTCGAACTGTGGCTATGCAGAGCGGGGGAGTCGGGTGCACGGCGCCTGGCGCCTCCTGCGGCCTCGGGGCCGTCGGTCATGCGATCGCCCGACCTCGCCCGGCTCTGCGTCGGCAGCCTCGGTAGCCTCCTCGCCCAGACAGGCTCGCCGGCGACGGCCTCTTCTTCCACAAATGACGGCCTCTTCTTCCATGACGACGGCCTGGCGGTGTTGCCCAAGGCTTCCTCCTCGCCGGCAGCCTCGACCTCCATCGGCTCTGCGTCAGACAAAGAGGGAGCAGTCAAGCAAATGTTCAAAAAGAGAAACAGAAGAAAACAAGCCCAAGGGAGATTTTCGTGTAAGGAAATTACCTGCAACGGGATCCGCAGCCATGGCCTCGACCACTGGAGGGTCGTTGGCGCTGTCCCTTGCCGGGGTGGCCTCCCTTGCCGGGGTAACCTCCCTTGCCGGAGTGGCCTCCCTTGTCGGAGGGCGCTCCCTTGCCGGAGAATCCTCCCTTGGCGGCGTAGTGGCAGCAGACAGGATTTCGGGGGCGGCTTCCGAGCCCTCCTGATGAGGCTGCACTGCTCCTACACAAGCAAACAATCAGGTATCAACGAAGAAGAAGCACCCCTGCACACAAAATAGTAAGAAGAAAACCGCACACTTACTCTGGGGGCTGTGCTGGGGGCTGCTCTGAGGAAGGGTTGCCGGGTCCGGCAACGGGGCCTCAGACGCCTCCTCTGTTGCCACGGGTGGATCGTCCTCAACGACGACCGTCGGGATCTTGGCCCTCTTCGACGCTCTCTGGGCCAGCGTCCTGAAAAGGAAAGAGTCCAGAACGAAGCAAACCAGATTCAAGATGAAGCAACAAAATTGAAGAAATGCAAACACAATCTCAAGAACTTACTCTTCGTCTTCCTCCTCGGAGCTGAGCACGGAGAAGTCAAACTCCGGCTCGCCTCCGGTGCGACGAGGCGGAGGAGTGGGCTCTCTTGGCCGCTTGGCGGAGGCGTCGGCGGTGGCCTGGGAAGATCCCGCCCCAGTTGTTGCAGTAGTGTGAGGTGCTCCCGCAACATCACTTGCCGCATGTAGAGCAGGCTGCGCGCCATCGCTTGTGGGCGATCTGCCGCCCCGACTCGTCTCCGGCCTTGCGGAGACGCCTCTTCGGCGGAGCCGGGGGCTCCGCTGGCGGCAAGTCACGGGGTGGTGGAGAAGAAGCGCCCTCGGCGGGTCCACACGACCCGGCCTCGGGCTCGACAAGCTCGGCCTCGCCGGCGTTCTCCTTCGCTCGGCAAGGCTTGCCGCCTTCGCAGCGTCCGCCTCCTCCACGGTGTACCCGAAGGCTCTAGCGGCAGCGGCTACTGCCGCCTCCTCCACCCTGGTGGCAATACGCGCCATCTCCTCGTCGGTGGTGTCGCGAGTGAGCCTCTTCTACTCGTCGGAGCGGATCGGCACTTCTTCCAAGTCGTCGAAGAACTGCTGCACGACCTCGTCCGGGGGCTCCTGCCAGGTTGGAACGATCCCATGGGAATCGCACAACAGCATCATAGCGCGGATGCGGTCGAGCGCCGAGTTGTTGCACAATGGGACGACCCCCCTCGGCAACCTAAACCACACAAGGTGATCGGGGTCGTTCTTGAACAGCTCTAGCAGCATCACATCCAGCTCCAAGACGGTGAAATTCCAGTTTAGGCCCAGGCGCAACCTCATGATGTCTGCCGCATTTTGGAACTCCCAAGCAGGCCTCCTCCTCTCCGCAAGGGAAGCGGCGCGGCGGCGAAGTTCGCGCCAACCGCGCTTACGGTTAGTCCGGCAAGCCCGAGGCGCAAAATCCGGTCACAGCTATCTTCAACCTAGCGCCCTCCGCGCCAAGTTACTCAATCTTCGCCGCGCACTATTGGGGTTTGGCGACGCAGATGAAGGGCTGCGGGTTCTCCTCACGACCCAACACCAATTGGCTCTCTACTCCTCCCACTTGTTGCGGAACTCTCCTTCCAAATAGGCTTCTTTCTTGCCGATCCTGGAGACCCAAGCTATCCCTCCGGCAAGTGGCTCTCCTCTCTCGACACGGGGCACGAGGAAGTGGCGGAAGAGTGCCACATTTGGATGGATCCCGACAAAGTTTTCGCAAAGGTGTGCGAAAACTGCCATGGTCAAGACGGCGTTGGGGGTGAAATCAAGGAGGCGGAGGCCATATGTGTTCATGATATCGCAGAAGAACTCGGAAAAGGGCGGACAAAGCCCGCAGTAGAAGAAAAGGGCAAAGACAGGGTACCAGTTGGGGCCAAATCAGAAGCGGAGGCGGAGTACCTTCGATGCGTGGATGCGCACGCAGCGTCTCCATCGACCAAGACAGATAGAAGACATCCCGCAGCTCTTTGCGCCGAGCCGAGGGGAAGATGGCCCGCTCCTTGCAGCGATGTCATGAGCCGCTGCGCCTCGGCCGACTTGACGCCTCTTCTCCTTGTCGGCTGGAGCCATGGCGAGGGCGGCGGAGGAGGCCGACGGGCGGTGAGTGCGCTTTGTGGCGAAGGGGCGGGCGCCGCTCTCTTCGACCGGAGAAGAAGGGGAGCGGTGGTGGTTTTCTTGACAAGACAGCAATGGCGAAGTGGACTGCCTGCCCTCGCTTCCTCCGCTTATAAAGAGGGGAGGGGCGGACGCCCGCTTTTCCTAATAAAGAAACCCCACGACCACGCCCACGATCTTCGCAGACGACGCCACGCTCGCGCGTGCCGTTAATGGGGGTCGTGGTGGGTCCGGGGCAAGTTACGACGTGATCGAGGCCGCGTGTGACTGCAGATCGCTTTTGGGCCCGCCCGACAGCCGCTTCGGCACCGTAATGCCCAGTTCGGGGCTCTGTCGGTGTACTAGAGTAGGGGTACCCTAGTATCCCGTGCATTGCACGGACAGTTGCAGCACCCCGCGATAGGGTTTGCCTGGTCACCGCCAAGATCCTCCGTGGCTCCTTTGGAGCCATTCAAGAACAAAGTATTTGACTAAGAAGACAAGGCCCCGGCAAGAGGAGCTTGCCGGGAAGGCCATTCAAGGCATGCAGAAGACAGGGCCCCGGCAAGAGGAGCTTGCCGGGAAGGCTCAGAGCGCGACAAGCCTCCGGACGCGATAAGGATCCGGCCGCGGCAAGGCGCTTGCTGCGGCAAGCAACCTCTCTCCATCCCCGCTCCAGCTCATCCAACAACGTGTCGCCATGGGACCATTCCATGTGCGCGTGTCAAGAGGCTGTGCAGCCAGCGGAGAGCAGCGATAAGCGGCACTGACAAGCTTGCCATCGTGGGCGAAGCGGTGGCGCACTGACGGTCTCTGTTGTAATCGTTCGCGCATACAGACGGGCATTTATTACTTTTGTCCCTTGCCGCCGAGTTAGGTATTTTGCATCGCATAATCGCTCGAGTAGGTGTACCAACTCCTGTTTTACATTTGTACCCTCGCCTATGTTGCCACCTGTCGGAGACCCCTTGAGCATATAAAAGGAGGCCCATGCGCAACGTAGAAAGGGTTCGGTTCATTCGACTCACTCGAGACCAGATACGCTCACGCTAGGTTTTGTAGCTTGCATCGCTCCCTAGCAAGAACACAATACATCAAACAAGCAGCAGTAGGAGTTTTATCTCTCCGGAGAGCTCCGAAGCTGGGTAAACTGCTCGTGTGCCTCGCCTCGATCCGCTCTTCGTGCGATCTCTGCCCCCCTCCGAACCACACAAGGGGCCTGGTCCGCCGGCTCCATAGGTGCTCGTGGGTACGATCAGCCTCCCCGACAGGTTCGTTTGGACGTTTTCATACATTAACTTGGTTTTGTAGGCATTTCAGGTGCATAATTCAAATTTCAACTACATGCACATGCTCCATTGCATATAAACGGGTTGAAAAATCAAATATGTGTCCTTGGTTGCATGCTTAGGTCCCATGCAATAAATGGGAATGAATGTCAAACATCCTGCCACAGTCACTCCGCCGCATTTTATGTCCCATTTGGGGAATGAGATACCTGGTTTTTAAATTCTAGTAAATCCAAAACTCGTTTGAAATTCATGAAACTTGGCATGCTATCATGGAGCGGCATCAACATGCCATGGTAAATTTTTTGTCCCATTTGGGGCAGGTTTGGGTATAAGCTTCTCACAACAAGTGTGATGGTTTCGGTAGGGAACGTGCCACCTTGGGGACGAAACAATATCCATTGCCTCTTATTGCTTTCAATTTTTTTCTAGTGTCAACATATAACAACAGGAGTGTTGTGTTTAATTTTGGAATTTTTTGGGGTTCGTTTGGACATTTTTATACATTAACTGGGTTTTCTAGGCATTTTATGTGCATTATTATAATTTTAAACATGTGTCCTTCAGTGCATGCTTAGGTCCCATGCAAGAAATGGGAATGAATTTTAAACACCCTGCCACCGTCACTCGGCCGCAAACATTGAGATACCTGGTTTTTAAATTCTAGTAAATCCAAAACTCGTCTGAAATTCATGAAACTTGGCATGTTATCATGGAGCGGCATCAACATGCAGGTTTGGGTATAAGCTTCTCACAAACCAGAGCTTCTCACAACAAGCGTGATGGTTTCGGTAGGGAACGTGCCACCTTTGGGGACGAAACGATATCCGTTGCCTCTTATTCCTTTCAAAAAAATTCTAGTGTCAACATAGAACAACATGAGTGTTGTGTTTAGTTTTGGAATTTTTCGGGGTTCGTTTGGACATTTTTATACATTAACTGGGTTTTCTAGGCATTTTATGTGCATAATTCAAATTTGAACTACATGCACATGCTCCAGTGCATATAAATTGGTTGAAAAATCAAATATGTGTCCTTCGGTGCATGCTTAGTTCCCATGCAAGAATGGAATGAATTTCAAACACCAGAGCACTATTGATTGCCGGCAAAACGTTGAGATACTTTGTTTTTAAATTTTAGTAAATCCAAAACTCGTCTGAAATTCATGAAACTTGGCATGCTATCATAGAATGGCACCCGACATGCTGTGGTAATTTTCATGTTCATTTTGAGAGAAGGCGCACTCGAATAACAGCCAACAAAAGCATTTTGAAACAAATAGCTGCCACTTTAACATCTCAAACGTTTTGTATAATCAAAATTGTGTGTGTTCTGTTAACCATTCACGTGACGCCATGCCTCACTCTTTTAATGGCTAGGAGGTGTGATGTCGCTTGAAGCTACGTCAGTATTTCCCCAAAGAGGAAGGGATGATGCAGGACAGCGGTGGTAGGTATTTCCCTCAGATATGAAACCAAGGTTATCGAACCAGTTGGAGAACAAAGCAACACAACGTAAACAGCCCCTGCACACAGATAACAAATCCTCGTAACCCAACGTGTTAAAGGGGTTGTCAATCCCTTTTGGGGTACGGCGCCTCAAGTGGCAAACGGACGTGAGATAAATTTGTAGTAAATTGATAGATCAAACGCCAAATAAATCAAATAAGGAAAATTGCAGCAAGGTATTTTTGTATTTTTGGTTTAATAGATCTGAAAATAAATGCAAGGAAAAAGTAGATCGCAAAGGCAAATATATGAGAAAGAAGACCCGGGGGTCGTAGGTTTTACTAGTGGCTTCTCTCGAGAAAAATAGCAAATGGTGGGTAAACAAATTACTGTTGGGCAATTGATAGAACTTCAAATAATTATGACAATATCCAGGAAATGATCATTTTATAGGCATCACGTCCAAGATTAGTAGACTGACTCCTGCCTGCATCTACTACTATTACTCCACACATCGGCCGCTATCCAGCATGCATCTAGTGTATTAAGTTCATGGAGAAATGGAGTAATGCAATAAGAACGATGACATGATGTAGACAAGATCTATCTATGTAGAGATAGACCCCATCGCTTTTATCCTTAGTAGCAATGATACATATGTGTCGCTTCCCTTTACATCACTTTGGGATCAAGCACCGTAAGATCGAACCCACTACAAAGCACCTCTTCCCATTGCAAGATAAATAGATCAAGTTGGCTAAAAAAAACCAAGTATCGGAGAAGAAATACGAGGCTATAAGCAATCATGCATATAAGAGATCAAAGAAACTCAAATAACTTTCATGGATATAAAAAGATATAACTGATCATAAACGCAAAGTTCATCAGATCCCAATGAACACACCGCAAAAAGAGTTACATCATATGGATCTCCAAGAGACCATTGTATTGAGAATCCAGCGAGAGAGAGAAAGCCATCTAGCTACTAACTACGGATCCGAAGGTCTATAAAGAACTACTCACGCATCATCGAAGAGGCACCAATGGAGGTGGTGAACCCCATCCAAGATGGTTTCTAGATTGGATCTGGTGGTTCTGGACTCTGCGGCGGTTGGATGAATATTTCGTCGATGTTTCTAGGGTTTCTGGAATACTAGGGTATTTATAGAGCAAAGAGGTGGTCCGGGGGGCACCCGAGGTGGGCACAACCCACCAGGGCGCACCTGGGCCTCCTGGCGTGCCCTAGTGGGTATTGCCCCCCTCAGGGCACACCCAGGCACAGATAGGGCCCATTGTGTTCCTTCTGGCCCATAAAAATTCTCCGTAAAGTTTCAGGGCATTTGGACTCGGTCTGATATTGATTTTCTGCGATGTAAAAAACATGGAAAAAATAGCAACTGGCACTTGGCACTATGTCAATAGGTTAGTACCAAGCAATGATATAAAATAACTATAAATGATTGTAAAACATCCAAGATTGATAATATAACAGCATGGAACAATAAAAAATTATAGATACGTTGGAGACGTATCAGCATCCCCAAGCTTAACTCCTACTCGTCCTCGAGGAGGTAAGTGATAAAAACAGAATTTTTGATGTGGAATGATGCCTAACATGTCATATCATATTCTTTTCTTTATAGCATGGACATTTGGACTTTTAGTTGTTTAGAGCAATAGTCTAGTTTTGACATGATAATTTAAATACTCAAGCATATCAACAAGCAACCATGTCTTTCAAAATATCAATGCTAAAATAAGTTATCCCTAGCCCATCATGCTCAACCATTGATCCATTCATGAAACACACTCAAATATTAGCTACACCCAATACTTAAGTACGATCATATTGCCTCCTAGTTGGTGCTTTTATAAGAGAAGATGGAGACTCAAAATAAAAATTGCATAAAGTAAAACAAGGGCCCTTCGCAGAGGGAAGTAGGGATTTGTAGAGGTGCCAGAGCTCAAAGTGAAAAACTTAGAGATAAAAAACATTTTGGGAGGTGTATCCATCCAACCAACAAAAACGACTTAGAGTTCCCAACACTTTCCATGCTAGATATATCATAGGCGGTTCCCAAACAGAAAATAAAGATTATTCCTTTTTCCACCAAACTTTCACTTTCTATGGCTAGCCGTATCCACGGTTGCCCTCCATACCAACGCTTTCCAAGGAACTTATTATTTGAAAACATAAAGTAAATTCAATTTTTTGGATTTCAGGACTGGGTATCCCTAATACCTTTGCCTTACTCTCGTGCAATGACAAGTACATAAACACTCATCTTGAGAATAACACATCTCGCATGGAAAATATTAGCCACCCCTCACCACTCCGCGAGCGAAACAAACACACAAAAGAGAAGTTTATTTTGAAAATTAGAGGTGGCACATACAAATTTGCTTAGAATGGCAAAATAATACCGCATATAGGTAGATATAGTGGACTCATGTGGCAAAACTGGTTTAAGGGTTTTGGATGCACAAGTAGAGATCATACTTAGTGCAAAATGGAGGCTAGCAAAAGATTGAGAAGCGACCAACCAAGAAACAGATAATCTCATAAGCAAGCATTAAGCATAAATAACACTGAATAATGCACCACAAGTAGGATATAATTTCATTGCATGACTATTGACTTTCGTACTTGCATAGGGAATCACAAACCTTAACACCAATATTCTTACTAAAGCATAATTACTCACCAACATAACTCACATATCACATCATCATATCTAAATACTATTACTAAGAATCAAGTTTATTTTGTCCAATGATCTTCATGAAAGTTTTTATTATATCCTTCTTGGATATCTATCACTTTGGGACTAATTTTCATGTGTTGCTTTTGACAAGCTCAAACAAATATAGGTGAAGATCATGAGCATAAGTTTTTCTTTCTTTCTCTCAAATTAATTTAAGTGAGGCAAGAGGGAATTTCTTGAAAATTTTGCTAACTCCGAAATAAATCTAAGTGAAGCAAGAGAGCATTTCTTCAAAAATACTAAAGCACACCATGCTCAAAAAGATATAAGTGAAGCACTATAGCAAGTCCATTGCTCATAAAAATTTAAGTGAAGCATAGAGAGCAATTCTAACAAGTCATGACATAATTTTGGCTCTCTCAAATAGGTGTGTCTAGCAAGGATTGATGACTTAAAACACAAAATAAAACAAGCAAATATTCATATCATACAAGACGCTCCAAGAAAAACACATATCATGTGACGAATAAAAATATAGTTCCGAGTAAAATACCGATGGTCGTTAGAAGAAAGAGGGGATGCCACTCGGGGGCATCCCCAAGCTTAGTTGGTTGCTCATTTTTTGATAATAGATTGGGATGCCGGGGCAACCCCAAGCTTAGGCTCTTCTATCCTTCCTTCATCAATTGTAAGATAACCCAAAACTTGAAAACTTCAATCACACAAAACTCAACAAAACCTTTGTGACATCCGTTAGTGTAAGAAAGCAAACTAGTACTATAAGTACTATATCAAACCAATTCATATTTTGTTTTTTCATTATATCTATTGTATTCCAACTTTTCTATGGCAAAAACTCATCAAAGAACACCATAGAGTCATCAAAATAAGCACACAACACAAAGAAAACAGAACAGTCTGTAGCAATCTGACTTAGACGAAAACTTATGGAACTCCAAAAATTCTAAAAAATAGGACGACCTTAGAAATTTGTATATTAATCTTCTGCAAAAAGAGGGCAAAAGCACTTTCTCATAAAAAATGAGAATTATTTTCGTGAGCGCAAAGTTTCTGTCTGTTTCAGCAAGATCAAACAACTATCACCCAAGAAGATCCTATCGGTTCTACTTGGCACAAACATTAATTAAAACACAAAAAACACAATCATAACAGTAGCATAATTGTGCTAACACTCAAGAACATAAAGCAAAAAGAAAAAAAGAAAATTTATTCATTGGGTTGCCTCCCAACAAGCGCTATAGTTTTACGCCCTTAGCTAGGAATAAAGCAAGGATCTAAGTTTTGTCATATTTCTCCAACTCTTCAATCAAACACTTAGGCTCCTTCAGAGATTTAACATAAAGATCTTCAATAACAATACTCCTGGGAAGAAATTGAAAGATTCATTCTTGCAAAAAGGATCTCTTATCACTTCAATAAAATCCGGGTGAACACTAATCATCTTAAGATCTCCTTTATTACTATTACTAGAAGTTGCACCCTTGTTCTTGGATCTACCACTATTTACGGGAGTTTTCTCGATAGTTTTAGCGGAAGTAAAAGTCGTGCTTAGATTACTAAAGATTTCTTCTAATTTATCAATTCGAGATGAACTTTCTTCTATTCTTTCAAGGATTAAGGTACCCTTCTCTTTTAACAACTTATAAACATCTCCCGCTTTTGACCCAATATTAGTGGCAAAAGTATGCAACTTTTTATCTATAATTTCCATATGATCTTCGGTGAGCATTTTCTTATCAATAGCATCTAGTGTTTCCATAACATGCTCAAGAGTCAAAGTTGTTTCATTAATCATGCGAGGTGGTAATCCCACTAAATTTCCCATAGCATTAAAAGCATCAAGAGAGGGACACATCAAGAAATTTCCATCGGTAATCGTATCAAGGACGAATCTATACCAAGTGGTGATGCCAACATAAAAACAGCGAAGAAGAACAACGGTAGATTGCTTACGCATAGATCTATTATGAGCATTGCAAATTCTATACCAAGCATCTTTTAAATTTTCTCCTCCCCTTTGTTTAAAGTTGAGAACCTGGTTCTCGGGAGTGCAAGGGATAGAGGAATAACTATCCATAGTAATGGCAAACAAGGTTGCGCACAAAAAAAGATCCGGCAAGAAAATGGTGAACGACAAAGAGAGGTGAATGAAACGGCAAGTTTTTGTGAAGTGGGGGAGAGGAAAACGAGAGGCAAATGGAAAATAATGTAAATTGCAAGGAGATGAGATTTTTTATTAAGAACCTGGTATATGTTGAAGATCCTCCCCGGCAACGGCGCCAGAAATTCCTTTTGATGTCGCTCGAAGCTACGTCGGTATTTCCCCAAAGAGGAATGGAGGATGACAGCGGTGGTAGGTATTTCTCTCAGATATGAAACCAAGGTTATCGAATGAGTAGGAGAACCAAGCAACACAACGTAAACAGCCCCAGCACACCGATAACAAATCCTTGCAACCCGACGTGTTAAAAGGGGTTGTCAATCCCTTTCGAGGTACGGCGCCTCAAGTGGCAAAAGGACATGAGATAAATTTGGAGTAAATTGATAGATTAAATTCCAAATAAAATAAATAAGGAAAAAATGCCGCAAGGTATTTTTGTATTTTTTGTTTAATAGATCTGAAAATAAATGCAGAGGCAAATATATGAGAAAGAAGACCCGGGGGCCGTAGGTTTCACTAGTGGATTCTCTCGAGAAAAATAGCAAACGGTGGGTAAACAAATTACTGTTGGGCAATTGATAGAACTTCAAATAATTATGACGATATCCAGGCAATGATCATTAGATAGGCATCACGTCCAAGATTAGTAGGCCGACTCCTGCCTGCATCTACTACTATTACTCCACACATCGACCGCTATCCAGCATGCATCTAGTGTATTAAGTTCATGGAGAAACGGAGTAATGCAATAAGAACGATGACATGATGTAGACAAGATCTATCTATGTAGAGATAGACCCCATCGTTTATCCTTAGTAGCAACGATACATACGTGTCATTTCCCTTTCTGTCACTGGGATCAACCACCGTAAGATCGAACCCACTACAAAGCACCTCTTCCCATTGCAAGATAAATAGATCAAGTTGGCCAAACAAAACCCAAATATCGCAGAAGAAACACGAGGCTATAAGCAATCATGCATAAAAGATACCAAAGAAACTCAAATAACTTTCATGGATATAAAAACATATAACTGATCATAAACTCAAAGTTCATCAGATCCCAACAAACACACCACAGTTACATCATATGGATCTCCAAGAGACCATTGTATTGAGAATCCAGCGAGAGAGAGAAAGCCATCTAACTACTAACTATGGACCCGAAGGTCTACAAAGAACTACTGATACGTCCATTTTGCATCATGTTTCCTTACTGTTATTTATAATGTTTTTATCCATAATAATGCTTTTTGGAGTAATCTAATGCCTTTTCTCTCATAATTTGCAAGGAACACACCAAGAGGGAGAATTCTGGCAGCTGGAAATATGGACCTGGAAAAGCTACGTCAGGCCACCTATTCTGCACAACTCCAAATGAGCTGAAACTTTACGAAGAATTTTTATGCATTATTTGAGGAATATTGAAGCCAATAAACACCAAAGGGGGGGCACCAGGTGGGCACAACCCACCTGGGCGTGCCAGGCCCCCCGGGCGCGCCCTGGTGGGTTGTGGCCTCCTCGGCCCACCTCCGGTGCCCATCTTCTGGTATATAAATCATTTTGACCTAGAAAAATAAGGAGGAGACTTTCGGTACGGAGTGCCGCCACTTCGAGGCGAAACTTGGGCAGGAGCACTTTGGCCCTCCGATGGAGCGATTCCGCCGGGGGAACTTCCTTCCCGGAGGGGGAAATCATCATCATCATAATCACCAACAACTCTCCCATCTTGGGGAGGGCAATCTCCATCAACATCTTCAACAGCACCATCTCATCTCGAAGCCTAGTTCATCTCTTGTGTTCAATCTTGTTACCGGAACTATAGATTGGTGCTTGTGGGTGACTAGTAGTGTTGATTACATCTTGTAGTTGATTACTATATAGTTTATTTGGTGGAATATTATATGTTCAAATCCAGTATGCTATTTAATACTCCTTTGATCATGAGCATGTTTATCATTTGTGAGTAGTTACTTTTGTTCTTGAGGTCACGGAAGAAATCATGTTGCAAGTAATCATGTGAACTTGATATGTGTTCGATATTTTGATAGTATGTATGTTGTTATTCCCTTAGTGGTGTCATGTGAACGTCGACTACATGACACTTCACCATGTTTGGGCCTAAGGGAATGCATTATGGAGTAGCAATTAGATGGGGTTGCGAGAGTGACAGAAGCTTAAACCCCAATTTATGCGCTATTTCGTAAGGGACCGATTGGATCCAAAAGTTTAATGCTATGGTTAGAATTTATTCTTAATACTTTTCTCGTAGTTGCGGATGCTTGCGGGAGGGTTAATCATAAGCAGGAGGTTTGTTCAAGTAAGAACAACACCTAAGCACCGGTCCACATATCAAATTATCAAAGTAGAGAACACAAATGGAACCAACATGATGAAAGTGACTATATGAAATTCCCGTGTACCCTCAAGAACGCTTTGCTTATCATAAGAGACCATTTTGGCCTGTCATTTGCCTCAAAAGGATTGGGCTACCTTGCTGCACTTTTGTTACTACTACCATTACTTGCTCGTTACAAATTATCTTGCTATCAAACTACTCCGCTACTTACAATTTCAGCACTTGCCTTACTAAAAACTACTTGTCATTTCCTTTTGCTCCTCATTGGGTTCGACACTCTTACTTATCGAAAAGAGCTACATTGATACCCTATACTTGTGGGTCATCAAGGCTATTTTTTGGCGCCATTTCCGGAGAGTGAAGCGCCTTTGGTAAGTGGAATTTGGTAAGGAAACATTTATATAGTGTGCTGAAATTTATTGCCACTTGTTACTATGGAAAACAATCCTTTGAGGGGTTTGTTCGGGGTATCTTCACTGCGTCTGGAATCACAATTAGCTACCCCTCAACCTATGATAACCCACAAGTATAGGGGATCAATTGTAGCCTCTTTCGATAAGTAAGAATGTCGAACCCAACGAGGATCTAAAGGTAGAACAAATATTCCCTCAAGTTCTATCAACCACCGATACAACTCTATGCACGCTTAACGTTCGCTTTACCTAGAACAGGTATAAAACTAGAAGTACTTTGTAGGTGTTGTGGGATAGGTTTGCAAGAATATAAAGAGCACGTAAATAAAAAGTAGGGGTTGTTTAGATAAAGAAGCAATAAAGTTAGTATAGTGAGTGTGGAAAAGTGGTGGTAGGAGTTGCGAAATTGTCTCTAAGCAATTTACTACTTTACTAGACCGATAGCAAGTTTTATGTGGGAGAGGCCACTGCTAGCATGTCATCCCTGCCTTGAAATTCTATGCACATATGATTGGAACTATTAGCAAGCATCCACAACTACTAACGTTCATTAAGGTAAAACCCAACCATAGCATTAAGATATATTGGTCCCCCTTCAATCCCGTATGGATCAATTTCTATGCTAGGTTGAAGCTTCTGTCACTCTTGCCCTCCAATACATAGTCCTATCAACATACAACTAACCCTATGGTATGATCCACGCGCGCGCTCATATGATGGGCACCAAAGGACAACAACATAACCACAAGCAAATTAAACCAATCATAGCAATTCACCAATTACCGATAGGACTCCAAAATTCACATATATTCCAAAAAAATCATAGCAATTCACCAATGATCCACGCTCGCGTTGATTCCACTTCTCAAAATTCACATATATTCCAAAAAAAATCTTCGTAAGTTTTTATCCCGTTCGGACTCCGTTTGATATGGATATTTGCGAAACAAAAACATGCAACAAACAGGATTGGCACTTGGCACCGGATCAATATGTTAGTCCCAAAAATAGTATAAAAGTTGCCAAAAGTATGTAAAAGTTGTAGAATATTGGCATGGAACAATAAAAAATTATAGATACGACGGAGACGTATCGGCATCCCCAAGCTTAATTCCTGCTCGTCCTCGAGTAGGTAAATGAGAAAAAAGATAATTTTTGATGTGGAATGCTACCTAGAATAATCTTGATCATGTAATATAATCATGGCATGAATATTAAGACACGAGTGATTCAAAGCAATAGTCTATCATTTGATATTAAGACAATAGTACTTCAAGCATACCAATAAAGCGATCATGTCTTTTCAAAATAACATGGCCAAAGAAAGTTATCCCTACAAAATCATATAGTCTGGCTATGCTCCATCTTCACCACACAAAATATTCAAATCATGCACAACCCCGATGACAAGCCAAGCAATTGTTTCATAGTTTTGATGTTCTCAAACCTTTTCAAGTTTCACGCAATACATGAGCGTGAGCCATGGATATAGCACTATAGGTGGAATAGAATATGATGGTGGAGGTTGTGTGGAGAAGACAAAAAGGAAGAAAGTCTCACATCGACGCGGCTAATCAATGGGCTATGGATATGCCCATCAATTGATGTCAATGCGAGGAGTAGGGATTGCCATGCAACAGATGCACTAGAGCTATAAGTGTATGAAACCTCAAACTGAAATTAAGTGGGTCTGCATCCAACTTGCTTGCTCATGAAGACCTCGGGCATTTGAGGAAGCCCATCATCGGAATATAGAAGCCAAGTTCTATAATGAAAATTCCAACTAGTATATGAAAGTGATAACTCAAGAGACTCTCTATATGATAACATGATGCTACTCTGAAGCACAAGTGTGGTAAAAGGATAGTAACATTGCCCCTTCTCTCTTTTTCTCTCATTTTTTTGTGGGCTTCTTTGGCCTCTTTTTTTATTTGGGATTCTTTGGCCTATTTTATTTTGATAACCTCACATGGTACAATGTTCTGATAATGATGATCATCACACTTTTATTTACTTACAACTCAGTATTACAACTCGATACTAGAAAAAAATATGACTCTATATGAATGCCTCCGGTGGTGTACCGGGATGTGCAATGATCTATCATAGCAATGACATAAAAAAATGCACAAGCCATGAAAACACCATGCTAGCTATCTTACGATCATGCAAAGCAATATGACAATGAATGCTCAAGTCATGTATATGATGATGATGGAAGTTGCATGGCAATATATCTCGGAATGGCTATGGAAATGCCATAATAGGTAGATATGGTGGCTGTTTTGAGGAAGATATAAGGAGGCTTATGTGTGATAGAGCGTATCGTATCACGGGGTTTGGATGCACCGGCTAAGTTTGCACCAACTCTCAAGGTGAGAAAGGGAAATGCACGGTAATCAAGAGGCTAGCAATGATGGAAGGGTGAGAGTGCGATAATCCATGGACTCAACATTAGTCATAAAGAACTCACATACTTATTGCAAAAATCTACAAGTCATCAAAACCAAGCACTACACGCATGCTCCTAGGGGGATAGATTGGTAGGAAAGACCATCGCTCGTCCCCGACAGCCACTCATAAGGAAGACAAACAAAGAAACACCTCATGCTTCAAATTTGTTACACAACGGTTACCATGCGTGCATGCTACGGGACTTGCAAACCTCAACACAAATATTTCTCTTCACAACTACCCACTAGCATGACTCTAATATCACCATCTTTATATCGCAAAACTATTGCAAGGAATCAAACATGTCATATTCAATGATCTACAAGTTTTATGTAGGATTTTATGACTAACCATGTGATTGACCAATTCCTGTCATCTCTCTAAATATATATAAGTGAAGCAAGAGAGTTTAATTCTTTCTACAAAAGATATTCCCACGCTCTAACAAATATAAGTGAAGCAAAAGAGCATTCTACAAATGGCGGTTTTCTATGTGAAGAGAAATGACAATCCAAACTTCAAATGATATAAGTGAAGCACATGAAGCATTCTATAAAGCCATACTCAAAAGATATAAGTGAAGTGCAAAGAGCATTCTATAAATCAACCATGGACTATCTCATACCAGCATGGTTCATTAAAGAAAAGTGAAAATTAAATGCAAAAGACGCTCCCAGATTTGCACATATCGCATGAACGAAACGAAACCGAAAACATACCGATACTTGTTGAAGAAAGATGGGATGCCTTCCGGGGCATCCCCAAGCTTAGGCACTTGAGTCTCCTTGAATATTTACTTGGGGTGCCTTGGGCATCCCCAAGCTTGAGCTCTTGCCTCTCCTACTTCTCCTCACATCGAGACATCCTCGATCTTCGAACACTTCATCCACACAAAACTCAATAGAAAGCTCGGTAAGATCCTATAGTATAATAAAGAAAATCACTACTCTAAGTACTATTGCAAACCAATTCATATTTTGTTTTTGCATTGTATCTACTGTAATATAAATTTTCCATGGCTTAATCCATTGATAGAAATCGATAGTTTCATCGAAATAAGGAAACTATGCATCAAAAACAGAATCTGTCTTAAATAGGACAATCTGTAGTAATCTGAACATTCACCATACATCTGGTACTCCAAAAATTCTGAAAATTTTAGGAAAAATAAACAATTTGTATAGAAAGACAGTGCAAAAACTTTCAGAACCGTTTGACGTTCCAGTAAAAAAATGTAAAATCGCACACTACAGCCAAAGTTTCTGTTTTGCACCGCACAAACCAACAAGCAATGTAAACATCCTAAAGGAAAATCTTGGCACATTATTTTTATGATACAATGGATTTGTACAAGGGGATAATTATTTTTGTTGAAAAGTTTTTGTAATCAAGGGTCACAAAGTTTCCATGGGCATGAACAAAGTTCAAGGCTAGCTCCCACTTTAACAATGCTCGTCTTCCTCACTTTCGCTTTTATTTTTGAAAAAGTTTTAGGTTCCCCTCTTTATTTTTTTTGTTTTTAAACTTTATAAAAGCACACAACAGAAATAAATGACTCTCTAAAACTTCCGGGTTGTCTCCCTGGCAGCGCTTTCTTTAAAGCCATTAAGCTAGGGATATAGTGCTCAAGTAATGGATCCACCCGGATCCCAAGGTATATCAAAGCCAATTTTAATTAACAATGATTTGTGATTTAGTAGTGAGCACAAAGTAACATATATCATGCAACAACGAAGTCTAACTCTCTTCCTATGCATCGGCATGTCATAAAAGAACAATTCATGCACATCAAGTAAAGGCCAATGCATAGTATAAACAGTTTCTTGCAATTTTATCATATTGGAAACATGGAGAGGCAGAGATGTAGTTCCTCTCTCATAATAATTGCAAGTATGAGCAGCAAGCACATGCATATTATATCTATCAAAATCATCATGTGTAGTATTGAAACGCAACCCATCAATATAATCCTTAACAAGGGCAAACTTCTCCGATATAGTGTAGTCGGGAGAATTCAAAAAGGTAATAGGACTATCATGCATGGGTGCAATAGCAACAATTTCATGTTTAACATAAGGAACTATAGCAAATTCATCTCCATAAGCATAATTCATATTGGCATCTTGGCCACAAGCATAGCAAGCATCATCAAAAAGGGATATTTCAAAAGAATCAACGGGATCATAACAATCATCATAGCATTCATCCTTCGGTAAATTCGAAGGGAAATTCAACAATGTACGGGATAAAGAGTTACTCTCATTAGATGGTGGGAACGGGTGATCAATCCGCTCTTCCTCCTTTTGTTCTTCGCTCTCCTTATATTTTTCATCCAATGAGCTCACAATGTCATTAATTTCTTCTTCCATAGACTCCTGCAAAATATTAGTCTCTTCTTGGACAGCGGAGGAGTCCTCAATATATGGTTTAATATAAGGATTAGAAGCATAATTATCATAGCAATATTTAAGTATGGCCAAATTTTCAGATTTGTAGAGAGTAGTATCACACTCTTCAATAAAAGAAGCAATTTCACAAGTACCCCTAAAAGCAACAAATTCTTCAATTTGTTGAACATTGTAGTAATTATAAACACCCTTAGTATACGAAGATAGGATTCCATTATTACTAAACCCACATTGGTAAGGAAGGTGTTTCTTAGGTCTTTAGAACAACAAGTGCAATCATATATTTCACATAAATTCCAAGCATAGCATTGCAAACGATGAATTTGATATAGTAAAAGTTTCCCTTTTTCAGATATGCGGTGTCGCACATAACAAGCATGCTCATCTAAAGATTTGCCCTCAACTAAGCTAGTTGGGGTTTCAGCCTGAGCACATAGGGATCAAAGATGATCCAAGTAAAAAGCTTCAGTAGTGTGGTAGATTTTGAGTGGTTCTTCAACCATTGGTTCAGTAGGTACCACTATATTTCTTGGTATTTTGCGTTTCCTACCCATAACTAAAGATAGAAAACAAGAGCACAAAATAAAAACTACTTAGTGATAAAGAAAACAAGCACACACGAGAATATTCACCCCACGATATAACTCCCTGGCAACGGCGCCAGAAAAAGGTCTTGATAACCCACAATTATAGGGGATCAATTGTAGCCTCTTTCGATAAGTAAGAGTGTCGAACCCAACGAGGAGCTAAACATAGAACAAATATTCCCTCAAGTTCTATCAACCACCGATACAACTCTACACACGCTTAACGTTCGCTTTACCTAGAACAAGTATAAAACTAGAAGTACTTTGTAGGTGTTGTGAGATAGGTTTGCAAGAATATAAAGAGCACGTAAATAAAAAGTAGGGGTTGTTTAGATAAAGAAGCAATAAAGTTAGTATAGCGAGTGTGGAAAAGTGGTGGTAGGAGTTGCGAAATTGTCCCTAAGCAATTGACTACTTTACTAGACCGATAACAAGTTTTATGTGGGAGAGGCCACTGCTAGCTTGTCATCCCTGACTTGAAATTCTATGCACTTATGATTGGAACTATTAGCAAGCATCCGCAACTACTAACGTTCATTAAGGTAAAACCCAACCATAGCATTAAGATATATTGGTCCCCCTTCAATCCCGTATGCATCAATTTCTATGCTAGGTTGAAGCTTGCCACTCTTGCCCTCCAATACATAGTCCTATCAACATACAACTAACCGTATGGTATGATCCACGCGCGCGCTCATATGATGGGCACCAAAGGACAACAACATAACCACAAGCAAATTAAACCAATCATAGCAATTCACCAATTACCGATAGGACAATGAAAATCTACTCAGACATCATAGGATGGCAACACATCATTGGATAATAATATGAAGCATAAAGCACCATGTTCAAGTAGAGGGTACAATGGGTTGCAGGAGAGTGGACCGCTGTAGATAGATGGGGGAAGGTGATGAATATGTTGGTGAAGGTAATGGAGGTGTTGGTGTAGATCGGTTTCGTGATGATGGCCCTGGCGGCGTTCCGGCGCCACTGAACGAGAGGGGGAGAGGGGGCCCCTTCTTCTTCTTCCTTGACCTTCTCCCTAGATGGGAGAAGGGTTTCCCCTCTGGTCCATGGCTTCCATGGCGGCGGAGGGGCGAGATCCCCTTCGAGATTGGATCTGTCTCTCTGTCTCTTTCTGTTTCTGCGCTCCCCGATTCTGCCCTTCCACCGTTTCTTAAATTACCAGAGATCCGTAACTCCGATTGGGCTGAAATTTGGACACGATTTTTATCCGGATATTGGCTTTCCTGTGGCGAAAGAGGGGCACCAACCGCCTTACGGAGTGGCCACGAGGGCCCAGGGCATGCCCTACCCCCTGGGGGCGCCCCTCACGCTCGTGGGCCCCTCAGGCATCGTTTCGCGTTGATTCCACTTCCCAAAATTCACATATATTCCGAAGATATCTCCGTAAGTTTTTATCCCGTATGGACTTTGTTTGATATGGGTTTTCTGCGAAACAAAAAACATGCAACAAACAGGAACTGGCACTGGCACTGGATCAATATGTTAATCCCAAAAATAGTATAAAAAGTTGCCAAAAGTATGTAAAAGTTGTACAATATTGGCATGGAACAATCAGAAATTATAGATACGACGGAGACGTACCAACCTACTACACCTACTGAAAATATTGAATATGAAATTCCTTCGGGTATGATAGAACAACTACTAGCTAATCCTTATGCAGGAGATGAAACCGAACATCCTCATATGCACTTGATATATCTGGAACAAATTTGTGGATTGTTTAAGCTTGCAGGTTTACCCAGGGATGAAGTGATGAAAAAGGTTTTCCCTTTATCTTTGAAGAGAAAAGCATTGGCATGGTATAGGCTATGCGATGATGTTGGATCATGGAATTGGAATCGTTTGAAATTGGAGTTCCACCAAAAAAATTATCCTATGCATCTAGTTCATCGTGATCGAAATTATATATATAATTTTTGGCCTCGTGAAGGAGAAAGTATCGCTCTAGATTGGGGGAGGCTTAAGTCAATGTTATATTCATGCCCCAATCATGAGCTCTCAAGAGAAATTATTATCCAGAATTTTTATGCTTGGCTTTCTTATAATGATCAAACCATGCTTGATACTTCTTGTGCTGGTTCATTTATGAAGAAGACTATTGAATTCCGGTGGGATCTTTTGGAAAGAATTAAATGCAAATATGAAGATTGGGAAATCGACGAAGGTAACGAGTCAGGTATTAAGCTTAAGTATGATTGTGTTAAATCTTTTATGGATACCGATGCTTTTCAAAAGTTTAGCACTAAATATGGACTTGACTCTGAGATGGTAGCCTCCTTTTGTGAATCATTTTCTACTCATGTTGAACTCCCTAAGGAGAAGTGGTTTAAATATCACCCACCTATTAAAGAAGAAATTAAAGAACCAGTACCAGTTAAAGAAGAAACTATACTTTATAATGTTGATCTAGTTGTTCCTTCTGCTTATATTGAGAAACCACCTTTCCGTGTTAGGATTAAGGAACATGCTAAAGTTTCAACTGTGGTTAACAAAAGCTATATTAGAACACCTAAACCTGATGAACAAATTAAAGTAGAACCTAGTATTGATATGGTTAAGGATCTCTTGGAAGAAGATATGGATGGGCATGTTATTTACTTCTGTGAAGAAGCTGATAGAATTGCTAAACCTGATAAAAGAGATAAACATAGACCTATTGTTGGCATGCTTGTTATTTCAGTTAAAATAGGAGATCACTGTTATCGTGGTTTATGTGACATGGGTGCTAGTGTGAGTGCTATTCCTTACACTTTATATGAAGAAATTGTGAAAGACATAGCACCTGCTGAGATAGAAGAAATAGATGTTACTATTAAACTTGCTAATAGAGACAACATATCACCAGTTGGGATTGTTGGAGATGTTGAAGTCTTGTGTGGGAAAATTAGATACCCTACTGATTTTCTTGTTCTTGTTTCCCCACAAGATAACTTTTGTCCGGTTATCTTTGGTAGAACTTTCTTGAATATAGTTAATGCTAAGATAGATTGTAAGAAACAAACTGTTGGTGTTAGCTTTGGTGATAAGTCTCATGAGTTTAATTTTTTTCAAGTTTCGTAGAAATCATCATGAAAAAGAATTGCCTAGTAAGGATGAATTAATTGGTCTTGCTTCTATTGTTGTTCCACCTACTGATCCCTTAGCACAATGTTTGCTAGACCATGAAAATGATTTACATATGCATGAAAGAAATGAAATAGATAAGGTTTTCTTTGAACAACGTCCTCTGCTTAAACACAAGTTGCCTATTGAAACTCTAGGAGGTCCTCCTCCACCTAAAGGTGATCCTGTGTTTGAATTAAAACAACTGCCAGACACTTTGAAATATGATTATCTTGATGAAAAGAAAATATATCATGTTATTATTAGTGCTAACCTTTCAGAACATGAAGAAGAAAGATTATTGAAAGTTCTAAGGAAGCACCGGGCTGCTATTGGATATACTCTTGATGATTTAAAGGGCATTAGTCCCACTCTATGTCAGCATAAAATTCATATGGAACCTGACGCTAAACCCGTTGTTGATCACCAACATCGGTTGAATCCTGAAATGAAGGAAGTGGTAAGAACAGAAATCTTAAAACTTCTGGAAGCAGGTATAATATATCCTATAGCCGACAGTAGATGGGTAAGTCATGTTCATTGTGTCCCTAAGAAAGGAGGTATTACTGTTGTTCCTAATGATAAGAATGAACTTATTCCACAAAGAATTGTTACACGCTATAGAATGGTAATTGATTACAGAAAATTAAACAAAGCAACTAGAAAAGATCATTACCCTTTGCCTTTTATTGATCAAATGCTTGAAAGATTATCTAAGCACACACATTTTTGCTTCCTAGATGGATATTCTGGCTTTTCACAAATACTTGTTTCTCAACCTGATCAAGAAAAGACTACTTTTATTTGTCCCTTTGGAACTTATGCTTATAGACGTATGCCTTTTGGTTTATGTAATGCACCTGCTACCTTTCAAAGATGTATGACTGCTATCTTCTCTGAATTTTTTGAAAAGATTGTTGAGGTTTTCATGGATGATTTTTCTATTTATGGGAAGTCTTTTGATGATTGCTTAAGCAATCTTGAGCGAGTTTTGCAGAGATGTGAACAAACAAATCTTGTCTTGAATTGGTAGAAGTGCCACTTTATGGTTAATGAGGGCATTGTATTGGGTCATAAATTTCTGAAAGAGGTATTGAAGTGGACCAAGCTAAGGTTGATGTCGTTGAGAAGATGCCATGTCCTAAGGACGTCAAAGGTATTCGTAGTTTCCTAGGTCATGCTGGTTTCTATAGGAGATTTATCAAAGACTTCTGAAAAATTTCTAGGCGTCGTACTAATCTTTTGCAAAAGGATATTCCTTTTGTTTTTTATGATGATTGTCTCGAAGCCTTTGAAACACTCAAGAAATCCTTAATATCTGCACCTATTGTTCAACCAACTGATTGGAACTTGCCTTTTGAAATTATGTGTGATGTTAGTGATTATGCTGTTGGTGTTGATCTAGGACAAAGAGTTGATAAGAAATTGAATGTTATTCATTATGCTAGTAAAACTCTAGACAGTGCTCAAAGAAATTATAATACTACTGAAAAAGAATTCTTAGCAGTGGTGTTTGCTTGTGATAAATTTGGACCTTATATCGTTGATTCCAAAGTAATTGTTCACACAGACCATGCTGCTATTAAATATCTTATGGAAAATAAAGATGCTAAACCTAGACTTATTTGTTGGGTTCTCTTGTTACAAGAATTTTATTTACATATCATTGATAGAAAAGGAGTTGAGAACCCAGTAGCCGATAACTTGTCTAGGCTTGAAAATGTGCTTGATGATCCACTACCTATTGATGATAGTTTTCCTGATGAGCAGTTAGCTGCAATAAATGTTGCTAATAGTACTCCTTTGTATGCTGACTATGCTAATTACATTGTTGCTAAATATTTACCACCTAGCTTTACATACCAGCAGAAGAAAAAATCTTCTATGATTTAAGACATTACTTTTGGGATGACCCACATCTTTATAAAGAAGGAGTAGATGGTATTATTAGACGTTGTGTACCTGAGCATGAACAGGGACAAATCCTACGGAAATGTCACTCCGTAGCTTATGGAGGGCGTCATGCTGGAGATAGAACTGCTCACAAGGTATTGCAATCTGGATTTTGTTGGCCTACTCTCTTCAAGGATGCCCGTAAGTTTGTCTCTTCTTGTGATGAACGTCAAAGAATAGGTAATATCGGTAAGCGTCAAGAAATGCCTATGAATTATTCACTTGCTGTTGAACCTTTTGATGTTTGGGAATTTGATTACATGGGACCTTTTCCTTCCTCTAATGGGTATACACATATTCTGGTTGTTGTTGATTATGTTACTAAATGGGTAGAAGCTATTCCAACTAGTAGTGCTCATCATAACATGTCACATCCCTAGTTCTGACAATGCCTAGTGCTAACATCTGGTGTTGCATCATGTTTACTTTTCACAGAAAGTTGAAATGGGGATGACAAAACCCCAGCACCCCCCTGAAACCAACTAGGGTTTACTAAAATTATTTTCGCTGAACCCAAAATGCCCTTCTAAAATGTTCATCATCTTTGCCTTGGTCTAGAACCTATGACAAAAATGGTGCACACTTTTCTAGGACAACAGAGGGTCACTGAATTAAATCATATAGTATTTGCATTTGGGCATTTAAATGCTATAAAATATTTTAAATGTCCAAATTATCATAAACTAAAATGTTTACCTGTTGGATATATTCCAAATAGTGGCTTTGAGCAGTTTCATGATTTTTGAGTTGGTTTAAGTATTTTAATTAAAGCCCTAAAGTTACAGAAGAATTAGAAAACAGAAATAAAAAGAAAAGGATAGCAAACCTACCTAACTTACATGCAGCCCACTGGGCGGCTCAAGATCTGGCCGGCCCATGGCTGCTTAGCTGCTTCCTCTCGCCAGCAGCAGAGAGGTGAGCACCGGCGTGCGAGGCTCGCCAGCAGCTCCTGGCCGCTTTGCCTCGCTTCAGACTGGCGGCGCCTGAAGCCACTCCTCGGCGCCGCCCCGACCCCGCCGACACCCCATTCTTCCCCTTGCTCTCTCCCTCGCTCCCTGGACGCCATGGCCGACGCAGCCACGCCCGCGCCGTTGTGAAGCTCGCAGCCACCGCCGTCCACTCGTCGCCTCTCCGTGCCCAGAAGCTTCGTCGTCGTCCGCTTCTTTGCCTCGACCGAGCCCCGAGCACTCGCTCACTCCGGAGATGCTGCACCGAGCCGTCCTGATCCGCCATCACCGGAGATCCCCCTCGCCGCCGTGACCGCTCCAGCTCTTCCCCGACCTCTCTGACCCGCTCGTCGAGACCGCTGTGAGCTGCTGCCCGTCCTCCCCCTCCCCGTTCCCTCTCTCATGCATCGTACGCACCACACCGAGCTTACCCGCACCCGTCGCCACCTGTGCTCACCGTCGGCATGACTCCGGCCACGCAATGGCTCAGCCTTCACGTCCATCTTTCTCACCGCGTCGCGTAGATTACGTAGGTGCCCCACACGAGCTGCCCCGACTGCCGTAGCGTCGACCCCGAGCTCACCCGAGCCCCGGCGACCGCCAAGGTCGACGCCGGCGACGACTCCGGCCACCCCAGGCCCAACCACCGCCACTACTCGACGCGGACGAGTGCCCGCGTCACGTAGATGCCCTCCGACGGCCATTTGGTCGCCGGAGGAGGAATCCCGAGCCCCTCCGCCGTCTCTGGCCGTGCCGGCAACGAGCCCCGGGTCAACTCCGGCGAGTTTGATTCGGGTTGACCCAGTTTGACCCCCCCCCCCTCCGAGTCACTGACATGTGGGGCCAGCCCCTAACTAATTTCTTGATTAGTACTAACTAAAATAGGTTAGTTAGTTTGCCACTGACACGCGGGACCCACTGGTCAGTTTGACCTGGGCCGCCCGTTGACCTGCTAACGTCACAGTGACGTAGTGCTGACACAGTAAAGAATTTTCTGGATTTAAACTTATTCAGAAAATTCCAGAAAATGTTATGAACTTCTAAAAATCATATAAAATCACCCGTAGCTCAGAGTGAAATAAGTTATATATGAAAAATGATCAGAAAAATCCAATCTATCCATTTGTACTTGTTTCATGCATGTTAGAGCAACTTAACCTTGAGGTTTAGGTCAAACATGTTAATGCACTTATATGAACCCATAACTTGAGTTTGTATTTGAATCTTTTGTTCAAATAAGCTCAAAACCTTCTGGTTGTAGTTGCATTAGCCCAACACACTCATATTGCCATGTCATGATCATGCATCATATTGTGCATTGCATTGATTGTGTTTCCTCTCTGTTGCCGGTGGCTGTCCCCAATCGATAGACGTATTCCGACAATGAGTTCGATGACACCGATGAAGAGCTATACTATCTTCAGAAGTGCCAGGAAAGCAAAAACCCCTTGTTCATTCCGATACAGTCCCACTCTCTCGCTCCTGCTCTCTTTTACTGCATTAGGACAACAACGTTTCAACTGTTACATGTTGCAGTAGTTGAACCCCTTTCCTCTGCATGACCTGTCATTGCCACAGTAAATAGATGAAACCCACTAGCATGAGTAGGAGTTGTTTGAGCCCTGATGTACCTACTCATTCATGCTTGTTTGTCATGCCTACTACTGCTTAGAGTTGAGTCTGGTCTGATTCATCGGGGATGAATTGGAATGGTGATGAGCATGTCCTACTGTGTGTGAGTAAGTGTGTGAACACGATTTGGTAAAGGTAGTGGTGAGAGGCCATGTAGGAGTACATGGTGGGTTGTCTCATTGAAGCCGTCCTCAGGAACTGAGTTCTGTGTTTGTGATCCATGAAACAGCTACTACCATGCATTGGGCCCTGAAATATGACCCCGCTCGACTTCTTAACCACCCTAGTCCTCTGTCCAGGAGTTGCAAATAGTTTCTGGTGTTTGTAGTATGCTGGAGGCCATGCGCAGCGCTGACCCGAGGGGTGGGCTGTGATGCGGTAGGCACGTGGCCGAGTATGCCGGGCGCCCGTTTGGTGTCGCGGAATCCTGTACACATTATTCGGGGCCGTATGTGGAAACCTCAGCTGGACTCCCTGCGGATGGAACCTGAATAGGCGATAAACCTGGACTAGAGACTTGAGTGTCCAGGTAGGTCGTGGTCTACACCCACGTCGGCTTTCGCTTGAAGTCTGCCGAGCACATGTCGTGTGCAGACGCTAAGTGGTGGAAACATGTATGAAGAAGTACACCCCTGCAAGGTTAACATCATCTATTCGAATAGCCGTGTCATGTAAAGGACTTCACAGGTTGCTACAGTTCATAGAAAAGTGAAAGTGGATACTCTAAAACTCGCAAGATAAGCGTGAGTGCTATGGATGGCCTTCTTGTAGGGAGACGGGAGCAGATCCATAGTGGTGTATTGATATGGTGAATATGTGGACTCGTGTGCGCCGTCTCAAAAGGGTTACTTGCAGTCGTAGTTCAGGTTAGCCACTGAGTCAAAGCTGGCTTGCTGCAGTTAAACTTCACCACCCCCTTTGTTGATCTTGATGTATATGTAGCTAGTTACGATGTAAGTCTTCTTTGGGTACATTTGTACTCACGTTTTCCTATTTTATGTTTTGCAGAGAGACGTCAGTCTCGCTAGTAGTTCCGTGTGGACTTCGACGTTTAGCTTGATACCTCAGCTATGATCTTGTGCCCTCGGCAGGGTCTTGTAGATAGTTAGGCTTCTCAACCTTCTTCATTTGTAGTTGTCTGTACTTAGACAAGTTAAGCTTCCGCATGTGCTTGTTGCTTGTATGCTCTGTATGTTGGGGTCATGACACCCATGTTTGTAATATTTGGCTCCTCGGAGCCTAATGAATAAATACTTGAGTTGTAGAGTCATGTTGTGATGCCATGTTGTATTTGCACATATCGAGCATACTGTGTGTATGATTGAAATGCTTGGTATGTGTGGGATCCGACAACCTAGATGTTTATCCTTGGTAGCCTCTCTTATGGGGAAATGTAGTCTTGTGCCTCCATGAGCCATAGTAGTCCGCTACAGCCCGGTTCACCGGAGTCCTGCTAGCCCAAAGACTATCGCTCCGGAACACTTGACCGGACGGCATGTGATTCACTTCGTTCGTGGTACATCGCCCTTCGGGAAATGTCACGCAGATGACATCCGAGTCCTGCCTAGCCTGCTCTGACCCAGTTCACGAGTCCTGTTAGCCCGATTACTGACCCGAATTCGACGTTCTTGATCGACATGCTCGATGTTGATTCATGTATGCCTGTCCTCGTAAGTTAGTGCCACTTTGGGTTCACGACTAGTCATGTCGGTCCGGGTTCTCTGTCATATGGATGCTAGTGACACTATCATATACGTGAGCCAAAAGGCGCAAACGATCCCGGTCCATGGTAAGGCGACACCCGTGGGAATACCGTGCGTGAGGCCGCAAAGTGATATGAGGTGTTACCAGCTAGATCGATGTGACATGGAATCGGGGTCCTGACATAACACCTCTATTAAAATGCTTAAGGAAGTTATTTTCCCAAGGTTTGGAGTCCCTAGATATTTAATGACTGATGGTGGTTTACACTTTATTCATGGTGCTTTCCGTAAGATGCTTGCTAAGTATGATGTTAACCATAGAATTGCATCACCCTATCATCCTAAGTCTAGTGGTCAAGTTGAACTTAGTAATAGAGAAATAAAATTAATTTTGCAAAAGACTGTTAATAGGTCCAGGAAGAATTGGTCTAAGAAATTAGATGATGCACTTTGGGCTTGTAGAATAGCTTACAAGAATCCTATGGGTGTGTCTCCTTATAAAATGGTTTATGGAAAAGCTTGTCATTTGCCTCTTGAGTTAGAACATAAAGCATATTGGGCAGTTAAAGAACTCAACTATGATTTCAAACTTGCTGGTGAAAAGAGGTTATTTGATATAAGCTCTTTAGATGAATGGAGAACCCAACCTTATGAAAATGCAAAGTTATTCAAAGAAAAATTTAAAAGATGGCATGACAAAAGAATCCAAAAGCGTGAGTTTAAAGTCGGAGAATATGTTCTTTTGTACAACTCTCTTTTTAGATTTGTTGTAGGAAAGCTCCTCTCAAAATGGGAAGGCCCATATGTCATCAAGGAGGTTTACCGGTCTGGAGCCATCAAAATAAATAACTCCAAAGGTACTAACCCGAAGGTTGTCAATGGGCAAAGAATAAAGCATTATATCTCAGGTACGCCTATTGATGTTGAAAGTAATATTATCCAAACTTTGACACCAGAAGAACACATAAAAGAGTCCTTTCGGAACACTCTAGAATCGTGAAAATAAAGAGGTACGTGATATGGTAAGTAAACGGACTCCGAAAAATCCGCAAATATTTTTTTATTAGTTTTGCAATATTTTAGAATTTTGGAAATAAATAAACTTCTAGGAAGCGTCCCCTGGTGGGCACAAGACACCAGAGCGCGCCAGGCAAGCCTGGCGCGCCCAGGTGGGTTGTGCCCACCTAGGACACCTTCCGTACTCTGTTTTTTCTTATGTATGCTTGTCCTCCAAGATAAAATATCTGTATATAATTCCCGAACCTGTTGATCACCGTATCGCGGAGAAATCCTCTGTTCTCTTTTCTTGATGTTTTCTACGTAGATCTGAAAGTATGTCTTCCCAAAGCTCTGAGGGTGAGAGATATGTTGCTGATCTCATCGCAAACCCCAAGTCCTATGGGGATGAGGGGCACTATAGCTGGACCTCCGAAGAAGAAGAAGAAGATGAATCGATTCCTTCCCGGTTCAAGGATGAGAGCATGGAGGTGTGCAAGAGGATAATAAAACTCGAGATAGATAATTGTGAGTTGATGATGGAAAATTTTATTCTCCGTCAGAAGCTGGAGGAAGCAAAAGGGAAACCCTGCACTTTCTCACCACCACCATTGCCACAGAAATCCCAGGACAAGATCTCTCCTTCACCATCGTCATCTTCTTCACCACCAAAGGAGAATTGAGTATCGGGTATGGGCACTCCCCTTGGCTTTTGCCAAGCTTGGGGGAGGTGCCCCGGTATCATATCATCCCACTATATTTTTTCTTTTACTTATCCTAGTTTGATCATTTGCTTTTAGATGAAATAAAGTTTAGTTCGATCTTTTCCTCTTTGAGAGTTTGCTTAGTGATCTATCCTTGTAATCGTGTGCAAGTTATATAATAAAGTTAGTTTGAGTCTTTGCTTTCTTTACTTTCATGTTGCAAATAAAGAAAAGAAATAAAAGAAAGAAAAAGAAAGAAATGAAATAAATCACTAAGATTATATACTAATCCTATGGTAGGTGATAGCACCACATAAGGAAAAGTATAAGTAGAAAATTTTATTAGAGATTGACAAACATAGCATTAGTCAATGATGCAACTCATGAAAGAATTAATAAGGGAAGAGAAGATTCACATATAGATATACTATCCTAGAAACCTTTTGTGATTGTGAGCCCTCATCAAAATATTATATGCCAAAAGTGTTGACGTTGGACAAGGAAGACAACTTAATGATTTATGTTTGTTTATATTCACATAGAAGTCATATTGTCATAGATCCTTTAACATGTGATGCTTGCCCCTATCTTTGCAAGCCAAAAATTCCGCACTAAGTAGATATACTACTTGTGCATCCAAAAACTCTTAAAACCAAATCTTTTTCAAGTGTCCACCATACCTACCTAGGGATTGAGCAAGATCCCTCAGGTAAGTTGTCATCGGTGCAAAAAGGCAATAAAAATTGCTTCTAAAAGTGTAAGATCATTTAGTATAAGAGAAAATTGAGCGTTGTACGAACTTGGATGACAAAGAATAAAAGCGACAGACTGCATAATAAGGGTTGTCATCTTAAGGGGCAATACAACGTGACATTCTCTTGCACTAAGGGATTGAGCATACAAACAAATAAGCGCATGGCAACCTCTGCTTCCCTCTGCGAAGGGCCTATCCTTTACTTTTATGCACTTACTTTTATGCAAAGAGTCAAAGTTTTCCTTCTATTCCTTTTATTTTTCTCCTTTGGCAGGCATCATATGGTGAGGAAAGATCTAGGAACATATGTCCAGTTGAATATAGATAGCATGAGTTATTATTGTTGACATCACCCTCGAGGTGAGTATGTTGGGAGGCGAAACTATAAGCCCCTATCTTTCTATGTGTCCGGTTGAAACATTTTGCTCATGGGTACGAGGTGAGTGTTAGCAATCATAGAAGACTATATGATGGTTGAGTATGTGGACATGCCTATTGGCTCCGACACGTGACCCTTCCTGAAAAGATGATTAATTGCAGTTGCAAAGTTGACTGAGAACATAGTTTGTTGGTTTCTAATAGAGTTTTTGCTTTATACTTCGATTGTGTGATGAACTAGTACTTATTCGTGAGAAGTATATTATAAAAGTTCTATGATAATAGTCCTATGTTTAATTTTGTTGTTGTTATAATAATAAACATGATGCTTCTATGTTCGTATTCTGTTTTTATCGACACCTCTCTCTCAAAGCATGTGGACATGTTTTTCGATTTCGGTTTTCGCTTGAGGACAAGCGAGGTCTAAGCTTGGGGGAGTTGATACATCCATTTTTCATCATGTTTCCTTACTGTTATTTATAATGTTTTTATCCATAATAATGCTTTTTGGAGTAATTCTAATACCCTTTCACTCATAATTTGCAAGGAACACACCAAGAGGGAGAATTCCGGCAGCTGGAAATCTGGACCTGGAAAAGCTACGTCATGCCACCTATTCTGCACAACTCCAAATGAGCTGAAACTTTACAGAGAATTTTTATGGATTGTTTGAGGAATATTGGAGCCAATAAACACCAGAGGGGGCCACCAGGTGGGCACAACCCACCTGGGCGCGCCAGGGCCCCCAGGCGCGCCATGGTGGGTCGTGGCCTCCTCGGCCCACCTCCGGTTCCCATCTTCAGGTATATAAGTCATTTTGACCTAGAGAAAATAAGGAGGAGACTTTTGAGACGGAGCGCCCCGCTTTGAAGCGGAACTTGGGCAGGAGCACTTTTGCCCTCCGGTGGAGCGATTCCACCGGGGGAACTTCCCTCCCGAAGGGGGAAATCATCGTCATCATCATCACCAACAACTCTCCCATCTTGGGGAGGGCAATCTCCGTCAACATCTTCAACAACACCTAATCATCGCAAACCCTAGTTCATCTCTTGTGTTCAATCTTGTTACCGGAACTATAGATTGGTGCTTGTGGGTGACTAGTAGTGTTGATTACATCTTGTAGTTGATTACTGTATGGTTTATTTGGTGGAAGATTATATGTTCAGATCCAATATGCTATTTAATACTCCTCTGATCATGAGCATGTTCATCATTTGTGAGTAGTTACTTTTGTTCTTGAGGTCACAGAAGAAATCATGTTGCAAGTAATCATGTGAACTTGATATGTGTTCGATATTTTGATAGTATGTATGTTGTTATTCCCTTAGTGGTGTCATGTGAACGTCGACTACATGACACTTCACCATGTTTGGGCCTAAGGGAATGCATTGTGGAGTAGCAATTAGATGGTGTGTTGCGAGAGTGACAGAAGCTTAAACCCCAACTTATGCGCTATTTCGTAAGGGACTGATTGGATCCAAAAGTTTAATGCTATGGTTAGAATTTATTCTTAATACTTTTCTCATAGTTGCAGATGCTTGCGGGAGGGTTAATCATAAGTAGGAGGTTTGTTCAAGTAAGAACAACACCTAAGCACCGGTCCACCCACATATCAAATTACCAAAGTAGCGAACGCAAATCGAACCAACATGATGAAAGTGACTAGATGAAATTCCCGTGTACCCTCAAGAACACTTTGCTTATCATAAGAGACCATTTTGGCCCGTCCTTTGCCTCAAAAGGATTTGGCTACCTTGTTGCACTTTTGTTACTACTACCGTTACTTGCTCGTTACAAATTATCTTACTATCAAACTACTCCGCTACTTACAATTTCAGCACTTGCAGACATTACCTTACTGAAAACTACTTGTCATTTCCTTATGCTCCTCATTGGGTTCGACACTCTTACTTATCGAAAAGAGCTACAATTGATCCCCTATACTTGTGGGTCATCAACTACTCATGCATCATCGGAGAGGCACCATTGGAGGTGGTGAACCCCATCCGAGACGGTGTCTAGATTAGATCTGGTGGTTCTGGACTCTGCGGCGGCTGGATGAATATTTCGTCGATGTTTCTAGGGTTTCTGGAATATTGGGGTATTTATAGAGCAAAGAGGCAGTCCAGGGGCACCCGAGGTGGGCACAACCCACCAGGGCGCGCCTGGGCCTCCTGGCGCGCCCTGGTGGGTTGTGCCCCCCTCTGGGCACGCCCAGGCGCAGCCAAGGCCCATTGTGTTCCTTCTGGCCCATAAAAATTCTTCGTGAAGTTTTGTGGCATTTGGACTCCCTCTGATATTGATTTTTTGCGATGTTAAAAACACGAAAAAAACAACAACTGGCACTTGGCACTATGTCAATAGGTTAGTACCAAAAAATAATATAAAATGACAATAAATGATTATAAAACATCCAAGATTGATAATATAACAACATGGAACAATCAAAAGTTATAGTTACGTTAGACACGTATCAAGGTGCCGTGCGGACAGGTGCTTGAGTACTTAACTAACCGGGAGGCGTGCGAGTTGTACTCAAATGCGAAGGCTCTCCGGGAAGCGTGCGAGTTGTACGCCGCGCAGGCTCACCAGGAAGCGAGCCCTTTGACTTCCATGGCCGCCCGCCTTGCTCGCATCCTCTCCATTAATGGCGCCCAAGCCGCAGTTTAATATGGTTTTTAAATATAAAACAATCATCGCAAACGTTTTAGTTAGAACACCCATATGCAAACCAACAACTTCCCAGGAAGCCAAGGGAAAATGTGTCGAGCAGGATTTGTGCAGCTCTTGATCACAAACGTTTTAGTTAGAACGCCCGTATGCAAACCGACAGCTTCCCCAGGAAGTCAAGAGAAAATGTGCCGAGCAGGATTTGTGCAGCTCTTGATCGCAAACGTTTTATCTAGAACACCCGTATGCAAAGTGAGAGCTATGGTCTTCCCCCTTAAGTCGAGGGAAGATTCACAGCGCAGGATTTGTGCAACCCTTCAACGCAAACAGATGTTTTGGATGACCCGTGTGCAACCACGTACAAACAATTTGGTAAGATTTGCATCTGTCATATTGGGTATGTTGCCATTTGTCAAACTAGAAAGATTGACATTTGTCGATCTAGTAACACTGTCATTTGTCAATCCTTGTAACACTATGATTTGTCAAAATATGCAGCTAAAAATCTCTAGCACTATCTAATTTTTGCAACTTAAATTCAGTAATTAAGCATAGATTTCATTCATAGATTAAACAGTCGTTCTTAATTTATACAAACAGTTCAACTCGACAGCTGAACCGACAAAACTTTTCCCCAATTGTTGCCAACCACGTACTGAAATAGCTAGTTCAACTATATATACTAGCTAATTTTAAGTACGTTGTACAGTTCCACCACATCTATAGTCAGATGAACTGTACAAAATAGCCCCTAAATACTACTACTACGGAGGGGCTTTGTGCTACTTCCGGCAGCCTCTCCTCTACCGAGCGCGCTCAGTAATAGGCAGAGGAGGAGGAGGAGCCTACGCATGAGCTGGACAACTGCAATACGGTGCCTGCCGCTGCTGCACGTTCAGCAACGCTCGCCAGCTCGAACGCCCACTATCTGTAACATCCCAAAATTCTAAATTTTGGAATGTTATATTAAATATATAGTTTTGATTGTTTGTTTGATTGTTGTGTGATTGATTGACTGAAAGTGAGTGAAATTTGAAACTTTTGAAAGTTAAATGAGAGGGAATAAAAGGAATTTCCCAAACCTTCACCTTGCTTTCATGACCTCCATGAATTCAAATTCATTTCATCTCAAAACCCTGGAGACAAGATGACATGACTTCTTCCATTTAATTAAATGAAAAGGGTTTTGAAAATATTTGAAGTCCGTTTGCAAATATTTCAAATTCTGAAACTTCATGCAACTCAATGATTTTCATGAGGGAAGATAATATAACTTCTTCAAAACATATGAAATATGAGTTGGGAGTTTCAAAGAATCAAATTCAAAGTCCCTTTGAAAATTATTTGCGATTTGGAGTTATTTGGTTTTATTCAAATTATTTTTCTGCAAAAATAAAATATATGGAAAATAGGGTAAATGATTCCCTACATAAGAAAATTGGAGAAAAATAAAATTGAAATCATTTTTGTATTTTTAAAATGATTTTTATTGGATTTTATTAGAGTTGTAGCACTGTTTGATTTATTTGAATTTTTGGGGATCTTATTTGACGTTAGAAAAATGTCCATGCTGTAAAAAATGTTTTTCTGAAAATTTTGATATATTATATGCCTATCTAATATTTCTATTTTCTTCTGTTTTACTATTTTCGTTTGTCTGTGTTTAAAAAAAACCTTCCCTCGGGTCGGATTGACTCCTCACCGAGCCAGCCAGCTCGCCTCGCCCGTCCTCGAGCGGGACTCCGTTCGGGAGTCCGCCGCCGCCATGGACGTCGTCTCCGCTGCGGACTCCTCGCGCCGCCTCTCCCTTGCCCCTTTCCCACGCCTCCCGAGGCCGCCCGGCCATAAATACCGGAGCCCCGGGCCCGTTTCTCTCCTCCTCCCCTCATTCGCCGCGCCCTGCCGCATCTTGCCAGTGCGCCGCCTCACCACATTTGCATCATTGCCCTGCCATCTTGTCGTCTTCGCCAAGCGTCGCGCTTCTATTGCCGCCTCACTTGAAACCACTTGACCGCCGACGCCTCCCCACAGCGCCGCCGAGCTACCGCCACCGGAGACGCCCGCCGCCGCGGGAAAGCCACCGGAAACCGCCCCGTCATTGAACCGCCGAGAACCGTGGTAAAAACCGCCGCCGACCGGTCCGATCTAGATCTTTTTTTAATAAACCGTTTTTTATTTAGTGGACGTTCTCTGTTTAGATCTATTTAGTGAACGATTTTTGTTGCGTATGCTTCTGTAACGAACGTTCGCTTTTTAGCCTTTTCTTTTTCTGTTATTTTTCGTCAGGGACCTATCCGCGATTAAAGTTTTTACACATTAGCCCCTGTTTTTTCAAACCTTCGCTACTTTTTACTCATTTCTCCAAATCCAACGAAACTAACGCTCACTTCTTTGTTATGATCACCTCTATCCAGTAAAATAACTTGAACATGTTTTTGAAAATTTAAAATTTGGTTTCAAACAGATTTGAATTTAAACTTCTTTTTGTTCGTATCTCGAGTTTTATAACTCCGTTTGAGTTGATTCTTTTTGCAAATCGAAGCTCTTGACCTAAACTTTCTGATAAGGCCAAATTCACTTAATTTTGGTAATGTTAGAAATTTCTTTATGTTGCAAGAGTTATTTTCTTGGTTTTGATGTTTTCATAATTGTCTTCTTCGTTCTTTCCGAGCTTTTGAGTGATTGCTTATGTGTGGTTACTATTGCTTGCTTACGATAGATTGATCGGAGTGTGACGAGTAGAACTATCAGGAGTTACGAGTGCGAATCATCTTCATCATCGGTACAAGGAAAGTTCACACTTTGATCATACTTTTCATTACCCAGTTTTTATGCATTAGTTTCAACCCTCAAACATTGCATGAGTAGGATTTGATAACATGTAGGTATTGGGAAGGAGTCGATGAGGGAGGAACCTATTGTCCTTTATATCAAACCCTTGGGAGTTACTTCTACGTTATGCTTACACTGCTATGCTATGCTCATAGACGTGGATTGGGTTTGAGTGTATCCATGACATATGTGAGATTGTTAATTTAATGGTTAACTTAAGGTGGCTACTTTAATACACATCTGGGTGGGTTGGTAGGGGCACCCTGGGGATATACCAGTGGACTTTCCCGGACACCTGGGGATATACCAGTGTTGTCCTAGGAGATCCCGGGGTTATACCGTGTGATCCTCCTATGGTCCGCCACCCAGGCTCAAAAGGATCATAAGATTATTCATGCTAGAAACTTCTGTGTGCAGCCACAAGCTATTATGGGCTCTAGCATAGTTGAGTATGTTGAATGACCTCTTCCAGTGGTAGGCTAGCAGATGTGATGTAGGGGATGTAGGTTGGTACTGTCTACCCGGGGTTAGAGTTAATGCTTCTAAAAGACTGTGTCTCGGTCATCCGTTTCTCAAACACCATGTAGTGTGAGAAATCCAATGGAGGAGATCGAGTCTTGTGGGGAAAAGTGCGCAAACCTCTGCAGAGTGTACAAAATAATCATGATTAGTCGTGTCCCCGGTTATGGACATTTTGAGTATCTGGTTCTTGGATTATCATGTTGATCTCATCACTCTATATAATTAATTTGTCGGGTTGTTAACTTTTAATTGGGATTGAAAGGGGGATTTACCTTCTCAATGTTTTCAACAAACTTTGTAGTTAAATAAAATATATTCCTTTGATGTAGGAAAAAATTGGCTATTCGCAAAAACATTATAACCATAGAGCTTTTCCACCAGCCATATATGCATGTAGTGATAGTTATTATTCATCATTATCCTATGGTGTGAATTTGCCAGTACATTCAATGTACTAACCCTTTGTTGCTACAATGTCTCATGTTGCAGGAATCTTACAACGAGTAAGTGATATGTTAGGGTTACGATTTCTACACTCAACTTTGCCGTTGGTGTTGATGGGAATCCACAACCTTGTTGTTACTTCCGCTATGTGGATTGAGGTAATAGTATTTACGTTACTTTATACATGTGATTTACCTCTGTTATAAATCCTCAAGTACTGTGTGTGTCAGCATACCGATCTAGGGATGACACTTAAGCACAGAGACTTCACCATCTGAGGTCGGGTCGCTACAAGATGGTATCAGAGCACATGTTGACTGTAAGACGTGACCCCTAGAAACTGGCAAGCCAATAGGAAAGATTTTCTCTACAACTTCATTTTCAAAAGGATCTTTTTCCTCTCTTTTCTCTGAGCTTTATCAAAATATTCCCTTTTAGTTAGACCATACCCCTTTCCCCTTTGACCACACGAAGATTCGGCTGATGAGACCACTTCGAGAAGGATAAGATATCGGATAACTAAAGACCATTTCGGAATGAAGGAGATTTTGCCGTGCATTATAATAATGGAAACTACAATGGTTGAAGACTCCGAAGACTAGGAGAATTTGAAGGCTCTGTAGAGTTTCCAGATTGGTGTGACCTAGGAAAGCTACCTTTATTGAACTTGTCAGACTATTGAAGCTGACAATACCCGAGATCAAGGTGTGTTGGAGAAAGACCAGAAAATAGAGCGTTAAAAATCAAGTTTTTGTCAAGAAAACCCTAAGGTAGGAGATATCAATTATGGAATGATAGCTCATGGCAATGACAAGGGCTGAAACACGGTTATCCGTGATGTCATCGCCCACTGATGCTATGGTCACCACGCTGAGTTAAACATGCATTTCTTTGGAATGATTGGATGGTAGAAGGCTGATGGGGCATCTGTCAGCAAAGGATGCAGATTTAACCTTAGCTGGTGTATCGCCAGGATCTGGAGTATTACCTGAAGAATTGTTAGATGGACTTGCAGGAAGCCATATTTGACAAGGAAGCATTTCGTGAAGAACTCAGGACCCAGAAGCTGAAAGTAGGCAAGCTGGAGGAGCAAAATCCTCGAGATACAGAAGATTCGTCAGGAACTGAAGGACAGTAGGACCATGGTTCATGCCAAGGATGTCAAAACCCAGAAGTTTGGAATACAACTCCAGAATTATTAAAGGACGTCACTAGAGACTTAGCGTCAACAGAGATGATCTGGTAAAAGAACTTGAGAAGGACAAGCACGATCGGAAGAAGCCAACGAAGACATGAACAAGACTTGAAGAGTTTGATGATGTTGAAGATTTATTGACCTTTAGAAGACCCAAACCCCTGCTATAGACTTACGTTAGATGCGACGATTGTGAGCTGCAATTGTTTGATGTTTTTCGACAGCCACAAAATAAAATCTGTCTTTTCAAAACTATTGTTTGTATTGTGTGTATCTCCCTCTCTATCTCTCTTATCTCACCCCAAACCCATGGACCCAATAGAGGATGAATGTAGAAGAACCCATATTTCCTGGACCGATGAGTCAATTGGAGACAGACCGAGGGATTTGTTGGAAATATGCCCTAGAGGCAATAATAAATTAGTTATTATTATATTTCCTTGTTCATGATAATCGTTTATTATCCATGCTAGAATTATATTGATAGGAAACTCAGATACATGTGTGGATACATAGACAACACCATGTCCCTAGTAAGCCTCTAGTTGACTAGCTCATTGATCAATAGATGGTTACGGTTTCCTGACCATGGACATTGGATGTTGTTGATAACGGGATCACAACATTAGGAGAATGAGGTGATGGACAAGACCCAATCCTAAGCCTAGCACAAGATCGTGTAGTTCGTATGCTAAAGCTTTTCTAATGTCAAGTATCATTTCCTTAGACCATGAGATTGTGCAACTCCCGGATACCGTAGCAATGCTTTGTGTGTACCAAACGTCACAACGTAACTGGGTGGCTATAAAGGTGCACTATGGGTATCTCCGAAAGTGTTTGTTGGGTTGGCACAAATCGAGACTGGGATTTGTCACTCCGTGTGACGGAGAGGTATCTCTGGGCCCACTCGATAGGACATCATCATAATGTGCGCAATGTGATCAAGGAGTTGATCACGGGATGATGTGTTACGGAATGAGTAAAGAGACTTGCCGGTGACGAGATTGAACAAGGTATCGGGATACCGATGATCGAATCTCGGGCAAGTATTATACCGGTAGACAAAGGGAATTGTATACGGGATTGATTGAATCCTTGACATTGTGGTTCATCCGATGAGATCATCGTGGAACATGTGGGAGCCAACATGGGTATCCAGATCACGCTGTTGGTTATTGGCCGGAGAGTTGTCTCGGTTATGTCTATATGGTTCCCGAGCCTGTAGGGTCTACACACTTAAGGTTCGATGACGCTAGGGTTATAGGGAAAGTATGTACGCGGTTACCGAATGTTGTTTGGAGTCCCGGATGAGATCCCGGATGTCGCGAGGAGTTCCAGAATGGTCCGGAGGTAAAGATTTATATATGGGAAGTCCCGTTTTGGTCACCGGAAAAGTTTCGGGTGCTATCGATAACGTACCGGGACCACCGGGAGGGTCCCGGGGTCCACCAGGTGGGGCCACCAGCCCCAGAAGGCTGCATGGGCCAAGTGTGGGAGGGGACCAGCCCCAGGTGGGCTGGTGCGCCCCCCACCAAGGCCCAAGGCGCAGGGAGAGTGGGAGGGGGCAAACCCTAGGTGCGCCCCCCTCTCTCCCCCCTTGACCGCCACCCTAGATGGGTTTTGGGGCTGCCGCCACCCCTAGGGAGGGAACCCTAGATGGGGGCGCAGCCCCTCCCCTTCCCCTATATATACTTGAGGTATTGGGGGTTGCAAGATACACGAGATCATCTCCCTCTTGGCGCAGCCCTACCTCTCTCCCGCCTCGTCTCTCGTAGTGCTTGGCGAAGCCCTGCTGGAGTCCCGCGCTCCTCCACCACCACCACACCATCGTGCTGCTGCTGGACGGAGTCTTCCCCAACCTCTCCTTCTCCCCTTGCTGGATCAAGGCGTGGGAGACTTCACCCACTTGTGTTGAACACGGAGGCGCCGTTGTTCGGCGCTTAGATCGGAATCAACCGCGATCTGAATCGCTACGAGTACGACTCCTTCATCCACGTTCTTGTAACGCTTCCGCTTAGCGATCTACAAGGGTATGTAGATGCACTCCCCTTCCCCTCGTTGCTAGATTACTCCATAGATTGATCTTGGTGATGCGTAGAAAATTTTAAATTTCGCCACGATCCCCAACAAAGTGGCATCATGAGCTAGGTCTATGCGTAGTTTCTATGCGCGAGTAGAACACAAGTTGTTGTGGGCGTCGATTTTGTCAATTTACTTGCCGTTACTAGTCTTATCTAGATTCGGTGGCATCATGGGATGAAGCGGCGCGGACCGACCTTACACGTACTCTTACGTGAGACAGGTTCCACCGACTGACATGCACTAGTTGCATAAGGTGGCTAGCGGGTGTCCGTCTGTCCCACTTTAGTCGGATCGGATTCAATGAAAAGGGTCCTTATGAAGGGTAAATAGAAATTGGCACATCACGTTGTGGTTTTGGCTTAGGTAAGAAACGTTCTTGCTAAGAAACCTATAGCAGCCACGTAAAAATTTGCAACAACAATTAGAGGACGTCTAACTTGTTTTTGCAGCATATGTCATGTGATGTGATATGGCCAAAAGGATGTGATGAATGATATATGTGATGTATGAGATTGATCATGTTCTTGTAATAGGAATCACGACTTGCATGTCGATGAGTATGACAACCGACAGGAGCCATAGGAGTTGTCTTAATTTATTTATGACCTGCGTGTCAACATAAATGTCATGTAATTACTTTAGTTTATTGCTAAATCGTTAGCCATAGTAGTAGAAGTAATAGATGACGAGACAACTTCATGAAGACACGATGATGGAGATCATGGTGTCATGCCGGTGACGATGATGATCATGGCGCCCCGTAGATGGAGATCAAAAGGAGCAAAATGATATTGGCCATATCATGTTACTATTTGATTGCATGTGATGTTTATCATGTTTTACATCTTATTTGCTTAGAACGACGGTAGCTTAAATAAGATGATCCCTCGCAATAATTTCAAGAAAGTGTTCCCTAATCGGGCACCGCTAGAAGGAAGGTTCGTTGTTTCAAGCACCACGTGATGATCGGGTGTGATAGATTCTAACGCTCAATACAATGGGTGTAAGCCAGATTTATACACGCAATACACTTAGGTTGACTTGACGAGCCTAGCATGTATGCACATGGCCTCGGAACACGGAAGACCGAAGGTCGAACATGAGTCGTATAGAAGATACGATCAACATGAAGATGTTCACCGATGATGACTAGTCCGTCTCACGTGATGATCGGACACGGCCTAGTTGACTCGGATCATGTATCACTTAGATGACTAGAGGGATGTCTATCTGAGTGGGAGTTCATTAAATAATCAGATGAACTTAATTATCATGAACATAGTCAAAAGGATTTTGCAAATTATGTAGTAGCTTATGCTTTAGTTCTACTGTTTTAGATATGTTCCTAGAGAAAATTTAGTTGAAAGTTGATAGTAGCAATTATGCGGACTGGGTCTGTAAACTGAGGATTGTCCTCATTGCTGCGCAGAAGGATTATGTCCTTAATGCACCGCTCAGTGAGCTGAACCTCGAGCGTCGGTTGTGCATGTTGCGAACATCTGACATACATGTTTTGATGACTACATGATAGTTCAGTGCGTAACGCTAAATGGTTTAGAATTGAGGCACCAAAGACGTTTTTTTGAAACATCGCAGAACATATGAGATGTTCCAAGGACTGAAATTGGGATTTCAGGATAGTGCCCACGTCAAGAAGTATGAGACCTCTGACAAGTTTCCTAAGCCTGCAAACTAAGGAGAAAAGCTCAATCGTTGAGCATGTGCTCAGATTGTATGAGTACTACAATCGCTTGAATCGACTGGGAGTTGATCTTCTAGATGAGATAGTGATGGTTCTCCAAAGTCACTGCCACCAAGCTACTAGAGCTTCGTGATGAACTATAACATATCAGGGATAGATATAATGATCCTTGAGCTATTCGCGACACCGCTAAAGTAGAAATCAAATGGGAGCATCAATTGTTGATGGTTAGTAAAACCACTAGTTTCAAGATGGGCAAGGGCAACAAAGGGATACTTCATGAAACGACAAATCAGTTGTTGCTCTAGTGAAGAAACCCAAAGTTGAACCCAAGCCCGAGACTAAGTGCTTCTATAATAAGGGGAACGGTCACTGAAGCAGAACCACCCTAGATACTTGGTAGATGAGAAGTCTGGCAAGGTTGATAGAAGTATGTATTGGACATACATTATATTAAATGTGTACTTTACTAGTACTCCTAGTAGCAGCAGGGCATTAGATACCGGTTCGGTTGCTAAGTGTTAGTAACTCGAAACAAAAGGCTACAGAATAAACGGAGACTAGCCAAAGGTGAGACGACGATATGTGTTGGAAGTGTTTTCAAGGTTGATGTGATCAAACATTGCACGCTCCGTCTACCATCGGGATTGGTGTTAAACCTAAACATCATTATTTGGTGTTTGCGTTGAGCATAGACATGATTGGATTATGTTTATCGCAATACGGTTATTCATTTAAGGAGAATAATGGTTACTCTGTTTATTTGAATAATACCTTCAATGGTCTTGCACCTAAAATGAATGGTTTATTGAATCCCGATCGTAGTGATACACATGTTCATGCCAAAATATATAAGATACTAATGATAGTACCACATACTTGTAGCACTGCAATTTGAGTCATAATGGTATAAAACGCATGAAGAAGCTCCATGTTGATGGATCTTTGGTCTCACTTGATTTTGAATCACTTGAGACATGTGAACCATGCCTATTGGTATATATGCATGAAGAAACTCCATACAGATGGATCGTTTGGGCTCACTTGATTTTGAATCACTTGAGACATGCAAATCATACCACATGGGCAAGATGACTGAAATGCCCCATTTTCAGTAAGATGGAACAAGAAAGCAACTTGTTGGAAGTAATACATCTTGATGTGTGCAGCCCAATGAGTGCTGAGGCACGCAGTGGATATTGTTATATATGTTCTTACTTCACAGATGATTTGAGTAGATCATGTATAATTTACTTGATGAAACACAAGTCTGAATTATTGAAAGGTTCAAATAATTTCAGAGTGAAGTTGAAGATCATCGTGACAAGATGATAAAATGACTGTGATATGATCATAGAGATGAATATCTGAGTTACGAGTTTGGCACACAATTAAGACATTGTGGAAATTGTTTCACAAATAATACCGCCTGGAACACTATAGTGTGATGGTGTGTCCGAACTTCATAACTGCACCCTATTGGATATGGTGCATACCATGATGTCTCTTATCGAATTACCACTACAGTTTATGGGTTAGGCATTAGAGACAACCACATTCACTTTAAATAGGGCACCACGCAATTCCGTTTGAAACGACACCGTATGAACTATGGTTTAGAGAAACCTAAGCTGTTGTTTCTTAAAAGTTTGGGGCTACGACGCTTATGTGAAAAGGTTTCAGGCTGATAAGCTCGAACCCTAAGCGGATGAATGCATCTTCATAGAATACCCAAAAATAGTTGGGTATACCTCCTATTTCAGATCCGGAAGCAAAAGTGATTGTTTCTAAAAACGGGTCCTTTCTCGAGGAAAAGTTTCTCTCGAAAGAATTGAGTGGGAGGATGGTGGAGACTTGATGAGGTTATTGAACCGTCACTTCAACTAGCGTGTAGCAGGGCACAGGAAGTTGTTCCTGTGGCACCTACACCAATTGAAGTGGAAGCTTACGATAGATATCATGAAACTTCGGATCAAGTCACTACCAAACCTCATATGTTGACAAGGATGTGTACTACTTCAGAGTGGTACGTAACCATGTCTTGGAAGTCATGTTGCTAGACAACAATGAACCTACGAGCTATGGAGAAGCGATGGTGGCCCGGATTCCAAAAATTGGCTCGAGGCCATAAAATTCGAGAGAGGATCCATGTATGAAAACAAAGTGTAGACTTTGGAAGAACTACTTGATGGTCATAAGGCTGTTGGGTACATATGGATTTTAAAAAGGAAGACGGACAATGATGGTAAGTATCGCCATTAAGAAAGCTCGACTTGTCGTTAAGATGTTTTCCGACAAGTTCAAGGAGTTGACTACGATGAGACTTTCTCACTCGTAGCGATGCTAAGAGTATGTTGGAATTATATTAGCAATTACTGCATTATTTATGAAATCTTGCAGATAGGATGTCAAAACATCATTTCCTCGACGATTTTCTTGAGGACAGGTTGTATGTGATAAAACCAGAAGTTTTTGACAATCCTGAAAGATGCTAACAAATATGCAAAGCTCCAGCAACCCTTCTAAGGACTGGAGTAAGCATCTCGGAGTTGGAATGTACGCTTTGATGAGATGATCAAAGATTTTGGGTTTATACAAAGTTTATGAGAAACTTGTATTTCCAAAGAAGTGAGTGGGAGCACTATAATATTTCTGATGAGTATATGTTGTTGACTATTGTTGATCAGAAATGATGTAGTGTTTCTGGAAAGCATATAGGGTTATTTGAAAAGTGTTTTTCAATGGAAAACCTGGATTAAGCTACTTGAACATTGAGCATCAAGATCTATAAGGATAGATCAAAATCGCTTAATAGTACTTTCAAACGAACACATACCATGACAAGATTTTGAAGGAGTTCAAAAATAGATCGGCAAAGAAGGAGTTCTTGGTTGTGTTATAAGGTATGAGTATTGAGTAAGACTCAAGACCTAACCACGGCAGAATAGAGAGAAAGGATGAAGGTCGTCCCCTATGCTTTAGACGTAGGCTCTAAAGTGCCAAGCCATGAGTCAGTCAAGGGGTACAAGTGTGATCTAAGAATGGATCACATGACAACGGTCAAGGTTATCCTTAGTAACTAGTGGACTAAGGAATTTTCTCGATTATGGAGGTGGTAAAAGAGTTCGTCGTAAAGGATTACGCCGATGCAATCTTTGACACTAATCTGGATGATTCTGAGTAGTAAAACGGATTTGTATAGTAGAACAGTTATTTGGAATAGCTCCAAATAGAGCGTGGTAGCTGCATCTACAAGATGACATAGAGATTTGTAAAGCACACACGGATCTCGAAAGGTTCGAGACCGCTGACTATAACATCTCTCACAAGCATAACATGATCAAACCCAGAACTCATTGAGTGTTAATCGCATGGTAATGTGAACTAGATTATTGACTCTAGTAAACTCTATGGGTGTTAGTCACATGGGGATGTGACCTTGAGTGTTAATCACATAGCGATGTGAACTGGATTATTGACTCTAGTGCAAGTGGGAGACTGTTGGAAATATACCCTAGAGGCAATAATAAATTAGTTATTATTATATTTCCTTTTTCATGATAATCGTTTATTATCCATGCTAGAATTGTATTGATAGGAAACTCAGATACATGTGTGGATACATAGACAACACCATGTCCCTAGTAAGCCTCTAGTTGACTAGCTCGTTGATTAATAGATGGTTACGTTTCCTGACCATGGACATTGGATGTCGTTGATAACGGGATCACATCATTAGGAGAATGATGTGATGGACAAGACCCAATCCTAAGCCTAGCACAAGATCGTGTCATTCGTATGCTAAAGCTTTTCTAATGTCAAATATCATTTCCTTAGACCATGAGATTGTGCAACTCCCGGATACCATAGGAATGCTTTGTGTGTACCAAACATCACAACGTAACTGGGTGGCTATAAAGGTGCACTACGGGTATCTCCGAAAGTGTGCATTGGGTTGTACGAATCGAGACTGGATTTGTCACTCCGTGTGTGACGGAGAGGTATCTGGGCCCACTCGGTAGGACATCATCATAATGTGCACAATGTGATCAAGGAGTTGATCACGGGATGATGTGTTACGGAATGAGTAAAGAGACTTGCCGGTGACGAGATTGAACAAGGTATCGGGATACCGACGATCGAATCTCGGGCAAGTACTATACCGGTAGACAAAGGGAATTGTATACGGGATTGATTGAATCCTTAACATCGTGGTTCATCCGATGAGATCATCGTGGAACATGTGGGAGCCAACATGGGTATCCAGATACCTCTGTTGGTTATTGGCCGGAGAGTTGTCTCGGTTATGTCTACATGGTTCCCGAGGCCGTAGGGTCTACACACTTAAGGTTCGATGACGCTAGGGTTATAGGGAAAGTACGTACGCGGTTACCGAATGTTGTTCGGAGTCCCGGATGAGATACCAGATGTCACGAGGAGTTACGGAATGGTCCGGAGGTAAAGATTTATATATGGGAAGTCCCGTTTTGGTCACCGGAAAAGTTTCCGGTGCTATCGGTAACATAGCGGGACCACTGGGAGGGTCCCGGGGGTCCACCAGGTGGGGCCACCAGCCCCAGAAGGCTGTGTGGGCCAAGTGTGGGAGGGGACCAGCCCCAGGTGGGCTGGTGCACCCTCCCACCAAGGCCCAAGGCGCAGGGAGAGTGGGAGGGGGCAAACCCTAGGTCCAGATGGGCCTTAAGGCCCACCCTAGGTGCGCCCTCCCTCTCTCCCCCTTGGCCGCCACCCTAGATGGGTTTTGGGGCTGCCGCCACCCCTAGGGAGGGAACCCTAGATGGGGGCGCAGCCCCTCTCCTTCCTCTATATATATACTTGAGGTATTGGGGGCTGCATGATACACGAGATCATCTCCCTCTTGGCGCAGCCCTACCTCTCTCCCTCCTCGTCTCTCGTAGTGCTTGGCGAAGCCCTGCTGGAGTCCCGCGCTCCTCCACCACCACCACGCCGTCGTGCTGCTGCTAGACGGAGTCTTCCCCAACCTCTCCTTCTCCCCTTGCTGGATCAAGGCGTGGGAGATGTCACCGGGCTGCACGTGTGTTGAACACGGAGGCGCCGTTGTTCGGCGCTTAGATCGAAATCAACCGCGATCTGAATCGCTACGAGTACGACTCCTTCATCTGCGTTCTTGTAACGCTTCCGCATAGCGATCTACAAGGGTATGTAGATGCACTCCCCTTCCCCTCGTTGCTAGATTACTCCATAGATTGATCTTGGTGATGCGTAGAAAATTTTAAATTTCTGCTACGATCCCCAACAGGATTCAGAACATGGAGGATCATATGGAGAATAACACTATAGCCAGAAAGGATATGACCTAGCATACACTTCAGTGCTTTGAAAGAGGTGTCGCTAGTTGGTGGAGGATGTACCAAACCATCAATGGATGGCAAGGAGTAACCACTTGGAAAGAATTTAAGCTGACTTTGCCAAAGTCTCAGTTTGTGTCCCAGAAATTGAAGCCTTATGGAAAGGATATGAAGAAACCCTGTGCATGCAAGCTTTGTGGAGAAATAGGACACAACCATAAAGAACACAAGGATGAATGCCCTAATTGTGTAGGAAGTCACCCAGCTGAAGAATGCCCAACTAGGCAGATCACTTGTTTCTTGTGTGAAGGGACTACCCACTACCCTGCTGAGTGTCACAATTACCCCATGGTTCGAAGAACCATCCAGCAGAAGAAAGAAGCAATGAAGGGAGCCCTCATGGAAATTTTAGAAGAACATGTGATGAAAGAAGAGGTGGAGGACACACCTAAAGAAGAACCAATTAGACCTTGCACCAAGTTGTGCTATTCATGTGGAGAAGAAGGCCACATCTCCCAGGATTGTCTGAATGGGGATCTAGTAGAATTCCCGACAGAGGAAGTAGAGTATGACCCACAGGAAATAGAAGCCATGATTGGAATGGAAAAGTCCAGGAAGAGAAGTAGATTGGATCCCAGGAAGGACCTGAGTCATATCACCTGTTTCAGGTGCAAGGAGTCGGGGCACCACTTTAGCAGTTGCCCAAAAAGGAAGCCGAGGACCCAAGGAGGCTATGTAATCATGAGGAAATCTCGAGACTCGTCAGAAGTAATATGTTTTCATTGTGATGAAGCAGGGCACTTTGCCAGAGATTGTCCCAATGAGAAGGAGACTTGTGGTAATTAGTTGTGTCTGTGAGAAATATAGTAGTAGTAGTGAGAACATTTCTTATTATTAGTGAGGTGTTGAGTTGAGGCATGTAATGGAAATGCAGGAGATTGTAGTAATTGGAGAATCAATAAAGTTAGTATCGTGGGTACTGATTTGGACTTTATGAGTTGTTACTCTATGAAGGAAGATTTTGACCATTTTCGAGGATATGGGAAATATGGTCTATGGAAGAAGAGGTGCATTTTAAGGGTGGTAGTACCCAGTGAGGAAGCTTGACCCTTGGAAAAGATAATGATATTCCACAGAGTGGACTTCGGAGAAAATAAGAAGGAGTTTTGTCTCGATATGTGGGGTATCCCTAGGAGTATGAAGAGATGAAGTACTATTGGATATAAAGGAGGTATAATGTTGGTAATATGGAGCAATTGTAACTCCATGATGAGTCTGAGTAATCACGTCTTAGTCTTGTACAAATAGAAGGAAAGGAGACAGTACAATGGGATGGATTTAAGAATGCTAGGAAGCTGGATGTTGGAATAATGATGAGTTGCCCCCGATGATGAGTTCAAGGTTTACAAGTTATGAGATGGGCGATAACCCACAGGCCCCAGGACCTGCCCAGAAGCAAGCACGCTCTTGCTGAAGGAAAAACCCCGGAAGAAGTTACGATTTTAGCAACTGACGATCTTATAGGAGTTTACGCAAAACCTGAGAGATGTGAAGAAACGATAGATGTTTGCTTGGCTTGCAGAATCCATGGCTTTATACGAACTTGGTTCGTCGACAAGAGATATTTTGCAATGCTTGTGAGGATGACCGAGTGTTAGAACGTGAGATTCCCTAAACCATATACAAGGTAATGATTTGGGTGCGGGATGGATTGATCACCATACCGACTTACTCTTATTATTCGCCTTGCTATATGGGATGGTAAATCTGAGTGACTTACCCATAGTAGAGCGACGATGATCAAAACCTTGTTTAAACCTTAGAATGGTAGGACATTTTTTTTCCTTGTACAAGGCAGCTGTTGCCAATTGTAGGTCATACGGTGAGGTTCAACCCAGACCCATTTCCTGCAGGAGAAACCATAAATTGTTGATCCCCATGAGATATCGATAGTGGTTTAGTATTGGCGCCGACCAGTCAACTCCGAAGACCCAGTCACAAAAGAACCTTACCAAGATGAAAGGACAGAAGAAATTGAGGAAAAGGTTATGCCACTACCGGAAGAGCCCAGAGAAGGAATTTTCCCGAGAATCTGAGAAGATCGACACTGTAAAGAATAAGGATGGAGTATATGAGTTTTGATGGAACCGTAACAATGCTTCTAAGGGTGGTAGCACCCGAGACCCCGGAGATGATCGATGGATTTTGAGAAGACCCCCAAAACCTAACCTATTTCTTGCTAGCCTCTTCGAATCTCGAGGACGAGATTCATTTTAAGGGTGGTAGGTTTGTAACATCCCAAAATTCTAAATTTTGGAATGTTATATTAAATAGATAGTTTTGATTGTTTGTTCGATTGTTGTGTGATTGATTGACTGAAAGTGAGTGAAATTTGAAACTTTTGAAAGTTAAATGAGAGGGAATAAAAGGACTTTCCCAAACCTTCACCTTGCTTTCATGACCTCCATGAATTCAAATTCATTTCATCTCAAAACCCTAGAGAGAAGATGACATGACTTCTTCCATTTAATTAAATGAAAAGGGTTTTGAAAATATTTGAAGTCTGTTTGGAAATATTTCAAAATTTGAAACTTCATGCAACTCAATGATTTTCACGAGAGAAGATAATATGACTTCTTCAAACATATGAAATATGAGTTGGGAGTTTCAAAGAATCAAATTCAAAGTCCCTTTGAAAATTATTTGCTATTTGGAGTTATTTGGTTTTATTCAAATTATTTTTCTATAAAAATAAAATATATGGAAAATAGGGTAAAATGATTCCCTACATCAGAAAATTGGAGAAAAATAAAATTGAAATCATTTTGGTATTTTTAAAATGATTTTTATTGGATTTTATTAGAGCTGTAGCACTATTTGATTTATTTGAATTTTTGTGGATTTTATTTGATGTTAGAAAAATGTCCATGTTGTAGAAAATGTTTTTCTGAAAATTTTGATATATTATATGCCTATATAATATTTTTACTTTCTTCTGTTTTATTAGTTTGGTTTGTCTCTGTTTAAAAAAAACCTTCCCTCGAACTGGGCCGGCCCAGCTCCTCAGCCAGGCCCAGCCCAGCTCGCCCGTCGCCCCCGTCCTCGAGCGGGACTCCGTTCGGGAGTCCGCCGCCGCCATGGACGTCGTCTCCACCGCGGACTCCTCGTGCCGCCTCTCCCTTGCCCCTCTCCCACGCCTCCCGAGGCCGCCCCGCCATAAATACCGGAGCCCCGAGCCCGTTTCTCTCCTCCTCCCCTCGTTTGCCGCACCCCGTCGCATCTCGCCGGAACTGCGCCGCCGCCTCGCCGCTGCATCGCCGCGCTTCTTGTCGTTCTCCGCCTAAGCGCCTTGCATGCCTTCTTTGCCGCCATGAAAACACGCCGCTTGACGTCTCGCACGCCGCCCGAGCTGCCTCCGGAGGCGCCCGGCCCATTGGAAAGTCATGGGAACCGCCCCGTCGCTGAACCGTCAAGAAACGTGGTAAAAAACGCTGCCGACCAGTCCGATCCAGATCGTTTTTTTAATAAACCATTTTTTTAATTTAGCGGATGTTCTCTGTTTAGATCTCTTTAGTGAACGGTTTCCGTCGCGTATGCTTCTCTAACGAACATTCGCTTTTTAGCCTTTTCTTTTTTTGTTATTTTTTGTCAGGGACCTATCCGCGATTAAAGTTTTTACAGATTAGCCCCTATTTTTCAAACCTTCGCTACTTTTTACTCGTTTGTCCAAATCCAACAAAACCAACGCCCACTTCTTCGTTATGATCACTTCTATCCAGTAAAATAACTTGAACATGTTTTTGAAAATTTAAAATTTGGTTTCAAACAGATTTGAATTTAAACTTCTTTTTGTTCATAACTCGAGTTTTATAACTCCGTTTGAGTTGATTCTTTTTGCAAATCGAAGCTCTTGACCTAAACTTTCTGATAAGGCCAAATTCACTTAATTTTGGTACTGTTAGAAATTGTTTGATGTTGCAAGAGTTATTTGCTTGGTATTGATGTTTTCCGAATTGTCTTCTTCGTTCTTTCCGAGCTTTTGAGTGATTGCTTATGTGTGGTTACTATTGCTTGCTTACGATAGATTGACCGGAGTGTGACGAGTAGAACTATCAGGAGTTATAAGTGTGAATCATCTTCATCATCAGTACAAGGCAAGTTCACACTTTGATCATACTTTTCATTACCCAGTTTTTATGCATTAGTTTCAACCCTCAAACATTGCATGAGTAGGATTAGATAACATGTGGGTACTGCGAAGGAGTCGATGAGGGAGGAACCTATTGTCCTTTATATCAAACCCTTGGGAGTTACTTCTACGTTATGCTTACACTGCTATGCTATGCTCGTAGACGTGGATTGGGTTTGAGTGTATCCACGACAGATGTGAGATTGTTAATTTAATGGTTAACTTAAGGTGGCTACTTGAATACACATCTGGGTGGATTGGTAGGGGCACCCTGGGGATATACCAGTGGACTTGCCCGGACACCTAGGGATATACCAGTGTTGTCCTAGGAGATCCCGAGGTTATACCGTGTGATCCTCCTATGGTCCGCCACCCAGGCTCAAAGGGATCATAAGATTATTCATGCTAGAAACTTCCGTGTGCAGCCACAAGCTATTATGGGCTCAAGCATAGTTGAGTATGTTGCATGACCTCTTCGAGTGGTAGGCTAGCAGATGTGATGTAGGGGATGTAGGTTGGTACTATCTACCCAGGGTTAGAGTTATGCTTCTGAAAGACTATGTCTCGGTCATCCGTTTCTCAAAACCATGTAGTGCAAGAAATCCAACGGAGGAGATCCAGTCTTGTGGGGAAAAGTGCGCAAACCTCTGCAGAGTGTACAAACTAATCATGATCAGTCGTGTCCCCGATTATGGACATTTTGAATATCTGGTTCTTGGATTATCATGTTTATCTCATCACTCTATATAATTAATTTGTCGGGTTGTTAACTTTTAATTGGGATTGAGAGGGGGATTTACCTTCTCAATGTTTTCAACAAACTTTGTAGTTAAATAAAATATATTCCTTTGATGTAGGGAAAATTTGGCTTTTCGCAAAAACATTATAACCATAGAGCTTTTCCACCAGCCATATATGCATGTAGTGATAGTTATTATTCATCATTATCCTATGGTGTGAATTTGCCAAGACATTCAATGTCTTGACCCTTTGTGGCTACAAAGTCTCATGTTGCAGGAATCTTCTGACGCAGTAAGTGATACGTTAGGGTTACGATTTCTACACTCAACTTTGCTGTTGGTGTTGATGGGAATCCACAACCTTGTTGTTACTTCCGCTATTTGGATTGAGGTAATAGTATTTATGTTAGTTTATACATGTGATTTACCTCTGTTATAAATCCTCGAGTACTGTGTGTGTCAGCATACCGATCCAGGGATGACACTTAAGCACAGAGACTTCACCGTCTGAGGTCGGGTCGCTACACTATCGCTCCAGACGACCCCTCTCGAAGCGGCCGGACTGCTCATAGATCTCCTGATTCCTTGCCTCTGCGTCAGCGTGTGCTGCGGCCACGGCTACGGTAAGGCTCTTTGCATGCTCGACGAGGTGCTCCTCCTCGTCCCGCAGGAACTCAATGTAGCACGCAAGGTCGCTGATGCACGTGCGGGCCTCCACCTCCGCCTACCTCCTTCGGGTGGCGGTGGTGGAGCGGGTGATCCCGGTGGTCGACGGTGGGCTGGCGGCCATGGCGGCCGACGATGGTGTGGAGGCCACGACGGCCACCTCCCGCCTTCGGGCTGCAGTGGCGGAGCGGGTGATGGCCGGCAGTGGGGTCGCGACCACGACGGCCATCTCCCGCCTTCGGGTCGTGGTGGCGGAGCGGGTGATGGCCGGAAGTGGGGTGGCGGCCACGACGGCCACCTCCCACCTTTGGGCCACGGCGGCGGAGCGGGCGACCGCCCTGGGTTTCAACGGTGGTGTGGCGGCAACGGCGGCCGGCAACAGCTGCCGACGGGCACCGGCGGTAGAGCATGTGGTGGGTGTTCCGCGCACACCCAACGGGGACGCCACGCGCACTACACTATGTCGGGGACTGTGCCGCCGCTACGGTGTAGCCTCCTAGCTGGAGCTGTCCTCTGATGACGACGGAGTGGCTGAGCGAAAACGATGGACCGGTGCCATTGGCGATTGTGGGAGAAGCAGACGAGATAAGCTATAGGGAGGAAGGGGAAAATGCGACACAGGACTCACCGGCCGCGAGGGTTTATATAGCAGGCCAGTAAGCATTGTGATTTTGGGGGATTTCACTGAGTCAGGTGGGAAGCTTGCGCGGGAACCTGCGAGGTTGCGCGGGAACGGGCTCACTGACGATTCATTGGCGCCACCGTTTGGCCAAAAGAACGCCCCCGCGCGCTGAGCAAGCTTGCGCTGTAAGCCGTCTGCGGCTGCAGGGTGACAAGAGTGCGAGAGGAGGACGAAAGGACACATACACATACGGTTAATACAAAAAAACATTTGAGATTTAATTAGCTACTATACCCCCGTCCTGGTTTACAAGTAAGATTTAACTAATAAAATATGAATGCATGTCGTCAAAGATTATATCGTTGGATTCGTATTTGAACATAGTTTCCAGTTATACAATTTTTGTAACATGCATTAACACTTTTTTGGTTAAATTTAAGGTTATATACCAGCAAGCGTTTGCCCGCAACACATACGGCTTATTCCATCACAAACAACTCGGATGGATCAATTGTATGCCATGTATCGCACACGCAACTCTAATCTGATTCATGCTTGATGTCTCCGCCATCGCTCGCACAGTTCGTCTTATTTTCCACGTATCACTATGCCGTCCACTGCTCGCGTCCCTCGGCAAGCTCTGCTCTCTGTTAGGTGTCGCGACACACTCTGCTCGCGTCCGTCGGCGCACTCGTCTTGTGGAAAGCTTTTCCTTGCGTGTTCAACTGCTATATGCATATATATGGCTGCTCGCCGTTGAGGCGACCGCGGAGCGCTCTGCTCGCATCCCTCCGCGCACGCTCTGCCAGCGGTTGGGCGTGCGCACGATCACGTCGGGGACCCCATATGCATGCGGTTGCACCGCGTGCATTGCCATGCGATGCAGTTACGTGTGGCACGATGGAGTTAAGCGCTGCAAATTAGAACTGCCATTTGGGCCTGCCGATATTCCTGGCCATCCGGCTTCCCCTTTAATTCCCGCGGCCATTATAACCTTAGTCTCTTCAACCTTTCGATCGCGCCCCACAACACAACAAGCACACCCACGGCGACACATAGAGAGGGCATGTCTAGCGGCGCTCCAATGGAGTTCGGCGAGCATAAAGTGGAGACCCACGCGAGGGAGACAGATCTCTCAGTGGTGTACACCATCGACTTGGCCGTGGTGGATGACTACATCAACAGTGTTGAGCAGTTGCTTGCTCGAGACAAGTACAAGGTGGTCGGCATTGACCTCCAGTACACCGCCGGTCGTCCCGACATAGATCAGAAGGTTGCCGTCGCCCAGTTGTGTGTGCGCCATCATGTCCTCATCTACCACTACTGCATGGCCACAGAGCCTTGCGGCCGTTTCAACAGGTTTGTCAACAGCACCGATTACAAGTTCGCCACGGTGGAAACCACCGATGATGTAAAAACGCTCAGGGTTACGGGCTTGGCCTGCAAGAACCTTGTTGAAATCCGTGAGCACTACAAGGTCTGGGTAGCACGACAAAGGACTCCCTGGTTGAACTCGCCTCGGCCATCATCGACCCCTACTACAGAAAGATGAAGCAGGATGCCCAGAAAACAAGTCATGTATCCTGGCATAGGGCCTGGATGCGGCAACTAGATGAACCTCACCTCAGGTTTGCGGCCAAGAGCGTGTACATATGCTACGATATGCACAGGCGGATCGTTGACATGAGGAAGTGCCTCGTTACCCAAATCGACGAGCCTGGATCGAGCCACAAGCAGAGCAAGCGTCACAAGAAGTAGATGATGATCAGATGATCGTTTATGCTAGTTAATCATGCATGTAATATATAGTTTACTTTATTGGTGTGTGGAAATGTCATGTGTGTAGTAGTCACCTATGTAATTATGCATGTAATAGTTTACTTTGGGGTGTGCAAATGCCATGGTTGTAGTAGCCACCTATGTAAGTGGATGTTTAATTTGGTTATGCAACCATGTCCTTATAAGTGTGTGTGTGTGTGTCTATATATATATATATATATATATATATATATGTTGTTGTTCTATATGCAATCCCATCGCACAACACACACGTCTTATTAGTAGCGACCGTTTGTGTTATTATTGGTCTTCACACACATTTCTGATTATATACCTGTTTGCCGTGTATCACACACATCTTGTTATATTGAACCGTTTCTGTTCTCTTGTCTCAACACAAATAGTTCATCCGAGTGAACCGCATGCCGTATATCGCACACACCTTGATCTGGCTGACCGTTTCTTTTGTGTTGCCTAATCACAAACAGTTCATCTGAGTGAACCGTATGCTGTATATCGCAAACACCTTCATCTGGCTGCCCGTTTCTTTTGTTCCTCCTCATCGCAAACAGTTCATTGAACTAAACTGTATGCCCTGCATTGCACATGCAACTAAAATCTGAACCGTGTTTGATGCATCCTCCATTGCAAATGTTTTGCACCTTTTTGACGGTTTTTTACACCACCATTTGCGGTTATTGCACCGGACACAATTTCGTCAAAGGGTCTCTGATCGTAGTGTCGTGTTAGCAGCATCCTGCAGTAGTGGGAGATCTGCACCATCCTTCACTCTTTCTCTTTGCTTTAGGAGAGTGAGCATTAACATAGTTCACTGTTATAGCCCGAATCTCCATCGAGGTTTGGGACGCCTCCTGAGACTTACCCTCATGGACTAGTTTCTGTCTATTCCACCATAAATACTAAGCATCTATAGCTATTAGTTCCACTGCATTCCGGGAATCCAGAATGGGTAGTTCATCATCAGGCATAAGGAGTAAGAATTCAAGGACTGCCTCTCCTGCACGGTCAATAACGCATGCTTTTTTTACCACTTCATATAGCCCCAAATACTCCCACGCTTCCTTTGCCTTCTGGCACAGAAATAATAAATGTTTCGTGTCCTATGGCCCATCCAAACATGCTGGGTAGCTTGGTTGAGTTTTTATATGTCTGTTGGCCAATGTAACGCGACACGGTAGAGTCCCGTGAAGTGTCCGCCAAATAAAAAATTTAACCTTCGCAGGTCAAGCTAATTTCCAAATCTTACCCCGAATAGGGTTGACCTTACTTCTACCCATGCCGTTTGAGTATTCCAAATTTCCTCCCATGTTGCTTATTCCACTCCTCCACATAAGCTGATCGTATAGTGAATAAACCATTTTTTGTATAACTCCAAGCAATAAAGTCTGACATTTTGTGTATAGGGATCGGGATCGCTAGGACTCTACGGGCATCAATTGGCCACAAAGTTTGTCTCACCAAATCTTCATCCCAACAATTCGTGACTGGGTCAATAAGATCAGAAACTTTTGTTAGGAGATTCCCCCTTCTAGGTGTAATAATTTTCCTATATGCACAATTTGGGATCCATGCATCTCTACATATGTCATTATTTTCTCCTGTTCCCACTCTCCATATATAGCCATTCCTGTGAGAGTCCACTCCCGCCATAATGCTTTGCCAAGTAAAGGAGGAGCCCTTTTTTAATACTGCGCTCATCAAATCGCCCTCCAGGAAATACTTGGCTCTTAGGATTGTTGCACATAACGATTCGGGATTATCCAAGAGACGCCACGCTTGTTTCGCTAACAAAGCCAGGTTCGAAAAACCATTCCTCCTTGGTCTTTTGGAACACACATCTTCCACCACGCCATCAAGTGCATCCTTTTCTGATTGTCCTCATCACCCCACCAGAATTGCGACAACGCGTCTATGATTTCTTTGCAAATCTTTTTAGGAATTTTAAAGACGGACATTGCATATGTTGGGATGGCCTGAACAACAGACTTAAGCAAAATTTCCTTTCCACCAGTCGATAACAACTTTTCTTTCCATCCACTAATCTTCATATTAATACGATCAATCAAGAACTAAAAACAATTGCTTTTGTCCATGCCCACATTGGCAGGTAGTCCCAAATATTTATCATTAAGTGCCTCAGTGATAATATTTAGAATTGTACAGATTTGCACTTTGTCCTCCACTTTCATACTGGGACTAAAAATATGCTGATTTTTCGACACTCACCATTTGCCCTGATGCGGCACAGTAAGAGTCTATAAGCGCTCAAAGGGCCTCCCCGTTCATTGCATTTGCTCGCATGAGGATCAATGAATCATCCGCAAATAACAGATTGGAAACTGAAGGGGCTTCCCTGCTAACTTTTATGACGGCGATATTTCCTCTCTCCTTTGCGTTTGCTAACAGGGCAGTCAGGCCCTCCGTACATAACAGGAATAAGTAGGGGGAGATGGGGTCCCCCTGCCTTAGCCCTCTAGTAGGTTTGAAGCTATCCATCTCATCTGCATTAGACCGAACCCCGTACTCCACAGAGGACACACATTGCATAATCAAATTCACCCAGTTTTCCTTGAATCCCAGCTTCACCGAAATTGCTTTTGAAAAAGACCATTCCACTCGGTCATAAGCTTTGTGCATGTCCAACTTGATTGCACACAACCCCTCCCTTCCCGTTATTTTCTTTTTATTTGTGTGGAAACACTCATATGCTACTAGAATATTATCTGTGATTAGTCTCCCAGGAACAAAAGCACTCTGAGTTGGGCTGATAATATCTGACAAAATTAATTTCAAACGCACTGCAATCATTTTTGAAATAACCTTATACACCACATTGCATAAACAAATAGGTCTAAATTAAGTAACCTTTTTTGGGGAGTTAACCTTTGGGATCATGACAATTGCAGTATCATTCCATCCTTCCGGTATTGAACATGTATTCACCACCTGGAGGACCTCTTTTGTCAAGTCCTCTCCCAACATAGACCAAAATCTCCTATAAAAAATAGCGTGTAGACCATCTGGACCCGGCGCTTTTAAATCACCAATGTCAAATAAGGCTTTCTTAACTTCCTCTGCCGTATATGGAGCCATGAGGGCCCTATTCATTTCATCTGTCACTTTTCTTTTAACAAGAGATAGAACTCCCGGGTCTGGTTGAGAGACTTCTGATGTGAAGAGTTTTGAAAAATACCCTTTAATATAATCCTTCATTTTCGTATCTTGCACTCAGACTCCGTCATCCCCAAGCAAATTTTTAATTTGTTTCCTTTTCTTTCTTGTTGTTGTCGCGTTATGAAAAAAAGAAGCATTGTGATCCCCATGCAATAACCAATTTGCATGACCACGCTGTACCCAATAAATCTCCTCTTGTTCCAGCAAATTTTCAATGAGGACCAAAATCTCCTTTTGTCGTGCTTGGGAATCCACATTCATAGGACCTCTACGCAGCATTTCTAACTCTTTTTTGAGCTTTTTTATTCTCTGTTTTGGGCCTCTCAAAACCTCACGGTCCCAAATACGCAAATCTGACTAAATCGCACGAGTACGATCAGCGAGCTTTTGCCCAATCCCCATCATCTTGGCCTTTTCCCATGTTGTACGAACAATTTCACCAACCATCTCCTCCTTGAGCCACCGAGCTTCAAATTGTTTTACTCGTCCCCTTGGGGCGTTAAAAACATTTCTGTCAAAATATTTTGTATCCAATACGAGTGGACGGTTGTTGATAGTCTAATTTGGATCTAGCTTGAGGGGTTGCCTAGATTATTTAGTTTTGGTGGTCAAGCTAATGGTTTGAGAATGCAAACATGATTGCAAGTACAGAGGCTAGGTGTAGTAGGATGGATGGAACAAAATTGTGTGTTAGAGATCATGCATGGAGAGAAAGAAGGAAAGAGGTATGGTTTGGAAAACTGAAGATGGAAAAGATTTTGCATAATCAGATATTCTGTCAAAACAGAGCTAATATAGAAAGTCTACCAGTATTGGGCCCAGGCTGATGCTTTTACAGAAAGATTAGGAAAAGCCTGTTGGCTTATGTGCCAAGGAAACAACACGTCAGGAGTCCTACTCCAATTTGCCAAAGACCAGGCATACCCTTATATATGTGGGTATATGGCCGATTGAAAACCCAATCGATCCTTTCACAAACTTACATTACTTTTCTCCTATGCTCTTTTCTTTCCAGCACCTAGCTCGTCGCTTCTGCCCAGCCCTAGGAAACCTAGGGTATTGGCTCATCTTTGTCGTTTTGCATTGAAAAATGGTCGGTTTACCTCCACGAAAGCGAGGAATCAGTGCTGCTGTGCGGATAATTTCTCGCAGCAACACAATTGGCGACTCCACTGGGGAGGAAGAAGAGGAACACAATGAGCACCGACCCCAAGGGCGGGAGTGATCTCAACCCCAACAACATCATGGTCGTCACACTTGAGGATCTGCCTAAGGATGAATGGTAGAAACTTGAACAGGGGCTTGAGGAAGAGAGGGTGGAAAAGCTGAAGCAGAAGTTGGCGGGATTCCAAAGGACAAGAAATGGCTTCATCCAGAAGGTAGCTACACCAAGTCATCTTGTTGGGGTAAGTAAAACTGCCTGTATAGAAGAGATTGCACATCTAATTGATGCATCTATAGCTAGTAAATACGGCAAACAAATGACAGACATGGCACACACAATTACTGAATCCGTAGCTAGCAAATTTGATGAGTTCAGAGAGCAATTTAATAAGGATATTCAGATTAGCTTGCCTCATCAAATTCGTTCAAGGGTACTACAGGCCAATGATGAACGTTATGAGAATCAGCCGGTGCGTCCAGAAAATAGTAGGTTCACTAATGTACCTAACCCTACGGATACACCCATTGCAGTACCCAATGTTGTGCAGCCCCACATCCCGTTAAGCAATAACCAAAGTGGTCAGAATTACATTGGCAATTCGGCCAATAATTTTGTACCTACTGCTGCTACTCCTGCTCTGACTTCGGTTCCACCAAATTTCAGTAGCAATAACCAAAGTGTTGGCTTTAATTCCAATATGGAGGAACCCTACTATCAAACAGTAGCATATAGCACACCACCCTTGCCACCTATTGGTACCGGGGTTCCTTACGGGCCGGTGCCAGATGCGTGTTTTAATGGTTCTCCGCGGCAAATGTATCATGCTCAAACTTCTTTGTGAGAGTTACGACCATGTACTTATGGTGCATCTATGCCACAATCTAGTTCTCCGCAGCCTACTGAAAATTTTAAGGATCAACTTGCTAATATACTTAGACAATTCGGCTTGGAACCTAAGGGTAGAGCACATGCATATCAAAAACCCTACCCTAAATATTTCAACACAACACCTTATCCTCGTGGGTTTAGAATTCCAGATTTTGTTAAGTTCACAGGAGAAGATGGTAGATCAACCTTTGAGCATGTAGGAAAATTTTTAGCACAATACAGTGAAGTTGGTACATCAAATATTTTTAGAGTGAAATTATTTCCCTTGTCTTTATCTGGTACTGCATTTTCTTGGTCTACATCGCTTGCTCCTAACTCTATTGCAACATGGGCTCAATTGGAGCAGAAATTTCATGAGTACTTTTATGGTGGTGAGACTGAACTTAGATTTTCAGATTTGACAATGGTTAAGCAAAAACACAATGAATCTGTTTATGATTATATTAAAAGATTTAGAGATGTCAAAAACCGATGCTTCAGTTTGACCATAGCCAAAAAAGATTTAGATGATCTTGCCTTTTCGGGTTTGCTTGCTCATATTAGAGATAAATTGGAAGGGCAAGAATTTTCAGATGTTAACCAAGTTTTGCAAAAGGCTTGGGCACAGAAAAATTGTGCTAAAGAAGTTAAACCATACAGCCAGTTTAGAGATAATAAGAACAAAGACAAGGAAAAACCTACGGTTAATGTTGTAGAGCATGATACTGATTCAGCTAGTGAAGATGATGTTGATATATGTATGGCCGAATGGGTTCGAGCACCGAAGTCAAACCTTTTGCATGTGCTGCCCTGAAACCCACACCAGCTAAAAGAGAGGAAATCAAATATACTTTTGATGTTAGTAAGTGTGACAAGATTTTTGACATGTTGTTGCATGGGAAGTTAATTAGAATAAAAGAAGGGCATGTGATTCCATCTCAAGAAGAACTGGGTAGAAGAGCTTATCGTAAATGGCATAACTCTTTTTCTCATGCTACTAATGATTGTAATGTGTTTCGTCAACAGGTGCAATTGGCCATTAATGACAGACGATTGGCATTTACAGAAGGTACTAAGATGAAGCTCGATAGTGATCCTTTTCCTATCAATGTGGTTGAGTATGAGAATAAGAAAATGCTTATTCGGTCGGATCAGACCGAATCCGCAAGAGAAAAAAATGTTGTTGGTGATAGTGCTCCTCCAAGGATGATCAAACCAAAGAAACCAGAAGTAGGAGTGTGGAAAGTTAATGGAAGAAGGAGACAAGCTCCAAGGCCAAAGTCGACAGTTAACATGTTGTTGGAGAAATACACTTTATGCAAGGCCACCAATGTATTTAACCGGCTTGGAGGTAATAAACGTCCTAGATCTCCTTCTGGACCTGCCGGTCATGAGCAATGGCAAAGAAATTCATACGACCAGCAGCCATATTTCGCAATGGAGCCAATATATTGGGGTTGTGCACCTCCTATGTATCCGCAAATTCCTCCATGGGGTTTTAATCCTTGGGTGCCATATCCTATAGGGCCACTTGGTTATTTTCGACCGGGATGGATCCCGCCTAGGCCTATGTTTAGACCAAACATGCATGAGAAAAGGGCTCGATTTAATCATGAAGCAAGATCCCGTGATGCTATTGTGGTTCGAGGAAAATATGGTTCACGCAAAGGGGCTGAAGATAGCTCATCCAGCAAAAGATTTGCGCAGAGCAGATTGCCTACACACAATGCAGATGGCAAGGTTCACATAGGTGGCCAGAAGTTTGCATGGGTGCCGGTCAGATCTAAGGGTGATGTAAAAAAATCAGTTGAACATGATGAATGTAGGTCTGGTTGTGCTATTACGAACCAACCTGGGTTGGGTGCTGCTCATAACATTGATAATGGTATGCTCAAATCAGCTGCATGTGTTGCATCTGATCCAGAAACAATCATGATTGGAGGTTTCAGATTTGGTTCAGTTCAGAAAAGAGTTCCAGATTCAGAAAAGATTAGTAATGATGCATTGCAGCAACAGGGGCCTGATACATCGTAGCAAGAGGAAATTCCAGCAAAACAAAGCAACTCACATGCTGATTTGGGGCCCAATATGCAAAAAGATGGGACCGCTAGCACAACTGATCAATACATAATTCTTTCAGCCAAAGACAGAATGTTTGCTCCCCAAGCAGCAGGACAACAGTACAGACCGAGGAACTCGGGGGGCAGCAGAATTAGGTCAGTGGCACCAGGAACTAAACTGAAGCTTCGATGGTGCCCAACGGGGCTCACATGTACTCAGAAAAGAAGGGTGCAGCGGCTGTGGGCATTGGAAATTAGAGAGGACTTAGCTGAGAAGAAGCGTGACAAGTGGTTCAATCAAGATAAACCAATGGTGCCTTCGAATATGACTTGGAAAGAGAAGCGCATCGCAAGGGAGGAAGGCAACATTGTTGATGACATGGTCATGGATGGAAACTCTAGGGATGAATAGGATATGCCTACAGATATGGACATTAATATGGTATTTGAGCTGCCCGCTGAATTTTGTGCGCCTAAGGCTGAAGAGGCTAAAGTTGCAGAGCTTGTTCTTGGCCCAAAAAGTGTTACATTTGAGAAACCAGAGAAGCATAGACAAGACCTAAAGCCTTTGTTTATCAAGGGTCACATTGATGGTAAGCCTATTGGTCGCATGCTTGTTGATGGCGGTGCTAGTGTTAATATCATGCCTTTTTCAGCTTTTTCTAAATTGGGCCAAAAAGAGGAAGAACTAATGAAAACCAATATGGGACTTAGTGGGTTCTCAGGAGACTTGTCTGAAGCTAAGGGTGTTATTTCTATGGATCTCACGGTTGGGAGCAAAACATTGCCGACTGCTTTCTTCGTTGTTGATGTCAAAGGCCGATATAATATTCTTTTGGGGCGCGATTGGATTCATGCGAATTGTTGCATCCCTTCTACTCTACATCACTGTTTGATTCAGTGGGTTGATGATGATGTTGAAGTGGTTGATGCGGATAATTTGGCCTGCATTGCTTTGGCTGAGGATCCTGAGGATCCGGTTGATTGGCAACACGATGAGATGCGATGCTTGACAGGTAGAGATTTATCAGATTACGATTATATTAGTATTGGCAGAGATGGTTTTGTTCCTGTACATGCATAGCCGGCTAGTGTAGCTCGGCTTAATGAGTTATCCTTGTGAACAATGTGTCGGTGTAGAAAAGAAGGGGCGCACCTTTGTACCCCTTTACCTGTGCACGGGCAGTCGGAGCCGCGCCCACGGCCACACCAGGCAAAGCAGGGGAGGTGAACCAAGGCAAAACCGAAGCCCAAGACAGCCAGAGCAACGCCAAGACCAAGACCACAAAGAGCAGAGGGGCGGAGCAGTTTCCCCTGGCAAGACCCTTGCTGGGGACGGCCTCAGCAGCCCCGGCAAGACCCTTGCCGGGGCAGCCCGCCCAAACACCAACAAAGCGAGCCACCCTCGATCCCACGGCCTCCAACACTATCGACCACGTTGGGCCAGGGCTCGGGAGGCACCTCTGTGATGGCATGCAGATCTTTGTGAAGACATATTCAAGATCAGATGAGGGTTAGAAGACAACAATCCTCGGCAAGTTCCTTGCCGAGGAGAGCCACGAGACCCCCGGCAAGATCCTTGCCGGGAACGACAGCGCGCCACGGCAAGGCCCTTGCCGGGCCAAGGGCACCAGCAGGGCCACTGCCAGGCCCGCACCAACCAAGTTTCCACCGCCGTTCGCATGCAGCTGCCAGCCCAACCAGCTAGGCAGGCACCTGCATGGCAACCTGCAGCTTTCGGGCCAACTCAGCAAGCACCTGTGTGGCGGCATGCAGATCTTCATGAAGACCCTACCACCGTGCCACCTCAGCTGCCTGCCTGCCTACATGGCGCCACACGCATCGCTGGCCAGGGGCGTGTCGAAGCGAGGAGGAGCGGCGACAGACAGGACGGGCCTCGCCCCCGTCCCCGATAAAGCTAGGGGACACCTCAGTGGCGCATTAAATGCGACTTGTCTTGTAATACGAGCGATAAGCTCGCAATACTGTACGCCTTTCCACCTCCTGTATGCCACTGTTGCAGCCCCTTTCGACTATAAAAGGAGGACCATGGCATACTGGAGAAGGATTCGGCTCTTTCGAACCATGCACTCACCATAGCTAGTTCGAGAGCTCAAGAACTCTCTGAAATACACCCACCAAAGCAGGACTAGGGTTTTACGCATCCTCGCAGCCCGAACCTGGGTAAATGATCCTTGTGTTGATTACTAATCCTGCTCTTCTCGCAACCCTGCGCCCCGGCAACCGTAGTAGGGATCCTTGTTATCCCATAGGTGCCGTTCCACACCGACATCTTTGGCGCGCCAGGTAGGGGGCGCAATTGTGAGAATCTGGTCTAGTAGCTGGCCTAGCAGTTCTTCGCCGCCATGGCCCCCAAGAAGGAGGCGACCATGAGAAAAAGGCACCGCCTGCGAACGTGAAGGACGCCACCGCGGCGACAGAAAAGCTAAGTCGTTCAGAGCCTTAAGTTATTTCCTTTTATACATAAGGTTATCGTCCTCGGAGATCTTGCCTATGTATGGAAAACCTGCATGTGAAGGGGCCCTCCCGCGATTGGCAACGCCCATTTTCTGTTTCGAGTCCGCTCAACAGCTCAAAGCGGCTGCGTCGAGAGTGGCAGGGTAGCCTTCCGCACTTGGAAACACTCCCGACTCTGACTTGAGTCAAGCTCAACAGTTCGGGTGGCCACGCTAAGGGCGGTAAGGTGGTTCACCCGGCAGCAAGCACACCCGGCAGGCCAATGGGGATCCGTCCCCAAGACGCCGCCCTGGGTCTACGCGCCGACAAACCTACCCAGTTAACGTAAGGTGGACATACAAAGGAGAATCGAACAGGACAATAACATGCATAATGTCAAAAGTGCTGCAGAGTTATATTACATCAAATTGTTGCCACGGTTCTAACTAAAGATAGCAATTGTCTTGGTTGTGAACCTGCAGCGGTGATAAAAAACAGGGTGCCTAATCCCGGTGCTGGCCCTCCACCCTCAGAATTCAGCCGACACGGCTGATGATGGGCTTGATGCGCTCCCTGAGCGGCGCGAGGTCAGTATCCTCCGGCAAGCTCTCCAGTGCGGCGTCAAAGTCGAGGTCGGGGTACCAGTGCGCCACCTTGGTTAGAACCTTGGTCATGGCACCCTGGCAAAGCCTCCGGCCCTCGTCGGCCAGCGAAGCCACTCGGTTGGCATGAAGCTGCGCCAGAGCCTCGAGAACGCACTCGAAGAACAAGGTCAGCTTGGCGTTGGTGGTCCCACTGCACTCTGGGGCGTACCTCATGCTTGGCATCCCCATGGTAGCCAGCTGTGCGGTGATCCTGCCGGCAACGTCCTCGAGGCGGCCGATCCAGCGTTTCATGCCCTCCTTGAAATCCTTATGCTCGGCGGCCTCGTTCCTCTGCAGTTGCTTCTCGGTCTCCAGCTCCTTGGACAGGGCCCCCTCCCGGGCTTTGGCCTCGGTGAGCATCCCCTCGAGGCCCTCCAGCTTCAGCGTGAGGTCCTTGATGGACTTGTTGGCCTCAGAGAGCTCCCTAGCCTTGCTGATGGCTGCGCCCTGCGCCTCTGTCAGGGCACCGTTGAGTGTGTCCTTCTCCTGGGACAGCTTTAGGGCCTGCTCCTTCAGCTCGTCCCGCTCTGCCTCCAGCTACTTCACCTTGCCAGCATGCACCAGGGCCTGGGCATCGAGCGCCTCTTCGTGCCTCTGCTCCAGCTCACGGGTCCGCTGCAAGACAAGCTTTCCCACCTCTTCATCCTTTCCGTGAAGCGTGGCGGCAAGCTTCTCCTCGCGCACGGCGAGGTCCTCCTCCTAGGAGTTCAGCGCGGCCTCGTGCTGGGTTCGGGCGGCTTCAGCAGCAGTGGCCAAGTTCTTCGCCGTCTCATGGGCCTTCTCGACATCGGCCAGCTTCATGGTGAGCTCCACGTCGTGCTTGGCCAGCTCGCCCTAGGTGGCCTTCAGCTCCTCATGAGCCTGGCGGAACTAGTCCTGCGTCTCGGCAACGCGCTTCTGGAGATCCGCCTCCGCCTTCTCCACCACCGCTGTCCTGGACTTAGCCTTGTCCAGGCGGGCACGGTGGAGCGCCTGGAGCTTCCGGAAGCTGGCACCCATGGCGTGGAGGAGCCGCTCTTCCTGGGAGCTGTCGCCACCAACGCTCGGCTCGTCAACGACCTCAAGCCCGGCGGCGGCAAGCACTTCGTCATCAAACACCTCTCCCTCAACGGGTGTCCTGGTGCTCGACGCGCCTGGAAGGTGAACAAACAAGTCGTCGCTCACCCTTAGGTACTTGCCGGAGCCGGAAGCAGCGGAGGAGGAAGGCCGGTCATCAGCCACCTCCTCCTCCTCTTCGGCGGCGGCCCTGCCTGCCTCCTCAACGGCGGCCTTGCCAGCCTCCCCAGCAGGCCCCTTGGCGGCGTCTTCCGCAGCACCCTTGGCGGCCTCCTTGGCGGCGATCTTCTTGGCATCCACCTCGGCGGCCTTGGCGACGTTCTCGATGATGGCGTCCATGTCCTCTGGGTTCACCGAGGAGGAATCTAGACACCAAAGAACGGAGTGAGGCAAGGCCCAAACCAAGAGCCAGAAAGAAAAAGGAATAGGGACGAAAGGCGAGCGACTTACCAGCGCTAGTCCCAGGCTGGGAAAAAGAAGTCCCCTCCCCGCCAACATTTGGCACCGAGGCAAAGCCGCCAGCACCCAAGTTCTCCTCCTGCTCCATGTGCATGGGCTCGGTGCTTGGCGCCCTTGCCGGGGATGCCCCTCGGGGCGGCGTGGTCGATCGGGGCGGCGTGTTGGGAGTAGCCCTCTGCGGCTCCTCCTGTTGTCGCTCTCCTCCTGCATACCTGGCAAGGTTAGCACCAAAGTATCGTTCCTCTGGCAAATGTCGAAGATGGGAGAGCAGTGAGCTTACGCTGGGGGCTGGGCCGGGGGCTGCTGTCCGGGCTACTCAGCACCACCAGTGGCACCCTTGAAGTACCAGCCGGGGGCTGGCCACCCGCCGAGGTCTTGGCCCTCTTCACCCTTTGGGCTAGCCTCTCCGCGTCCCTGCAAAGATGAGAACAATTCAAGACCAGCGACACAGATCGAGGAGACAGAAATGATGGGAAGAAACCAGATACTTACTCATCGTCCATCTCCTCCTCTGTTGTTTTCCTCTTCCTCCTCGGGCTGAGGGATCCATAGTCGAAAGTGACCCCCGCGTCAGCATCTGCCGGGGAGGGGAGGAGGGCGGAGTCTGCATGCGCTTGGACGAAGAAGAAGCAGATGCCTTCTTCCTCGCTGTCGCGGCCTTCACCACCTTCTTCGCCGCCGTGGCCCTCGTCTGACACACGTACTCCTCCAGGGACTTTGACTGCCGCGCGGCCCTGCCGGGCCGCACCGGCTCGCCAGAAGTGGCCAACCGCAGGACTCGCCCTCTCCCCGTGGCCGGAGGGTCAATAGCCTCGGCCTCCCCCTCCAACGATTCGTCGGCCGCGTCTTCAGCCAGAGGAGCCTCGGTGCCGGAGCTACTGGCTTCCCCGGTGGCCGCCGCCCATTGGGCGAGCTCCTCCTCCTCCGCGGCTGTCGCGGCCCTGTCCTTCACACCACCAGCACTGCCGGCCTCCTCGGCAAGCTGCGCCTCCCTCACCCTGGCGGCGATGTAGTCCAGCTCCACCTGGGTGGTGTCTTGGACGAGCAGCCACTCGGCGTCGGTGTTGATGTACCCCTCATGCAGGGTGTCAAAAAACTGCTGCACCTCGACATCCTCCGGCTCCTTCCAGCTTGGGTCAGGGCCATGCGCGTTGCAGTCCGGCATCATGGCGATGATCTCATTCCGACGCTGATTATAGCACAGCGGGACCACTCCCGCCGGCAGCTTGAACAAAGGCCCCTTGAAGACCTTGCCGGCCTTCGCGGCGGCCCTCGCGGCCTTGCTGGTCCGTTCGACCTCGCCGTCTCGGCCCACATCGAGCTGGAAGAGCCGCTGGCAGAAATGAGCGTGCCCCATCACTGTGAGGTTGTGGTCGAGGCCAGGGCGAAGTCGCATGATGTCGGCGGGGTTCGTGAAGAGCCAGGTCGGCCTCCCCTTGTTGTGCGGCGGAGCCATCCAGCGGCGGACGAAGTCCACCCCTATCATCTCAAGGGTGAGCCCGGCCTCGGTGAGCCGGAGGATCCTAGTGGTGGCAACCGTGAGCTTCTCATCATTGGCGTCGACGTCACTCCAATCGCTTCTGCGGACCGGCGGCGCCCGGCGAACTTCACAGAACGCCAGCGGATCTTTCTCTTTGATCCAGCACCACGGGCCCCGCCATTCTTCCCGCCTCTCCTTCATGGCGCCCTCCGGGTACACCCCCTTGGACCTTGGAATCCAGGTGATGCAACCGGAGATGGCGCCCCTGGTTGGATTCGAGGGGAGAAGTAATGGAGAAAGAGCGCCGTGTTGGGGTGCACCCCGGCGAAGCCCTCACAGAGGTGCGCAAAGAGGGCCATGCACACCACCGCATTCGGGGTAAAATCCAAGAGGCGGAAGCCAAAGGTGTGCATGATGTCGCTGAAGAAATTGGAAAAGGGAGGACAAAGCCCGCAGGAAAAAAAGTCGACAAAGAATGGGTACCGATTTGGGGCAGCCTCGGTGCAGTTGGCTGGCCGGATGCCCCGACTTCTCTCACCCCGTCTTCACCCCCCGCAGGGGCTTGAAGGCTTCCCGAAGCTCGAACACGTCAACTGTCGAGGGGAAGAGGGCGACTGCGTCCGCTACACTGCCTGTGCACTCTCCAGCCGCTCCGGCATCCTTAGCCACACCCTTGCCCTTGACGGATTTCGGCGCCATGGCGGCTGGGGGAGAAGGGCAGAGTAGAGGGTGCCGGGAATGCGACGGCTGCGAGAAAGGGCGAAGCTTAGGGAAGAAGAGGAAGACGAGCGAAGGCTTCCGAGATTGGGATTGCGCGGAGGGTAAAGGAACAATGCGCTCGCGGTTATTCCTTTTTATGGGGAAGCCGCGGGTCACGCTGCCCATTTACTGTGATGTGACGCATGCGTGCAGGAACCACCCCACGCATGCCGCCCACGTCATGCACGCCCCTCCACGTCGTGCCTTCAACACAGGTCGTGGGAAGCGCGGCGCGCAAAAAGTTTCACCGTGGTAAAAACCGCCCCGCCTGCCCGCGCACCGTTTTTGGGCCTGGCCCAACAACGTGTCGCGCTTATGTGTGGCCCAGGCCCGGGGGCTCCTGTCGGTGTACAAAAGAAGGGGTGCACCTTTGTACCCCTTTACCTATGCACGGGCAGTCGGAGCCGCGCCCACGGCCGCACCAGGCAAAGCAGGGGAGGTGAACCAAGGAAAAACCGAAGCCCAAGACAGCTAGAGCAACGCCAAGACCAAGACCACAAAGAGCAGAGGAACGGAGCAGTTTCCCCCGGCAAGACCCTTGCCGGGGACGGCCTCAGCAGCCCCGGCAAGACCCTTGCTGGGGCAGCGCGCCCAAACACCAACAAAGCGAGCCACCCTCCAGCCCACGGTCTCCAACACTATCGACCATGTTGGGCCAGGCCTCGGGAGGCACCTCTGTGGTGACATGCAGATCTTTGTGAAGACATATTCAAGATCAGATGAGGGTTAGAAGACAACGATCCACGGCAAGATCCTTGCCGAGGAGAGCCACGAGACCCCCGGCAAGATCCTTGCCGGGAACGACAAATAGCGCCACAGCAAAGGCCCTTGCCGGGCCAAAGGGCACCAGCGGGGCCGCTTTGCCAGGCCCGCACCAGCCAAGAATCCGCCGCAGTTCGCATGCAGCTGCCAGCCCAACCAACTGGGCAGGCACCTGCGTGGCAACATGCAGCTCCCAGGCCAACTCATCAAGCGCCTGCGTGGTGGCATGCAGATCTTCGTGAAGACCCTACCACCGCGCCACCTCAGCTGCCTGCCTGCCTACATGGCGCCGCATGCATCGCTGGCCAGGGCGCGTGTCGAAGCGAGGAGGAGCGGCGACGGACGGGATGGGCCTCACCCCCGTCCCCGGTAAAGCTAAGGACACCTCGCCGCGCAAGAATGCGACTTGTCCAGAATGTCTGACGATAAGCTCGCAATATCAGACGCCTTTCCACCTCCTGTATGCCACTGTGGCAGCCCCTTTCGACTATAAAAGGAGGCCCATGGCATACTGGAGAAGGATTCGGCTCTTTCGAACCATGCACTCACCATAACTAGTTCGAGAGCTCAAGAACTCTCTGAAATACACCCACCAAAGCAGGACTAGGGTTTTACGCATCCTCGCGGCCCGAACCTGGGTAAACGGTCCTTGTGCTGATTACTAATCCTGCTCTTCTCGCAACCCTGCGCCCCGGCAACTGTAGTAGGGATCCTTGTGATCCCATAGGTGTCGTTCCACACCGACACAATGAATAAGGAAGGTAGTGTTAAATGGATGCAAAGGCATGTTGAGGAGTATCGTTCAGGAAAGAACAATGTGCATGAAGCTATTGAGGATTTCGATGACATGGAGAAGCTTGGACAAGGATTCTCATTGGCTAACCCACTTGAGGAAGTTGATATTGGTGATGGAAGTGTCCCTAGACCTACATTTATTAATGCTAATATGGGGGCCGATCAGAGAGGAAAGGTATGTGCATTACTTAGGGAATTTATTGATTGCTTTGCTTGGAATTATACTGAGATGCCCGGTTTGAGTAGGGACTTAGTTGAACACATATTGCCTATTAAATCTGGTTTTAGGCCGCATAAACAGCCCCTTAGGCGATTCAATCCTAGGATATATGACTGCATCAAAGATGAAATTGATCCGTTGTTAAAAGCTCGGTTTATTAGGCCATGTAGATATGCGCAATGGATTTGTAATATTGTTCATGTTGAAAAGAAAATACTGATAAGATTAGAGTATGTATTGATTTTAGGGATTTGAATAAGGCTACCCCTAAAGATGAATATCCTATGCCTATAGCCGACATGTTGATTAACGATGCTTTTGGACATAAAGTAATCAGTTTTTTAGATGGTAATGTTGGTTATAATCACATATTTATGGCCGAAGAAGATATGTTTAAGACTGCTTTTCGATGCCTTGGTTTTATTGGTTTATTTGAGTGGACTGTTATGACTTTTGGATTGAAGAATGTTGGAGCTACATACTAGCGTGCTATGAATCTGATTTTTCATGATCTTCTAGGCATCGTATTAGAAATATATATTGATGATGTAGTTGTTAAATCGGATGGGTTTGATCATCATTTAGCCGATTTGCGATTGGCTTTTGAAAGAATGTGTCGGTATGGGCTAAAATTGAATCCACTCAAAGGTGCTTTCAGTGTATCGGCTGGTAAGTTCTTAGGTTTTATAATCATGAGCATGGCATAGAGATTGATCCTAAGAAGGTAGAGGAAATTAGAAAATTGGAGGAGCCCACATGTAAAAGGGATGTGCAGAAATTGTAAGGAAAAATCAATTACTTGAGACGATTCATATAAAACCTTGCGGGAAAATTTGAATCGTTTGTTCCTTTACTTCGGTTAAAACATGAAGCCGAATTCACTTGGGGGGGAGAACAACAAGAGGCTTTTAATAATATAAAACGGTATTTGTCAAGTCCTCCGATGCTTCGAGCACCCAAGTCTGGTGTGCCGTTCAGGTTATACATTGCCGCACAAGACAAGGTGATCGGTGCAGTTTTAGCACAAGAGAACGGCGGGAAGGAGTACACCATTGCATACTTGAGCCGGCGCTTGCTTGACGCTGAGACTCGGTACGTATTTATTGAAAAATTAGGTTTATCTTTATATTATGCATGTAAAAAATTCTGGCCATATTTACTTTATAGTACATGTGTAGTAGCTTCCAAGCCGACGTGATTATATATATCTTTGTGACCCGATTCTTAGTGGTAGGATTGGAAAATGGGCTTATGCACTAATAGAATATGACTTGGCATATGAATCGTTGAGTGCTATGAAAGGTCAAGTCATCGCTGATTTTATTGTTGATCACAGGATTAAGGATGAAGAAGATATTAATTATGTTAGTGTGTGCCCGTGGAAGTTTTATTTTGATGGATCGGTTTGTAGGGAGGGACAAGGCATCGGTAATGTTTTAATTTCACCAGACAATGTCGTTTATGAACCATCGGTCCGTTTGGAATATCCTTGTACAAATAACCAAGCTGAATATGAAACTTTGTTGTTTGGTTTACAAAATTTAGTAGATATGGGTGTAAAGGATATAGAGGCTTTTGGAGATTCACTTCTGGTAGTCCGGCAAATTGGTGGTGAATTTAAATGTTTTGATGGATTATTAAACAACTATTTGGACCGATGTTTAGATATAATTAAGTCTCTGAATACTTTCACTATCAGTCATATACCTAGGGAAGAGAATTCTAGAGCTAATTGCTTAGCGCAGCAAGCATCCGGATACCAAATCAGTAGGGGAAAGTTTTTCATATTGAAGAAACCAATGCTACATGCTGTTAATAGTAATGCTAATCTATTGGCTATTAATTTGCTAAAGGATGCAGCAGGTCCTTGTTCAATCCAGCAGCAAATAGTACATGGCAAAGAAGATTCCGTGCAGGAGTCACAAATAACCGAATCAGCAGCTAATTTAGAACTAGGTGATTGGAGAAATCCTCTGATTAATCATCTAAAGGATCATGGGCAAACAAGAGATAGAAAAATTTGGCAACAAGCTTTAAAATATACTTTGCTAGATAGTGAGTTTTACCGCCGAACGATAGATGGATTACTTTTAAAGTGCTTAGGTCCTGATCAGTCAGAGTAGCTATGGGTGAAGTACATGAAGGGCTATGTCGAACACATCAGTCGGCTCATAAGATGCAATGGTTATTGAAAGGATTAGGTTTGTATTGGCCGGCGATGTTAGGGGATTGTTTTCGCTATTATAAAGGGTGTGAAGAATGCCAGAAATTTTGAAATGTTCAATTGGCACCTGCAGCTATGATGCATCCCATTATTAAGGCATGGCCGTTTAGAGGATGGGGTTAAGATTTTATTGGTCAAATACATCCTGCTTCAACTAAAGGTCATCGCTTCGTCCTAGTAGCTACAGATTATTCTACCAAATGGACTGAAGCGATTCCTTTAAGAAATATGACCCATAAGGAAGTGGTTAATTTTGTTTTGGAGCATATTATTCGCAGATTCGGTATTCCTCAAACTTTGACTACAGATTAAGGTTCTTCTTTTATGTCTCATCAATTTCGTGAGTTTGCCGAATCTTTTAGAATTAAATTGTTAAACTCGTCATCTTATTATGCTCAAGCTAACGGACAAGCCGAATCTAGCAATAAAACTTTAATTGAGCTTATAAAGAAGAATATTAAGGAGCATCCAAGAAAGTGGCATGAAGTGCTTTCGGAGGCTTTATGGGCTCATCGGATATCTAAGCATGGAGCAACTCAAGTGACACCGTATGAGTTAGTGTATGGACAGGAAGCAGCATTACTTGTAGAGGTTAATTTGCAAGCTCTTAGAGTAGCCAGACAAAACGATTTGTTGGTTGTAGACTATAATAATTTGATGATGGATAGAATTGATGATGTTCCAGAAGAAAGATTAAGAGCCTTACGAGAAATTGAAAAAGAAAAATTAAGAGTAGCTAACGCTTATAACAAAAGAGTGAAGGAAAAATCGTTCCAAATAGGAGACTTAGTGTGGAAAACGATTTTGCCTATTGGAACTAGAAATATTAAATTCGGCAAGTGGTCACCGAGTTAGGAAGGTCTGTATAAGGTTGTTCCTGGAAATTCATATTTTGTACAATCTTTGCAGGGGGGAAAGTTGCCCAAAGCTCTCAATGGAAAATATTTGAAGAAGTACTATCCTAGCATGTGGCAAGAAGCTTGACGTCACTATATGGTTGATATGATTTCAGATATTGCCCTAAGAAAAATTTGGCTGATGTGTTATTTAGACATCGCCCTAAGCAGTTGATATGGCTGGTGAAGCGGTTGACATCATCCTAAGACATTGCCATGGTGTTTTTGGTAAATAAAGTTACACCAAAAACAGGGGGCATGTGTTGATAGTCTAATTTGGAACTGGCTTGAGGAGTTGCCCAGATTATTTAGTTTTGGTGCTCAAGCTAATGGTTTGAGAATGCACACATGCTTGCAAGTACAGAGGCTAGGTGCACCAGGATGGATGGAACATAATTGTGTGTTAGAGCTCACACATGTAGAGAAAGAAGGAAAGAGGTCTGGTTTGGAAAACTGAAGATGGAAAAGATTTTGCATAATCTGCTATTCTGCCAAAACAGAGCTAATATGGAAAGTCCACTAGTATTGGACCCAGGCTGATGCTTTTACAGAAAGATTAGGAAAAGCCTTTTGGCTTATGTGCCAAGGAAACAACACGTCAGGAATCCTACTCCAATTTGCCAAAGACCAGGCATACCCTTATATATGTGGGTATATGGCCGATTGAAAACCCAATCGATCCTTTCACAACCTTACGTTACTTTTCTCCAACGCTCTTTTATTTCCAGCATCTAGCTCATAGCTTCTACCCAGCCCTAGAAAACCTAGGGTTTTGGCTCATCTTTGCCTTTTTGCATTCAAAAACGATCGGTTTACCTCCACGAAAGCGAGGAATCAGTGTTGCTGCGCGGATCAATTTCTTGCAGCAACAACGATGATCCTGCTGAATATTAGTTGGGCTATAGGCCCATTTAACAATTTCAGAAAACCCCTAAGGGCCCATGTTATCAAGTGTGACGCCCTCGATTCAATCGTACACTAATCATACACGCAAATGTGTACGATCAAGATCAAGGACTCACGGGAATATATCACAACACAACTCTAGACACAAATTAAAATAATACAAGCTTTATATTACAAGCCAGGGGCCTCGAGGGCTCGAATACATAAGCTCGAGAACAAACGAGTTAGCGGAAGCAACATTATCTAAGTACAGACATGAGTTAAACAAGCTTGGCTTAAGAAGGCTAACACAAAAGCAACATCTATCGAAAAGGCAAGGCCTCCTGCCTGGGAGCCTCCTAACTACTCCTGGTCGTCGGCGGCCTCCACTTATTAGTAAGCACCCTTGTGGTAGTAGTAGTCATCATCGAAGGTGGCGTCTGGCTCCTGGGCTCCACCATCTAGTTGCAGCATCCGGGAAGAATGGAAAGAGGTGGAAAAAGGGGAGCAAAGCAACCGTGAGTACTCATCCAAAGTACTTGCAAGCAAGGATCTACACTACATATGCAACAATATCAAAGAGGGGCTGTATATGTGGATTGGGCTGCAGAAATGCCAGAATAGAGGGGAGAGTCTAGTCCTATCAAAGACTAGCATCTTCAAGCATCTCCAATGGTCTTGCAGCATTACAAGAGTATAGAATAGCATAATATAAAGTGCCAGTGGTGTTATCATCCTCACCCAGAGATCCTTGCTCGACTCCCTACAAGAAAGCAATCCCAGAGCCATACTATCCATTTCTCATCATAAGTATCCAGTTCTAGTTGTATCGATCGGATACAACTCTGAGTGTCCGTTACCATAGGACAGGCTATCGATAGATGTTTTCTTCCCTGCAGGGGTGCACCAACTTACCCACCACGCTTGCTTAACTCTGGCTGGACACACTTTACTGGTTCATGCTCGGCCTCAGCCAAACAATACGCCGCAACCCGACCTAGGCTTAATAGAGAGGTCAGCATGTCGGACTAAACCTATGCCCCCAGGGGTCTTGGGACATCACCCCGGGAACTCCTACACGTCGCGTACGCAGCCGGTGAGCAGACCTAGCTACCTCCTTAAAAAAGGCAGGTGCTTACTAGTCCAACCCGGCGCGCGCCACTCAGTCGCATGACGTCTATTAAGCTCCGGCTGATGCATACGACGCAGAACGCCCATACTATGCCCACGTGATGGTTAGTGTTATAAGGCCAGAGGCCCCTCGGATCAAATATCCAAATCGTAGTGGATTAGGAATGCGCGGTAACAAGCAGAGACTCACAAAAGATGTGACCCCGTCGCCCCGTCTCGAGGACTTGCGGCAAGGGCTAAGAATGCCCAGCCACACCTCGTAATTATCTCGCGGGCACCCTCCAGGTGAACCCGACTCCTCATCACTCGCAATTAAGCTCACGCGGGTACCCCTCGGGGCCGACCCGTCTTTAGTAACATGGTTCGGTATAAAGTCATAGTAACCTTAGTAACCGTGTGTCTAACACCAAGGGGAAAGTGATGTGTGGTGCCGAGGCCTGTCAGTCATGTTGGCAACAACGTTGGTACCAAGGGCGAGGGACGAATAGAACCATTTTCCTGCTCGTTGAAACGAGGCGGACCAATAGGCAAAGTTCTCATCCATCGGTGGTTACCAAAATCTCAACAACAATAATAACATGGTCGTACTGACAAGTTGTACACCGAGGTGTTTACATAAGCAGGGAACTATTACTGCTTAGATCTCATAAATTGTATGAAAGGTTAAACAAAACAATGGAAGGGAAAATATGATTGTTAGTTTAAACAGAACAATAGAAAGGAAAATGTGTTTAAACACAATTGTAAGGAGTATTCCCTTCCCAAGGACAAGCAGAGGACGATATCCATGGCATTATAGTAAGTAGATAACCAACTAGGTAAAGCGGCGAGGGAATTCATGTTGTTACCCATACAACAGGGTTTGGATAATTGATCATGAAACATTTTGCATTATGCTTCCAATGTTCTTGTTGACGATCGGAGTACCACATACATGCTCTGGGATAGCATTGACATGGTCATCAGGTAAAAGTCAGACTTTTGGATTCACAATGGATCCCACGGGAACTGCTAGAATAGTCCGTAAAACTTCATCATGGACAAGATGAGGATGTGGCCGATGGGTACAACAGCAATCCATCGACATGTCAAAAGGATGTAATGGCAAAATGATATGAACAAGTTCGTGTTGGGGGGAAGGCAAGAATGTTATCGATGACAACCCAAATCATCGAGGGGCAAGGATGGTACTTCTCATCATGAATTCGATTGATATCCTGGAAGAGCATCAGAATGTTGATGATGATCACGACACCTTTGTTGAGAGATATCATGAAGATGTAATCGAACAGCGATGACATTAAGTCAAAGGAATGACGAAGCGAAAGGTTATTGGAACCACGGGTATGACACAAACATTGAAATCAAGCTTGTTGTTCAAGGCGAAATGATATGGCGAGGAAGATCGACGTAAGCTTAGCTCATCGTCGAAATTTGTGCTCCGGGAAGGAGTAGCACAGTTAAAATTTGGCACGATAATGATATAGCCGAGCAGGCTAGGAATGACGTGATGGACTATCATTCCAAGAAAAAGAATCCACAAGAGGTAGTGCAATGATGCAATATCCTCGATATAACATCGGGAAATTCTTGAAGGTAGATCAGAATAGGGGTTGGACAGGTGAAATGATCTGCAGAAGACAAGTACTTTTAACTTGTCCGGGAAAAGGAATCAACGAGAAATATGATCTGAACCACGATTGTAAAGGATCAATTTACAGATACAAGATGAACTTATACCAAGGGGAAATTATTTTTACGAGCAGCTTCCATGATAAGTTCTACATCGGGTACATGGGCATGAACACAAAGGTTCAAGGTCGACTCCCACTTCTTCAATGCATAACCTTTCATTCACTCCTTGTTTTTGAAGAAATTGTAGTGCAGAAGATTTATCTAGCGAAGTACCAGAAGAGTAAGACTCGTGAGACCTCTCGGGTTCACACAGATTATTGAAGGCATAATTTCAACCCATTGGGGCATTTTTACGAATCTACAACCATCAACCAAGCAAAAGATACGAGTTCAAAAGCACAGTATCAAAGTCAAAGCAGATGATACAATTTACCGAAGGTATTATGTATCGGGGAAAAACTCACAAGATTTTGGATGTCAAGGACACTGTCGGACAACAACCCAACAATGAATCTGGCGATTCACGACAGAGTTGATGTGAGTATCGGTAATTAATTAGACGAAGAAGGGGATGCAAAGGCATCGACTTATACAAACATCTGAATGATCCGATGCTTGGGTACAAAGGAATTATGATTTCAAGACGAAGGATTTGAAGCAGAGGCTCTGATCAAAAGATGAGTAAGTTGAATAGACTTAGAGGCACCCGATCAAATCTTGATTGGGCAAGAACCAACTCATATCCGGAGCGATGTCAGAGCCGGAAAGAAAATTTCCAAGGAACATAGGAACATAATGACAATCACAAAGAATTTTAAACAATATTGCTAGACATATGGAATTAATCCTAATGCAAGCAGGCAAGGGGAATTAAGAGCAATAGGCTGCAGAGGATTTTCGGAAGATCAGATAGTATTTCCAAGTACTTTGCAAAGCATATGAACAACTAGGGATGGATGGACCCCGGTTAAGTGTGTCGGTGTTCTGGGAATGGGGGTCCCCAGACTTGCCTGCCTGCGGCCTGCGACGTGGCTCAAGTGGGGGCCCAGCGCGGCCCATCTGCATCAGCTCAAGCTCAAGACCCTCGCGAGGGGCCAAGCCTCGCGGGGCGGATGACAGGAAGCTTCCTCAGAGGCAGCCTCATCAGGCAGGCTCGCGAGGAGGCGGAGAGATCAAGGCAGGGGTACCTCGCGAGGAGCCCGTGACGCAAGCCATGACGATCAAGACCAGGCGGGCGCCAGGCGGGTGCTGGCCTGCGCAGTGTCCTTGTTTCCCCTTTGGTGCAAAGGGGGCAAGCACAGGCCAAGGCATCGGGCAAAGGTTACCATACCTGTGCAACGAGACCAAGGCCAGCAAAGCGGCAGGACGAAGGTCACCGTGGAGCCCAAGACGGCGTCATCACCAGTGCTTTTGGCAGCCGAAGACCACCTTTGGTCAGGATAACTTGTACTAGATGTTCCCCTTCAAAATGGCCAATTGTTGGCGCCCTGCCCGCTCATTATTTGGGGAGAGGCCCAGGGCCTCTATAAATAGAGCTAGCCACCACAGAGTAGCGGGACATCTAGAGACCTGATAGAGCCCTAGCAGAGAGAGAGAGAGGCGACTGAACTCACCCAAGCAGTTCATCGCACCAGCTCAAGAACACCTCACGCGAGGCTGTTCTTACCTTGTACTATTCATCATCAGCCCTTGAGGCAATCCACCTGTAACGCCCCAGATTCGATGCGCCAGGTGTCCGCCAGTTATTCGCCGTCTTTGCCATGTCATTTGCTTGCGTGTTGCATTTTTCCATGTCATCATATGCATTTCATATCATGTCGTCATGTGCATCGCATTTGCATACGTGTTCGTCTCTTACATCCGAGCATTTTCCCCGTTGTCCGTTTTGCAATCCGGCGCTCCTATGTCTCCCGGCGCCCCCTTTTGCCTCTTTTTCATGTGCGGGTGTTAAGCGGTCTCGGAATGGACCGAGGTTTGTCAGCGGCCTTGGTATAGCACCGTAGACCGCTGTCAAGTTTCGTGCCATTTGGAGGCCGTTTGGTACTCCAACGGTTAACCGGGTAACCGTAAAAGCCTCCTTCTCTTTGCAGCCCAACACCCTTTCAAACTGGCCCAAAACCCATCTAACTCCCCTCCATGCTCTCGGTCGTTCGATCACGATCGCGTGGCCGAAAACCGTGCTCCATTTGGACTCTCCTAGCTCCCTCTACCTATAAATACATCTCCCCCTCCGAAATTCGCGGATGAATTCGCCCCTAACCCTAGCCAATCTCACTCCATGGCGGACCGTCCATCCCGCCGGACATGTCCGTCGCCGCCCCTCGACCAACCAGCGCCCGCCACCTGTCGCCGCCGTCGCCCCAGCGCGCTTGAAACCAGCGAACCCTTGGCCAGCAGCGCCGCGCCCGCACTGGCGGCGCCTGCTTCGCATTGCACCGCGCACCGTCGCCGGGACGCGTCGCCGCCTCCGCCCGTGGCGCCCTCGCCGCCCGTCGCCCCTCCGCTTACTTTCGCGCTTGATCGCCCATCGCCGTCGGCATCGCGCCGCCCGTGAAAACTTCCTCGCCAGCGCGCCATAGCCGCCGACCTCCGGCGGCCGCCTCGCGACCTCGCGGTGCCTCTTCGGCCTCGCCCGCCTCCCCGTCGCGCCGCCCGCCGTGGCGCCTCCGCCCCTCGCCCGGCCTCGCGCCTCGCGTCGCCCGCCAAACCTCGCCGAGCCGCCCGCGCTTCGCCGGAGTTCTCCTCCGGTGCGATCTCGTCGGGGTGGATGAGATCCACCGGTCCCTCCAACCAAACACCTCCCCGCTGCGCCCGGATCTCCTCGTCCCGCACGCCTCCGTCCCGGGTTGACTTTTCCCGGAGGTGATATTTCCACCAAGTCCCCGAAATTGTTGCATATTTTCATGCATTTTCATCATACCATAACTCTGTGCATATTGCTCCGTTTCATGTGTGTAATATGTCAAAATGTTCGACTCGATGAGTAGATCGTTTCATCCCATTGCATCATTTTCATTTGAGCTCACCTTGATTCCCGAAATGCTGTTAGAAGAGTGCTATGTGATGTTAGTTTCTGTTTCTTAACAGAACTTGCACTTTTGTCGTTTTTGCCATGATTGAGGTGTGCACCCTATGATCTTGAGTGCTACATGTGTTTTGTAATATGCCATGCCATCTTTCCAGGGGTGTATGCCATGTATTTTTGTGGTCTCTGTAGTGACTAGCACAAGCATGCAAACTAGGCTTCATGATGTTGCTGATTTCAGCCCCTGTTCTGCTGATATTTTTATGCCATGTAAACTTGATGCTACCGAGAGATCCATGCATATTTTCAGATACTTAAGTAAGGATGTTTTGAACATATGGTTGTGGTCTATCCATCCATGCCCTTTTTGCAATTATGGAGTAGTCTAGCTTGAGTCAATCGAGCTCTACTTTTGCTATAAAATGTTTCCTGGCAGATTGTTTACATGTTATTCAATTTTGCCAAGGTTGTTGTAGTTGATCCTTGCATGCTATGATGTTGTTCTCGGTGTGTATATCTTCTCTGCCATGTCTTCTTACTGTTGGTTGCCTTGCCATGCCATGTATTGCTCTGTGGTGAGTGGTTCAAGCTCACCAACATGCCTACTTACTGTTGTTCCTGCCATGTTTGAATCTGTAATATAACTTGCCATATTTACATGGGTTCCATCACATTTTCTGATCCTTTTTGGCTTATGGTCAGTAAGGGACTTTTGTTCTACGCTTTGAGTAGATTCATTCCATGCCTTTTTTTGCCATGTTAAGTTCCTGTAACATGTTGTTTGATAGCTCTAAACATTGCAACCTAATGTTATTTCTACCAATGTCTAAAACTGTTATTATTTGCTATCTTGCCATGTGTGTTTGAGCATGTTCTAGTGATTTCTAGAGATATCTCAGTGTTCATGTTTTGTAATGCTTTACCTGTAGATCATGCCCAATCCTTTTGTTATTATGTTGAGGTCCTGTAGCATGTTGTTTTGATGCTTGCAATATGCCTAGTTGCTGTTTTGGACAGCTTGTTGCTATGACTTGTATAGTGTGTATGTGTTGAACCGTTGCTCCGTTTTGAGTGTGCTCTATATGAAACATGCTTGATTTTGCATGTAGTTTCATATTATCATGTTGCATCCTTGATTTGAGGTGTTTGCTTGATGTTTGTATGCATTTTGCATCAATGCCATGCTTATCTTGTTTTGCTCATATCTTCTAGGCCGTAGCTCCGAATCTAATGAACTTTATATGTAACTTGACTAGAATTTAGTGTAGATCATCGTGGTGCATCTTAACTTATTGTTTAACAACTTGAGCATAAGGTTTATTCAGATCTGGACCAATTTCGAAATTTGCATATGAGGACTTACCGGAATTGTTCTATGTTGTTTCCGGCCTCATTTAAACTTGCTTTGATGTGTTGTTATTTTTTGCATCATCTCTTGCCATGAGTAGTTTCATGTAGTCTTGTCATGCATCATGCTTGATTGTGCATCATGTCTTGTCTATGTGTGGTGTGTTTACTTTGTTGTGTGCTTCTTCTTGTTAGTTCCTCGCTTGCTATGATCGTGAGGATTCGTTCGTCTATGCTTGGTTCGGCTTCATCCGTTCATCTTCTTCATGGACTCGTACTTCTTCCTTGCGGATTTCAGGCAAGATGACCGCTACCGGATCTCACTACTATCATTGCTATGCTAGTTGCTTCGTTCTATCGCTATCTTTGCGCTACCTATTACTGCTTTATCAAGCCATCCCAAATTGCCATGTCAGCCTCTAACCTTTTTTCCCCTTCCTAGCAAACCATTGTTTGGCTATGTTACCGCTTTGCTCAGCCCCTCTTATAGCGTTGTTAGTTGCAGGTGAAGATGAAGTTTGTTCCTTGTTGGAACATGGAGATGTTGTTCCTTGTTGGAACATGTTCCTTGTTGGCATATCACAATATATCTTATTTAATTAATGCATCTATATACTTGGTAAAGGGTGGAAGGCTCGGCCTTATGCCTGGTGTTTTGTTCCACTCTTGCCGCCCTAGTTTCCGTCATATCGGTGTTATGTTCCCGGATTTTGCGTCCCTAACGCGGTCGGGTGATTTATGGGACCCCTTGTGATTCGCTTTGAATAAGACTTTTCAAAGAAGGCCCAACATTGGTTTTACCATTTGCCTCACCTATGCCCTTTTTCCCTTGGGTTTCCGGAGCCCGAGGGTCATCTTTATTTTAGCCCCCCCGGACCATTGCTCCTTCGAGTGCTGGCCCGAACTAGAGCCCTGTGCAGCGCCCCCTCAAGGCAACTTGAGGTCTGATTTTAGTTGTACGGACTGCTCATCCGGATGTGCCCTGAGAACGAGGTACGTGCGACTCCTATCGGGATTTGTCGGCACATTCGGGCGGCTTTGCTGGTCTTGTTTTATTCTTTGTCGAAATGTCTTGTAGCCGGATTCCGAGACTGATCGGGTCTTCCGGGAGAAGGAATATCCTTCGTTGATCGCGAGAGCTTATCATGGGCTAAGTTGGGACACCCTGCAGGGTATAAACTTTTCAAAGCCGTGCAGCGGTTATGTGGCGAGATGGGAATTTGTTAATATCCAGTTGTAGTAAACTCAAAGTAAACTCTTCTAAAATACACCAACCGTGTGCGTGACCGTGAGTGTCTCTTTTGGGGTTGATCGAGAGGAGAACACGGTTTCTTGGGTTATGTCGGCGTAAGTAGGAGTTCGGGATCACTTCTTGATCTTTACTAGTTGACGATCGTTCCTTTGTTTCTCTTCTCGCTCTCATTTGCGTATGTTAGCCACCATATATGCTTAGTCGCTTGCAACCTCACCACTTTACCCCTTCCTTTCCCATTAAGCTTTGCTAGTCTTGATACCCATGGTAATGGGATTGCTTTGAGTCCTCGTGGCTCACGATTTACTACACCACCGATTGCGCAGGTACAGGTTTGCGATGATCATGACGCGAGAGCGATGTTTGCTTGTGTTGGAGTTCTTCTTCCGCTTCTTCTTCGATCGGGGATAGGTTCCGTGTCGGCAGCTGGGCTAGCGTGGTGGATGTCGTTTGAGCTTGTTTGTGTTTCATCCGTAGTCGGATGTTGATCTCTTGTATATGATGTTGATGTATTCTTGTGGCATTCGTGTCTTATGTATGTATCCCTATGTATTATGTAATGTTGATGTAATGATATCCACCTTGCAAAAGCGTTTCAATATGCGGGTCTATCCTTGGTGGGACCGTCGAGTTCCTTTTGGATAGGATCGCATATTGGGCGTGACAAGTTGGTATCAGAGCCTCGACCTACCCTAGGAGCCCCCTTGATTGATCGTGTAGTTTGGCCGTTGTTGAGTCTAGAAGAAAACTGATTTCTGAGTCTAGTTATATCGGAGAGTAGGAATTCTTTTTACTCCTCGGTCCCTTCACGCTCTCGGTGAGGAATCTTGGCGTAGGTGTTTTGAATTACTCCTCTTCCGTTCAAATTTTTCTTTAGGATCACGCAGTTGGTTTTTCGATCGTTGTTCCTCAGCTCTTTTTATCCGGTGCATTTCTCGTCAAGTCGACTCGAGCCTCTTCATCTTTGCCAAGTTCAATCCTCAGTTCTTCCTCCGACGTCGTTGTTTTTCCTTGTCCGAAGTTGTCCTTGTTTTTCCCACCCGCCCTCCCTTCTTCCTCTCGAAACCGGAGTCCGCTATTGAGTATCCTTCTACTCGTGTGAAGTCTTTGCTTTCTTTCATCAATTATTTCAATTGGTGTTTTCTCTTCAAGTTATTCATCAGTTTCCCCTTCCAAGTTGCCTTTGTTTTTTCCCGCCCTCCCACCCTTTTCTTCCCGGAGTTTGCCTCTCTCCCGACCATCTATTTCATTCGTGTGGAGTCACTTCACCTTTCGTCAATTATTTCAACGGTGAATTCTCGTCTCGCTCGTCATTCTTCATCTCTTTTCTTCTCCGGTGGACTCAATTCAAGTTTTTCGTTGTCGATCATATTCTTTTCCTCGAAGTGTTCTCTTTGCTCGCTCGCCTCGCCAGTTTATCATTCCGGAGTTCGGAAGACATATCAGGAGATTTGTCTGCGTTCCAATTAATTCGAGGGTGTCACCTCAGTCAAATATTTCATTTGTTCCGGTGCATCATCTATCTGTTCAACATCCCTTTCCAACGGTGTTTTTCTCTTTAGTGGGCCCTAACCCACAGGTCTTTTCCCAGGATCTTACCTGACTCTTCTATTTCCCCGGAGCTATTCTCAATTCTTTTCAAGTGTGACGAAGAATGAATTTCATCAGTCAGATGCCTTTCCAAGATCAATTTCAAATCATTTTCATTGTTGACTCAACGGCTTTGTTTTTCATTCTCCCGGAGCGTCTCAACAATTCCGCATGGTGGTTCTCGTCATCATTCTCAGCATTTGAAGACCGTTATAGAGTTTTCCCTAAATCTTGTCCGTTCTCCCGGAGATTTGTGGTGCTAGCTCGACGTTATCCTATCTATTTGTTTCCAGTCGTGCAATTCTTTTCATCCATCCGGAGTATTTCAAGAGTTGCTTTTCTGTTACAATTATCCGGAGGCCTTCATTTCAGAAGATTTCCTCGTCCCAAGTTTTCAGTCATTCTCTAATTATTCTATATCCGTGCCCCTTCGTTCATCTCAATATTCTTCCGGTGCTGCGTTCAAGCATTCATTAATCAGTTCGCGATCTCTTCGATCTCTTTTCTATAAATTCCCTCAAGTATCTCCGTGCTTCTCTAATTCTTCCCGGTGATCATTTCTTTTTCATCAGTTATTTCGAATTGTTACGGTGGTTCGCTCAAGATTCTTTTCTTTGATTATCATTTTAATCCATTCGTTCTCTCAAATCCTACCGGTGGTTCATGAAGACTTTCTCAAGTTTTGTGCGATGTTTCCCTTAATCCTTTTCTAGAAGAATAAGTAGTATGTAAAATCCATTGCTTGTCATCAATTTAATTTGATGAAGGATAAGCATACAATAAATCTTATTCTTATTTCGTCAGAGTGATTAATCTTTTTCTTAGGAGTTTGTTCTTGAGGAATAAATTCTAGATCCAAGTGTTTTCATCTTTTCTTTTAGGAGTTCAAATTTTCTCGGCCATCTCGTCGGAACCTCCATCTAAATCATCGCAAGGCTCATCTTATTCTTTCATCCTTCATCATATCTCATAATCCCTTTGTTACCGGAGTTCTTCACGGTGGTTCTTCATGCTTTAATTCACTTTTCAAGTGTTCATCAAGATTCATTGGCGAGTTCAAGTATCTTTTCTTCTCGCTACCAAGTGTAATTAATTCTTCGTATTTCTTTTGAAGTGGAGTTTTGCATCTCTTTGTTCTTCTCAGCTATCCAATTATTTCCGTTTGTGGCCGGTTATCATCTTATAATTTTGAGATGTTACCATAGGACCACAACAAGCTTATTCTTTTCGTTGTTGATTTCTCAACAACTTCATTCAATCCTTCCTTCTAAGTTCTTTTCATTCAAATTCTTTCAATTCTTTCCGGAGGTTTTGCGTCATGTCTTCATCAAGTATCATTCCATCCTCTCAAGTTCAAGTTCTATTCTTTCCTTGTTCAACCGGAGTGCTACCTAAATCGTTTCAGTCTTATTCGTTTCTTTTCTCATTCTAACCATTCCGGTTAGAACGAGTGGTTTCATAGCCTATCCGATTCCGTGAGCTCTCGATTCTCGTCATTCTCGTCGGTCCTCTCGTCTTCTCGACTTCCCTCGATTTTTTTTTTTTGCTTCTTCTCTTCAGTTCTTGTTTCACCTCATTCCTTTTTCCCTTCCGTCTCGGTCCTAAGATCTCGGGACGAAATCTCTTGTTAGTGGAGGAGTGTTGTAACGCCCCAGATTCGATGCGCCAGGTGTCCGCCAGTTATTCGCCGTCTTTGCCATGTCATTTGCTTGCGTGTTGCATTTTTCCATGTCATCATATGCATTTCATATCATGTCGTCATGTGCATCGCATTTGCATACGTGTTCGTCTCTTACATCCGAGCATTTTCCCCGTTGTCCGTTTTGCAATCCGGCGCTCCTATGTCTCCGGCGCCTTTTTGCCTCTTTTCATGTGCGGGTGTTAAACGGTCTCGGAATGGACCGAGGTTTGTCAAGCGGCCTTGGTATAGCACCGGTAGACCGCCTGTCAAGTTTCGTGCCATTTGGAGGTCGTTTGGTACTCCAACGGTTAACCGGGTAACTGTAAAAGCATCCTTCTCTTTGTAGCCCAACACCCTTTCAAACTGGCCCAAAACCCATCTAACTCCCCTCCATGCTCTCGGTCGTTCGATCACGATCGCGAGGCCGAAAACCGTGCTCCATTTGGACTCTCCTAGCTCCCTCTACCTATAAATACATCTCCCCCTCCGAAATTCGCGAATGAATTCGCCCCTAACCCTAGCCAACCTCCCCCTCCGCGCGCCGGACACGTCCATCCTACCGCCGGACATGTCCGCCGCCGCCCCCTCGACCAACCCGCGCCCGCCACCTATCCGCCGCCGTCGTCCGGCGCGCGGCCAGGCCCCTTGAACCAGCGAGCCAGCGCCGCCCGGCGCCGCTGCCATCGCCGGGACGCGTCCGCCGCCTCCGCCCGCGGCGCCCCTCGCCGCCCGTCGCCCCTCCGCTTCGCCCGGCCTTGATCGCCGCCGCCGTCAACATCGCGCCCATGCCGAGGCTCCCTCGCCAGCGCGCCATATGGCCGCCGGCTCACGGCGGCCGCCTCGCGACCTCGCCGGTGCCTCTCCGGCCTCGCCCGCCTCCCGTCGCGTCGCCCGCCGTGGCCGCCTCCGCCCCCTCGCCCCACGCCTCCGCGTCGCCGCCCACCGACCTCGCCGGAGCCGCCCGCCGCTCGCCGGAGTTCTCCTCCGGTGCGATCTCGTCGGGGTGGATGAGATCCACCGGTCCCTCCAACCAAACACCTCCCCGCTGCGCCCGGATCTCCTCGTCCCGCACGCCTCCGTCCCGGGTTGACTTTTCCCGGAGGTGATATTTCCACTAGTCCCCGAAATTGTTGCATATTTTCATGCATTTTCATCATACCCTAACTCTCTGCATATTGCTCCATTTCGTGTGTGTAATATGTCAAAATGTTCGTCTCGACGAGTAGATCGTTTCATCCCATTGCATAATTTTCATTTGAACTCACCTTGATGCCCGAAATGCTGTTAGAAGAGTGCTATGTGATGTTAGTTTCTGTTTCTTAACAGAACTTGCACTTTTGTCATTTTTGCCATGATTGAGGTGTGCACCCTATGATCTTGAGTCCTACATCTGTTTTGTAATATGCCATGCCATCTTTCCAGGGGTGTATGCCATGTATTTTTGTGATCTCTGTAGTGACTAGCACAAGCATGCAAACTAGGCTTCATGATGTTGCTGATTTCAGCCCCTGTTCTGCTGATATTTTTATGCCATGTAAACTTGATGCTACCGAGAGATCCATGCATATTTTGAGATACTTCAGTAAGAATGTTTTGAACATATGGTTGTTCTCTATCCGTCCATGCCCTTGTTTGCAATTATGGATTAGTCTAGCTTGAGTCAATCGAGCTCTACTTTTGCTATAAAATGTTTCCTGGCAGATTGTTTACATGTTATTCAATTTTGCCAAGGTTGTTGTAGTTGATCCTTGCATGCTATGATGTTGTTCTTGCGTGTATATCTTCTATGCCATGTATTATTACTGTTGGTTGCCTTGCCATGCCATTTATTGCTCTGTGGTGAGTGGTTCAAGCTCACCAACATGCCTACTTACTGTTGTTCCTGCCATGTTTGAATCTGTAATATAACTTGCCATGTTTACATGGGTGCCATCACATTTTCTGATCCTTTTTGGCTTATGGTCAGTAAGGGACTTTTGTTCTACGCTTTGAGTATATTCATTCTATGCCTTTGTTTGCCATGTTAAGTTCCTGTAACATGTTGTTTGATAGCTCTAAACATTGCAACCTGATGTTATTTCTGCCAATGTCTGAAACTGTTATTATTTGCAATCTTGCCATGTGTGTTTGAGCATGTTCTAGTGATTTATGAAGATAGCTCAGTGTTCATGTTTTGTAATTCTTTACCTGTAGATCATGCCCATTCCTTTTGTTATTATGTTGAGGTCCTGTAGCATGTTGTTTTGATGCTTGCAATATGCCTAGTTGCTGTTTTGGACAGCTTGTTGCTATGACTTGTATAGTGTGTATGTGTTGAACCGTTGCTGCTTTTCGGTGTGTGCTCTATATGAAACATGCTTGATTTCGCATGTAGTTTCATATTATCATGTTGCATCCTTGATTTGAGGTGTTTTCTTGATGTTTGTATGCATTTTGCATCAATGCCATGCTTATCTTGTTTTGCTCATATCTTCTAGGCCGTAGCTCCGAATCTAATGAATTTTATATGTAACTTGACTAGAATTTAGTGTAGATCATCGTGGTGCATCTTAACTTGCTTTTTAACAACTTGAACATAAGGTTTATTCAGATCTGGACCAATTTCGAAATTTGCATATGAGGACTTACCGGAATTGTTCTATGTTGTTTCCGGCCTCATTTAAACTTGCTTTGATGTGTTGTTCTTGTTTGCATCATCTCTTGCCATGAGTAGTTTCATGTAGTCTTGTCATGCATCATGCTTGATTGTGCATCATGTCTTGTCTATGTGTGGTGTGTTTACTTTGTTGTGTGCTTCTTCTTGTTAGTTCCTGTTTCGTTGCGATCGTGAGGATTCGTTCGTCTATGCTTGGTTCGGCTTCATCCGTTAATCTTCTTCATGGACTCGTACTTCTTCCTTGCGGGATTTCAGGCAAGATGACCGCTACCCTGGATCTCACTACTATCATTGCTATGCTAGTTGCTTCGTTCTATCGCTATCTTTGCGCTACCTATTACCTGTTTATCAAGCCATCCCAAATTGCCATGTCGACCTCTAACCTTTTTTTCCCTTCCTAGCAAACCATTGTTTGGCTATGTTACCGCTTTGCTCAGCCCCTCTTATAGCGTTGTTAGTTGCGGTGAAGATGAAGTTTGTTCCTTGTTGGAACATGGAGATGTTGTTCCTTGTTGGAACATGTTCCTTGTTGGCATATCACAATATATCTTATTTAATTAATGCATCTATATACTTGGTAAAGGGTGGAAGGCTCGGCCTTATGCCCGTGTTTTGTTCCACTATTGCCGACCTAGTTTCCGTCATATCGGTGTTATGTTCCCGGATTTTGCGTCCCTAACGCGGTCGGGTGATTTATGGGACCCCATTGACAGTTCGCTTTGAATAAGACTTTTCCAGCAAGGCCCAACATTGGTTTTACCATTTGCCTCACCTATGCCCTTTTTCCCTTGGGTTTCCGGAGCCCGAGGGTCATCTTTATTTTAGCCCCCCGGACCAGTGCTCCTTCGAGTGCTGGCCCGAACTAGAGCCCTGTGCAGCGCCCCCTCAAGGCAACTTGAGGTCTGGTTTTAGTTGTATGGACTGCTCATCCGGATGTGCCCTGAGAACGAGGTACGTCGACTCTATCGGGATTTGTCGGCACATTCGGGCGGCTTTGCTGGTCTTGTTTTATTCTTTGTCGAAATGTCTTGTAACCAGGATTCCGAGACTGATCGGGTCTTCCCGGGAGAAGGAATATCCTTCGTTGATCGCGAGAGCTTATCATGGGCTAAGTTGGGACACCCCTGCAGGGTATAAACTTTCGAAAGCCGTGCCCGCGGTTATGTGGCAGATGGGAATTTGTTAATATCCGATTGTAGTAAACTCAAAGTAAACTCTTCTAAAATACACCAACCGTGTGCGTGACCGTGAGTGTTTCTTTTCGGGGTTGATCGAGAGGAGAACACGATTTCTTGGGTTATGTCTGACGTAAGTAGGAGTTCAGGATCACTTCTTGATCTTTACTAGTTGACGATCGTTCCTTTGTTTCTCTTCTCGCTCTCATTTGCGTATGTTAGCCACCATATATGCTTAGTCGCTGCTGCAACCTCACCACTTTACCCCTTCCTTTCCCATTAAGCTTTGCTAGTCTTGATACCCATGGTAATGGGATTGCTGAGTCCTCGTGGCTCACAGATTACTACACCACCAGTTTCAGGTACAGGTTTGCGATGATCATGACGCGAGAGCGATGTTACTTGTTTTGGAGTTCTTCTTCTGCTTCTTCTTCGATCAGGGGATAGGTTCCAGGTCGGCAGCCTGGGCTAGCAGGGTGGATGTCGTTTGAGCTTCTGTTTGTGTTTCATCCGTAGTCGGATGTTGATCTCTTGTATATGATGTTGATGTATTCTTGTGGCATTCGTGTCTTATGTATGTATCCCTATGTATTATGTAATGTTGATGTAATGATATCCACCTTGCAAAAGCGTTTCAATATGCGGGTCTATCCTTGGTGGGACCGTCGAGTTCCTTTTGGATAGGGTCGCATATTGGGCGTGACACCACCACACCACACACTAGAGTAGGGTATTACACCACAACGGTGGCCCGAACCAGTATAAACCTCGTGTCCCTTGTGTTGTTCGTTCTTTCCAGCTTAGACCACACAAGGAGATCGGACATAGATCAGTAGGGGAGAGATCTCCGCGTGCACCCCAGTGTTCGAACCTCAAGGGTCTGCCGGAACCCGAAATCTGACATTTCGCGCGCCAGGTAGGGGTGCACCGGAATCCTTCTTCCTCCGCATCGCGTTCCGTCGCCTCGCCGTTCAGATGTCAAGCTACCCGGCGGCCAACGCCGACCGCTAGGCAGCGTGGCCCGCCCACGCCGTGTCACCGGCCCAGGGCGACCTCAACCTTGCGCCTCAGGCAGCCCGCCCGCAGGCGCTGCGGGGCGCGGGCAACGCGGCCAGACGCCGCCTGCCCTCACACCACGGCAGGTGCGGTCCATAGCAAGGACCTCAAACCACGCCGCGACCACAGCTCAGTACACCCGACGGGAGCAAGCGAACTCCAGGGCCGCAGGGCCGCACTCACGGTGGCCTGAGAGCTACTACGGTGACGGCTGCTGGAGGGCGGCCGCGACGTGTTGTTGGAGCGAGTAGCCGAGCTCCTGGACGCCGCCGCCTCAGGAATACCTCCTTTCTGCGTCCAGCTGCCTCCCCAGACCCAAGGCGGGCCATATGGCGGCATCGTGCACGCGCACGCAACTTCCAGCGGACTCTAGGGCCTGTCCAGCGCCAACACCTCCGTCAGCACCGGGTGACAAGTCGCGCCAGCCCCTTCTCAGGCCAGCGAAGGGGTGCACGCCGCAGCCTTCGGCTTCGGCGGACCGCCGCCCCATCACCCCCAAGACGGCGCTCAAGCGGGCGCATGCATGCGGGCGCTTCTGGCGAGGCCCACGGGTGGTGGCCCTGAGCTTATGTGCCCGCATGGTGGATCAGGGTGCGCTACTGAAGAAGATCATGGCTCATTCCTCGGGCCAGGCTGGGACGAGGAGACGCCAGAAGCTGAGCTCTTTTAGGAACCCCAAGAGAGCCTCGACAACCGCACCGGCGGCAGCAACTATCGGGTACCACTCATCCCCCAGGAGCAAGCTTGTGCTAACCATGGGTCGCAGGAGATATAGGTCGCCGCAGCAGATGGCTGCCCCAATGCTGCAGCCTCATACCCCTCAGGAGGAGGGCGCAGGGGGCTGCAGGAGAGGGGCCGAGATTCGGGTTCGTCCCCGCGGTGGTCGGAGCAAGGCGCTCTCAGGAGGTAGGCCCTCTGCCGGGGAGGTGCCCCAGGGCCTGCCCCCGGCAGAGGACCCGTGGTCGTCGGGGGAACCGCTGGCGACCTCTCTACCCCATTGGCGTCGTCCTGGTTTCCGGTCGCCGTCAATGGCGGCAGAGTGAGGCGCAAGGCGGGGCCCTCGCCTGGCGATATGAAGCAAGGCCGGTACCTGTGAAGAAGGCCCAGTGCCTGTGAAGCTCGCCGCCCCGTGACACTCTCACGTAATAATGAGTGGGGCTGTACACGTCCCGGAGGCTTCGGAGAGCCGCCCTCGGGCCTCGGGGGCTCCCGCCCACGCCCAGTGGCAGCACTTAGCTTCACACTGGTGAGAAGACGTCGAAGACTAGACTAGGTGCCGGACGCGGCCTTTTGCTTTTTGCCTTTCCTTGTTGACAAGGTTCTTCGATTTGGATTTAAGTTCGATTTGAGCTCGAGACTTGCGTGTGTTTTGGGGAAGGGGTGTTTAGTCTCGTTTGAGCAATCTCTCATGTTCTGGTTTCGGCTTTGCGTCCAAAGTTAGCATCGGCTGCCCCCCCCCCCCCCCTCGCGAGCCCCTCGCGAGCCGGGCCGGGCCAGGCACGTTTACAGCCAGGACCGCTGCTACCGCACCCTCTCCGGAGGTTCTCATCACAGAATCTACAAGTTAATCAGAAGATACCCGGGGCGCGGCGGCCCTCGCAGGCCCGATCGGGACTCGTCGGGGTTGGAAGGTACACAAGTCAGCTGACCCATCACCGGGCCAGCGGCTAAGTTCACACGCAACGTTATGCTTACCAGGGTACTGATTGCAAATCTTTACATGAGGGGCTTCCCCTCCCAAAATGCTCTTACATTCTTCAGGGCCAAGCCCGAACATTCTTCGTGCAGGATAAACAGCAGTGACACGCAATCAGTCGGACATATCACTCACCGCATCTTCTGGGGCATCCCAGGAGGCGTCGCTGGCATCGCTAACATTGTCACCGCCACTGCCAGCATCTCCGTCAGTGCCAGGCTCGTCCACAACGCCGCCTTCATTGGAGGCCATGACCACGGCGTCGTCATCAGACGCAAAGGCCCTGACGAGGGCATTCACGTTGTCCTCCACCCATCGCGCCAGGTCGCCCCGGACGGCTATGGGCACGGGTGCGATGGCAGCGTCGAGGTCGAAGTGGGGGTCCCTGCCCTGCAGATAGCTGAAGACACGGGAGAAGGCACGCCCGAGCAAGGCTCGGCTCCTCTCTTCGACAAGCCAACGGGACCTCTTGGAGCAGTTCTCCAGAAGCGTCACCACGTCGGTGAAAAACTGGAGATTGCCGGCGTAGTTGACCTCGTGCGGCTCCTTAGCGGTAGCCTCGCAAATGTTGCCCAAAGCTGTGTTGGCCCTTTCTCTAAGCGTTTGAAGCATGGGGGCATGTTCATGCTCCAGAACCCGCCGCTGACGGATCTCATCCTCATTCCGCCGCGCGATGGCCTCGGCATCATCAACCCTCTATTGGAGAAGAAGCTGCTCGGCCCGGGAAGAGGACAGCTCCGCCTGTGCTGCGCTGAGGGTGGCTGCGGAGGAGTCTGCACGCCGCGTCACTTCGGCCAGTTTGGCCCTGAGGGCTGCGGTCCTGCCCTCAGCCTCGGCCCTGATCAGCCCCAACCTCGTCTCGTATTCGCGCTCGAAGGACGAGCGAGCTTCTACCACGCGGCGATCGACTTCTTGCTAGGCCCGGGCTTCGCGCGCGGCAACGTCATCCTCCGCCTGAGCCACCAGGTGCTCCATCGTCTCCAACCGCTCAAGGTCGAGGTTGCGCTCGGCGGCCTCCAGCATCAGCGCCTCCTCGCGCTTCAGAAGCTCTGCCCGGTCAACGGAGGCCCCTGCATCGACTCAAGGGCCACCTGGCGCAGCTCCACTTGCTGCTCCAGGGAGTTACTCCAGGCTTGGAGCTCCCATGTGTGCTCCTCCGCATCCTCGCGCCGTCGGTCTGCTTCCCGAGCCTCCTCGACGGCCTGGGAGCAGGCCTCCCGCGAAGCCACCAGCGACGATTCGGCCTTCGCGTTGTTGAGATCACGTTAGTGACGCGCGAGGGCGACGTCTACCTTTAGTTTGCGCCTCTCCTCGGCAAGGCGCAAACCCTCGGCCTTGAGGTACGCATCCTCGTCAGCAAGCTCTGCCCCGATCCGGCTCACCGCATCCGCCGCCCTCTGGAGGAACTCTTCATGAAGGGCGCATCGCTCCCCAGCGCACCTGAGCACGTCTTCCGCATCACCCTCTTCCACCGGAGCATGCGGAGGGCCCCGAGGCGGCAAGCCCCCTCCCGGCGCAGGCCTAGGGGCTGGCGCCCTAGCCATCGCCGAATGGACCTCCCTGGGAATCCGGCCAGGCGTCGGTCCACCCACGGAGGAGGAGCCAAAGACAGACTTCAGCCATTCACCATCTATAATCAGAGGAGGAGCATGGGGCAAGCCGGATGTGCTCCAAGAGGACTCATGAAGAAAGGACAGCGGGCGCGCAGGCTCGAGGTGCCCTATGGGGCGGACCACTCCACCAACCGGTCCGGCAGCAGGGGTGCCGCTCGAGCCCAGCGCGCCCAGGGCCAGCGGAGAAGGCGAAGCTTGGGGGGATGGCTCCCGGGCCGACTCAGCGAGTTTGGCAGGGCAGGGCCTGAAAAGCCACAATCAGTCGCAGGGATAGCAAAGTAAATGAGTAGAGAAAGAAGAAGACTTACTCGTCCATGGCAAAGTACTTCCTGCGCTTCAAAAAGCGGCAAGGGCGGTCGTTGCCACCCAAGGCCTCCTTCCTCTTGCGGAGGGCCTCGAAGTCTACGTGGAACCGACCTAAGCGCTCGGCGCAGGGGTCGGCCTCTGGTGCGGAAGAAGTGTCAAGATGATCAGCGCCGGAGGAGTTAGCCTGGGGGGCGCCGTCAGGCATCACCTCACGAGGAACGGCTGGGGCCTCGGGAGCCCCGGCCTCAGGAACCATAGGCCGCAACTCCGCACCTGCCGCCGCTCCAGGGCGGGCCTCGGGGGACGCCGCCTTCAAGGCTTCTCACAGCGTCGACACCTTGGCATCAGCCGCCTCAACTCCCGCCGGTTCTCGTCTCCCCGTCTTGTCGCCCGAGGAAGGACCGTTGTGGGCGGCAGGGGGAGCAACCACGGCGGTTGGGTTCTCGCGGGACCCCGTGAAACCAGCCGGGCGCAGCCCCCACTCGTCGAAGCTGGGCATCTGCCTCACGAAATCGGCCCTGCCGGAGCAAAGATATAAGAGGACACCATTACTCCGAAGGCTGCCTGGGGCAGGATCGCCAGTCAAGACCCTGAGCACCGTCCGCAGCACTTCAAGCGCCAAGTCCTCCTTCTGAAGCCACATGCGGTCTCTATGCCCCGCAAAGTCCCACATCCGGCGAGAGTGACACTGGAGAGGAGCAATGCGACATTGGAGGAACTCCCTCACCACCTTGGGTGTTGTCACGTTGAGCGCCCTCTAACTCTGGAAGTGGTGCTAGACGAAGGCGAGCCGGGGGCTCGCGAGCATCTCATGGTCCCAACCCGGGTGGGGCACAGCAGGCGAGGTCGGGTGAGAGAGTAGAGGGTTGGGCACTCCGACGTCCACGTACAGCCACCGCTCTCTGAACCTGGCCTCAGAAGGAGGAAGGCTGAAGTCGATCCCTGAAGCGACCGTCTCATGCATGGCGAAGAAGCTCACACACCCTGAGCACTGAGTGGGGTTGCTCAAGCGCAATGAATAGAAGTGGCGCAGCAGGGCAACGGAAGGAGGAATGCCTATCATCGCCTTGCAAACAAAAGGAAAGATAGCCAGAAGAGTAATGGACTCCGGCCCGAGGTGCATCATGTGAATCTGATAATGGGAGAGCACCGCATTGAAGAAGGCGGAAAAGGGGGGAACCAGACCCGCCCATAGGGCATCGGCGAAGAATCGGACCTCCATGACGATCCTATCAAGGGAGGCATGAGACGCAAGCCAGACTGTGGTCCTGCCGCACTCGTTGAAGATAGTGGCAAGGGCGGAGCGGACCTTGTTCAAAGCTTCTGGATTGAGTATGATCGACCGAGCAACAGCGGGGGTCGCCGTCGGAGGTGTGCGGGGCAAAGGCGCGGGCTTCTTTCCCCTTCCTTTCTTCGTCGGCGCTATGGCGGTGAAGAGGAGGAAGAACTCGAGCCGGATTGGCGGCAAAGGCTGGAGCTCGAAGAAGAAGGAAAGGTAGGAGGCAAGCGAGCAGCGGAAAGGAGGAACAACTATGTGCAACTACGGGTCCGCTTAGCCGGGCGCGTAACAAGGCGTCGTGGGGAAGCGCAGACGCCCACGTCCAATCAATCGCCATGCGGTGCCCGAGGCCGCATGCTTTTTGGGCCCGCAGCGCTTCGTGCTTGCCTCTTCGCTTCCCTGCTAGGCCAAGCCCGGGTGTGCCTTGGGCCCGGGGGCTACTGTCGGCGTTCTGGGAACGGGGGTCCCCAGACTTGCCTACCTGTGGCGTGGCTCAAGTGGGGGCCCAGCGCGGCCCATCTTCATCAGCTCAAGCTCAAGACCCTCGCGAGGGGCCAAGCCTCGCGGGCGGACGACAGGAAACTTCCTCAGAGGCAGCCTCATCAGGCAGGCTCGCGAGGACGCGGAGAGATCAAGGCAGGGGTACCTCACGAGGAGCCCGTGACACAAGCCATGACGATCGAGACCAGGCAGACGCCAGGCGGGCACCGGCCTGTGCAGTGTCCTTGTTTCCCCTTTGGTGCAAACGGGGCAAGCACAGGCCAAGGCATCGGGCAAAGGTTACCATTCCGGTGCAACGAGACCAAGACCAGCAAAGCGGCAAGACGGAGGTCACCGTGGAGCCCAAGACGGCGTCATCACCAGTGCTTTTGGCAGCCGAAGACCACCTTTGGTCAGGATAACTTGTACTAGATGTTCCCCTTCAAAATGGCCAATTGTTGGCGCCCTTCCCGCTCATTATTTGGGGAGAGGCCCAAGGCCTCTATAAATAGAGCTAGCCACCACAGAGTAGCGGGACATCTAGAGACCTGATAGAGCCCTAGCAGAGAGAGAGAGAGAGGCGACTGAACTCACCCAAGCAGTTCATCGCACCAGCTCAAGAACACCTCACGCGAGGCTGTTCTTTCCTTGTACTGTTCATCATCAGCCCTAGAGGCAATCCACCACACCACACACTGGAGTAGGGTATCACACCACAACGGTGGCCCGAACTAGTATAAACCTCGTGTCCCTTGTGTTGTTCGTTGTTTCCAGCTTAGACCACGCGAGGAGATCAGACGTAGATCGGTAGGGGAGAGATCTCCGCGGCACCCCAGTGTTCGAACCTCAAGGGTCTGCCGGAACCCAAAATCCGACAAAGTGAAATATCCGCAGTGCAAAAAGAAGCTGCAAAGCAGAAGGCACAAAGGATTCTCGGAACAACGGAGAGTACTAGGGGTATCTCATAACAACAAGAGAAAGTAGGGATGAAGGTACAAGCAGCAAGGATGTTATTCACGGGGATTACTAGTGGTCAGAAACTGCAAGGCAGTGGACACAGGGACTCGGGATACATCGACAAGTATCTTCAGAGTCTTCTGATGTAGCAGACGATCATCTGTGTTGAAGGAGCTCTCCGGGAGGAAGCGGTTACGAGAACCTAGTGTTAGAGTTAGCAAAATTATTTAACCCGAATAGAAGAGAGATCAGAGTCCCAGAGTATAGACGAGGAATAAAAAGATCCTAATACCATGCAGTGGCGACGTGGGCCCGTAAGCCACACATCCAAGTTAGTAAAACAGTTTTGGACGACTAGACTCAACTTCGAACAAGGAGTTGGAAAGGGGGATCCTACAGGCAGTCGACTCTGATACCAACTTGTGACACCCTTGATTCAATCGTACACTAATCATACACGCAAATGTGTACGATCAAGATCAAGGACTCACGGGAAGATATCACAACACAACTCTAGACAGAAATTAAAATAATACAAGCTTTATATTACAAGCCACGGGCCTCGAGGGCTCGAATACATAAGCTCGAGAACAAACGAGTCAGCGGAAGCAACATTATCTGAGTACAGACATGAGTTAAACAAGCTTGGCTTAAGAAGGCTAGCACAAAAGCAACATCTATCGAAAAGGCAAGGCCTCCTGCCTAGGAGCCTCCTAACTACTCCTAGTCGTTGGCGGCCTCCACTTAGTAATAAGCACCCTTGTGGTAGTAGTAGTCGTTGTCGAAGGTGGCGTCTGGCTCCTAGGCTCCACCATCTGGTTGCAGCATCAGGGAAGAATGGAAAGTGGTGGAAAAAGGGCAGCAAGGCAACCGTGAGTACTCATCCAAAGTACTCGCAAGCAAGGATCTACACTACATATGCACCATTATCAAAGGGAGGCTGTATATGTGGATTGGACTTCAGAAATGCAAGAATAGAGGGGAGAGTCTAGTCCTATCAAAGACTAGCATCTTCAGCATCTTCAAGCATCTCCAATGGTCTTGCAGCATTAGAAGAGTATAGAATAGCATAATATAAAGTGGCAGTGGTGTTATCATCCTCACCCAGAGATCCTTCCTCGACTCCCTATGAGAAAGCAATCCCAGAGCCATACTATCCTTTTCTCATCACAAGTATCCAGTTCTAGTTGTATCGATCGGGATACAACTCCGAGTGTCCGTTACCGTAGGACGGGCTATCGATAGATGTTTTCTTCCCTGCAGGGGTGCACCAACTTACCCAGCACACTTGCTTAACTCTGGCCGGACACACTTTACTGGGTCATGCCCGGCCTCGGCCAAACAATACGCCGAAACCTGACCTATGCTTAATAGAGAGGTCAGCACGCCGGACTAAACCTATGCCCCCAGGGGTCTTGGGCCATCGCCCCGGGAACTCCTGCATGTCGCGTACGCGGCCGGTGAGCAGACCTAGCTACCTCCTTAAAAAAGGCAGGTGCTTACTAGTCCAACCCGGTGCACGCCGCTCAGTCGCATGACGTCTATTAAGCTTTGGCTGATGCATACGACGCAGAACGCCCATACTATGCCCACGTGATGGTTAGTGCTATCAGGCCAGAGGCCCCTCGGATTAAATATCCAAATGGTAGTGGATTAGGAACGCGCGGTAACAAGCAGAGACTCATGAAAGATGTGACCCCCTCGCCCCGTCTCGAGGACTTGCAGCAAGGGCTAAGAATGCCCGTCCACGCCTCATAATTATCTCGTGGGCACCCTCCAGGTCAACCTGACTCCTCATCACTCGCAATTAAGCTCGCGCGGGTACCCCTCAGGGCCGAACCGTCTTTAGTAACAAGGTTCAGTGTAAAGTCATAGTAACCTTAGTAACCGTGTGTCTAACACCAAGGGGAAAGTGATGTGCGGTGCCGGGGCCTGATCTTCGATCCCGTTTATCGGGTCTTCTAATAATCCATCGGGGCAGTCAGGACAAAGTGGGGGTCTCTGATGGGTCTCTACCCAACATATACTAAATAGTTTAGGATAAGCAGGTTGGTAACAACAGCAGGTTACAATAAACAGGCTATGCATCAGAATAGGAGTAAACAATAACAGTAGCAAAATCTAATGCAAGCATGAGAGAATGGAATGGGCGATACCGGGATGATCAAAGGGGGCTCTTGCCTGGAAGCTCTGCTGAAAAGGAAGAAGTGTCGTCGTCGACATAGTCGATCACAGGGGCAGCATCGGTCTCGGGGTCTACCGGAGAGAATAGGGGGAAGAAACAATAAATATAAAGCAAACAAAGCATCATAAAGCATGACATGACGAAAAATAGAACTAGGGTTGACCTAACGAAGTGCTCCATGATATAGGTGAAGGGGAATTCAACCGGGAATGTTTTCTCGGTTCCAGACTTGTGTCAGACAAATGACCGGAGGGGGATGTTCCATGTTCAGCATGCTAGGGGCATGCGACAGATGAACGGACGGCGTATTTGGATTCATTGGATTTTTCTGAGCAACTTTCATGTAGAAAACATTTTCATCGGAGTTACGGTTTTATTTCTACGAATTTTCAAAGATTAAAACATTTTCTGGAATTATTATTATTAACATAAACTCATTATGACATCAGCATGTCAGGGTGAGGTAAGCAGTCAACTGACCCGCTGAGTAGTCAAACTGACCAGTGGGTCCCACCTGTCATAGAAAGAGGCCTTAACAGAGTTTATTTAAAACTAATGTGAGGTTAATTAGCAGCTGGGCCCCACAGGTCAGTGACTATTTAGTTTAACTAATTATTTTTACTTAGGAAAATGTTTTAATTAGGTTAGTTATGCAGTGGGGCCCACGTATCAGTGGCACTATGCTGCCACGTCAGCCAGTTGACCGGTCAACATGGTCAACTGGGGCCCCTGGGCTCACTTGCCAGCGACCCAGGGAGTGGCCCCATCCAACCACGCGAGCGGCGACCGGCGACGAGCCACCGGCGACCTCCAGACGCGGAGGAGGACCATGGGGGCGGTCGGATTCGCGCTAGGGACGACCAAAGCGTGCGGTTTTGGGCGTGTTAGAATGGGCCGACTGGGCCGCGTCCAACCGCGATGGTGGCGCGGGCTGGCATGGCCGGAAATGGGCGCGACGGCGGCATCAGGCGGCGGCGCTCTCGGTCGATCTTCGGAATCGGTGAAACGGCGCGTGCGCGAGCGATCTAAGAGGCTCGGCCGCACCAGGGAAGTGCCCTGAGCACGGCGGTGGGCTCGGGTGACCACGACAGCTGCCACAACGCCGACGACGAGCTCAATAGCGGAGCAAAGCTCCGGCAATGGAACGGCAGCGTCAACCGCAAGCTACGGTGAAAAGCAGGCGGCCAGAGGGAGAGGAAGAGAGGGGAATGCTCACTGAGCGGCTAAGAAAAGCCCTCGACAGGTTAGGAGCAGCAGAGCGGAGCGGATCGGCGGCGGTAGTGCGTCAGGATCCGAGGAGGAAGAAGACGGCTTGCCAGCGATGCAGGGCTCCTCATCCCTCGTACGTGGTCGAGGAAGACGTGGACAATGTCGGCGAGCCCGGAGGACGAGACGGAGAGACGAATGGGGCGCAATGGTCGCGTGGACGACGGAGGACAGCAACGACCGCGTCGGTCTCCTCTCTAGAACGAAGGAGAGGGATAGGGGGGAGGTGGATCTGGGGGAGGAGAGGCGCAAGTGGGGGTGGGGAGAGAGGATCGAGGCGACGGGGAGGGAGGGGATCCTTATCCCCTCGTCGGCGAGGCGTGAGGCGACGAGCAGGTTCGACGGCGACCACTCGCGCGTGTCGGTCGAACAGGAGAAAGGGGAAGACGACATGGGAGGGGGAGTGGGCCGGCTAGGGGCCAGCTGGACCGTTTGGCCCAGTGGAGCAGGGGCTCTCTCTCCCCCCTCTGCTTTTCCTTTTCTTTTACCTTCTTTTTTTCAGCAGCTTTTGATTTTTCTTTTAGCCACAAAGGACTTTGCAAAAATATGCCACTAGCCAAAACAATTTCAAAGAATTATTGTGCACTGCCACAAAAAGATTGTGAGGCTTTTGAAAAAGTTTGCAATTTTTATAAATTTAAAAGGCATTTAATTTATTGCTTAGGTCACTGTTTTAAGTAGTTTAGGCCACTTAAACATTTTGCAAAAATGTTGGTTCACCACCAATATTAGTTATGGATTATTTGGCACATGATGAAGATTTTAGTTTTCCTGCTCGAAGAAATAATTTATTCGACTTATTTTAAAATTTGAAAAAGGCTTTGATTTTTGGATAAGTGGCAAGCTGCATAGTAATCACGATGACATGGTCACCATTAGGGGGAGATTACTATAGCATGATTCTCGGGGTGTTACATCCAGGGAGTGGTGGGAAGTTTAGTCCCACATGGCTAGTTGAGAGAGATGTACACCAACTTATAAGGTGAGCTCTTCTTCCACTAGTATGAGTTGGTGTGAAGGAAGGAGAGGTGTTCCACACGTGTGCTCCTCCTCCTCTGTCGCCTGCCTCGCCACGCCTCGCCTCGTCACGACGCGCGCCGCGGGTTGCGGGAATGAGCCGAGCCGATGCAATGTTTTGCCGGTCAAAATTGGAGAGTCCATTACAGACACAAAATGAATATGAGACGTCATATTCATTGCGGAGATGGAAATGTATGTAATTATTGCTTTCACTGCTATTGCATTCGGTGATCCCATCCCTTCTACCGCGTACACGGCTGAAGGGAGAGCAGGCCTCCGAAACCACGCTTCTCCAGATCCTGTACGGGAGAGAGGCGATTATGTTTTTGCGGAGCGTCTCCTACGCGACTGCTCGCCTCTATTCGACTACTTCCTCTACGTCGACTACTTCCGCGTCATCTTCGTCTTCACCATGAGCACTGACGTCGAGAAGGCCGCTGCGGACAAGACGATCGCCCGGCAGAGGCCAGCGCCTCCGGCTGCTACTTCTGACCGGCCAGCCTCTTGGAGGGTATAACACATTTACCCCGCTCCTGTTTATCTTCATGTGTGCAGTACTAGTGGTTTCCGTAGATGTTTCTACTATCTGCTTAGTACGTGCGTACATCATCAAAATTCAGTATGTCATTAGCACCGCCTTTGTCATGTTCATGATTTATTATTGGATTAAATTAATCAAACAATTGCTTAATTTCTCAACAATCCAAAAACCTAATATGTGTAGGCAATTTTCGATCCATGGTTTTGCTGCTTCACTGAAACCAGCCCCGTTTACGGGGACGTATTTTAAGCGTTGGCAGACCAAAACCGTCTTATGGCTCACGACGACGAAGGTGTTCTGGGTCGCCGGTGTTACTCCCATGGGAACGATCGCTCCTGAACAGGAGAAGGCGTTCAGGGAGGCCACCGTCGTCTTTGTTGGATGTGTTCTGAGCGTGATCGGAGATAAGCTGGTTTATGCATACTTACATATGCGGGTTGCCAAGGACTTGTGGGAGGCGCTCGAATCTAAATTCGGCGCAACGGATGCTGGGAGCGAGATGTATATTATGGAGCAGTTCCACGATTACAAAATGGTCTAAAACCATTTTGTATTGGAACAGGCTCATGAGATACAGTGCATCGCTAAGGAGCTTGAGCTTCTCAAGTGTGTGCTGCCAGGTAAATTTGTCGCGGGTTGCATTATCGCTAAATTACCCAATTCCTGGAGGAACTTTGCCACTACTCTAAAACATCAGAGGCGTGAATTCTTAGTTGAGGATGTCATTGGCCATCTGAGTGTCGAGCAGAATTCGAGGGCAAAGGACTCGCACGGAAAAGGGACCGAAGGAACCTCTGTCGCCAATGTGGTGCAGAAGAACTTCAACCCCCACAAGCCCAAGGGGAAGACTGGTGTTCTACTAGATATTGCTATGTATATCTTTTAGAGAAAAGTATACTTTTCGTCCCTCAACTCTTCGTGGAGTCTAGATTTGGTCCCTCAACTCCAAAACCGGACAACTTGCACCCCCAACTACAAAAACCGGACAAGGTTCGTCCCTGGTCTCGGTTTTGACCGGTTTTGGTGCTGAGTCACCCCGGTTTTGACCGATGCTCACTCAAATTCACCGAAAATTCGTGTTTTTTTTAATTTGCATACTTGTTTTCAAATCTGCGTATTTTTCCCAAGTTTGTGTAATTTTATCAAATCCAAGTATGTTTTTCAAATCCATGAACTATTTTTGAAATTCACGTGCTTGTTTCAAATCTGGATACTTTTTAAAGTTCATGTATTTTTTTCAAACCCGTTTTCCTTTTCTAATCCAGGAACTTTTTTTGAAATTCACGTACTTGTCTCAAGTTTACATGATTTTTTTAAATCAACATATTTTTGCGTAAAAAATAGACAAATCCGCGTACTTCTCTCAAGTTTGCATAAAATTTTCAAATTCATGAACTCTTTCCAAAAAAATGTACGCGAATATGAATTTTAAAAAAACTACAAGAACTTTCAAAAAGTACGCAGATTTGAAAAAAGTGCGTGAACTTGGAAAAAGTACGCGGATTTTAAAAAGTACACAAAATTTTAAAAAAGTTCACGCATTTGAAAAAGTACCATAATTTGATAACATTACGCGGACTTAAAAAAAGTACGCAAATTTGAGTCGGCACGGTCAAATCTGGGGTGGGACAGCACCAAAACTGGTCAAAATCATGACCAGGGATGAATCTTGTCCGGTTTTAGAAGTTAAGGATGCAAGTTGTCCGGTTTTACAGTTGAGGGACCAAATCTAGACTCCGCCAAAAATTGAGGGACGAAAAGTATACTTTTCTCTATCTTTTAAACACTAAAGATGAGGCTCTACATTACTTTAAAATCTATAAGGCAGAAGTTGAGAATCAACTTGAAAAGAAAATAAAACGAGTCCGGTCAGATCGTGGTGGAGAGTATTTCTCAAATGAGTTTGATTCTTTCTGTGCGGAACACGGAATTATTCATGAGAGGACACCTTCCTATTCACCTCAGTCAAATGGGGTTACCGAACGAAAAAACCGTACTCTAACAGATTTGGTTAATGCCATGTTAGATACATCGGGTTTATCCAAGGCATGGTGGGAGAGGCTATATTGACATCATGTCATGTCCTAAATAAAGTTCTGACAAAAGACAATGAGATCACTCCCTATGAACAATGGGAAAAGAGAAGAACGACACTCTCATACTTACGTACTTGGGGCTGCTTGGCGAAAGTCAATGTGCCAATACCCAAAAGGCGTAAGCTTGGACCAAATACTGTGGATTGCGTTAATTTGGGCTACGCTAAGAATAGCGTTGGCTATAGATTTCTGGTAGCGAAATCTGAGGTACTTGACGTGAAGGTCGGTGCGATTATGGACTAAAGATGTTACATTCTTTGAGGATATTTTTCCTATGAGAGATATGCAAAGCACTTCTAGGCTGGAATCCGATGAGACTCCTGAACCTGCCATTCCGATAGAATATTATGAACAAACACATCATGGAAATCCTGAGGAGGATGACAAGGAAACCCTTGGTAGGGGCAAGAGACAGAGGACTGCAAAGTCTTTTGGTGACGATTTCCTTGTATACCTCGTGGATGATACTCACATTTCTATTTTAGAAGCTTATGCGTCTCCGGATGCTGACTACTGGAAAGAAGCGGTCCGTAGCGAGATGGATTCCATCATAGCTAATGGGACATGGGAGATCACCCCTATGGTTGTAAACCATTGGGATGTAAATGGGTGTTCAAAAAGAAGCTTAGGCCCGATGGTACGATTGAAAAGTACAAGGCTAGGCTTGTGGCCAAGGGCTACGACCAGAAACAAGAGGAAGATTTCTTCGATACTTATTCACATGTGGCCAGACTGACCACCATTCGAGTATTACTCTCGTTGGCGGCCTCGCATGGTCTTCTCGTCCACCAGATGGATGTTAAGACGGCTTTCCTGAATGGAGAGCTAAACGAGGAAATCTACATGCAACAGCCAGATGGCTTTGTGATAGATTGTCAGGAAAGGGAAAGTATGTAGGTTGCTGAAATCTTTGTATTGCCTAAAACAAGCACCTAAGAAATGGCATGATAAGTTTAATACAACTCTGACATCTGTTGGTTTCGTTGTTAATGAAGCTGACAAATGTGTATACTATCGCCATGGTGGGAGCGAAGGAGTTATACTGTGCTTGTATGTTGATGACATACTGATATTTGGAACCAACCTGAAAGTCATTGAGGAGGTCAAGTTGTTTCTATCTCAGAACTTTGAGATGAAAGACCTTGGTGTGGCTGATGTTATCTTGAACATCAAGCTACTGAGAGATAATGAGGGTGGGATTACACTTCTGCAATCCCATTATGTTGAGAAGGTTTTGAGTCGTTTTGGATATGCGGACTACACGCCATCTCAAACACCATATGATCCTAGCGTGTTGATTCGAAAGTCCAAAGGCACGGCTATAGATCAATTAAGATACTCTCAAATCATTGGTTCACTTATGTACCTAGCGAGCGCTACGAGGCCTGGCATCGCTTTTCTTTGTGAAAAACTGAGTCGGTTTGTTTCAAAACCGGGTGATGTACATTGGCGTGATGTTGAAAGAGTTATGTGCTATCTGAAGGGTACTATGAACTATGGACTTCACTATACCGGATACCCGTCGGTACTTGAAGGGTATAGTGACGCGAATTGGATTTCGATGTCGATGAGATGAAGGCCACAACCGGGTATATGTTTACTCTTGAAGGTGGCGCTTGTTTCTGGAAGTCTTGCAAGCAAACGATCTTAACGAGATCGACAATGGAAGCAGAATTAACAGCATTAGACACATCTAGTGTCGAAGCAGGATGGCTTCGAGATCTTTTGATGGACTTGCCATTGGTTGATAAACCAGTTCCGGCTATCCTTACGAACTGTGACAATCAGACTGTCATCACCAAGGTGAAGAGTTCAAAGGACAACATGAAGTCCAACAAACACATAAGAATGAGATTAAAAGCTGTCAGAAAATTAAAAAACTCCGGAGTGATAGCATTGGACTATGTCCATACGGCTAAGAATATGGCAAATCCCTTTACAAAAGGGCCATCGCGTGTTGTGATAGATAATGCATCGAGGAGATGGGTATGAGACCCACATGAGTTTCCATGGTGGTACCCCAACCTATGTGATCGGAGATCCCGTGAAATAGGACCTGTGAAAACAAGCTAGTGGTTAACTGAGGAGAGTATTTTAACTAACCCATTCCGTTGGAGATGCACAACTCTTGATAACTGTATGGCGGGTTGACTTTTGTCTTAATATGTTCCAAGGCTTGTAAAAGCAAGATACTATCCTACAGAGCGATCTTTGGAGGAATACACCTATATGAGCTTGACTGATGGTCACAGTTTATGAGATTAGGGTGATCTCTAGTAAGTTCATGAACAGGCTAGGAGTGACCAATATGCTCCACCCGAGGGGTCAGCCTTCGCCAGCCTAGTACTGGTAAGACACTTGGTGAAACCCCTTCATGCCAAATTGACAATTCAAGGCCTAGTCCATTGTTCAGTTGTGGAGGAGTGTAGCTATTTGTTCTAGGTGGATGTTCAACCTTAACGGGTCTCCACTAAAAATACTGGTATGTCAAAACAGAGTTTGGAACAGAGGGCAAGACCATGAGCCTTCGGGGTCTGGTGGGGGATTGTTGAATATTAGTTGGGCTATAGGCCCATTTAACAATTTTAGAAAATTCCTAAGGGCCCATGTTGTCAAGGGAGTGGTGGAAAGTTTAGTCCCACATGGCTAGTTGAGAGAGATGTACACCAACTTATAAGGTGAGCTCTTCTCCCACTAGTATGAGTTGGTGTGAAGGAAGGAGAGGTGTTCCACACGCGCGCTCCTCCTCCTCCGCTGCCCGCCTCGCCACGCCTCGTCACGACGCGCACGCCGCGGTTTGCCGGAATGAGCCGAGCCGATGCAATGTTTTGCCGGTCAAAATTGGAGAGTCCATTACAGACACAAAATGAATATGAGACGTCATATTCATTGCAGAAATGGAAACGTCCATAATAAATACATTTTATTGTGGAGATGGAAACGTTTGTAATTAAACGTGTTTATTGCTGGACCGTTCTCCTACCCGACTGGCTATATATATGAGGCATCGCAGCTCAGCCAAAAACACAACACTTCACACCTCTGCTGCTCCCTGGTCGTTCCTTTCACTGCCGTTGCCTTCGGTGATCCCATCCTGTCTACCGCGTACACGACTGACGAGAGAGCAGGCCTCCGAAACCCCGCTTCTCCAGATCCTGTACGGGAGAGAGGCGATTATGTTTTTGGGGAGCATCTTCTACGCGACTGCTCGCCTATGTTCGTCTACTTCCTCTACGTCGACTACTTCCGCGTCATCTTCGTCTTCACCATGAGTACTGACGTCGATCGCGTGGCTGCCGAAAAGGCCGCTGCTGACAAGACGATTGCCGACGAGGCCAACCCCTCCGCTGCTGCTACGGCCGGCTGGCCTACTGGAGGGTATAACACATTTACCCCGCTCCTGTTTATCTTCATATGTGCAGAGTACTAGTGGTTTCCGTAGATGTTTCTACTATCTGCTTAGTACGTGCGTACATCATCAAAATTCAGTATGTCATTAGCACTGCCTATGTCATGTTCATGATTTATTATTATATTAAATTAATCGAACAATTGTTTAATTTCTCAACAGATCCGAATGAACACGTTCGTCACTGAAAATTGCTGTCCGAGGGAATTTGTTCGCCCGTTCCATATTACACACCGCACGGTCGAGTCTCTCTCTAGGGTCACCAATACAACCCATATCCTTGAGGAGGCCACACTCTCCTAAAAGTTAGTGCTAGACACATTAATTTAAGAAATAAGGTAGGGATAAGTTTTTTCGAACGGACGGAGTATGGGTTAAGATTAAATTTCTCCATTTTTATGTCGGTTTTGGCGGTTTGTCGTCGTCGACTGAATCGTGACTCAGCGGCAGGTGGAACTACCGCCTTGCTCACTACTACCGCACGTGCTGTATCATCCTCGCCGCATCACTCCACGAGTCCAATTCGACCCGTCTCTAAAACAATTCCAGAGTCCCGCGGCCGCAGACAACCTTCCACACAACACTTTGATCCAAATCGGGATCCTCCCTCCCCCACCCCGGTCTCTCATCCGGCGCGAGCGGTGCGCGCTTCCAGAAAGCCTTCGCCCCGCGGTGATTGCCCATGGGTTCGCTCACGAAGGCGGTGGAGGAGGGGGCGTCCGCGGCGGTGGACTGGTCCGACGAGGCGGTCATCTACGTCAACGGCGTCCGCCGCGTGCTTCCCGACGGCCTCGCCCACCTCACCCTCCTCCAGTACCTCCGAGGTCGCCCCCCCTTCCCGCTCTCTAACTTGTATCGTATCACGAAAGCATCTGTGGCACGCTGTCTGCACCTGAATCGGTTGTGCTGCTGCCCCCAGCCTGAACCTATGTGTCGTGGTACTTTCAGACTCTGTTTCATGATTGTGGCTTTATCTATAAAGCGGGGCGAAAGCCTGTAGCAAATGAAAACTTGTCGGATATGCTTCAAAGTAATGTTTTTGCTCTGTTTATGCAATCACACGACGGTGGATACTTGCTTGTACAAAAATCGTACAGTGGGACACGGAATCAGCACAAAATGTTCTCTGAACATAGTTTATTTTGCTGTGTGCTGCTAATGTAGAAATGAAACTGAACTGACAAACAGACATGATGTAGTTAGTCTACCATAACCGATTCATAGCCACTAAAACCCAGGAAGATGAGTGGGTGCCATTATTCCCAAAATAATAAAATGTCAAAGAGCTCGTTAAACTGATCAAAATCCTGAACCGGTGATGAGTGAGGGGGTGACACCAACACGGCCTTCTTCCACCAGCACGCCTCCTACAGGAGCAAAAGAACGTTATCCATATCCTCACGGTCGATTGTTGGGTGGTCTCTGACCATGCTGCCATGGCCGAGGCTACTTGGCCAGCCTCTGCGAACCCTTTACGGAGGAGGAAGTGTGAGACTGGTGCGTCAGTTGCTACGCGGGAAGGTGCTAGGCATGGACAGTTTCACGGGGACTGTGAAGGCCGATGTTTATGGCTGCCTTTCCCAAGCTGTATCCGCTGTGGGTTGGGGCTCCATGAACTGAACTAGATCCTGCTAATGCTCCATCCCAACTCCCAAGTGATCGGCTGCCTTGGCCCTTACGGACTACCAACGCCTTCAGTCTCATACACATCTTGTCCCTGTTGGTGGCGAAGATGTTGGCCACCAGGTTGTCGCCTAGGCTGAGGGCTTTGGTAGAGGAGAACCAATGCATTTTCACCCGAAAACGCTGCATACATGACAATTTCATGTTGGTTCAACAAACGGCGAGATAGCTGCACTGGCTGGGTAGCCGCGTGCCATTCTCAAGCTGGGTATCGCCCATGCGTTTGATTGAGTGTCGAGGGCCCAACTCTTTTGAGTAGTGACCATTCTCTTGATGAAGACGAAGTTGCACAAGACAAACTTTCTAGCGCTAGAGAGAACCACCACCAAGGCCCGGTGGTGAACGGACAGTGGAGGGTGTCATACTAGATGCAGGAGGTGGAGCCCCAGACAGCCAGAACTGAAGGATAAAGAACCAGACTCACGCCATAAAGCCTGGTATACATATGAATAGCTTCAAGGGCCTCCAACAGACTCACAAGGGTGGTGAGCTAGCAGCTGAGCATGAAACTGTTGAAACTCAGCCCAAAGATGTGTCAAGAAATTGTAGATGCAATGAAGCTCCAAGTGAGAGTGCTGACATTCAGAGCACTAGTAGATTTGTCCAACCTCCAGTCCAAGAGAGTCAATCTGATGTCACGCCGAGGACAGTTGGGTAATAAGAAGTCATCAACCGTTGCATCACTCTGATTCAACCACTGCTCCTGTCGCATAGCAGCGAGGTACATAGAGGGGGCTCGTAGTGATCACGAACACGTGCCCACATCAACTGTGCCTAAGAAAGAACAACCACGTTGCTTAGAAACCGAGAATAGTGGAGGCACAACTATCCTCCTCCGCCCATGTCTTGTTGGCAGCAAACTGAGCCTCGATGGACGCTATAGCACCATCATAGTCAGCGACCACCTTCTTGTGAGCAGTTCAAGAGCATCCGTTGGGGTCGTAGACTGCTGCATTTGTCAGCTTCAAGCCTTCAAGATATAACGTAACACATAGTAATTGCATCATTTACATTTGGTGCTTTGCAAACTACTTCCTAATTTCCCTGTAGCTATGTATTGTAGATATCGGTCTTCGAGGAACAAAGCTTGGATGTGGTGAAGGCGGTTGTGGTGCCTGCACTGTCATGGTCTCATGCTATGATCAAACTACAAAGAAATCACAGTGAGAATCATATTTCTTCAACAAGTGATGTCATACTCATTCTATCTAATTTGAGTTACTGTTTCTGGAAAACCGAATAAATGTTGCTGACAATGCAAATGAGCTGTTGCTGAAATTTATACATATGCAAATTTGCAAATGCTAGAGGTAACCTTGCTATTTCTATACACGAAGCGCCTTAAACCATATTTATTCCATCCCATTCCTCAAAAAAAAATCCTCAAAAAAATATTTATTCCATCCCATCCATCCAACCAAACACATAATGGAACCATCCCGTTCTATCCCATCCCTCCCATCAAACAAAATCTGGAATAATTCCATTCTTCGTGGAAAACACTGAGGTGGAACCATTCCAATCCATTCTACTTGGATCCGCCAACCAAACAATCCTAAAAAAAACTGTGGGTCACATAGCAATGGAAATAGATTCTGCAGTACATTCACCCTTATTCATTCCGTTTTCTTCCAGCTGAAACACAACATGCATTTGCATACTGTAGCTTGCATGCATTTCTTAACCTGCGGTGTTTAAAGGGTATAGTGGCGTGCATTGCTAATGAGCCATTTTTGGGTGGCGAATGTAAATCCTGTATGTTAACTGCCATGTATCTTTTGTGGCTATTGCCTATTCCTTGAATTTGAGCTCCATTTTGGCCCAAATAATTTACTTACTTTATGTAGGCATTATGCAATAAACGCCTGCCTGGCTCCACTTTATTCTTTGGAAGGAATGCACATAATCACAGTAGAGGGAATTGGAGATCGCCAGCGAGGTTTGCACCCAGTCCAGGTGATGCACTGTTTTTGTATGACTTGTGGCAGCTACATCTGTTACCGATATGATCCTGACTACCAAGGTAGAAGGTAGTATTTTTTTCCCATGCTGGCTAGTGAAATGATGAATATGGAATATTTAAATTCTTTTATGATAATACTGTATTCTGTCGATTAAAATGTACTGAAAAAGGTTAAGATTCTATAGCAGTAAAACCTATCCATGTATACTGCAGTAGGTCAGGTGTGGTGGTCTGATTCTGTTTTTGAGAACATCATCAGGTCTGATTCTGACATGTGACATTAACCCATTTAGCTTGATACAAGGACGACAATGTCATAAAATAATTGACACACCGATATACTATTTACTGTAAGACTAGTATCCAGGTAAAATATGACTAACAAAAGTTGCAGAACTTGGTGTGCACAACTAAAGCAGCTCAATTTGGCATGGTAGGAATGTTGAGTAGATCAAATGATGAATTAGCTACGCTTAGTACAGGAAAAATATATATTTCTATTTTGATAGGTTATGTTTTTTATTATATGAATACACCATATTATGCAATCAGGTCAAGTCTCCCCGCTCTCCAAAGATGTCAAGTGGACTAAGGGCATGTACAATCGTTGATAAGACAGCCTTATTTACCATGCATATCATTTAGAGAAGACAAACAAAGATATTATGCAATGGATTGTATGTTAGTGTTACTCCTAAATTTATGGGATCATACATTCATACTAGAAAATACTCCTATGTAACTAAGAGATGACATCTTGTACATGTTAAGGAGTATTAGTATTAGGTCAAGGAGTCCTATTAGACTATGTTTCCTTTCCTTGTACCCCAAGTCTTGTGTAATATACATATGCCCCGTGGTCCTTCAATACAATCAAGTTGCATCCATAACAGTACAATGGGTACAATGGCCGAGAGGGACGAGTGGGCTGCCCCATTTTGTTGAGACTTGCCCTTCTTTGGAGCAAAAATGGGCTAAAGGTGTAGATTTTGGGGGATGGACTAGCTAGTGCTTAATTCCCCAAACCAGAAAATTTCCCCCATATTTAGCTTTTGGGGGATGGACTAGAGATGCTCTTAGCTAAGGGAAGGCAAGTCTTTTTTTTTTCTCATTTCTCTCTTCTCCAACTCAGCAATTATCTTAGGTGGCATTGCTAAAATAGCACCATTGCACACGCCCTAACAAAAAACCTTCCCTCTCACTAAACGAGTTTACTGTCTAGAGTTTATTACTTGAAATCCATTTATTGAAAATGTGGCCATATATAAACTATAAAGCTGTCACATGTCCATGCTGTGTTAAGTTTCTACAGCCTTTTGTATGCTGGGAAAAATTAAGTGAAATATTGAGCAACATTACTTTCATCAGTTCCCTACATCCATTTGTATCTATTTGCCTTTCTCGTGACGCTGTATGTCCATTACAGGAACGTTTAGCCGAGGCACATGGTTCACAATGTGGATTTTGCACCCCTGGTTTTGTGATGTCCATGTATGCACTGCTGAGATCAAGTAAACATCCTCCTACTGAAGAGCAGATTGAAGATAGCCTTGCAGGAAATTTGTGTCGCTGTACTGGCTACAGACCAATAATAGATGCCTTCCGCGTCTTTGCGAAAACGGATGATTCCTTGTACACGGCTTCACCTTCAGAAAATGCTAATGGCCAAGCTATCTGCCCTTCAACTGGAAAGCCATGTTCATGCAGAAATGAGACAGATGTCAATGCTAATGAATCTTCAACATTGTCGTCCGTGAAAGTCTACTTACCTTGTTCATACAACGAAATCGATGGAAATTCATACAGCGAGAAGGAGCTCATTTTCCCCCCAGAACTGCAGTTGAGAAAATTTATGCCACTTAAATTGAATGGGTTTAATGGGATCAGATGGTATAGACCTCTTAAATTAGAGCAGCTACTGTATTTGAGATCTTGCTACCCAGATGCGAAACTTATCATTGGTAACTCCGAAGTGGGAGTTGAAACAAAGTTCAAGAATGCTCAATATAAGGTCATGATCTCAGTTACCCATGTTCCAGAACTTCATACCCTCAAAGTGGAAGAACATGGCTTACACATTGGTTCTGCAGTTAGACTTGCACAGCTCCAGAAGTTCCTCAAAAATGTTATTGCGGAGCGTGGTTCTCATGAAACTTCGTCTTGCCACGCAATACTACGACAGTTAAAATGGTTTGCAGGAACACAAATCAGGAATGTTGCTTCTGTTGGTGGTAATATTTGTACTGCTAGTCCAATATCAGATCTAAACCCACTTTGGATGGCCACTGGTGCAAATTTCCAGATAATTGATGTCAACAATAATGTTAGGACTACTGCTGCAAAAGATTTCTTTCTTGGCTATCGCAAAGTTGATTTAAAGGCTGATGAAATATTGCTCTCTGTTATACTACCATGGACAAGACCATATGAATATGTAAAAGAATTTAAACAGGCACATAGAAGGGAGGATGACATTGCTTTGGTGAATGCTGGAATGCGTATGCATATAACAGAAGCTGAAGGAAACTGGATAGTATCTGATGTCTCTATTGTCTACGGAGGGGTAGCTGCGGTTCCACTTACTGCTGCAAAAACTGAAAAATTCCTTGTTGGAAAGAAGTTGGATGGTGGATTGCTGGATGAGACCTTTAATTTATTAAAAGAGGACATCCCACTAGCAGAGAATGCACCAGGTGGAATGGTTGAATTTCGCAGTTCACTCACTTTGAGTTTCTTTTTCAAATTTTTCCTTTATGTTACGCATGAGATGAACACTAAAGGGTTATGGAAGGTTGGGCTGGATGCAGCTAATATGTCAGCTATACAGTCTTACACTAGACCTGTTTCTATTGGAACCCAAGGTTATGAATCTGTGGGGCAAGGAACTGCTGTGGGACAACCAATGGTTCATATGTCAGCTATTCTTCAGGTATTATTAACCTTGTAGTATTTACCTTTCCTACTTATAAAGATTGGAGTTGGTGGTGAGTTCACTCCTCTCTGCATTCTTACTTACACATGAGGCTAACAATCTTGTAAAAGTCACAACTAATAAATGCAATATACTCGCAAGCGGGACCATCACTGTTGCAAGAGGCACAAATAACGTTTGCACACTTACTCATATGCAGAACCAGCTGCAAAAGTTATAAGTGAACACATACTCTTACTCTCACGTGGGATCAACCTTCTTGTAAAAGGCACAAATAAATAAATGCGGACGAGCCTTGAAATAAGAAACGTGCTATGTTGTTGTAGCTTCCTTCACTACTGGATAATTATTTGTCCTACGCTGTAACAATTTTTTTTGGAGCAAACATCCAAATGTGCACCTTTTTTGTTACAAGTGCCGCAAAAATACAACCAAACTCCAAATGGAGCAAAGAAAAGAAACAGCAAAAAGGAAACTATACTTTATTTTTTGACTTGCTTGATCTCTCAATCCAATATGCTAGGTCACTGGTGAGGCAGAATATGTTGATGACACACCAACACCCCCGAACATCTTACATGCTGCTCTGGTGCTGAGTAAGAAGGCTCATGCTCGCATTTTGTCTATCGACGATTCAGTTGCCAAATGTTCCCCTGGGTTTGCTGGTCTCTTTCTTTCAAAAGATGTGCCTGGTTCTAACCATATTGGGCCAATTATCCATGACGAGGAGGTTTTTGCATCTGATGTTGTTACTTGTGTTGGCCAGGTATATCTGCTAGATCTGATATTTTAGGCATACAAGTTTTGATATGACTTGGGAGGTGGGGAATCCTGCATTTTTGTTAATTTTTCAGTTACACCTTTCTCTTCTCATTGGCAGATTATTGGAATTGTTGTGGCAGATACCCATGACAACGCAAAAGCTGCTGCAAATAAAGTAAATATTGAGTATTCTGAGCTGCCAGCAATCCTCTCAATATCGGAAGCTGTCAAAGCTGGTAGCTTTCATCCCAATACCACAAGATGCCTTTCAAATGGGGATGTTGAACAATGTTTTGCATCCAACACATGCGATAAAATTATAGAAGGAGAAATTGAGTCGGGGTCAAGAGCACTTCTACATGGAACCTCAATGCACTTTTGTCTGGCCAGTTGATTCTGGAAATGAAATTCATATGATCTCATCTACGCAAGTATGCTCTGTTCTTTAGTTTTGAATTTACAATGTGAATTGCATGTTGATAATATGTTTCATGCTCCCAGAGTTATAGCTTCTTCAAAAATGTATAAGTACTCTAGAAATAAAAGGAGTATGAACCTTTATCTTGCCTGGAGATATTGCAAAGTAATACCCTACTGGACATCAGTATGCGGGGCAGGGGAAACATCTCACTTGCTACTCTTCTAACATGCCAGGTTAAGAGGCAGGGGTAGAGGTGGTGGGATCCACTGCAACTAGTGTTTCTGCTTGTTGTAGGCTATGGCCCAGTATCTGGTGCATTCAATTTTCGCAGTAGGCTTTGCTTTTCATTTTCGCAGTAGCCTTCACTTCTAAGAATTTGTATATTATGTAGTCCTTAATCACCTAATGACTCGTTCACAGTAATCTTCAGTACTCCCTCTGTTCGGGTTTGTTGATGGCCAAATCGGTGGATTCAAGTCGATTTGGGCCTGGATTTTTCAGCCCATGGGGGCATGAAATCTTACCACATGGAAGGGTGAGAGTATCGTAACTATGACCTTACAAGTTACAAACAGGGATTACCTGGATGTGCTTACCGGCCTAACACAACCGAACAGAGGGAGTATAAATTAAGCCTCATGTGCATCACATCTACCTCTACCCAAGGTTCATCACTGCGTTCTTTCGTCAAAGAGAAGTGTGTCCAAAGGTTGAGTGCTGTCTTGGTTCAGACCTTGGCAGGTTTCAGCTTGATGTTATTTCAGTGTGAACACAACATGCTGCTGCTAGTTATTACGTGGTCCCAAATCCATCACCCGCCATTCATCCAGGCCACGTGGAAGTTGCCGAGCTGGTTAAGGTGGTGCTGACAAACTTTTTTTAGTTATCTGTCAAACTTTAGGTTTGGAAAAATTATCAGTGCAGCGTGTGGCATAGATGCACGGGGAACATGCAAATAAATACAAGAAACAAGTATGACATTATTTAATACGATGGATGTGGAGCACTAACATAACAATGTCATACTAAACACATATTAAATGGTGTATATTTCGCTATAGTTTGTAGGTTAGTAGTATTGCCTTTCCTGCCCTTATTTGTGAGTCACTTGTCTCTTGCTACTGGTGTCTTATGTCATGTTTTGTTCAACATGACATGTGTAGTCAGTCTTATACTCTTATTTGACTAAATGTTCTTTATCTGAAGGCTCCCCAGAAGCATCAGAAGTATGTTGCTAATGCTCTTGGTCTTCCACTATCAAAAGTTGTTTGCAAGACTAAGCGTATTGGTGGCGGATTTGGTGGAAAAGAAACTAGATCAGCAATATTTGCTGCCGCGGCATCTGTAGCTTCCTATTGTCTAAGAAGGCCAGTAAAGATTGTTTTGGACAGGGACGTTGACATGATAACGACTGGACAGAGGCACAGTTTCCTAGGGAAATATAAGGTATGGAGTTGAAACAGTACATTCGTTTCAGTCTGATAGTTAATACTGTGAGTTTGATGACTGGAGTTTGCTGAGTTTATAGCAAATAATGTCAGCAACTTGGTTGATTAGTTCTGAAGGACTCAATATCTCCATATGCATCATTTCTTGAGATTTGAAAGATAAATCTGAATGCTAAGTGATAACCAGTAAATACACTGGACCACTGTCATGTAATGTTGAAGTCAATTGGGGACAATACAAGTGGATGCTTAGCTCTGATATGACTAATACTGAACTTCACTTTCCTTTTTTGTATTCTACCTAACTATGGTTGATCTTTCAGCTTGGATTTACCAATGACGGGAAGATACAGGCCTTAGATCTCGAAATTTACAACAACGGTGGTAACTCGCTAGATCTGTCCCTTGCAGTCTTGGAGCGTGCTGTTTTCCATTCGGAAAATGTGTACGCTATACCAAATATCAGAGTCAGTGGGAAAGTATGCTTTACAAATTTCCCAAGCAATACTGCTTTTAGAGGTTTTGGTGGTCCACAAGGCATGTTGATTGCAGAGAATTGGATTCATCACATGGCTACAGAACTCAAGCGGAGTCCAGAGGAGATAAAAGTAAGCATGCACAGCTTAGTGGATGGTGCTAGCCTTGCCACACCATTGTTGGTTAACTAATATACTGTTTACAGGAACTTAATTTCCAAAGTGAGGGGACTGAGCTTTATTATGGCCAGTTGCTCCAGAATTGTACAATGCATTCGGTTTGGGATGAACTGAAGGCATCCTCTAATATTTTGGAGGCTCGCAAAGCTGTAAATGTTTTTAACAGTGAAAATCGTTGGAGGAAGCGAGGCATTGCTATGGTTCCCACAAAATTTGGCATATCCTTCACTGCAAAATTTATGAATCAGGTGAATAGCTTCCCCTCACAGACTACACATAGAAAGCTCTGCTTTTGGGGTCTCAGTTTTGGCTACTTAATGTTTGGGAATTCCATAAGACTACTAGTTATTCAACATATGTTAAAACTATACAGTCCACGTGCTCTGTTTTTCCAGTTGCAAGTCTGAGAACATATTTTCGTGTTTTTCTGCTTAAATGTTTATTGAGTTTATGTCAATGTAGAACTACATTATTTGCTTTCTGGTGAATGTTTGGGGAGGGATGGCAAACGAGTCTAGCGAATTGTGATGATTTGTTCCCGCTGTCGATGTAGTACTACATTATTTGCTTTGTGGTGAATGTTTGGGGAGGATGGCAAACGAGTCTAGCGCATTGGGATGATTTGTTCCTGCTGTCGATATGGATGGGAATGCTTTCCCAACCCCACTCCCTGATTTGCTCATACTCATGTACATGCTATTGGTGTGCCTGTGTGTCTAAACTTTAAAAGCATGAATTTTTGTTCTAACCTTGCATATGTGTAATCCTTCTATAACTCATTTTCTATCAGATCAGCATCATTTGTATGAACGGCTATACTTATTTCTACTTATATATATCATAAAGCAAGTTAAAACAAAATTGTGGAGAAGTTATGAATTTTAGCCTCGTTCGGCCCTCCACCTGATAGCTAAACGGATAATGGGATAACAGGCATCCCCGGTGTGGGTGGTGTCGTACTCATCTCATATGTACCCCAGAACACGTGCTAGCAGTGTCTACCATGTCACAAGCCCATCGTAGTTGCTGGTTCTGGTACTAGGGAAGCATTTGTGCTCGGTGTGGATTGTGAATTGGAACGAAATTTCATTAATATGCTGTATTTTGTGCCATTTCTCGCCAGTGTATACTCCAGTACCATGATGATATTTTGAATCCTTGTTTAATTATAGATGTTCCACTGAAAAATATTAAACAAGTAAAAAACTTAGCTATGGGTTACATTATTATATGTTTGTTTGCATCGTAATTGAATATAACATAAGTTTTGATGGATGAACAATTGCAGGCTGGTGCTCTTGTGCAAGTTTACACTGATGGTACTGTCCTGGTAACGCATGGCGGGGTTGAGATGGGACAGGGTTTACACACAAAGATAGCCCAAGTTGCCGCCTCATCACTAGATATCCCTATAAGCTGTGTATTTATCTCAGAGACAAGTACCGATAAGGTGAGATTTGGAACCCATGCCTGGTAAGGGGGGCCAACAAGTCTCCCTCTACACAAGATATACTTGCTTTTTTTAATTATACTATTTGTGTTAGCAACGATGGGATGATCATGTATTTCATGTGTTTAGGTTCCAAATGCTTCACCAACAGCAGCCTCTGCCAGTTCGGATTTGTATGGTGCTGCAGTTTTGGATGCTTGTCAGCAAATAAAGGCTCGGATGGAACCCATTGCTAGTAGGGGGAATCATAAGTCCTTCGCTGAGGTAATTCTACCAATATCCTATTCTGTGTCTTTGAGTAGTTGGGCAACATTATTGATTCTTGCTTGAAGAATCTTGGTGAACTGTATGAATTCATTATTTTATTTCCGAGACAACTAAATATGATCAATACTGTCATTATGCTATGTTGACACCTTGTAATGCTTACTACCTGGTTATACTATCGTAGCAATCCTTCGGTCATGGCTCTTTCCGTTTGTACAATGCATTATCTCTAATGATACTGCTGGTGTATAGGCCTAGTGTTGGGACTTGGGACCAACAACTGGGTAACCAGTACAGGACTACAGGTAATGTACCAATCTTTGGACTAGTAAAACCATTGGGAGTCAGTGTAACGGAGTGTAAGCACGTAAAATAGTTTGTAACGTCTGTACCATCAAGTATGAAAAAGATCCATGATATGCATCTGCTGAACGCTGCTCTTCGCATTTGCTGGTCCTGGCTTGCGCGCATCGACAGTGGCCATCCGTGGGTAGGTTTGTAGGTTCCCATCTCCGATGATGCTCCATTATTCCATTCTTCCACGATATGCACTGGTGGTGACGGATTGGTGGCTATATTCTGGAAGGACCGATGGATAAAACGGAGCCTCTGCCGTTGACATTGCTCCAGAGATCGTCACTGCAGTTAATCTTCCTGGCAGCAGGCTTGGAGGTGTTGCCGATGGAACGGAAGCACCAATCATCAGAGTTGTGCTCCTTAGGCGCAGGAGAGGCAAAGTGCAGTCCGAAGTGCAGCAAGCAGTCTGTCCCTACACACCGTGCGAATGAGCAGTTCACGACTAGGTGCAAAGCCGACTCCAGATGAATGCGACAGAGAGAGCAGGTAGGGCTGTGGGGCATCCCTGCTTGAGGAGCACGTCGGTGGTGTCGCATCTTCTTGACATCTATTGACTTTTAACTCTGAAAATAAAATGGTAAAGAGGTGTTACAAAGTGCGCTTGACGTTGTAACTCCATCTAGCCACTTAAAATCATCTTTCCCCTCTGTGAAATCCCTTGAAACCCTCAGTCCCTCACCTTGATCGCCAAGCACCAAACCCTCAGTCCCTCAGTTCTCTCACAATATTGTAGAATTTTGTGTGCTTCCCTAGCATACTATACCTGCATTTTGTGAGAGTGCTTACTGCCACGAAGTTGCCAGCTCCAGGATTGCAGTATACAACCCATTTCTTTGCTGTAGGTACTGAATTTCTCCTTCATCTCAGGAAGTGGCAGTGATGTCATATTTGCCCTGTACTGACATTTGACAGCTCACAGCTAGGGCTGACAATGAGTCGAGCTCTAGCTCTCCCCCTTTGAGATTGTGTTTGATAAAAAATCGACAAAAGTGAGTGTGCCATCGAAAGAATAATGTTCACTTATATGAAATATACATCGTTTGATAAAGGTTAAGCTGAACTTGACAAGTTGTCAAAATTAGGGATATACATCTAAGTGAACCCTGTCAGGCTATTCAAACTTTGTAGATTCACAATTTTGAGTCCATGCTCAAACTCATCTGGGTTGTAGCTTGAGCCAAGATGATCCCCATAGCCTCTCTGAGCTCAAGCTTTTTGGTGCCTCTGTCACCAGCTGTGAGCATGTGAGTATTCTTCTAGATTGATTGATGCAGCTGGCTTGGTGATGCTTCCTGCTATTCACACATAACCTAGGTGTATGTTTATGTATAGTTAACTTAATTCAAAAATATTGTATTATAACTGTAAAAAATTAGCAGTCCAATTAATTTTGGTATGGCCTTTTATCTTCTGTTTTTCAGTTAGCTCAAGCATGCTACATGGAACGGGTAGATCTTTCTGCTCATGGGTTTTATATCACCCCTGATATCGGGTTTGACTGGATTGCTGGCAAGGGGAGTCCATTTAATTATTTCACCTATGGAGCCGCATTTGCAGAAGTTGAGATTGACACCCTAACTGGGGATTTCCACACAAGGACAGCTGATATTGTCATGGATCTCGGCTATTCGATTAATCCAGCAATTGATATTGGCCAGGTATGTTCACAGGATATGATGGATTAGGATTCTGGAGCAGTGATATCCTCTCCCATATATTATTATTTTTGTATTGTTCTTCAGCTTCGATGCGTTATTTCAGATTGAAGGAGCTTTCATCCAAGGTTTGGGTTGGGCTGCCATGGAAGAGCTCAAATGGGGGGATGACAACCACAAGTGGATTCGTCCTGGACACCTTTTCACTTGTGGTCCTGGCTCTTACAAAATACCCTCTGTAAATGATATACCTCTCAATTTCAAGGTTTCACTATTGAAGGTAAGTTCCCAATATATAAACGCATTATGTCTTCAAGGTGTGTAGGGGGGATATTAGACCTGGTTGAAGAAGTTGGATTCAAAATATTACAACGGAAAAGTGTTGTTTTGTACTGCAACATTAGAAGTGAGCTGCTATGACATCAGTTCGTTCAACATATCTGGTATTGTTATACACATACTGTAACATGCTCACCAGATCTTGCAAGAAATGCTCGCTGAAACTACTGAGAAAATCATTTTAAAATGAAATCAGACATCGTTTAACCAGTCTTGTACTGACCGTAGCAGTTAATTGTTGCTACCTGCCTTGTGTTTGCCTTTGGTGTTTAAATGTAACCCTGCTACATAGCTAATTCATCATCGAATCATGGTAACTAGGATCTGAAAAGAATTAACGCTTTTTATCAAAAGGAAAGGCAATTGATACCTGACAGGGTGGGTTTCCTACCATTCCAGAGGCCATAGGCATTCCAGAGTACTCACTCCGTCCCAAAATAAGTGACTCAATTTTGTACTAGCTTTAGTACAAAGTTGAGTCACTTGTTTTGGGATGGAGGGAGTACATATGAACTTCCTAGCTGTCTTCTCACAAGGCACTCCTGAATTGTGTTGTTTGGGAAGGCATGTATTTATATTCACTTGCCTGGCGTCTCTTGATTAACCTGCATGTTATTCTCTTCACTGCAGGGTGTTCCAAATCCAAGGGCTATACACTCATCCAAGGCTGTAGGAGAGCCACCGTTCTTCCTCGCTTCCGCCGTCTTGTTTGCGATAAAAGACGCGATCGCGGCAGCTAGGGCGGAGGAGGGTCATCTCGACTGGTTCCCTCTCGACAACCCGACAACGCCTGAAAGAATAAGAATGGCGTGTGTTGACTCCATTACGAAGAAATTTGCGAGTGTGTATTACCGTCCCAAGCTTAGTGTATAGTGGTAACTGCCAGAGTAGCCGATACATACAGCGTAGTAAATGTGTGCCTGTTATGTGGTGTACTAGTACTGTACAGTACAGAGCAGCTGTGTGCATGATAAAAGTACAGATGATGTGTCGATATAGGATTACGAATACCACATACTTCAAATAACTTGTACTGGTCCCGCAAAAAGGAAAAACCTGCACTGGGGTACGAGCAAAAACAATTAGTTTGATTTTTTGGGTTCATTTCTGCCAGGAAAATTTGAAAGGCCACTGCATTTAGTGTTTTTTTTTAATGTCGGGGGGGGGGGGGGGGGGGTAGAAATCCTCCCCACCTGAATTGTATTCATTTGTTGCCTATAGGCTTTGCAGCCTAATACAAGATAGGGCCCAAGTGAACCAGAAATACAAGGGGGCACAGAAGGGAGAAATAAAGCAAAACAACACACACAACACAAGGCGAGGGGGGACACAACACATCAAGGGGCACCATTGGCGCTCGAACTGCAGCGGCGAGCCGAGACTAAACCATGACACTGCACCATGAACGCAATCGAAAAGCACCGGGCAACCAAGATTGCACAACGCCGCGACACCACCTGTGTCATGGGGTACATTCGAACGGTCATGCCGGGCCAAGACGACGTCACGGCACCTGTGCGCCACCGGTGTAGTCGGAGGGCAACACCAGGCATAGAACTCCACAAGGCACACCCAAAACATCACAATAAGGGGCACGACGGGCGCTCGAACTGCAGCGGCGAGCCAAGACTAAACCATGACACCGTGCCATCGACGCAATCGAAGAACACCGGGCAACCAAGACTGCACAACGCCGCGACACCACCTGTGTCATGGGATACATTCGAACGGTCACACCGGGCCAAGACGACGCCACGCGGTACCTGTGTGCCACCGGTGTAGTCGAAGGGCATCACCAAGCATAGAACTCCACAGAGCACACCCCAAACATCACCAACGCATTTAGTGTTTGATTTTCAAATAACCACTGCCCTTTTTTCACAAGAAAGCACCAAGATTGTGTAACAAATTTTATGGCATAAGCACACTTTGACATCATTTCAAGGGGAATGTAGACCCCTTCTTCCGTAGTTTACAGAGGTGTGCGAGTAGGAAAGAGTAAAGGGTAACGAAACTCTTGTAAAACTATGGTGAAGGCACTCTTTGCCTTTCTTCGCTTATACTCCTTCCGTTCGGAATTACTCGTTTAAGAAATGAATGTATCTAGATGCATTTTAGTTGTAGATACATTCATTTTTATCCATTTTTATGGCAAGTAATTTCGAACGGAGGGAGTATGTGCTATGGTGGAGGCACTCTTTGCCTTTCTTCGCTAATATATAATATTTATATATGAACGTTCGTACATATTCGAGAAAAAAAAACATCATTTCTAGCCGGTGGGGTTGCTGTCAGGCTGAGCTGGCATTAAATTCTCACGGCGTTCATCAAACCGTCGAGCTGTAGCGTTGGCAAAGGAAGTTGAGTTTCAAAGAACATGCTGGAGCGAACCAACCTGTGGTTGGATGAGGCGAACCAACCTGCGGTTGAGGACAGTAGTATCCTCACCCTACCAGGGTTTAAGTCCTGATGCTCGCATTAATCCTAGATTTATTTCAGAAATTTCGGCGATGCATGTTCAATGAAAGGAGACGTTCCTGTCGACTACGAGATGCCTACAGTGACTTTGTAAAATTTCACGTTCATAGGAATGAGGGTATGCATGTATATATAGCTTGTGTCTATGTAAAAAAAAAGAACCATGCTGGAGTCTAGTGAGCAAGCTCAACACAGAAGAGTGGAATAGGACCGGTCGTTGAAGACGTGAAGGGCCCGCTCCAAACTTTTGTCGAGTCTAATGAGTACTCCCTTCGTAAATTAATATAAAAGCGTTTAGATCATTAAAATAGTGATCTAAACGCTCTTATATTAGTTACAGAAGGAGTACATGACAATAAGCACGGCTTGCTTCTCCCCGTTCATCGTCAGTACTTTTGCAAAAGTCCTAGTGTTTTTTGTAATTCGACCCACAGTCCACATTAGCCTGATCGTAAGAAGAAAAAAAACGTTTCATACGCAGCAGCCTTGACTCGCCCGTCGTTGAAACTGCTGCCCTGCACGTCTGCGTTCCCCCCGCCGCCACGGCCCCATCCCTCCTGCTCCGCGGTGCCCGTCCTCGGTCGCCGAATCTGGACGAGGTCGGCAGGATCCACCGCGACGCCCAGCCATTGTGCTCCACCTCTTGCTGGCCTCCTTCCGGTCCCCTTCATCGCCAATGGCGAGCTCTGCTGATGACGAGTTGTTCCCCAACTGCAAAACGGATCAAAGTTGTAGGTCAAGCCGGCGAGCGTCCCCGAGTGCAGCGATGCGGCGGACGAGCTCGCATGCTCCTGGTTTGTGCACCAATGGTACAAGGTCACGTGGAGGAGGCAATTATGGACGGAGGGAAATACGGCTTCTTACAGGAGGCGGAAAGGATGGGATACAGGTGTGGGCCAGGAGGGATGTCGTGACGGAGCAGGCTGTCGCCTTGACGGCCGTATGGATAGTGTGCGATTTGGCAGACCGCTAACGTGACGGGATACCTAGCGAGGAGAGATTCTCGAAAAAAAAACTAGCGAGGAGCAGCAGCAGCACACAGCAGTTCAGAGTGAGTAGCTTCGGTCTCCCGACTCCCCTATACCTATCTCGCTCGCATGCGAACTAATTAAATGTTTTTTCCCTGAATATGGTTCAGAATGGCAGCTAGCGAGGAGCAGCACTTAGATCCGTCCCTGTGAAAAAGAGGCTCACAATTTGTTAGGCACAAATATGACATGCCCAGTCGCTTGCCTTGGGTGAGCCAATAATACCATTTTTCTGTTATTAGGGCAACTTCTCCGCAAAATAATGCCTGATCAATCTGTTGTGGGCATCGATCCTATCCCTCCAAATTTTCTGCCGACCCATAACCGAACCACCGTGCTTCGGTTTTTTATTGATATGCATAGCTAGGATCATTGCAAGATCCTCCTCCTCTTCCATATCAAATTCTTCTTCGGAAGAATCATACGACGAACTTATCTACAATGTTGAATACTATGCTATAAAAACTACAATCAACATGCACGAAATTCATGGCTTTTGAGCAATACATACCTTCTAGGCGTTTTGTTGAACACCTTGCGGGCGCCGAGCGGTAATGGAAGCGCGGCGGTCGGAGGACCAGCGAGGCGAGGGCGGGACTAGAGGGGACGGAGAAAGCGCTGGGCGGGATAGGCCGGGAAGCGCCGAACGGTCACCGGGTGGCGCGTCGGCGGCGCTGGCTGGATGGATGGGGCGAGATGCGAGCGCGAGAGTCCAACGCTGGAGCGGGCGCAAGAAAACAAGCGGCGCGATTGAGTTTCGGCCCGCGCTGGACTACGATGTCGCCGGAGCAACTGGAGCAATTATTCGGCTGCGCTAAAACGGGGATTTTGGCATGACGCTAGTTTGGCGCGGCTGTTGGAGATGCTCTAATATGTTAGGTCGTAAGCTCATATGCATCCTCATTCAACAGTAAACTTGAAAAAAAGTAAACAAAATAAAAAAATCCAAAAGTTTTTGTCAACAAATATTGACAAATGTTGTAAGATTTTGAGCCCGAAGGCCGGGCCCATCGTTTTCGCAATTTTCCAAAGAGGCCCGAGGCCCAACGGGCTTTTACACATGCGGGCCGGGCTTGGGCCCAAAAACCAGGCCCGGGCCTGGGTTTTTTGTGTCGGGCTTGGCTAGGCCTGGCCCGAAGCCCGGCCCGGCCCGAGGCATGGCCAGGTATACTCCAAATACTATCAAAAACATACTTTTTGGAGTTATCAAATTTTTTTACAGAAGTATTTTGGAATATTGTTTCTTCATGAAACTTTGGAGGCATGTTGAAAATTTGTTAATGTTTGTTCTTAAAACATTTCATACTTCTTTTGATGTGTTTACATTTTTTTGATTTTACTGTTTATAAGGGAGCATATTAGCTCGCGAGCATCAGAGCATCTACAGCCGTGGACACCAAATTCAGCCCTCAAACATCCGCGGAATGCGCCTAGGCGCGTTCGGGACAGTGATTGGTCACACCTTAAATTTTTCTTCACATAATCGGATACCTTAAATAGCAAACCTCAAATCCATACAAACACATGCAACATAAACGTAAACTCAAATTCATCTGGCTAAATAAGCACATGCCACCAGACTGCCAAAAATTGGCATGCTCTACCTACATACTACATGGATCATCCACGACTGACCTTGCACTTTCTCTTCCCGGCGTCCTTGTTGCGGAAGTAGCGATCGAAAGCACAAAATGGATCAAGCCACATCTGCTCTTCGCCGGTAATGGCATGGACCGCCCGATTTTGCTCTCGGGCGAGGGCGCGCGTTTTCCTCCACTGACTTTTTTAGGATGCGGGCACGCATGACTTCCTCTCTGTGGCAGCGCGGGCTGCTACATCCGCCGCCTCTGCCATGTCGGCCACGCCGGTCCCTATGGCACTCATTCTCCGACGGACCGAAGATGGGGGTGCTAATGTACCGTGATGCTCCAGCACCACTGATCCGAGCGCCCATTCCACTGACTCAATGGATGCGTGCCAGACTGATCCCGTCCTTGGTTGAGCGCAGTCCTCCCGGGAGCGACGGAGGGCAATGTGAACAACCATAGCCTCCTCCATCCTGCATGGGACGGCACCCCCGTCGGCGGATACGGAGTGGACGGATCATATCTGTTGTTCACCATGCCGGAGAAGGTCGGAGGTCGTCGAAAGTGAGCTTGGGGGCGAAACAGAGTGCAGTGGTGTCGCTAGGGTTTGGTCTGGCAAAAGGATGGAGACGAATATATGTGGGGTCAAGGTGGGGCGGATCAGACCTGTCGGGCGCGTCCGGACTTCCCCATATCCATCCTAGATTTGGGCTGAATATTGAGGGTGTCGGGCGTTTGAGGCCGGTTTGAGGCGTCATGGGGTGGGGGCACGCTTTTGACTAGTACCGGGCAGCTCGTTTTGGTGTTTGGGGACGGTTTGAGGTGCCCGGTTGTAGATGCTACTCTATTATCTAATCTCTTTGTGCGGTCCTTTTGTTTTCCTCGACCAACAATTAAGCACAATTGTTTCTGCTAATTCAAGTCGGCCGTGCTCCTCTGCACGATGGAACATAGCTTACACCAAAAGCACAAAGGAATCTCCCGCCACTTCCTATTCTATACAGACGCCGTCGCATATCATCCTCACATTTCATGTACGCGCCGTCGCGGTGTACTACTACTAGTCAGCAGTTCAGCACCCCGAGGATCGATCAGCTAAGGCTAATTAACGAGCTACTTTTGTCCCGTCCTGTGAGTAATAATCTTGGCTGGGCCTTCGTTGCCCGCTCCGGCCGGGACCTATTCCGCCGCCGCTATCACCTCTCCTCCTCCCCTATTTAACCAGTCCCACTGCATGCACAAGCAACATGGCCAAAGGTCAAGGCACGTACGTACATGCAGAATATGAAGCTAACTAAGCTGAGCAGAGCACCAACCAAATCCCGGTCAGTCAGTTAAATCTTGGCGAACTCGCCTTCTCTGCACACCCCGACGTTGATCGTCATCGACCGATTTTCCCCCTTCTTCGGCGATGACAGCACCTTGCAGCAATTTCTCCTCGGCGACTGCGCAATGGCAGCAATGAAATTGTGCATTAACGACCAAAACTGTACTACTATCATGTTTCAAGATGGAGGAGAAGAAGAAGAAGAAGAAGAAGAAGAAGAAGAAGAAGAAGAAGAAGAAGAAGAAGAAGAAGAAGAAGAAGAAGAAACAGCGTGTGTGTGTACTTACCCTTTTCCAGAGATCGGGGTCGGGCTTCTTGAGGACGACGATGTGGTCGAGGAGCGCGGCCGGGTCGGCGATGCGCCACCGGCAGGGCGGCGGCTTCACGCGGTGCCGCTCGTACTCCGTCACCGTCACGTTCCGGCGCCGGTCCATCCGCGAGTCGCGCATGTAGTACACGTTGGGCTTCTGGCACGGCTGCCGCGCCACGGGCCGCGTGTTGAAGGAGTAGGCCGTGTAGTCGGCGCGCCGGTACCAGTTGAGGAAGGACCGCACCGGTATCTCCATCTCCCGCGGCGACAGCACCCCGCGCACCACCATCACCGCGAACCCCCACGATACCGACACCGTCCACTGGTGCTCCCCGTCGTAGCACACCGACTGCTGCGCCACCGCCGCCGAGTCGAGCCGCACGGGCCCGTCGTACAGCTTCCGCAGCGCCCCGGCCCGCGACGGCGTCGTCGGGAACACCGGCTCCAGGAAGTCGAGGTGGTGCAGCGTCACCAGCGGCGCCACGGGGTGCGCGCCCAGGAGGCCCAGCACGTCGCCCCACAGGTCGCACTGGTGGAACCCCGGGTGGCGCGTCAGGGGCACGCCCAGCTCCGACATGCACGCGTGGATGCGGTCGTCGCTGCCGTACAGCGCCGGGTACCGGTGCAGGCACCCGTCCTGCATCTTGGCCAGCTCCTCCGCCAGTGCGCGGCTGATGGCGAAGCCGCCGCCGCCGAACGCCATGCCGTAGGAGAAGATGAGGTTCTGGATGTGGCTCTCGGACGGCGACCCGATGTAGTACGGCTGCGTGTGGTCGTACCGGGACAGCACGTGCACCAGGTTCTCCGGGAGGAACACCGTGTCGTCGTCTCCCATGACGAACCACCGGACCCCCGGGAGGCCGAGGCGGTAGCTCTCCGAGACAATGCGGGAGATCCGCAGCGCCGACCGGCTGCCGGCCCCGTGCGTGTACGGGAACTTGGACGTGTCCGAGCTCACCATGATCGCCGGGAGCCCCGTGCGCGAGCTCTTGGAGTAGAACTCCTCCACGGGCTTGTCCATCCACACGAACCCTCGCATCCGCCCCGGCCGCCACCACAGCTTGATGTACTCCTTACGGCTCTCCCACAGCGCCGACGAGGCGCCGATGCCGAACACGATGTGCCGCAGCCCGGTGGGCGCATCGTCCGCCGACACCATCGGCGGCCTCATCGAAGTGTTTGACGAGGATGCATTCGGGTTGGCCACCACGAAATGCACCATGGCGCCGGCGCCCTCCGGCGAGCACCGCGGGTTGTAGATGGGCGAGATCGCGGCGACGACCATGTACAGGAACAGCACGGGCAGGACGACGTAGAGGAGGATGCCGTAGAGGAAATAAGACCTGGGCTTGCCGGCTGAGGTACCGCCGGCGCCGCCATGCATGCCGTTGGCCGGCTGCTTATCGCCGGCCCCTCCTCCGCCCCTCATTCCAACGCCCTCGTCGTGATCGATCGCAATGGCCAGGCTTGATCGACGAGTTGCTAAAAGTGGCTAGTGTGCTAACGGTGGTCAGGTCGTTTTGTTCGTTTGTGTGAAGGGCAGGTGTGCGTTCGTGGCAAACGGCAAAGGAGCAGTCGACACGGACATTTGTGCCGGCGCCGTGGCCTGGTCAATGGCATGTTCGCCTTTCTTGGATCTGGCCCGTGGTGTTGTGCGGGTTCATGCCGATGCAGCGAACAGACGATGGAGATGAACTCGCATGCATGGAGCCACTCTAGACTAGATTCATTGGGCGTATTTTGTGCACTTCGTACATACTCATGCACGACACGCCTTATCGTGCACGCACAAGTGACAGCGACAGGACACATTATGTGCTTTATAAAGGACTGATACAATATGTCCGTGCGTTCCAACGCGAGAATAAGTAGTGTGCATTTAAATTTAGTGTGAATTATACGTGCAAGCAAAACCCTGTGTGCAGGTCGAAAAGAAACATTTAAGTTCTGGGTTTCGCCGCGTGTGAAGTAATCACTGCTATTTTTTTGTTAATTGATCGAGGGGATATAAGGGTTTTGTTAGGTCATCGCACACCATAGAAGGCCCGTGAATTATTCAATCTATTTTTTCATTCATTTAAGGAGATTTTTAAGATATGAAGTTTCATAATATGAAAGTGAGGCGGGTCTTATCTTTTCCATGTACTAGCCCGATATAGTACGACGGAGTTAATTCTACTCTGCTGTTTTTTTTCCGTTAATTGATCGAGGGGATTTAAAGTGTGAAGTTTCATAGCGCGGGAGTGAACCGGGTCTTCTCTTTTTCATGCATCTAGCTCACATAATCGGGTTTTCTCTTCTCTTTTCTTTGGGCAGCAATCTTAAAGAAATCCAGGGTGTGTCCTGAAATTCCTTTCAAGAAATACATGGTTTTTTCCAGCTAGTTCACCTACTAATCCATCCATCCTTTGTCCAGCTTAATTCATCCATCCTTCATCCAGCTTACCACATATAGTTTCACACACATATATAAATTGATACAACTGCATGCAAAGGAGCAACATGGGACTATTTAAAATATTTTTGCTTATTTACATGATAGGTGGCCGGCTAAGTTGCGTGGCCTGTGAAAGGTCCAGGCACCGAAACAACCTGTGTTTGTAAGACACGAGTAAAAATCCAAAAACAAAACGAGTTGAAGGATCGAACTCACGTCCTCGAAGAGCCGACCAAGTCCCACCATCCACTCGAACAAACACGTCAGACTAACCAATGGCTAGCACCAATATTTAAGAACATACTGCAGCGCTAGATTTGACACATTTTTATTTTTCGAAAATTTCTAATAATAATAATAATAATAATAATAATAATGAATTGCCGAATATTCTTCGAACATTTTATCCCGAACAGTTTTAAAAAATGCGAATTGTTTTTAAAAATTGCATACATTTTTGGGAAAACATGAACAAAATTTGAAGTAGGAGAATTTTATTAAATTCACAAACATTTTGTTAAAACATGAACCTTTTTTAAAAACACAGACATTTTTTTATTTTGTGAACAATTTTTGAAAGCGGGAAAATGTTTGGAATATTCAGATTTTTGTTAGAAAATGTGTATTTTTAAACACGAACATTGTTTTGAATTTGTGAACATTTCACTAAAATAAGAATATTTTTCAAATACGATGTATTTTTTAAAATTTAATTTTATTTTTAAAAACATTGAACAATTTTGGAAAACACAAGAATTTGTTAAAAAAAGAGAGTTTATTTTAAGAAATTCAGGGTCCTTTTCCAACCAAGTCACGTACCAATCCATCCATCCTTCATCCAACTTAGTCCATCTGTCCTTCATCCAGCTTATCACTACTTCTAATTTCGCACACGTATATTAATTGGTAGATTGTATGTAATGTAGGACTATTTAAAGGATTGCCTTTAATTTGTGAACATTTCGCTAAACCAAGAATAATTTTCGAATTTGGAACATTTTTTTTAAAATCCTGAACAATTTTGGAGAACTAAAACATTTTTTAAAAATTAGAACATTTTTTGAATTTTGAACAAACTTCTAAAGTGAACAAAAAAAATTGAAGTTCTGTACATTTTCCAAATGGAAACAAAATTTTGAACGTTTTCCCAAAATAAAAAAAATCAAGTTTCGTTAGTTTTTTGAAAATTTTGATTGATGTTAAAGAGTAAAAAAGTAAAATAAAACTTGGAAGGGGAAAGGGAGAAAGAAATAGGGAAGAAAAAGAGAAAGGAATATAAAAAGAAAAATAGAAACAAAACACAAAAAAGGGAAAACGGGTTGGCCCAGTCTTGGGCGACCTGTACGAAGGTCTGATTTATTTTTCGCCGCGTGCGGCAAACAGGGTTTTTCCAGCTACATGGATAGGAAAATAAGTGGGATGGCTCCGCTGGGCCACAGCGGGCACAACCCATGTATGAAATTCTGGACAAACCAAATTTTCTTTTCTAGCATACTGACGCACAAAAAATTAGTGCCACCTTGGATAGGAAAATAATCTTTTCGGCGGTGAGCGGATGAAAAAATCGGAAAAACGCACCCTGCTTTATTAGTTGGTATAGACGTAATTAAGTTTCGCCTTAAAATTCTACTCCCTCTGTAACTAAATATAATATGTTTTTGTAGTAGCTTGTACTATGCAAAAGTACACTAGTGTAGATTCGATTACCCACGTGGTTCAAAAGCCACATCGGACATAGAGGGCCAAATCGTCAACGCTCGTCGGTGTGGACAAGGGGCACATCACACACAATTGTGATGAAGTTGTCCGCCGCACACAATTTTCTAATCATGGGCATTGTTGTAGTAACAAGGATGCTATCAATAATGAGAACACATTGTTACCAGAACAATAACAATGGTGTTGGATAGACTTAACTGATGAATTACTCAGAGATAATATCGTTATTATGCTACGGGAATTTTCATATAAAGTGTTAATGTTTACTTAGTTTCTCAAACCATGAGAATATTACTTAGTTTCTCAGAAATAATTTTATCTCTCAATTTAAACTTTGAGCTCTGGCACCTCTACGAATCTCTTCTTTCCTCTGCGAAGGGCCTATCTATTTACTTCATGCAATTTTTATTTTTGTTGAGTCTCCATCCTCTTTTATAAAGCGCCAACTAGGGAACACTATTATCTTACTTGTGCATTGAGCATAGTTAATATTTGAGTGTGTTTCATGAATGGATCAATGATTGAGCATAATGGGCTAATGATAGATTTCTTTAGTGTTAATATTTTGATAGACATGGTTGCTTGTTGATATGCTTGATTATTGATGTCTTTATGTCAAATATAGACTATTGCTTTAAATCATCTAAAAGTCCAAATGTCCATGCTACAAAAGAAAAGATTATGAGATGAACATGTTAGGCAGCATTCCACGTCAAAAGTTCTGTTTTTATCATTTACCTACTCGAGGACGAGCAGGAATTAAACTTGGGGATGCTGATACGTCTTCAACGTATCTATAATTTTTTATTGTTCCATGTTGTTATATTATCAGTCTTGGATGTTTTATATCCATTTTATAGCAACTTTATATCATTTTTTGGGACTAACTTATTGACATAGTGCCCAATGCCAGTTGCTATTTTTTGCTTGTTTTTTACTTCACAAAATATCAGTACCAAACGAAGTCCAAATGCCACGAAACTTTTTGGAGATTTGTTTCTACCCAGAAGACAACTTGGGAGCCAAGGAAGTACCGGAGCGTAGGCCCATGGGGCCCATAAGGCACCAAGGCACGCTAGAGGCCCTTGGCGCGCCCTGGTGGGTAGTGGGGCCCACAGGCCCCCTCTCCACCGCCTTTTAGCTATATAAATACCCAAATATTCCAGAAATCCTAGGGGAGTCGAGAGACCAGAGTTTCCACCGCCGCAAGTTCCAGAACCACAAGATCCAATCTAGGGCCCTTTTCCAGCACCTTGCCGAAGGGGGAAACGACCACGGAGGGGTTCATCATCCTCATTGGTGCTCCTTCGATGATGCGTGAGTAGTTTACCACAGACATACGGGTCCGCAGGCAATAGCTAGATGGCTTGTTCTCTCTTTTTGATCTTCAATACAATGTTCCCCTGGGAGATCTATTTGATGTAATGACTTTTTGCGGTGTGTTTGTTGGAATCCGATGAATTGTGAGTTTATGATCAGATCTATCTATGGATATTATTTGAGTCTTTGTTGAACTCTTATATGCATGATTGTTATAGCCTCGTATTTCTCCTACGAAATTTTGGTTTAGTTTGGCCAACTAGATTGATTTTTCTTGCCATGGGAAGAGGTGTTTTGTGATGGGTTCAATCTTGCGGTGTTCAATCTCAGCGACAGAAAGAGACATGACACACATGTATTGTTGCTATAAAGGATAAAAAGATGGGGTCTATTCCTACATGAATAGATCTTGTCTACATCATGTCATCGTCCTTATTGCATTACTCCGTTTCTTCATGAACTTAATACACTAGATGCATGCTGAATAGCGGTCGATGTGTGGAGTAATAGTTGTAGATGCAGAATCATTTCGGTCTACTAATCTTGGACTTGATGCCTATATACATGATCATTGCCTTGGATATCGTCATAATTATTGGCTTTTCTATCAATTGTCCAACAGTAATTTGTTTAACCACCATATGCTATTTTCTCGAGAGAAGGCTCTAGTGAAATCTACGGCCCCCGAGTCTATTTTCGACCATACTGCTTCAGATCTATTTATCCAAAAACCCAAAAATACCTTGGTGCACTTTTTCTTTATTTATTTTATTTTGTGTTTTCATTAGATCTATTTATGCAATCTTGTACTATTTAATCTATCTCAATATCGAGGAGGGATTGACAACCCATCTTACGCGTTGGATTGCAAATTTCTGTTATTTATGTGAAGGTACTGCTTACATAGTTTGGTGGTGACGGAAATATGCCCTAGAGGCAATAATAAAGTTGTTATTTATATTTCCTTATATTATGATAAATATTTATGATTCATGCTAGAATTGTATTAACAGGAAGCTTGATACATGTGTGAATACATAGACAAAACAGAGTGTCCCTAGTATGCCTCTACTTGACTAGCTCGTTAATCAAAGATGGTTAAGTTTCCTAACCATATACATGTGTTGTAATTTGATGAACGGGATCACATCATTAGAGAATGATGTGATGGACAAGACCCATTGAGGGAGTCCTGGACTAAGGGGTCCTCGGGCGTCCGGCCTGTTATCCATTGGGCCGGACTGATGGGCTGTGAAGACATGAAGGCCGAAGACTGTACCCGTGTTCGGGTTGGACTCTACTTGGCGTGGAAGGCAAGCTTGGCAACCGACTATGTAGATTCCCTCTGATGTAACCCACTCCATGTAACCCTAGATCTCTCCGGTGTCTATATAAACCGGAGAGCGTAGTCCGGATAGAGACATTACCATAGTTATACAGGCTAGACTTCTAGGGTTTAGCCATTGCGATCTCGTGGTAGATCAACTCTTGTAACACTCATATTCATCAAGATCAATCAAGCAGGAAGTAGGGTATTACCTCCATAGAGAGGGCCCGAACCTGGGTCAACATCGTGTCCCCCGTCTCCTGTTACCATCGATCCTAGACGCATAGTTCGGGACCCCCTACCCGAGATCCACCGGTTTTGACACCGACATTGGTGCTTTCATTGAGAGTTCCACTGTGCCATTAGCAAAGGGTCCGATGGCCCCTTCGATCGTCTATACTGACGAGGTCCAAGGAGAAACCTTCCTCCCCGGACAGATCTTCGTATTCGGCGGCTTTGTACTGCGGGCCAACTCACATGGCCATCTGGAGTAGATCGACAGCTACGCCCCTGGCCGTTAGGTCAGATTCGGGAGCTTGAACTACGTTGCGGACATCCGGGGAGACTTGATCTTCGACGGATTTGAGACCGCGGCGACCGTTCCCCTTCGCTCCGATGAGCACGTCTTAAACCTGCCAGCAGGCCACATCCTGGAGATAGCTCCTGTAACAACTCTGGCCTTAGATCTGGAACGGATCGAGTCATCTAAAAATGGGAAGCTCAACCCCATCACGGAGGACACCGATTCCGCGGCGTTGGAGCCGCACACAGATTCTACTTCATATGATATCCACATCAACGGAACCCCGGACTCGTCTCCGACGACAAGTTCCGAACCCGGCGAGTCCGCGGATACCGAACTCAATCGGTTATTGATCTTCAAGTTCAGCGCCGAAGATGTCTTCCAACACTCGCCCATGGGCGACGTACTAAACTCACAAAAAACCTATCCCTGGCAGGCGACTCGCCGCTGAACTATGTTCGGTTCGAACTTGCGGCGGATGATGGAGAATTTTGCTTCCCACCCGCCACCCACTTCATAGCCACCATCGAAGACCCAACCAACATGCTTGACCCCGGCTCTGAAGACATCGATGGTATGGACGACGATGAGGGGCAAGGCCAGAACTCACTACCCGCTAGACGCGGGATGGCCACTTCACGGTACGATGTGTGTATGGTAGACACACAAATTGACGTTCTCGACGATGACAAGGAGGATCTAGTTGAGGATAAACTTCCCGGTACACAGTCCGAACACCGGCGCGCCCGGTGCCGCTCTAAGTCACGTCGCTCAAGAGAAAACAATACTAGCACCGGAGAAGATAACACTCCGGACAATGAAGACCCTGTTGAGGTAGGATCCGAACAGGAGGAACAGGAAGGCGGGCAAGACAGCCCTGATGAATAGGCCACATACGGAGAATCAGAGGATAGCAATTATCTCCACTCTCCGAGGAAGAGGAGATCCTTGGCAACAAGTATTTTATCGTGCCTAAGGAATCTCTCGAACAGGAGCACTTTAAACGCCGACTCATAGCTACTGCAAGGAGCCTAAGTAAGAAGTAGCTGCAGCTTCAAGCGAGCCAAGATTTGCTCAATGATAGATGGACCGAAGTCTTGGCCGCCGAAGAATACGGCCTTAGCAGCCCAGACAAAAGCCACCCCAAGAGTAGGTGGCTCCCTCAATACAATGGCAGGGCGTTGGAGCCCACACCACCATCGAATAATGCGGTAGGCCGACCACAGTTTGGTCCGAATAAAGCAGCAGCCCAAGCAGAGCACCATACCAACCCATCCTGTCGGATCTTGGGTTCCGGCAAAACCCTTAAGGTTCAAACTCTTGGGTGCGCGCGAAGTTCTTTCCCTCCTACCGATCTAGGCCCTAGCTCACTAAGATCTCGCGGACGAACTCGACGAACTCGCAACACAGAAAGACACGAGATTTATACTGGTTCGGGCCACCGATGTGGTGTGATACCCTACTCCAGTGTAGTGGTGGATGGATTGCCTCTTGGGCTGATGATGAATAGTACAAGGGGAAGAACAACCTCCTGAGGTTGAGGTGCTCTTGTGCTTGGTGAACTTGTGGGTGTGAGGATGGAGCGGATCCAGTCCAAGATGAGTTGCCCCTACTGCGGTGGCTAGTTCTACTTATATAGGCCCTGGTCCTCTTCCCAAATATTGAGCGGGAAGGGAGCCAACAACGGCGGGCAATTTGAAAGGGGACAACTAGTACAAGCTATCCTGACAAAAGTGGTCTTCGCCTGCAAAAGGCTCTAGGGTGACGTCGTCTTGGGCTCCACGGTGACCTCCTTCCTGCCATCCTGCTAGTCTTGGTCTCGTTGCACCGATATGGAAACCTTTGCCCGATGCCTCGGTACTCCGCGCCTGCGCCTGCCTCCTTAGCACCAAAGAGGAAACAAGGACGCTGTGCACGCTGGCTCTCGCCTGGCGCTCGCCTGGTCTTGATCGTCATGGCTAACGTCATGAGATCCTCGCGTGGTTTGCCCCACCTTGATATCTCCGATCCTCCCAAGGCAGCCTGGTGAGGCCGCTCCAGAGGAACTGTTGCGTCGTCCGCCTCGCGAGGGTCTTGAATGCCTTGTTGATGAAGATGGGCCGTACGGGCCTGCTAGCGAAGCCATGCCATGGGCCGCGAGCAAGTCTGGGGACCCCTGCTACGTAACACCGACAGAGTAGCCCCCGGGCCCAAGGCGCGCTCGGACTTGGCTTCGAGGCGAAGCCAAAGGTCAAGTACGGAGCGCCGCGGGCCCCAAAAGCCTGTGGCCTCGGTTGACGCGTGGCGGTTGATTGGACGTGGGCGTCTACGCTTCCCCACGCTGCCTCGGCAACTGCTCGACTTGACAAAAAGGCTGGCGCAGACAGTGCTTGCCTTCATTGCTTCTTCCTCGCCTCGCTCCAGATCCCCTTTCTCGCTCTTCGCCACTGATACCTCCAGATCTGCTCCAATCTTGCTCCACATCTGCGACCCATGGCGCCGCGCAAGGTCAAGACCTCCTCGGCACCGGCTTGGTATGAGCCCGCTCTTGAAGCGCCCACCGTCACAGAGAAGAGCCTCGCCTCCGCGCGCCTGCTGACGGCGGGTGAGAGCAATGAGTGGGGGAAGACGGAGCTCCGGCTTGCCTCCGACGTGCCGGAGCCTGAGGGAAGCACCTTCTTCCCCTTCTTCTCAAGCAGCGTCGTCGTCGGGTTGGTTCCCCCCTTCTCCGATTTCTTTTATGAGGTCCTCGACCACTATGGGCTGCAGGCGTTGCACCTCCATCCCAACTCTATCCTCCTCATGTCCATCTTCGCCTACTACTGTGAGGCGTACCTAGGTGTGATGCCATCCGTGGCGCTTCTACGCCACTTCTTCTTCCTTCGCGTCAGCAATGGACACATCTCCAGGTGCGCCAATTTCATCGCATCTGGCAAGGCCAACTCAATCTCGAGCACCGGGAACAGGGCCGACAATATCCGAGCCAAATGGGTCATGATGGACGCCAAGCGCACCCATCTGCGTTTCGCCTTGCCAATGGAGGCGCCCCAGTTCAACAAAGGGTGGCCCTGCGAGAAGCTCGCTGATGAGCGGGTGTACTCTGTGTTGGGCTAGATGCAGACCGACCTGAAGCCAGGCAACGCGAAGGTGGCGAAGGTCGCAGGGGCCATGCTCCTAAGGGAATTCTTGATGCTGCGCTTCGCCCCGCTCCAGGCGCGAACGCGCCCCTTGTAGAAGCTTGGAGATGGAGAATACAAGATCCGCCTGAGGCCGGGGGCCCTGCCTGACGACGAACTGGCTGCTGTCCTGCGCCTCCTGGTTGGGGATAACCAGGAGTACCCGCCGAGCGCCTTCACTCCTTTGTTCCTCCGCAAGGACTGGGAGCCACTTGTGCTTTCCAGGCCAACCTTCGACGCACGCGGGCTGGTGCCGCCTGCGCTCTCCGGAGCCCCTGCAGCACCAAAGCCGGTGGAGGTGTCCTCCAATGAGTCCGACGAGGGGGAAGGAAGAGGAGGGACACTCGGAGGCGACCCTCGAAGAGATGGGGGAAAACTCCCCCTTGAGCAAAGCTAAAATCCTCCGCGCCCTTCCTGACGACACCAAGGTCGACGCCCACCAGGAGGAGGGAGAACTGCCCGTCGTCCCGACGAGGAGTAGGTCGTCACTGATCCCTCGGGTTGCTGCCTCCGCCCTGACGCCGCCTGGGGCTGCCTCCAGCCCTCCTGCTGTGCAGGCCTCCCGCCCGGAGCCAGCAAGGCCTACTTCCCGAGCTTCAAACTTTGGGCTTCAAGCTCCCCAAGCGGAAAGTGGAATACATTGCGGTGGATCGGTAAGTGCCTTGAGCTTCGTCTTGTCCCTGCCTGTACTTGTTACTTCCTGACGTTCACCCTTGATCAGGCCTACACCTTCGGCGAAGAAAAGGAAGGGGGATACGGTGGCCGCGCCTCCCTCCGCAGGGAGAGGAGGCAGCAGCACTCGCACCTCTCCAGCCCGGTTGTCCTCGTGAGGCCAAGAAGAGCATCGCCGGGAGGAGTCAGCCCCCATGGCCCCTCTGGCTCCTGAAGTGCCGGCGTCTGGCTCGGCTGAAGGGTTCCCGACTGCTCTGGAACCCGCAGTCTCCCAAGCCCTGGTGAAGGCGTCGCGTCCTTCCGCTGCCGTGCCTCCACTCCCAGGTTCTTCTGCTTCTGCTGCTGTACTGGAGCGTGCTCTTTCGGAGATGACCCAGCTGTAGGTAGACCTCCCGAAAAGTGGACGCTTTGGTGGCCGGTGCTCGAATCAGCCTCGGCCCGCTTCACTCCAACTCGGCGGTTCACGCGGCGCTGAGCCAAGTCGTGGCGTCTTCCGAAGAGGGGAAGTAGAGCACTGCTAGTGCTGCAGCCGATCTCGAGGCGGCACTGAAAGACGCCAAAGCCGCCCGCGACCGCTGCCAAGAGCTGGAGGACGAGCTGAAGAGCCTGCGCGACAAGCATGCCGAAGAAGCACGCGGCCGCCTGGTGAAGGAGGAGGAGATGAAGGCCCAGGAGGACGCCGTCAAGAACCGTGACGCTGAGCTGGAGGAGCTGGGGAAGACACAGGCCGCCGAGCGCAGCCGGCTGGAGGAGCTGGTGCAGAAGGTGAAGGCGAGGGAGGCCGATCTTGACACAAAGGCGCGGGTCCTGGCCGAAGACCGCGTGGCCTTTGCCGATCTCGAGGAGAGGTCTCGCAAGGCACTGAAGACGCTCTACGAGCACGGCTTGGAGAGGCTGCTGACCACCGATGAGGACAGCCCCGCCCTGATGCTTCCTCTCTTGGTGAAGGCGCTTGAGGAAGTTGTGGATGGTATCGGTCCCATGACAGAGGCAGAAGCTCGCGTCCTGTCTTTAGCTGCATTGGCTCGCGTCTTCAGCCAGCTGCACCTTCGCGACCCCAGCGCTTGTCTTGACGAGCTGCTGGAGCATGTGGCGGATGATCACTGCGCAGCCGCTGCCGCAACCGTGCAAGGCCAGGTGGAGGGCCTGCTGAAGAAGTTCCATGGCTTTGCCTCCGCGCCCTTGTCCGGCGATGCCGCTGATCCTGCGGCTTGTGATGCAGGTGAAGACGTCGCTACCCAAGGAGGAGCACCTTCTGCAAGCGATGGCGGTGTCCAGGGATGACCTGCGGCTATCCTTCTGTTCCGTTCCTGTAATATGCATCAGGCCTCGTGGAGGCGTTAAACTTTCGTTTGATATTGTGAGGACAATATGTTCTGTAATATTTGCTTCAAGATTTTGTGATTTTCCTCCTATCCGCTTTGTGTTCTGCGTCGGCAGAGCCCGGCCCCGCGCATACCTCAACCACCGTTGGGCCGACCGGAGACCAGGACGGACCAAGGAGTGAGGGGCTACGTGACCCGATTAGGCTCTGAGTCGCGATGCTCAGAGTCCCCTTGACGCCAAACAGCTTATAGGGAGAGTACGAGGATAGATTAATGTTCTACATCGGCAGAGCTCGGCCCTGCCAAGATACCTCAACCGCCATTGGGCCGACCAGAGACCAGGACGGACCAAGGAGTGAGGGGCTACGTGACCAGTTAGGCTCCTGAGTCGCGATGCTCAGGAATCCCCCTTGACGCGCAAATAATTTCCATACCTGCCCTCGCCGAGGCCTTGGGAGGGGCGTGTGACAACCAGGTCCGGAAGACCTGTTAGGGTGGCGTGCGCTTGGGCGTGACCCAAGAGCAGCCTGTTGGTGTCAAAACCGGCGGATCTCGGGTAGGGGGTCCCGAACTGTGCGTCTAAGGCGGATGGTAAAAGGAGGCGGGGGACACAATGTTTACCCAGGTCCGGGCCCTCTCGATGGAGGTAATACCCTACTTCCTGCTTGATTGATCTTGATGATATGAGTATTACAAGAGTTGATCTACCACGAGATCGTAGAGGCTAAACCCTAGACGCTAGCCTGTGATTATGATTGTTGTTGTCCTACGGACTAAACCCTCCGGTTTATATAGACACCGGAGGGGGCTAGGGTTACACAGAGTCGGTTACAAGGGAGGAGATCTACATATCCGAATTGCCAAGCTTGCCTTCCACACAAAGGAGAGTCCCACCCGGATACGGGACGAAGTCTTCAATCTTGTATCTTCATAGTCCAACAGTCCGGCCAAAGTATATAGTCCGGCTGTCCGAGGACCCCCTAATCCAGGGCTCCCTTAGTAGCCCCTGAACCAGGCTTCAATGACGATGAGTCCGGTGCGCTGATTGTCTTCGGCATTGCAAGGCGGGTTCCTCCTCCGAATACTCCATAGAAGATTTTGAACACAAGGATCGTGTCCAGCTCTGCAAAAAAAATTCCACATACCACCATAGAGAGTACAATATTCCACAAATCCAATCCGCTGACAACTTTTCCTAACGTGACACCATGCCATGATCCGGCCTTTATTAAAACCGTTCTCCTAACCAGCTACTATGCACGTCGCGAGGCGGTTTTATAGGCATGTCGTATCAAAGCAGAGATCGTGTCCCCCTATCTCGGGATTCTCATCGATACGGGTATGGGTAATCCAACCGCTTCTTTAGCGCGACGCTTGGGGAATAAGCGAGTTTATCAGGCAAGTGGGGAGGCGCTGGATCCCTGCCGCCTTTATAAGGAGATAAGGACTCCCCTTTTTCACCCACGCCTTCTCCTTCTTCTTAACCATTCCCTCTGCCGAGCCCAGCCAAGCTGCTCATTCCTCTCCGACCACAAAGGCCTTCCGAAAATGTCTGGATCCGGAGCAGGAGGCAAATGGATGGCCTCCACCGTCCGAGAGAAGGATATCAAAAATCTTCGGGAGGCCGGGTACCTGGCCCAGAAAATCAGCCACCGTCTCCCGACGGCAGGACAGATCGTCCCTACTCCAGAACCCCACGAGAGGGTTGTTTTCCTCCCTCATTTTGTCCGTGGGCTGGGGTTTCCCCTCCACCCATTCGTTCGCGGCATCATGTATTACTATGGGATCGATTTTCATGATCTATCCCCCAATTTCTTCCTCAACATCTCGACGTTCATCGTCGTGTGCGAGGCCTTTCTCCGCATCTCGCCACACTTCGGCTTATGGCTGAAGATCTTTAATGTGAAGCCCAAGGTAGCGGGCGGTGACCACGCCTAGTGCGGAGGCGCCATGGTGAGCAAGATGCCCAACGTTACATGGCCAACAAGGACTTTCAACGATTCCATCAAAGGGTGGCAACAACCGTGGTTTTACATCACTAAGCCGCGCGGCACGAAATGGGCCACTGCTCCTGAATTCCGATCCGGAGCCCCCCTGCGGCTTACGTCCTGGCCCAAGAAGGGCCTGGATTGGTCTTCGTCCGACGAGCTGTCGGCGCTCCAGACGCGCGTCAAGGATATGGAAGACAAGAATATCAAACTTGTCAATGTAGTCCAGGTGATGTTAGTTCGCCGGATCCTTCCTTGTCAACACCGGGCTTGCAATTTATGGGAATTTGACCCGGCCAAGCACCAGACCCTGCGAGAGCTCTTTGGCTCCTCACACCAAGATATCTGGAAGGTGCTTTTTAAGTCCGGCAAATCATGGCCGGACTCAGCCGAGAACCGCGGGTACCAACTGTCCCGTCCCGCAAGTTCGGTAAGCCATTATAAGTTTTATTCGCATAACCCAAGGGAAACGCTTAATGTGTTTTCCTCAACTCTCCTAGGGCTGGTCGAAGAAGGCGGGGCGGATCTACTGTCCGGCCCTGCTACCTAAAGAACCGGCCGGCCTGCTTCTAACGAAGATGCTGGTCCCGGCGCCCTACAAGGCGCCGAAGAAGAAGGCCGAGAGAGGGGCCAAGAAGACCAGGGGCGGCCTTCGTCGTCGTGGTGCCTCGGACACGATATCCGAACATTCCAATGCCCATTTTCCTCTGAAGAGGATGAGGAGGAGGAGGAAGACAATTCCCCAGCGGGGGGAAGAAAGAAAAGGACAGCCTCTGCATCGTTGGAGACCGAGTCGCCTAAGAAGGGAAAACCTCTTCTTCCAGCGGAGTCCACCGCCGCTGATAGCAGCACGGAGTGGGATCCCAGGGCTCAGCCCCTGGTGAACTCGTGAGTATATAAAATCCGAACACGTTTATGCGTCCAGACTCATCACGGCATAATATTTTAATTTGGGCCATACTTTTTGTAGTCCGGCGAGGCCCCGCGCCGAGCAATCCTCATCAGAGGATTTGCTAGGCTCAGATGCTATGGAGAGCGGGACACCCCCGAAGGCCCCTTCCCCCAAACATGTGAATGACATCAAGGCTTCATCCCAGGAGGACCCAGACCAAGGAGGGGGGGAAAAGATTGCAAAGGTGGCGATAGGAGAGCAAACTTCAGGGGCCGGACACATGGGAGAGAAGGCTCCCATGGGCGTCGGCAGCAGGAGCCATCTTGAATTCGGCCCCGAGCCGGACGCAATTCCAGAGACCAATATGGTTCCAGAATTAGGCAGGCGGCCTCCCTCGGCTAGAGGGGGTGTACCTGTTCCACCGGCAACCTCTGTCCAACCAGAGGTGCTGGATACTTTATTGGCGGCGCTGAAAAGCGCCTCCATCGTCGATGAACACCGTGCCCTTATGGGTGCGGTGATTGAGAAGATTCAGTCTGCGGAGAGTGGACTGAATGAAGCCTGTATTAGCCTTATAAGAGGCTTTGAGGTATGTTTTATGAGGTTTCGAAGAGTGTCACAGTATAGATAGTAGCCCCTGATACACTGTTCGGTGAGAGAAAGAACCGGACAGAGGATCAAATCTATGTTCGCAGGAGACTCACTTGATGGCATTTACCTCTCTTCTTTTATAAACAAGCGCCTGTAGCGACTGCCGCCTCTCATACTATGGAGGTCTCCAGACTAAATCAAAGTCTGGAGCGGGCCACAAAAGAATTGGGCTAGTTGAAAAGGCAGTTGGAGGATAAACAAAGTATGCACAAACCTTGCTCACGTTCAGTGCGAACGAATTTAAAATATGTTTTATGACTTGCGCCAGGGGCGATGACCGAAGTCGATGCTCTTAAGAAGGCTGTTGCCGAGGCCGAGAGAAAGGCAGCCGCAGAGCGGGCTCTTCGTGAGAAGCACGAGGCCAGGGTTATTGAAGCTGAGCAAGAGCTTCAAGAGGTCGTGAAAAGATGCGAGGCCTTGGAGCAGGGTCTAACGGAGAAAGAATCCGAACTTACCAAGGCTCATCAGGCCGCATGCGATGCCCAGGGGGAAACCCAAGGTGCCCTGCAGGAGATCCAAGAGGCGAGGAAGATCGCGGCGGGTAAGGCTTGTTCCATGTAAAGCAAGTATTTGGGGAGAAAATCATGTTTCTAATCTTGAGTTCGGATTTCTCCAGGGGTATTTGCGGAGCTGCCACGCAACATATCTGATGCCACACAATTTTACCGAGCCGAAGAAAGGAACTCTGCGGATAAGCTCTTCTGGTCACAGTATCTGGCACCGAATTATCCGGTTCCTTTTGCCGATCAACTGAAGCAGCTAATCGAACTGCATAAGGCGGCCGAGCTAGCCATGAAGGATTTGATTATCCGGCTATGGCCCGCCGAGCCGATTCCAAGCAGCTACTTCAGGCTTGTGAAGCGGCTTGTGAGTGTCTGCCCTCGACTGGACGTTGTCAAGCGGTCGGTCTGTATAGAGGGTGCGCGAATGACCTTCGTCCGCGCAAAGGTGCACTGGGGGAAGATGGATGCTGAAAAGCTGGTGACCGAGGGACCGACGGAGGGAAAGGAACACCGCAAGCCTGAGTTATATTATGAAAGTTTCCTGAAAGGATCCTGCCTTGCGGCGGAGCAATGCACCAAGGACATTATATTTCCATGAATACAATTATGTTGTCCTTTCTAATGTTGAACAAGGTCATTTCTATTATTTATTGCCTGTTATATGAAAGTTTATCCTCCTGCACGGTCGTTTTATATATTAATCCTGAGAGTTGGCCAGTCATCGGCTTCTGCCCCCATGTAGGAAGTACGAGGGTGTTCGGGATAAACCTGATCACTCTTTATCCCAGTTTTGGGTCCTTCGAAGGAGGTGTTCAAAGACAACGAACCGTGCAATCGGACTATAGGGCTTTATCACTCTCACTTAGCCATAGGAGCTTTAGAAAAGTAAGGTAGGCGCAGCCCCTGGTGTTCGGAAGACCGCACGAGGGGCTCTATAAGCACCTGATCGGAAGAAAAGCCGATCCATCGCACGCTGCATTGGTTATGGCATTATGCGGGAGGAATCCTTAAAGATTTTACAACCTCTCGAACAGCTGACCAGCTCTCGCCGTATCATGACAGTCAGTTTTCGGCTTTCTCTACTGAGGTGCTCGTCCAGAAGAACCGGGACACAATCACAGTAGTTCTCCCTGTGCCGCCTTAGCCGATATAGCGGAACGTAAGGCAGCAAAACATGGGAGCCGGGCAAACCCAACATTTGACCCAAGACATGATTCGGAGCTGATGCATATAGTGCTATAAGTTCGGGGTGCCGAACTACCATGAAGGAGTTCGGACTTTATTGTCGTATTATGGGTAAAACGAAGCCTCTGGCATATTAAGGCATATCGCGGTGTACGGATGCCATTTGACAAACAAGTTTCAATAAGAGATAACAGCAGACAAGCGTCATATAAATCCACATGTTGTATTTGAATAATACATCGATGCGAATGAGTACATATAATGTAACAAAAAGAGAAGATGACTGCGGAACATACTGAGGCCAGGCGGGAAGAAGCTGTGTGCGGATCCAGAGTGCAGTCGGATGGTCATAGAGGGGTATATCTAAGGGTTCCCTTGCATGTTCGTGCTGTTTCCATATCGCCGGTCCTGGCTTGGGAAAAATGAACCTATAAAGAAAATGCAAGAAATGTTTGTGTGCCACAGAGCGGTTGAGCTGCAGTATGTGGCCTGCCCTGGCTTTTGCCGGAGTGTTTAATTGAGCTCTGGACAAGACGGGCTATCCTACCATGAAGTAGTTCAGACTCCTTTGACGGTGTCCGGGAGCTTGGCCGTCGACTCGAGGTTCGATTGAAAGGTGCCACTCGTTGCTTCTGCTGTTAAAGCAACGGTATACTCTTTGGTACCGAGGGGGAGTTCGGCCTTGCCGTTAACCGTGATGACGCCGCGCGGACCGGGCATCTTGAGCTTACGGTAGGCATAATGTGGCACCGCGTTGAATCGAGCGAACGCGGTTCATTTGAGCAGTGCCTGATAATCACTGCAAAATGGGACGATGTCGAAGATTAACTCTTTGGCACGGTAATTGTCCGGTCATCCGAAAACTACCTCAAGGGCGATGGAGCCTGTACAGTTGGCCTCCACACCTGGTATAATACCTTTAAAGGTGGCTTTAGTGGGCTTGATCATCGAATGATCGATACCCATCTTGCGCACTGTGTCCTGGTAAAGCAGGTTTAGACTACTGCCTCTGTCCATAAGGACTCGTGTGAGGTGGAACCCGTCAATTATTGGGTCGAGGACTAGTGCGACTGAATTGCCCTGATTGGTGTTAACCGGGCGATCCGTGCGGTTGAAGGTGATCGGCCCTAGTTTGTATTATGGGACAACTGGTTCCGTTAAGTCGACATCCCTAAGGGTGCGCATCCGGTCCAGGTTGGGAGTGTGGGTGGCGTTTACCACGTTCACCGTTTGGATTTGCGGGGGAAATTTCTTTTGCCCTCCTGTGTTCGGTGGCCGGGGCTCCTCCTCATCGTCGCTATGCAACCCCTTTTCCTTGTTTTCGGCATTCAACTTGCCGGCCTGTTTGAAGACCTAGCATTCTCTGTTGGTATGATTGGCTAGTGTTCCTGGGGTGCCATGAATTTGGCATGAACGGTCGAGTATGTGGTCTAGACTGGACGGACTCGAATTGTCATTTTTGAATGGCCCTTTCCGCTGATCAGACTTAGAGCCACTAAATCCGGCATTGACTGCTGTATCTTCGGCGTTTTCACCAATTTTGCGGCGCTTGTGTTTGTTGCGTCGGAGTTTGCCGTTGCTATCTCTGGCCTCTGATGTGCCAGGGTTGTTTGCTGTGTTGTTGCTACATGCCAACCAGCTATCCTCGCCGTGCAAAAGCGGGTCATGAGTGTCGTGAGGGCTGCCATGGATTTTGGCTTCTCTTGGCCGAGATGTCGGGCGAGCCACTCGTCACGGATGTTATGTTTAAAGGCCGCTAGGGCTTCGGCATCCGGACAGTCGACAATTTGGTTCTTTTTAGTTAGGAACCGAGTCCAGAATTTCCTGGCTGACTCTCCGGGCTGTTGTGTTATGTGACTTAAATCATCAGCATCCGGTGGTCGCACATAAGTGCCCTCGAAGTTATCCAGGAATGCGTCTGCCAGGTTCTCCCAACTTCCGATGGAGTTTGCCGGCAAGCTATTCAGCCAATGCCGGGCCGGCCCTTTGAGTTTTAGTGGGAGATACTTGATGGCGTGTAGATCATCCCCGCGGGCCATGTGAATGTGGAGGAAGAAATCCTCTATCCATACCGCGGGGTCTGTAGTACCATCATATGATTCAATGTTCACGGGTTTAAACCCTTCTGGGAATTCATGATCCATTACTTCATCAGTGAAGCATAGGGGGTGTGCGGCGCCTCTGTGCCGGGCTATGTCACGACGCAGTTCATACGAGTCTTGTCTGCTGTATTCGGCCCGGCCGGATTTGCTTTTAGCATATCCGGCATGACGGTCGTCGTCACGCATTGGGGGGCGCCCCCATGATCCGTAGATCGATCTTGTATGTCCTGCTTTGTTTTCAAATACGTCTCGCAGGTCCTGCGGGTTGCCCCGGGCCTTGGTGTTTTTGTTTGACTGGCGACGGGGTGCGGGCTGGACTTCGGGATGATATGCCGCTTTGTCTCGGCCACGAGGTGGCCGGTCAGCCACATCATACGCTGGTAGTGTAGGCTTTAATGCTTCCTCCTCGAGTTGGGGTAGAAACTTGCACTTTGGGTAACTTTTGGTTGGGCGCTCGAGTTCGTATTCCTCGGTTGTCAGGACCTCAGTCCATCTATCCGCTAGCAGATCTTGGTCAGCTTGAAGCTGCTGTTGCTTTTTCCTCAGGCTTTTTACTATGGCTATAAGCCGGCGTTTGAAGCGCTCCTGCTCGACGGGATCCTCATGCATGATAAATTCTTCGTCGCCGAAGCTCACCTCGTCTTCGGAGAGGGGCATGTAATTGTCATCCTCTAATTCTCCGTCTGCTGTCTGTTCCTTAGGGCTAGCTTGCCCATCCTCCCGTTCGAAGCCTGGCTAGAGGGGGTTGTCTTTGTCTTCGGCACTATCCGCAGCGTTATTGTCTCTTGTGCCCGTATCGCTGTGTTTGCTATGGCGGGGCTTAGAGCGGCGCCGATGATGCCGGTGCTTAGATTGCTTCTCGAGGGGATTATCCTCCGTTGCCTTATTGCCATCGCTTTCTTTGGGGGTGTCCACCATGTATATATCATATGATGAGGTGGCAGTCCAGCGCCCTGTGGGCGGTGGTTCCTGTTCTTCTCCTGCATTGTCGTCCATACTGTCGATGTCTTCGGAGCCGGAATCAAGCATGTCGGTTAAGTCGTCGACAGTGGCTATTAAGTGGGTGGTGGTTGGGGAATGAATTCCTTCGTAGTCCGCTTCCCACTCAAGCCGGACATAGTTCGGTCAAGGGCCTCCTGACAAGGAGAGAGACCTTATTGAATTTAGGACGTCGCCCAGGGGCGAGTGCTGAAAGATATCCGCGGAGGTAAACTCCATGATCGGTGCCCAATCAGGTTCGATAGGCACGGACGCAGGCGACTCGGAGCCCGTGGCCGGGGACGAATCCTAGGGTCCGGCAACACAGGTCTCATAGGAGGTAAGGTCAGTATTCAGCTCTATCGCCGCTGAGTGTGCGGCCTCCGTGGTGGGGTCCATCCGCCCGTCCTCGGACGGTGCGATCTGCTCCGGATTGAGGGCCGGAATAGCCACAGGTGTGATCTCCCGAACACCGTCTGACGGCAGAGCTAAGTCATGCTCGTCGTGACCGTGCGGCGCACCTGACATGGGCTCGAATCCGTCGAAGATCAAGTCTCCGCGGATGTCGGTAGTATAGTTCAAGCTTCCAAACCTAACCTGAAGGCCAGGGGCGTAGCTCTCGATCTTCTCCAGATGGCCAAGCGAGTTGGCCTGCAGTACGAAACTGCCGAATACGAAGATCTGTTCGGGGAGAAAAACCTCACCGTGGATCACATTGTTGTCGATGATCGAAGGAGCCATCAAGCCTTTATCTTGATGGCACAGTGGAACTCTCAATTCAAGCACCAATGTCGGTGTCAAAACCGGCGGATCTTGGGTAGGGGGTCCCGAACTGTGCGTCTAAGGCGGATGGTAATACCCTACTTCCTGCTTGATTGATCTTGATGATATGAGTATTACAAGAGTTGATCTACCACGAGATCGTAGAGGCTAAACCCTAGAAGCTAGCCTATGATTATGATTGTTGTTGTCCTCACGGACTAAACCCTCCGGTTTATATAGACGCCGGAGGGGCTAGGGTTACACAGTAGTCGGTTACAAGGAGGAGATCTACATATCCGAATTGCCAAGCTTGCCTTCCACGCAAAGGAGAGTCCCACCCGGACACGGGACGAAGTCTTCAATCTTGTATCTTCATAGTCCAACAGTCCGGCCAAAGTATATAGTCCGGCTGTCCGAGGACCCCCTAATCCAGGACTCCCTCATAGCCCCCAGGCCCGGGAGACCTGGTTGGGTGGCGTACGCTTGGGCGTGACCCGAGCGCAGCCCCCGTGTTCAGCCCCCTCGCGCGGCTCTCCCGAGGGGAGGCGTTGTGGTGAGGCCGGACGCTGAGCTCTGGGGCTTCCTGAGGTTGGTACGACCGTTGAGTCGCCCTCAGTTGTTTATCACCAACGCGGAGCATAGTGCTTCCGCTTGTGCACGGGCATAGCCGCTCCTCGGCAGTGTCGATGGCCAGCGCGGAGCATGGTGCTTCCACTTGTGCGTGGGAGGGGGGGCCCCTCCGGGAGGAGCCCCCGGGGCGTGTACAACCCCGCCCTGACACGTGGCTTGCACGGCAGGGCTGCGAGGTGTATCTGGGCACTCGTGAGCCAGCGCGGGACTCACGAGGCCCTACCTCAAGGTGGTTGCGCCTGGTCTTGGGTCTTTGACAGCTGTGTGTTCCTGCGAGACGGTTAGGTGCAAGCGCTCTATGTCCTCAGGTCCCGGCCCTCGAGCGAGCTCAGCCACCGCTGGTATGCCAGGTCACGATGCCGTGGTCAAGGCCAGGGGGTGAGGGCTGGAGAGCCAGTAGGAGCTCCTGAGTCGCGATGCTCAGGAGCCCCCCTTTTAACGCGCAAGAGAATGGCATGATGAAGGGACGTACCCGTGGCGGGTGGCAATCGAGCAGGTGATAGTCATAGGCAAATTAAGCATGGAAGGCAAATCAACTAGGGTAAATGCAGAAAGATGCATGCCACTGGGTCAGGCCCGAGCGGCTTGGGGACGATGCAGCTCGAGGGGCGCCCCCAACAGAGTAAACTGAAGACATAAGCAAAAGGGATACATGCCATAGGGATGGACCCACGCGGCCTGGGAACAATGCAGCTCGAGGGGCGCTCCCAGCTAAACGAACTTGGAAAATGTCACCTGGTTCTGTCGACAAAGGAGAGTTGGTGCAGCTGAAGGCGCGCCGCGAAGGGGTAGCTCCTCACGAGCCACCGAGACCCTGAGCCTCGGGAGGCTCTGGGGGCTCAGGTGGTTCCCTGAGGACCGTCTCCATCTCTGTCAGGACGGCGTGCCAGGACACGCCGTAGGTTGCACTGGTAGGCTGACGACACACTCGGCAGGCCGAAAGGCATGTGAACATAGCTGTGCGGTGCACCCTCGCAACAGCCCACACGCGAAGGCCAGAAAAGCTCCTGAGATGCGGCCCTGTTGAGTCCTGGAATGTCGATGCACACGCGCAGCCCGACATCCTCGCCTGGATGAGGAGCTGCGCCTCGTGAGTGGCGGTCGCCGCGCATGGCCCTTGTGTCTTGCAGTTCCTGAGTGGTCCTGGTGATGAACTCCTGACTGGTGGGCACTCCTTGCCCTGTGTTCTCCTGAGGGAAACGTGCCACGAAGCACTCCTCCAAGTGGTGCCCAAGCGCCTCCCTCGTGAGGTTGGCAAGGTCTGAGGCCCTCCAGAAGAGAGCCCCCGAGCCCTGCCCGAGGGGGCCGCCGGGCGCGCCTTCCTATGCGATGGAGGGAGGCGCCCCTGGAGCGAGCGCTGATCCTGACGAGGTTCTAGCCGCGATGCCACCCTCCTGAGGTCCGACACGGTGCAACTACTTCTTCTTCTTGGGGATCGCCTCGGGAGGATCCTCGCTCTTGCTGTCGGGGTCGTCGATTGCTGCAGCTTGGAAGGCGCGCTCGAGGGAGCACACCGCATATCTTTCTTCGCACGGGACCGTGATGATTCCGCCGCTTCCTAGCATCTTGAGGACATTGTAGCCGTGGTGTGTTACCGCCATGAACTTGGCCAGGGCTGGGTACCCGAGGATGGCATTGTACGTCAGACGGATGTGCGCGATGTCGAAGTCGATGAGCTCGATGCGGTAGTTCTTGCATTCCCCGAAGGTGATAGGCAGGCGGACCTGCCCTATCGGTATGGTGGAACCGCCGGTCACTCCTGAGAAAGGCTTGGTAGGCTGAAGCTGGTCATACGGGACTTGGAGGTTGTCGAACGTGTCGACGGACAGGACGTTGAGTCGTGCGCCGCCGTCGATGAGGGTCTTGGTAACTTGTACATTGCTGATGACTGGTGAACAACGCATCGGGAGGGCGCCAGCGGTGGCTGCACACTTGAGCTGATCTGCTGAGTTGAAGGTGATGACGCACTGGGGCCACCTGAGCGGGCGTGTGGCCTCAAGCTTGGGGAGAACAACATTCCCTTCACGAGCGAACTGTTTGATGATACGCTGCGAGGCTGGGGCCTGAGCGCCGCCCAAGATGCAGGCGATTGCCCGCGGCTCCTGGAAGCCCCCAGCCCCCTCGTCTTGATGGTGGTCGTCGTTCCTTCTTGGTGGTGGCGGCAGCGGGGGAAGACCGGCGTTGCCCTGAGGACGATCCTCACAAGGATGGTCCTTCCAGGCGCCCTCGCGAGGATGATCTTGCCAACGGTCCTCACGAGGCCTGTCGCGCCATTCCTGGCGTGGGCCACGGTCGTCCCAGCGTCCGCCTCCACGTTCTCCTCCTCGGCCGTAGGCCCGGTCGCTGCGCTTGGGGCGTCGACCAAAGCGTCCTTCGTGAATGGCTCTGAGCTCTTGACAGTCACTGGTGTTGTGGGTGTTCAGGTTGTGGAAGGCGCAGAACGGTCGGCTGCCCTTGGATGACTCAGGATGGTCCCTACCTCGCTTTGTATCCGGCTCCGCGGCGAGCACGGCTACCTCCTTGCGCTTCACGTCCTTGGCCTTTGCCTTCTTCTCCTCTGCGCCCGCAGCTGGCAGCTCGAGGAGGGAGAGGCGCCCCTCCTCAGCTCTTGCACACTTGGTCGCCAGGTTGAACAACTCCTGAGATGTGCACAACTCCTCGTGGATAGCGAGCTCCTCCTTCATATTGATGTCGCGGACGCCGTTAGAGAACGCGGAGATAATGGCCTCGTCCGTGACCTTGGGGATCTTGAGGTGAGTGTTGTTGAAGCGCTGGATGTACTTCTGGAGGGTCTCTCCTGGTTGTTGCTTGATGCGGCGCAGGTCACCCGCGGCCGGCGTGCGGTCGCGAGTGCCCTGGAAATTGGCGACGAAACGGTCGCGCATCTTGTCCTAGGAGGAGATTGAGCCCTGAGGCAGGTTCAGGAGCCACGAACGGGCGCCGTCCTTGAGCGCCATTGGGAACAAGTTCGCCGTGATTTTCTCGTCGCTGTTGGCCGCCTCGATGCTCAGCTTGTAGAGCTGCAGGAACACCGCGGGGTCGGTGGTGCTGTCGTAGCGAGGAGGCAGATCCGGCTTGAACTTGCCCGGCCAGGCAACGCTACACAGATCGGGGGTGAAGGCGCGATAGCCGGCTGATACGTATCCAACGTATCTATAATTTTTGATTGCTCCATGCTACTTTATCTACTGTTTTGGACTATATTGGGCTTTATTTTCCACTTTTATATTATTTTTGGGACTAACCTATTAACCGGAGGCCCATCCCAGAATTGCTGTTTTTGTGCCTATTTCAGTGTTTCGAAGAAACAGAATATCAAACGGAGTCCAAACGGAATGAAACCTTCGGAAACGTGATTTTCTCACCGAACGTCATCCAGGAGACTTGGACCCTACTCCATGAAGTAACAGAGGCGGTCACGAGGGTGGGGGGCGCGCTCCCCCCTAGGGCGCGCCCCCTGCCTCGTAGGCCCCCTGTTTCTCCACCGACGTACTCCTTCCTCCTATATATACCCCACGCACTTCAAACGATCGTAACAGGAGCCAAAACCTAATTCCACCGCCGCAACTTCCTATATCCACGAGATCCCATCTTGGGGCCTGTTCCGAACTCACGAGGGGGCATCCACCACGGAGGGCTTCTACATCATCACCATAGCCCTCCGATGAAGTGTGAGTAGTTTACTTGCACCTTCGGGTCCATAGCTAGTAGCTAGATGGCTTCTTCTCTCTTTTTGGATCTCAATACAATGTTCTCCCCCTCTCTCGTGGAGATCTATTTGATGTAATCTTGTTTTTGCGGTGTTTTTGTTGAGACCGATGAATTGTGGGTTTATGATCCAGCTTATCTATGAATAATATTTGAATCTTCTCTGAATTCTTTTATGTATGATTGAGTTATCTTTGCAAGTCTCTTGAATTATCTGTTTGGTTTGGCCAACTAGATGGGTAGTTCTTGCAATGGGAGAAGTGCATAGCTTTGGGTTCAATCTTATGGTGTCCTTACCCAAAGGATGTAGAAGGGCAGCAAGGCACGTATTGTATTGTTGCCATCGAGGATAACAAGATGGGGTATTTATCATATTGCATGAATTTATTCCTCTACATCATGTCATCTTGCTTAGGCGTTACTCTGCTTTTTAACTTAATACTCTAGATGCATCTTTGGATAGCGGTCGATGAGTGGAGTAATAGTAGTAGATGCAGAATCGTTTCGGTCCACTTGTCTCGGACGTGATGCCTATATACATGATCATACCTAGATATACTCATAACTATGCTCAATTTTGTCAATTGCTCAACATGAATTGCTCACCCACCGTAGAATACTTATGCTCTTGAGAGAAGCCACTAGTGAAACCTATGGCCCCCGGGTCTATTCTCATCATATCAATCTCCATCACTTTAATACTTGCTTTGTTTTTACTTTGCCTTTTACCTTTCACTTTGCATCTCTATACCAAAAATATTATTTATCATCTCTATCAGATCTCACTCTCGTAAGTGACCGTGAAGGGATTGACAACCCCTAATCGCGTTGGTTGCGAGGAGCTATTGTTTTGTGCAAGTACGAGGGACTTGTGCGTGGCCTCCTACTGGATTGATACCTTGGTTCTCAAAAACTGAGGGAAATACTTACGCTACTTTGCTGCATCATCCTCTCCCCTTCGGGGAAATCCAACGCAGTGCTCAAGAGGTAGCAAGAAGAATTTCTGGCGCCGTTGCTGGGGAGGCTCACGCAAGAGCAAGTCAAGACATACCAAGTACCCATCACAATCCCTATCTCTCCCATTACATTATTTGCCATTTGCCTCTCGTTTTCCTCTCCCCCACTTCACCCTTGCCGTTTTATTTGCCCTCTCTTTCCCAATCTCCTCCTTTCTTTCCGTTGCCTTTTGTTTGCTCGTGTGTTAGTTTGCTTGCTTGTCGTCATGACTAGTCTCATATCTTCTCCATTATCTCCCGAGAATGAAGTTCTAAATTTTAAGCAAAGGGAGGGAGAAAATCTAAAAGACGCTTGGTATAGAATTTGCAATGCTCAAAATAGATCTACCAGGAAGCAATCTACTTCAGTTCTTCTTCGTAATTTTTAAGTAGGTGCTAATCCTTGGTATAGATATATCCTTAATACCATTACCGGAGGGAATTTCTTGGGTAGCCATACTTTTGATTCTTATAATGCTTTAATAGATTTATTTGGCTCACCACCTCTTTTGGTTAATGGAACTATGTTAACTTTGGAGCATGTTATGCAAAGACTTGAAATATTGAGAATAAAGTTGCTACCATTGAATCAATTGAAAATCTTGATAAAAAGATCCACAATCAAATTACCGAATATGGATCTAAGGTAGGAATGACTTTGAAAAATATTAAAGAAAAGGAACCCATAGTTAATGAGAAAATAAATCTAGATTCCACTAGAATCAATAAACTTGAGGGTATTATTAGCAACTTGGGAACCGCTTTTTCTTCCGTAAAAAACACTCCAAGTTCGTCTACTAAAAATACTAAGCTTATTTATGTTCCTAAGTATAAGGGTGAATCATCAAGTAAGGAAACTGCGGATCTTAAATCTATAAGTGTTCATCCCAATCTTTTTGCCATCATTAAGGAACCATTTGCTATGAATGAATTTTTCGATCTTTTGCCTAAAAATTTGATAATTACTAGAAAGAAATAAATTTATAAAGAAGGTAGATGCCTCATTGAAGAATTGCCTACCGAAGATGGCAATACCTAGATCTATCCTTGCTTTTATGCCTAGCTAGGGGCGTTAAACGATAGCGCTTGTTGGGAGGCAACCCAATTTTATTTTTAGTTTTTTGTTTTTGCTTCTGTTTAGGAATAAATAATCTATCTAACCTCTGTTTAGATGTGGTTTTATGTAGTGTTTGTGCCAAGCTAGACCTATTGGATCTTCTTGGATGATAGTTATTTGATCTTGCTGTAATTTCAGAAACTTTGTGCTCAGTGCCCGAATTATTAAAAATCACCAGAACGTGATAAAATACTGACTCCAATTGCTGCTGATCAATAAACAAATTGTCTAGGACTTCTAATGTCGGTAGATTTTTTGGAGTTCCATAAGTTTGCGTTAGTTACAGATTACTACACACTGTACTGTTTTTGACAGATTCTGTTTTTCGTGTGTTATTTGCTTATTTTGATGAATCTATGGCTAGTAAAATAGTTTATAATCCATAGAGAAGCTGGAATACAGTAGGTTTAACACCAATATAAATAAAGAATGAGTTCATTACAGTACCTTAAAGTAGTCTTTTATTTTCTTTCTCTAACGGAGCTCACGAGATTTCTATTGAGTTTTGTATTGTGAAGTTTTCAAGTTTTGGGTAAATTATTTTGACGGATTATGGAACAAGGAGTGGCAAGAGCCTAAGCTTGGGAATGCCCATGGCACCCCAAAGATAATCCAAGGACACCAAAAAGTCAAAGCTTGGGGATGCCCCGGAAGGCATCCCCTCTTTCGTCTACTTCCATCGGTAATTTACTTGGAGCTATATTTTTATTCACCACATGATATGTGTTTTGCTTGGAGCGTCTTGTATTATTTGCGTCTTTGCTTGTTAGTTTACCACAATCATCCTTCCTGTACACACCTTTTGAGAGAACCATACATAAATTGGAATTTGATAGAATACTCTATGTGCTTCACTTATATCTTTTGAGCTTAATAGTTTTGCTCATAGTGCTTCACTTATATCTTTTGAACATGATAATTTTTGCTCTAGTGCTTCACTTAGATCTTTTAGAGCACGGTGGTGGATTTTTTTTAAAGAAACTATTGATCTCTCATGCTTCACTTAGATTATTTTGAGAGTCGTTAATAGCATGGTAATTTTCTTAATATTAATATACTTGGTATTCAAGATATGTGAAACTTTCTTTTGAGTGCGTTGAATACTAAGAAAAGTTTGATGCTTGATAATTGTTTTGAGATATGAAGATGGTGATATTAGAGTCATGCTAGTTGAGTAGTTGTGAGAAAGAATACTTGTGTTGAAGTTTGTGATTCCCGTAGCATGCACGTATGATGAACCGTTACGTGATGAACTCAGAGCATGATTTATTTATTGATTGTCTTCCTTATGAGTGGCGGTCGGTGACGAGCGATGGTCTTTTCCTACCAATCTATCCCCCTAGGAGCATGCGCGTAATACTTTGCTTTGATAACCTCTAGATTTTTGCAATAAGTATATGAGTTCTTTATGACTAATGTTGAGTCCATGGATTATACACACTTTTTCCCATCCTTCCACCATTGCTAGCCTTTCTAATACCGCGCACTTTTCGCCGGTATCTTACACCCACCATATATCTTCCTCAAAACAGCCACCATACCTACCTATCATGGCATTTCCATAGCCATTCCGAGATATATTGCCATGCAACTTTTCACCGTTCCGTTTATTTTGACACGCTCCATCATTGTCATATTGCTAGCATGATCATGTAGTTGACATCGTATTTGTGGCAAAGCCACCTTTCATAATTCTTTCATACATGTCACTCTTGATTCATTGCATATCCCGCACATCACGGAGGCATTCATATAGAGTCATACTTTGTTCTAAGAATCGAGTTGTAATTATTGAGTTGTAAGTAAATAAAAGTGTGATGATCATCATTATTAGGGAATTGTCCCAGTGAGGAAAGGATGGTGGAGACTATGATTCCCCCACAAGTAGGGATGAGACTCCAGACGAAAAAGAAAAAAAAGGAAAAAAAGAGGCCATAAAAAAAAGAAAAGGCCCAAATAAAAAATAAAAAAATGAGAGAAAAAGAGAGAAGGGACAATTCTACTATCCTTTTACCACACTTGTGCTTCAATGTAGCACCATGATCTTCATGATAGAGAGTCTCTCATTTTGTCACTTTCATATAATAGTGGGAATTTTTCATTATAGAACTTGGCTTGTATATTCCAATGATGGGCTTCCTCAAAATGCCCTACGTCTTCGTGAGCAAGCGAGTTGGATGCACACCCACTTAGTTTCTTTTAAGCTTTCATATACTTATAGCTCTAGTGTATCCGTTGCATGGAAATCCCTACTCACTCACATTGATATCTATTGATGGGCATCTCCATAGCCCGTTGATACGCCTAGTTGATGTGAGATTATCTTCCCTCTTTTTGTCTTCTCCACAACCACCATTCTATTCCACATATAGTGCTATATCCATGGCTCACGCTCATGTATTGCGTGAAGATTGAAAAAGTTTTGAAAATGTTAAAGTATGAAACAATTGCTTGGCTTGTCATCGGGTTGTGCATGATTTAAATATTTTGTGTGGGGAAGATGGAGCATAGCAGGACTATATATGATTTTGTAGGGATAACTTTCTTTGGCCATGTTATTTTGAGAAGACATAATTGCTGAGTTAGTATGCTTGAAGTATTATTATTTTTATGTCAATACGAACTTCTGTCTTGAATCTTTCAGATCTGAATATTCATACCACAATTAAGAAGATTTACATTGAAATTATGCCAAAGTATCACTCCGCATCAAAACTTCTCTTTTTATCATTTACCTACTCGAGGATGAGCAGGAATTAAGCTTGGGATGCCTGATACGTCTCCAACGTATCTATAATTTTTGATTGCTCCATGCTACTTTATCTACTGTTTTGGACTATATTGGACTTTATTTTCCACTTTTATATTATTTTGGGACTAACCTATTAACCGGAGGCCCAGCCCAGAATTGCTGTTTTTTTTGCCTATTTCAGTGTTTCGAAGAAACGGAATATCAAACGGAGTCCAAATGGAATAAAACCTTCGGAAACGTGATTTTCTCACCGAACGTGATCCAGGAGACTTGGACCCTACTCCAAGGAACAAAAGAGGCGGTCACGAGGGTGGGGGGCGCCCCCCCTAGGGCGTGCCCCCAGCCTCGTGGGCCCCCTGTTGCTCCACCGACGTACTCCTTCCTCCTATATATACCTACGCACTTCAAACGATCGTAACAGTGAGCCAAAACCTAATTCCACCGCCGCAACTTCCTGTATCCACGAGATCCCATCTTGGGGCTCGCTCGAGCTCCGCCAGAGGGGGCATCCACCACGGAGGGCTTCTACATCATCACCATAGCCCCTCCGATGAAGTGTGAGTAGTTTACTTCAGACCTTCGGGTCCATAGCTAGTAGCTAGATGGCTTTTTCTCTCTTTTTGGATCTCAATACAATGTTCTCCCCCTCTCTAGTGGAGATCTATTCGATGTAATCTTCTTTTTGCGGTGTGTTTGTTGAGACCGATGAATTGTGGGTTTATGATCCAGAGTATCTATGAATAATATTTGAATCTTCTCTGAATTCTTTTATGTATGATTGGTTATCTTTGCAAGTCTCTTGAATTATCCGCTTTGGTTTGGCCAACTAGATTGGTAGTTCTTGCATTGGGAGAAGTGCTTAGCTTTGGGTTCAATCTTATGTGTCCTTACCCAAAGGATGTAAAGGGTTGCAAGGCACATATTGTATTGTTGCCATCGAGGATAACAAGATGGGGTTTTTATCATATTGCATGAATTTATCCCTCTACATCATGTCATCTTGCTTAAGGCGTTACTCTATTTTTAACTTAATACTCTAGATGCATGCTGGATAGCGGTCGATGAGTGGAGTAATAGTAGTAGATGCGTAATCGTTTCGGTCTACTTGTCTCGGACGTGATGCCTATATACATGATCATACGTAGATATACTCATAACTATGCTCAATTACATCCAATTGCTCAACAAGAATTGCTCACCCAATCAGAGAATACTTATGCTCTTGAGAGAAGCCACTAGTGAAACCTATGGCCCCCGGGTCTATTCTCATCTTATCAATCTCCATCACTTTAATACTTGCTTTTTTTACTTTGCCTTTTACTTTTCACTTTGCATCTCTATACCAAAAATACCTAAAATATTATTTATCATCTCTATCAGATCTCACTCTTGTAAGTGACCGTGAAGGGATTGACAACCCCTAATCGCGTTGGTTGCGAGGAGCTATTTTTTTGTGCAGGTACGAGGGACTTGTGCGTGGCCTCCTACTGGATTGATACCTTGGTACTCAAAAACTGAGGGAAATACTTATGCTACTTTGCTGCATCATCCTCTCCTCTTCGGGGAAATCCAACGCAGTGCTCAAGAGGTAGCACCGGCCGTGGTCGCCGGGGCCCGTCTCGGAGGGGGAGCTTGGTCTGGATGAGGTCCGCGCGCCGCTACCGCAGGTAGCGCGCGGTCTTGGCGAGGTGGCTCGGGGAGCGCAGGTGCAGCTTCTCGCGGTCGAGGAATTTCTTGGCAGCTTCTCTCTTCGCGCGCGGGCACCGGGCGTGGTGGCTCACGCCGTGGGGCCGCACGCCTTGGTGCCAAGGCACCGTCTTGGGGCAGAGGTGGCGGAGGCGCTCCATGAGCCACGTCGCCCGTGGCTGGCGGAGGGCGAGGCACAAAGAGGAATGGCGCCGGGGAGCCCCCTGCGACGCGGTCGAGCTCCCTGCCGGGCGGTAGCGCAGGAGCTCATTCGCCATGAGGAGCGCGGCCTACGCGTCCCTGGGAGCGCGATGTGCGTGGGACGAGGAACCGGCCAGGGTCAGCGATGGAGTGGCGGTGCGGCCGTCCTGCCGCACCGATGGGTGCAACGAGGACGCTTGCTGCTCGTTCCCCGCTGGGCCGATGGCGGCGTTGGCGGCAGGAGACGGAGAACGACGAGGTGGGCCGCCGACGGGAGCCGTCTGAGCAACGCGGGCGGTGAGGGCAGTCTGGCACTTAGCCCGAGCGCGGCGAGCGTCCGCCATGGAGACGACGGAGCGACGGAGCAACTGATCAACGGAAAGGAAGCTACGGCGCCCCCCTACCTGGCGCGCCAAATGTCGGATGTGGGGTTCCGACAAAACCCTTAAGGTTCAAACTCTGGGGTGCGCGCGAAGTTCTTTCCCTCCTACCGATCTACGCCCTAGCTCACTAAGATCTCGTGGACGAACTCGACGAACTCGCAACACAGAAAGACACGAGATTTATACTGGTTCAGGCCACTGATGTGGTGTAATACCCTACTCCAGTGTGGTGGTGGATGGATTGCCTCTTGGGCTGATGATGAACAGTACAAGGGGAAGAACAACCTCCTGAGGTTGAGGTGCTCTTGTTCTTGGTGAACTTGTGGGTGTGAGGATGGAGCGGATCCATTCCAAGATGAGTTGCCCCTACTGCGGTGGCTAGTTCTACTTATATAGGCCTTGGTCCTCTTCCCAAATATTGAGCGGGAAGGGAGCCAACAAAGGCGGGCAATTTGAAAGGGGACAGCTAGTACAAGCTATCCTGACAAAAGTGGTCTTCGCTTGCAAAAGGCTCTAGGGTGACACCGTCTTGGGCTCCACGGTGACCTCCGTCCTGCTGGTCTTGGTCTCGTTGCACCGATATGGAAACCTTTGCCTGATGCCTCGGTACTCCGCGCCTGCGCTTGCCTCCTTAGCACCAAAGAGGAAACAAGGACGCTGCACGTGCTGGCGCTTGCCTGGTCTTGATCGTCATGGCTCACGTCACGAGAGCCTCGCGAGGTTTGCCCTACCTTGATATCTCTGCTCCTCGTGAGGAAGCCTGGTGAGGCCGCTCCCGAGGAAGTCTTGCGTCGTCTGCCTCGCAAGGCTTGGCCCCTCGCGAGGGTCTTGAATGCCTTGTTGATGAAGATGGGCTGTACGGGCCTGCTAGCAAAACCACGCCGTGGGCCGCAGGCAGGCAAGTCTGGGGACCCCCGTTCCCAGAACGCCGACACATCCAGCCGTCCAAACAAGAACAAAACAACTCGGGGGAATACTCGCGACATCCAACAAGACTTGGAGGGTAGAACATGACACGCAAAATCGATATACAGATCGCGGGGATATGTCCCGACCGGTGATGATGGTTACCTATTTGGACACAACAGAGCCGACCATGCCCGGTCCTAACACCGTAAACGGAGTCCGCTGGAGGTGCTTCATAGTGTGGCCCAACATAGAGGAGCCGCACACCCTCTCTGCTTCACTGACGAGGTAATGGAGCATGAATTTCCAGACGGGTTTAAACCCATTAACATCGAATCATACGATGGAACAACAGATCCCGCGGTATGGATTGAGGATTACCTCCTCCATATTCACATGGCTCGCGGAGACGACCTTCATGCCATTAAATACCTACCTCTCAAGCTTAAAGGGCCAGCTCGGTACTGGCTAAACAGTTTGTCAGAAAATTCTATTGGCAACTGGGAAGATTTGGAAGACGCCTTTCGAGACAACTTCCAAGGAACATATGTCCGGTCACTAGATGCCGATGACTTAAGTCATATTGTCCAGGAGCCCGTTGAGTCAGCCACGGAGCTCTGGACTAGGTTCTTAGTCAAAAAGAACCAAATTGTCGACTGTCCAGACGCAGAAGGCCTCGCGGCCTTCAAACATAGTGTCCGGGATGAATGGCTAGCGCGTCACCTCGGCCAGGAAGGACCCAAATCGATGACATCCCTTACCGCTCTAATGACTCGCTTTTGTGCGGGAGAAGACAACTGGCTCGCTCGTAAAAGCAATAACACCAGCGACCCGGGCACTTCCGAAATCCGAGACGGCAACGACAAGCCACGACGAACCGAACACAACAATCGCAATAATACTGAAAGATTATGCGACACAGCGGTCAACGCTGGATTTCACAATCCGAAACCCGATCAACAGAAGAAGCCACTAAAGGCAAACCAGGATGGACCATCCACCCTTGACAGGATATTGGACCGACCTTGTCAGATCCACGGTCACCCTAATAAGCCAGCTAATCATACCAACAGAAACTGTTGGGTCCTCAAGCAGGCAGGCAAGCTTAACGCCGATCACAAGGGGAGGAGGCCACCAGGCGATAAAGACAATGGAGCGGCTCACCAGCCGAACACCAGGGGCCAGAAACAGTTTCCCTCTGAAGTTCGACCACTCCCGAAACGGAAATAGCAGTTCGGTTTCCGCCACCCACCTACTATACTGGCAAGATTTACACCACGCGTACATCACCACGCACTCAATATACCATGGCATCGGCGGAAGCACAATACGGACATCCCTACAAGCATTCCCGTAACGTTTTTATCTGCTTTCCTTATTTTTCTGTATCATCTCTTAATAACAGGTGCCCAACAGGACAACATCTCCAACGGACTCTATTGGAGTTCGTATCCGTATACTCACCTAAGGGGCTACTTCCGTTAAGGATTCCCCTCCCCGAGGACGGGCGACGCAGACATGTGACAGGAGGTCCAAACTAACTTTTTGTAGACCGCACTCTTTATTCCGAGCCTGTACTCTGCCCTTTTTCCTCCGCTCCCGACCCCGAGCATGTCAAATAGCCGGGTTTTTGGTTTCCTTTTTTATATACACATAAATTTATCATTGGCATATTGCTCCGCTCCCAGTAAACCTCATCCGAACTAATCTTTCATACTCTTTCAACAATGATTACGGCCTCAACGACTGCTTTACAGATGCACCTCGACATACCCTGCCAGGGGCTCGGTATGGGAACGAATGAGTTGTCAGTAAAAGTCCTAACAGCTCTATAGCGTACTTCGGCGTTGCAAGTTTGGCCTTATATGCATCAGCTCCGAATCATTGTCTTGGGTCAATAGTTGGGTTGCCCGGCTCCTATGCTTGCTACCCTACGTTCCGCTGTATCCGCTAGGGTAGTAAAGGGAGAACTACTGCGATTATGCCCTCGTCTAAACCGTATGAGCACCTCAGTAGAGAAAGCCGAAAACTGACTGTCATGATGCGGCGAGAGCTGGTCAACCACTTGACGACTTCTTGGAATCCCGAGCGATTCTCCGTGTCACACGAGGGATCTTTTTCAGATCAAATATGTAAGGCACCATACGCCGCATACATACTAGGGGCTATGTCGTAGTCCCACCATAAAACTCCTATGGCTAAGTGCAAGTGTTAACGCCTTATAGTCCGATTGCCTGGTTCGTTGCATTATCACCTCCTTCACGGACCAAGACGTTGGATAAAGAGTGATTAGATGCTTTTCCGAACACCCCCGTACTTCCTACGAGGGGGCTGAAACCGATGACTGGAAAACTTTCAGATTATATTAAAACGGCCGCACAGGAGGAATTCAAGCTTTTGAGCAAAATATAAAAATATATCAATTATAAAATTGTCTTTTACAATTCTAATACACCTCACTCGAACATTATGTTCTTCGAGCATTTACCCTCTATCAGGCGGGCGGCTTCCAGGACGTCTTCAAAATAATGCTCCGGCTCATTACGGTCTGATACGTCTCCAACGTATCTATAATTTTTGATTGCTCCATGCTACTTTATCTACTGTTTTGGACTATATTGGGCTTTATTTTCCACTTTTATATTATTTTGGGACTAACCTATTAACCGGAGGCCCAGCCCAGAATTGTTGTTTTTTGCCTATTACGGTGTTTCGAAGAAACAGAATATCAAACGGAGTCCAAACGGACTGAAACCTTCGGAAACGTGATTTTCTCACCGAACGTGATCCAGGAGACTTGGACCCTACTCCAAGAAGTAACAAAGGCGGTCACGAGGGTGGGGGGCACCCCCCCTAGGGCGCGCCCCCTGCCTCATGGGCCCCCTGTTGCTCCACCAACGTACTCCTTCCTCCTATATATACCTACGTACCCCCAAACGATCAGAACAGGAGCCAAAAACCTAATTCCACCACTGCAACTTCCTGTATCCACGAGATCCCATCTTGGGGCCTGTTAGGAGCTCACGGAGGGGGCATCCACCACGGAGGGCTTCTACATCATCACCATAGCCCTCCGATGAAGTGTGAGTAGTTTACTTGACCTTCGGGTCCATAGCTAGTAGCTAGATGGCTTCTTCTCTCTTTTTGGATCTCAATACAATGTTCTCCCCTCTCTCGTGGAGATCTATTTGATGTAATCTTCTTTTTGCGGTGTGTTTGTTGAGACCGATGAATTGTGGGTTTTTATCCAGCTTATCTATGAATAATATTTGAATCTTCTCTGAATTCTTTTATGTATGATTGAGTTATATTTGCAAGTCTCTTCGAATTATCCGTTTGGTTTGGCCAACTAGATTGGTAGTTCTTGCAATGGGAGAAATGCATAGCTTTGGGTTCAATCTTGCGGTGTCCTTACCCAAAGGATGTAAGGGCAGCAAGGCACGTATTGTATTGTTGCCATCGAGGATAACAAGATGGGGTATTTATCATATTGCATGAATTTATTCCTCTACATCATGTCATCTTGCTTAAGGCGTTACTGTTTTTTAACTTAATACTCTAGATGCATGCTGGATAGCGGTCGATGAGTGGAGTAATAGTAGTAGATGCAGAATCGTTTTGGTCTACTTGTCTCGGACGTGATGCCTATATACATGATCATACCTAGATATACTCATAACTATGCTCAATTTTGTCAATTTCTCAATAGTAATTTGTTCACCCACTGTAGAATACCTATGCTCTTGAGAGAAGCCACTAGTGGAACCTATAGCCCCTGGGTCTATTCTCATAATATCAATCTCCATCACTTTAGTACTTGCTTTGTTTTACTTTGCCTTTTACTTTTACTTTGCATCTCTATACCAAAAATACCAAAAATATTATCTATCATCTTTGTCAGATCTCACCCTCGTAAGTGAGCGTGAAGGGATTGACAACCCCTAATCGTGTTGGTTGTGAGTAGCTATTGTTTTGTGCAGGTACGAGGGACTTGTGCGTGGCCTCCTACTGGATTGATACCTTCGTTCTCAAAAACTGAGGGAAATACTTACGCTACTTTGCTGCATCATCCTCTCCTCTTCGGGGAAATCCAACGCAGTGCTCAAGAGGTAGCAAGAAAATTTCTGGCGCCGTTGCCGGGGAGTCTACGCAAAAGTCAACATACCAAGTACCCATCACAATCCCTATATCTCGCATTACATTATTTGCCATTTGCCTCTCGTTTTCCTCTCCCCAACTTCACCCTTTCCGTTTTATTCGCCCTCTCTTTCCCAATCTCCTCCTCTTTTTCCCGTTGCCTTTTCCTCGTCCGTTTGTTTGCTCGTGTGTTGGATTGCTTGTTTGTCGCGATGGCTCAAGATGCTACCAAATTGTGTGACTTCACCAATACCAATAATAATGATTTCCTTAGCACTCCGATTGCTCCTCTTGCCAATACTGAATCTTGTGAAATCAATACTGCTTTGTTGAATCTTGTAATGAAAGATCAATTCGCCGGCCTTCCTAGTGAAGATGCCGCTACTCATCTGAATAGCTTTATTGATTTATGTGATATGCAAAAGAAAAAAGATGTCGATAATGATGTCGTTAAGTTGAAGCTATTTCCTTTTTCGCTTAGAGATCGTGCTAAAGCGTGGTTTTCTTCTTTGCCTAAAAATAGTATTGATTCTTGGAACAAGTGCAAAGATGCTTTTATCTCTAAGTATTTTCCTCCCGCTAAGATTATCTCTCTTAGGAACGATATTATGAATTTTAAACAACTTGATCATGAACATGTTGCACAAGCTTGGGAGAGAATGAAATTAATGATACGTAATTGTCCTACTCATGGTTTGAACTTGTGGATGATTATACAAAACTTTTATGCCGGATTGAATTTTGCTTCTAGAAATCTTTTAGATTCTGTCGCGGGAGGCACTTTTATTGAAATCACTTTAGGAGATGCTACTAAACTCCTAGATAATATTATGGTTAATTATTCTCAATGGCATACCGAAAGATCTACTAACAAAAAATTGCATGCGATAGAAGAAATTAATGTTTTGAGTGGAAAGATGGATGAACTTATGAAGTTATTTGCTACTAAGAATGTTTCTTATGATCCTAATGATATGCCTTTGTCTACTTTGATTGAGAATAAGAATGAATCTATGGATGTGAATTTTGTTGGTAGGAATAATTTTGGGAACAACGCGTATAGGGGGAATTTTAATCCTAGGCCTTATCCTAGTAATCCTTCTAATAATTATGGAAATTCCTACAACAACTCTTATGGAAATTTTAATAAGATGCCCTCTGAATTTGAGAATATTGTTAAAGAGTTAATGAATTCACAAAAGAATTTTAATGCTTTGCTTGAGGAGAAATTGCTTAAAGTTGATGATTTGGCTAGGAACGTTGATAGAATTTCTCTTGAGGTTGATTCTTTAAAGCTTAGATATATTGCTCCTAAGCATGATATCAATGAGTCTCTCAAAGCTATGAGTATTTCCATTGATGAGTGCAAAGAAAGAACCGCTAGGATGCGTGCTTCCAAAGATGCCTTTATTAAAGCGTGTTCCTCCAATTCCTATGAAAATCAAGATGAAGATATAAAAGTTATTGATGTGTCCCCTATTAAATCTTTGTTTTGCAATATGAATCTTGATGAAACTGAATATGATCTTCCTTTACCTAGAAGGCGTTCTAAGAATTCGGAGTTTTTAGATCTTGATGATGAAATTGATAAATGTGGGATTGAAAGAAATAAAAATCTAGATATTGCTAAACCCACTATATTGGATCTCAAGGAATTTAATTTTGAAAATTGCTCTTTAATTGATTGTATTTCCTTGTTGCAATCCGTGCTAAATTCTCCTCATGCTTATAGTCAAAATAAGGCCTTTACCGAACACATTGTTGATGCAATCTTATGAAGAAAAACTTGAGTTGAAAGTCTCTATCCCTAGAAAACTCTATGATGAGTGGGAACAAACTATTAAAATTAAAATTAAAGATCATGAGTTTAATGCCTTGTGTGATTTGGGTGCTAGTGTCTCTACTATTCCCAAAACTTTGTGTGATTTGCTAGATTTTCGTGACTTTGATGATTGCTCTCTAAACTTGCATCTTACGGATTCCACTATTAAAAAGCCTATGGGAAGAATTAATGATGTTCTTATTGTTGCAAATAGGAATTATGTGCCCGTAGATTTTATCGTTCTTGATATAGATTGCAATCCTTCATGTCCTATTATTCTTGGTAGACCTTTCCTTAGAACGATTGGTGCAATTATTGATATGAAGGAAGGAAATATTAGATTCCAATTTCCATTAAAGAAAGGCATGGAAAACTTTCCTAGAAATAAAATAAAATTACCATATGAATCTATCATGAGAGCCACTTATGGATTGCCTACCAAACATGGCAATACCTAGATCTATCTTGCTTTTATGCCTAGCTAGGGGCGTTAAACGATAGCGCTTGTTGGGAGGCAACCCAGTTTTATTTTTAGTTTTTTTGTTTTTGCTTATGTTTAGGAATAAATAATCCATCTAGCCTCTGTTTAGATGTGGTTTTATGTTTTAATTAGTATTTGTTCCAAGCTAGACCTATTGGATCTTCTTGGATGATAGTTATTTGATCTTGCTGTAATTTCCAGAAACTTTGTGCTCAGTGCCCGGATTATAAAAAATCACCAGAACGTGATAAAATACTGATTCAAATTGCTGCTGATCAATAAACAAATTTTCTAGGTCGTCTAATTTTGGTAGATTTTTTCGAGTTCAGAAGTTTGAGTTAGTTACAGATTACTACAGACTGTTCTGTTTTTGACAGATTCTGTTTTGCGTGTGTTGTTTGCTTATTTTGATGAATTTATGGCTAGTAAAATAGTTTATAATCCATAGAGAAGTTGGAATACAGTAGGTTCAACACCAATTTAAATAAAGAATGAGTTCATTACAGTACCTTAAAGTAGTATTTTATTTTCTTTCTCTAACGGAGCTCACGAGATTTCTATTGAGTTTTGTGTTGTGAAGTTTTCAAGTTTTGGGTGAATTCTTTTGATGGATTATCGAACAAGGAGTGGCAAGAGCCTAAGCTTGGGGATTCCCATGGCACCCCCAAGATAATCTAAGGACACCAAAAAGTCAAATATTAGGGATGCCCGGAAGGCATCCTCTTTAATCTACTTCCATCGGTAATTTACTTGGAGCTATATTTTTATTCACCACATGATAAGTGTTTTGCTTGGAGCGTCTTGTATTAATTGCGTCTTTGCTTGTTAGTTTACCACAATCATCCTTGCTGTACACACCTTTTGAGAGAGCCATACATAAATTGGAATTTGATAAAATACCCTATGTGCTTCACTTATATCTTTTGAGCTTGATAGTTTTGCTCATAGTGCTTCACTTATATCTTTTAGCGTGATAATTTTTGCTCTAGTGCTTCACTTAGATATTTTAGAGCATGGTGGTGGATTTGTTTTAAAGAAACTATTGATCTCTCATGCTTCACTTAGATTATTTTGAGAGTCGTTAATAGCATGGTAATTTGCTTAATGTAAATATACTTGGTATTCATGATATGTGAAACTTTCTTTTGAGTGCGTTGAATACTAAGATAAGTTTGATGCTTGATAATTGTTTTGAGATATGAAGATGGTGATATTAGAGTCATGCTAGTTTAGTAGTTGTGAATTCAAAGAATACTTGTGTTGAAGTTTGTGATTCCCGTAGCATGCACGTATGGTGAACCGTTATGTGATGAACTCGGAGCATGATTTATTTATTGATTGTCTTCCTTATGAGTGGTGGTCGGGGACGAGCGATGGTCTTTTACTACCAATCTACCCCCCTAGGAGCATGCGGTAATACTTTGCTTTGATAACCTCTAGATTTTTGCAATAAGTATATGAGTTCTTTATGACTAATGATGAGTCCATGGATTATACACACTTTTTCCCATCCTTCCACCATTGCTAGCCTCTCTAATACCGCGCACTTTTAGCGGTACCATACACCCACCATATACCTTCCTCAAAACAGCCACCATACCTACCTATCATGGCATTTCCATAGCCATTCCGAGATATATTGCCATGCAACTTTCCACCGTTTCGTTTATTATGACACGCTCCATCATTGTCATATTGCTAGCATGATCATGTAGTTGACATCGTATTTGTGGCAAAGCCACCTTTCATAATTCTTTCATACATGTCACTCTTGATTCATTGCATATCCCGATTACATCATGGGAGGCATACATATAGAGTCATACTTTGTTCTAAGAATCGAGTTGTAATTGTTGAGTTGTAAGTAAATAAAAGTGTGATGATCATCATTATTAGAGCATTGTCCCAGTGACGAAAGGATGAAGGAGACTATGGTTCCCCCACAAGTCGGGATGACACTCCGGACTAAAAATGAAAAAAGAAAAAGAAAAAAAAGAGGCCATAAAAAAAAGAGAAAAGGCCCAAATAAAAAATAAAAAAATGAGAGAAAAAGAGAGAAGGGACAATGTTACTATCCTTTTCCCACACTTGTGCTTCAAAGTAGCACCAAGATCTTCATGATAGAGAGTCTCTCATTTTGTCACTTTCATATACTAGTGGGAATTTTTCATTATAGAACTTGGCTTGTATATTCCAATGATGGGCTTCCTCAAATGCCCTAGGTTTTCGTGAGCAAGCGAGTTGGATGCACACCCACTTAGTTTCTTTTGTTGAGATTTCAAATACTTATAGCTCGAGTGCATCCGTTGCATGGCAATCCCTACTCACTCACATTGATATCTATTGATGGGCATCTCCATAGCCCGTTGATACACCTAGTTGATGTGAGACTATCTTCTCCCTTTTTGTCTTCTCCACAACCACCATTCTATTCCACATATAGTGCTATATCCATGGCTCACGCTCATGTATTGCGTGAAGATTGAAAAAGTTTTGAAAATGTTAAAGTATGAAACAATTGCTTGGCTTGTCATCGGGGTTGTGCATGATTTAAATATTTTGTGTGGGAAGATGGAGCATAGCCAGACTATATGATTTTGTAGGGATAACTTTCTTTGGCCATGTTATTTTGAGAAGACATGATTGCTTAGTTAGTACGCTTGAAGTATTATTATTTTTATGTCAATATGAACTTTTGTCTTGAATCTTTTGGATCTGAATATTCATACCACAATTAAGAGGATTTCCATTGAAATTATGCCAAAGTATCACTCCGCATCTAACATTCTCTTTTTATCATTTACCTACTCGAGGACGAGCATGAATTAAGCTTGGGGATGCGACACGTCTCCAACGTATCTATAATTTTGATTGCTCCATGCTACTTTATCTACTGTTTTGGACTATATTGGGCTTTATTTTCCACTTTTATATTATTTTTGGGACTAACCTATTAACGGAGGCCTAGCCCGACATTCTTTGTTTTTGCCTATTTCGGTGTTTGAAGAAGCAGGATATCAAACGAGTCCAAGCGGAATGAAACCTTGAGCGTGATTTTCTCACGAGCGTGATCCAGGAGACTTGGACCCTACTCCAAGAAGTAATAGGCGGTCACGAGGGTGGGCGCCTCCCAGGCGCGCCCCGCCTCGTGGGCCCCTGTTGCTCCACCGGCGTACTCCTTCCTCCTATATATACCTCATTACCCCAAGCGATCGAGCAGGAGCCAAAAACCTAATTCCACCGCCGTAACTTCCTGTATCCACAAGATCCCATCTTGGGGCCTGTTCCAGAGCTCCGCAGGAGGGGGCATCCACCATGGAGGGCTTCTACATCATCACCATAGCCCCTCCGATGAAGTGTGAGTAGTTTACTTCAGACCTTCGGGTCCATAGCTAGTAGCTAGATGGCTTCTTCTCTCTTTTTGGATCTCAATACAATGTCCTCCCCCTCTCTCGTGGAGATCTATTTGATGTAACCTTCTTTTTGCGGTGTGTTTGTTGAGACCGATGAATTGTGGGTTTATGATCCAGCATATCTACGAATAATATTTGAATCTTCTCTGAATTCTTTTATGTATGATTGAGTTATCTTTGCAAGTCTCTTCGAATTATCCATTTGGTTTGGCCAACTAGATTGGTAGTTCTTGCAATGGGAGAAGTGCATAGCTTTGGGTTCAATCTTGCGGCGTCCTTACCCAGTGACAGAAGGGGCAGCAAGGCACGTATATTATTGTTGCCATCGAGGATAACAAGATGGGGTATTTATCATATTGCATGAATTTATTCCTCTACATCATGTCATCTTGCTTAAGGCGTTACTCTGTTTTTAACTTAATACTCTAGATGAATGCTGGATAGCGGTCGATGAGTGGAGTAATAGTAGTAGATGCAGAATCGTTTCGGTCTACTTGTCTCGGACGTGATGCCTATATACATGATCATACCTAGATATACTCATAACTATGCTCAATTAAGCCGGTTGCTCAATAGTAATTTGTTCACCCACCGTAGAATACCTATGCTCTTGAGAGAAGCCACTAGTGAAACCTATGGCCCCCGGGTCTATTCTCATCATATCAATCTCCATCACTTTAATACTTGGTTTGTTTTACTTTGCCTTTTACTTTTTACTTTGCATCTCTATACCAAAAATACCAAAAATATTATCTATCATCTCTATCAGATCTCACCCTCGTAAGTGACCGTGAAGGGATTGACAACCCCTAATCGCGTTGGTTGCGAGTAGCTATCGTTTTGTGCAGGTACGAGGGACTTGTGCGTGGCCTCCTACTGGATTGATACCTTGGTTCTCAAAAACTGAGGGAAATACGCTACTTTGCTGCATCATCCTCTCCTCTTCGGGGAAATCCAGCGCAGTGCTCAAGAGGTAGCACGGTCCTTGCCCTTGGGAGGACTCTTCGCCGCAACATCAACAACCTTCATCTTCCCCCAGAACGTCTTGACTCGGGCAAAGGCCATCCGTGCACCTTCAATGCACGCCGACCGCTTCACAGCGTCGATACGCGGCATCGCATCAACAAGACGCCGCACCAGGCCAAAGTAGCTCTTTGGAACAGGCTCATTCGGCCTGGCCGGATTATGACATTCTTCATGGCGTCACCGGATATCCTATGAAGCTCGGCCCATTGGGACATCTGTTCATTCAGCAATAGAGGGTGCTTTGATGCGCCAAATTGTGACCAGAAAAGCTTTTCCAATGCATACCCCTCTCGTGCTTGGTAAAATTACGCCGCATCGGAAGAACTCTTCGGCAAGTCCAAAAATTCAGCCGGAGAACTCCAGACCTGGTTCAACCGAGCATAGTCCGGATCGCCAAACTTAGTCTGAAGCAAAAATGGCTTACCGGCCGCTATCTTCTTAGCCTTCCGAATCTCTTCACGAGCTGCCCTAGATTCAGAACGAGCTTCACTCGCCTCTCGTACGGCCTTATCAAGTTCAGCCATTTTGGCTTTATTCTCCTTGTCAAGGTATTCACAACGGCTGGCAGTATTCTTCAATTCAAGCGCCAGTGCGGATATTTTCTCCTCATTTTGGCGCCGAGCTGCATGTTCGGCTCTTAGATCAGCCGATGCCTTCTCGGCAGCCGCATCACTACACCAGGCCTGCTCCTTGGCCCGGGCTAGCTTCGCCCGAAGAGCTTCAACGGCGCCAGCACCATCTGCACTCATGCACATTTCATATAAAACTCTTTTCGGCATCAGGCCTAAATTATAAGCACATTGGTCTAAGGAATGCTCAAAATATATACCTTGCGAGTCGTCAAGACGCCTGTTGATCAATGCAATGTCGTCCTCCGCAATATCCAGCTTTCGCTGCAGTTCGGCCACCTCAGTATTTCAGGTAGCCGTAGGGGGGAGGCAGCCTGTATTCCAAGTTAAATCAAGGTTAGCACCTGAGCATATCTTTTTGATCCTCCGATCGCTTCCTTCGGAAGGCAATCCGAGTCCCAGGGGCTATGACACATACAACAGATGCATTCTGTCAATATTATCCAATTGGTAAAATTACATCAGAAACCTCAAAACCTCTTAGAAGGATCGTGAAGGCCTCGTTCAATCCGCTCTTCGCGGATAGAACCTTTTCGACCACCATAACCATCAAGGCATGGTGCTCCTCTGAAAGGGACGCTTGCCGCAGCATGTCCGTCAGCATTTCCGGCACTCTGGGTCTTCGGAAACCGCCGCCGGAGTACGGCATTCCTTTGAAGGAATCCGCTTACTCGCCTCCTAAATCATCTCCGGCTGTAAACCGGACAGTTCGGGGCCATCATTCTTGATTCCCGAACCCTGAGTGACAGAGGCACCACCTTCGGGTAACGCCTGCTACCTCTTGAGCATTGCGTTGGTTTTCCCTTGAAGAGGAAAGGGTGATGCAGCAAAGTAGCGTAAGTATTTCCCTCAGTTTTTGAGAACCAAGGTATCAATCCAGTAGGAGGCCACGCACGAGTCCCTCGCACCTACACAAACAAATAAATCCTCGCAACCAACGCAATAAAGGGGTTGTCAATCCCTTCACGGTCACTTATGAGAGTGAGATCTGATAGATATGATAAGATAATATTTTTGGTATTTTTATGATAAAGATGCAAAGTAAAATAAAAGGCAATAAAAATAGCTAATTGTTGGAAGATTAATATGATGGAAGATAGACCCGGGGGCCATAGGTTTCACTAGTGGCTTCTCTCAGGAGCATAAGTATTACGGTGGGTGAACAAATTACTATTGAGCAATTAACATAATTGAGCATAGTTATGAGAATATCTAGGTATGATCATGTATATAGGCATCATGTCCGAGACAAGTAGACCGACTCATGCCTTCATCTACTACTATTACTCCACACATCGAGCGCTATCCAGCATGCATCTAGATTATTAAGTTCATAAGAATAGAGTAATGCTTTAAGTAAGATGACATGATGTAGAGGGATAAACTCATGCAATATGATATAAACCCCATCTTGTTATCCTCGATGGCAACAATACAATACGTGCCTTGCTGCCCCTCATCCTTTGGGAAAGGACATCGCAAGATTGAACCCAAAGCTAAGCACTTCTCCCATTGCAAGAAAGATCAATCTAGTAGGCCAAACCAAACTGATAATTCGAAGAGACTTGCAAAGATAACCAACAACCATACATAAAAGAATTCAGAGAAGATTCAAATATTGTTCATAGATAAACTTGATCATAAAACCACAATTAAATGGTCTCAACAAACACACACCGCAAAAAGAAGATTACATCGAATAGATCTCCACAAGAGGGGAGAACATTGTATTGAGATCCAAAAGAGAAGAAGCCATCTAGCTAATAACTATGGACCCGAAGGTCTGAGGTAAACTACTCACACATCATCAGAGAGGCTATGGTGTTGATGTAGAAGCCCTCTGTGATCGATGCCCCCTCCGGCCGAGCTCCGGAAAAGGCCCCAAGATGGGATCTCACGGGTACAGAAGGTTGCAGCGTTGGAATTAGGTTTTTGGCTCCGTATCTGGTAGTTTGGGGGTACGTAGTTGTATATAGGAGGAAGAAGTACATCGGTGGAGCAACATGGGGCCCACGAGGGTGGAGGGCGCGCCCAGGGGGGTAGGTGCGCCCCCTACCTCGTGCCTTCCTGGTTGATGTCCTAACGTAGGGTCCAAGTCCTCTGGATCACGTTCATTCCGAAAATCACGTTCCTGAAGGTTTCATTCCGTTTGGACTCCGTTTGATATTATTTTTCTGCGAAACTCTGAAATAAGCAAAAAACAGCAATTCTGGGATGGGCCTCCGGTTAATAGGTTAGTCCTAGAAATAATATAAAAGTGTATAATAAAGCTCATTAATGTCCAAAACAGAATATAATATAGCATGGAACAATAAAAAATATAGATACGTTGGAGACGTATCAACGCCTTCTTCATTTCCGGCACTACTTGTCGATCGGAAGGAGCCCTCCGGGACGATACCTCAAGATCATCCACCCTATTGGGCGAGGAGGCCGGAGAAGGCGTGTCACTCTCCATCATCTCTGGAGGAAGGTATCCCGTGGAGGAGGACGATTGAGAAACGCCAGGCGTTAACCTGCGAGGATGTACATATGTCGGATGATAACTTCACTAATAGGAAAAGGATGAGGTATGTTTAAAGTGCCCCAGCTTCACTTACGGTTTGGCGGAGGTTTGTCCTCATCGAAAGCTCTACGGCAACATCGCTTGCACTGGCCCAAGCCGCCTGACGATGGCATTTTCCTCTTTTGGAAGGTTTCCCTCCCGATCTTGAAGCGGCCCTCTTCTTGCCATGGAGGGTTTCCTCTGCACCTTTGCCCTCGGGCAAAAGGGTTTCAGTTTCCCCGAACTCAGCATCTAATTTATCCTCAGGACGGGGATCACCTCTGGTCCCCCTGTTCTCTCCCCCCCCTCTGTAGACACCTGGTACGGTGTCGGAGTCAGCATTCTTGTCAGCAAGGCGGTCGCAGAATCTTCAGGGAGGGGTGCCGGACACGGGATTAACACTGCTTTCTTTATCCAGTCATGTAGAGGGATGGATTGTTCAATATCTTGTCAAGAGATGCTTGAATAAAAGGTGTTCAGAGATCGAATACTTACCGAAGTGTCCGGATGATTGCAGTCAAGGCCAACATCTTCGGTGGTGTCCGGCCATTGCTCTCGTTCCCCGAAATATAATTTCCACATTCCTTCGTGCGTGGTGCCGAAGAAGTGCTGAAGAGTCCGTCACCCTTCTGGATTGAACTCCCACATACGGAGAGGTTGCCGCTGACATGGCAAGGTCCGGCGGATTAGCATTACTTGAACGACGTTCACAAGATCGATGCCCTTCTCGGTAAGGCTTTGGATGCGTGTCACGACCGGTTTTCCGGGTATTAATTTCCAGAAAATGCCCGTTGTGCTCACCAGCCCCAGGATTACTGTTAGCTGATGAGGCACCGACTTGATACAGAAATTCCAAGAAAAATACAAAATATGTAGTACAAGACCATTACGGCACAGGAGTACAACAAATGGTTTCTGGTGGTTGAGGGCGGAAGCGGTTTGTGGATCATCAGCGTCTATGGGACTCCATTTCCCACAGGAACAGCTGACCAGGTTAACTCCTATCTTCGCGAGGCTGCTATCACCGTTGCTTAGGCTCCGGGGCTGTCATCGCATCGCTCCTCTCCATGCAAGAAATCTGGCCAAGACAATAGCCAGGGACAAGCCAGTGAGTACTTTGAATGTACTCACAAACATTATGAACACATGTATAATATAAATGATAATCATGCACTGAAATATTCTATGATCACATCGTCAGTCATAATTAAAAATATCTTATGCATGCAAGCAGGTTATTTATATGCAACATGAATATGCAACAATGGAGTGGAGATAAAATGCCACAGTCGGGCGTCTGTGCGACGCCACATAAAGGGCTTATAAAGTATATAAATAACAAGCATGCCACAGTCAGGCGTCTCAGCGACACCACATAAAGGGCTTATAAAGTAAATAAATAACAAGAAATGCCACAGTCGGGCGTCTCAGCGACACCACATAAAGGGCTTATAAAGTAAATAAATAACAAGCAATGCCACAGTCGGGCGTCTCAGCGACACCACAAAAAGGGCTTATAAAGTAAATAATCACAATGAATATCCAGGAGGTAGAACCGTCCCAGGGATACTCAATAATATAATGGGTTAGTCCATAATAATAATAATCATAATCATCATAATCAGCACAAGTCACAAGCCATGACCCATGTTCTGGTTAAGCAATTTCTCCTCCGAAGACCGACACTAAGACCGACACTTGACCCATCCCAGACTGTAGTCCTTAACCATGGACACGGCTATTCGAATAGATTTAATCTCTGCAGAGGGTGTACTCTTTACCCACGAGTAACGGATTCCTTTAGTCCATCGGGGCTAATTCCGTCTACGGTCTTTTAATTGAAAACACACGACTTGCACACGGCTTAACTTACACGGTGTGCGGAATCACCCACGACACATGTCAAGCAAAACTCTAAGTGGGAGGCTACAACCTCGCGTAGCATGGGATCAAATTTATCAGCGCGCTCTAAGGGTGCCCCCTCTCGGTCCCAACGGAAACACCCATGCCCCGGACGGTGGCATGCCTACCAGATGCAGCCGGTATCTTCCACCATAGCCTCTCTGTACGGTGTGTGCTAGAAAGGGTTAACAACTTACTGAACCGTACCCTACTTGCGGCAGGGACAAGTGGTAGTACAAGGCAAGTATGGGGGTTACTGGAACAAGACTCGATCTACGGTCGACTCAGGAGGTCTATAAATTCCTTGCATGACATGTATAACGAATATATTTCAACCAACAAAATCACCACTCATTATACCTTACTATGCCATACCGGACATAACCGTCCCGACGGAGACCGGCGACAAGCTCACGCCTACCCAAGGCAGAGGCTTTCCCGGATCCCCTTCCGGCATGCATGCAAGGCACATGAGGATGATCACCATCACAAGTATATTCATTTCCAACAGCAAGGAAATCACTAATATGCATTCATGCAAATGATCGTATCACCACATAAAATAACGAGTTTTCCGAAGTAAGGTGGTGTTATAACCGTGTCAACTAACACACCAAAAATATTATGCCAGGGTTCAGGATGCTTGCCTTCAAGTTGTGGGGAGGCAGGGTGCACTCCAAAACCTTTGATGGCTTTCTCCTCTCTCCAAAAATCCTATTAAAAATATTTTTGAATCAATATATAGTTTCAAAAACAGTACCAAAAAGTTGTCTGAATTTTTTTGAAATAAATCTTAAAATAAACTAGACAATATTTGAGAGAGGTAGGAAACAGAATCAATTCATTTGGACCTATATTTAAAAAGTTATAGCCAGTCAAAGTTTTGGTAAAAATCTGTTTTTAATAAAAACAGAAAAAGAAAACGTTTCAAACGAGATTACGCTTTCGGCAGAGGAGACGCACTTGAGGTTTTACGCCTCCACTTATCCAGCGTGGACCGCGCGGGGAGTCACTGACAGTGGGTCCAGGTGGCCCACTAGTCAGGTTTGACTAGTCTCCCCCGCCTCCTTCCTCCTCTGTCCGAGCCGATGCGGGGCTCCGGCGATGCTCGCCGGCGAACGGCGACACCATTCGAGAAACCGAGGCCATCCGCGGGCTCAGGGGTCGAGGTGGTCACTCCGGTGGTCGCTTTGGTCTCGGGGTGGGCCGGAGCTGCCGTGGCCAAGCTCCGCAATGACGGTGGTCATCAGGCGAGTGGGCTTTTGACTCGGCGGTTCTGACCAAAATCGAGCATGGGGATGGACTCGTGGGTGCTGCGAGGATGTTGTTGGTGTAGTGAGTGGAGAGGGGAGGCCACAGTGGCGCCCGGAATGGCCGGGACGATGGCGGCGGCTGCGGTTTGCCGAGAGATGGGGAAGAAGACCTCCCGGGTCGATTGGCTGCCGCAGGGGAACTAGGGGAGTGATTTGAGGCTGCACAGGGAGCAGGGCGTGCTCGGGGCCTCTTATATAAGCGTGGTCATGTCGGTTCGCGGCGGCATGGTAGGATCGCCCGGCGAACTGCCCTCTTGTCTTCTTGAGCGGCGATGGCGGTGGTGGCTGGCCGAGGCTAACGGCGAATGCACTGCTTGTCTAAGGAGGCGGTGGCCTTGCGGTGGTTTGGGAGGTGCCGCCCATGGCGGCGACGCGCATGACGCGTGCCGCCAAGAGGCTTCTTGTGGCGGCGGAGGGGCGAGGGGCGGTCGGGGCTTCTGGCGTGATGCGGCGAGAGGAGAGGATCGAGGATGAGCTCGGGAAACTTATCGAGCGTCTTTGGCTCGGACGCGAGCACGTGCAAAACGTGCGCTCTGCTCGCGCTCCGGGCATGCACGGCACTCGTTCGACGAAATGCCAGGGCGACCAAAATTGCTAGAGAGCCAATGCAAATCCACAGGCCTAGGTTAGAGACAGTTAGAAGCCTACTAGACAACTTGGTTTGGACAGAGGGGAAAGTTCACAACACAAAACCTTCAACCATGCCAAATCTGTCTATGCACACAGGGTGTTTGACAAAATGCCACAGGCACTTAGGTATCTCTTGGAGTGGCCAAATCTTCCAGATTGGGGTCTCTTTAGATGACTAAAAGGGTGGTGAGGTTAGTTTGTCAAAAGCACAAACTTGCTAGTGCAAGTTTTGCAAAACTTCAGTTCTGGACAGGAGGTAAATGGCATTATTTCATGAACCAAAAATATTCCAATGAGCCCATCCTCCTGGACATAAGGGTTTTGTAGGGTGTGCTATAAGCAGGAGAAAGGATCAAGGGCAAAAGAGCAAGCAAAAATATGGATGTTGTACAAACCATCAAGTTGGACGGAATGAAAGTGAGGTTGATTCACTCAAATTTTTCAAAGAACATCACTGGGTTTTTGCATAAAGTTGAATCATATGCTACTACTAACATCCCATAATTTTGGTGGAAGCTAGAAAGAAATATTTAAATGGGTTGTTGTGCAAAATTGCCCACTGGACCAGATTTGAAAATATGATGTAGGACTCAAAATATCCAATGGACAAAAGATATTTTTGTATAAAAGTGGTTTAAAAACATCACATGACATCTCCAAATTCTGGTTGGAATTTTAAATAAATTTATCAAAGGGTTGTAGTTCAAATGGTACCCTAAAACCATGGGAGACCATTTTTAAAGAAATAAAGATCAGGAAGATTATTATATAATTAATTTTCTCTGATGAAAAGAAAAGTTTTTCTTGAGAGGGTACACAAGTCCAACAAAACATTTGGAAAGTTTTCACTTGGGGTAAAAACTCCATAATAACCAAGGAAAGAATGGTTCTGAAATCAAGAAAACCAGAAAATGAAAAGTTTAATTTCCTGGCAAGATTTTTATTAAACAACACATGTTTAATTTTTTTTTGGGGTGTTACAATGCGACTCTGTAGAGTCTGCACTTCACTGACGGATCCCCAGTCCAATCCCTTATTGATCCATGAAGCAAGCTGAATTGGAGGGCCGGGTCAGAACGCAGGCATGGCCGCCCACCTGGAGCCACGCGGCTCGTTGATATAAAACCACCCCTGCTGCCATAAGTCAGAAGACTTGGCGAAAGATCCTTTAAACCAAATCGCGCTGGCAAGCTTGCCTATTATGACGCTGCCGCACTCTGCTTGCTCCTCCTCTGTCACCTGCGGCCTCACGTCAAAGGTCTTGAGCCACAAACCTAAGTGCGGAGGAGTTCGGAGAAAGGCCTCTGCGTGATGATAAATGTCGAGATGAGGAGAATAGAGTCCGGGGCCAGATCGTGAAAATCTAGCCCATAGTAGAACATGAGCCCCCGGACAAAGGGGTTAAGCGCGAACCCTAACCCATAGAGGAAGTGGGACACAAATACTACCCTCTCGCCGGATTTGTGGGGTAGTAATAACCTGCCCCTTTGCGGGAAGCCGATGAAGGATTTCTGGGGTCAGATACCTCGCCGCGCCGAGCTTTGCGGTATACTCCTCCGCGACACAAGAAGCCACCCACCAGCCTGGACGGCTAGATCCGGACATGATTGAGGCTGGTTGTAACACCCCGGATACAACTTTCCATAATTGTAACTCCAACTCTTGCCTTTTTCGGAGATGTGATATTTTATTTTCCTCCGTGGTTGGGTTTTTGTCTTTTGTTTTTGCATTTTGTGAATGTCATGCATTTCATCTCATGGCATCATGTGCATTGCATCCACATGTCTTCATAAAACTTGTAGCCGTTCGCAGTTGCCCCTTCTCTCTTTGTCGCTGTTGTCATTTTGTCAGACCCCTTGTCCTCGTTGACCTCTCTCAGACCCCCCTCGCGAGCTTGTCCGAAACTTGCCCCAAACCCGACCCGCTCAGTCATCACCGATGTATCCGGATCATCCCCAAACATCTATAAAACGTCTCCGTTTTCTTATTTAGACTTCGTAACCTATTTTTCTCGACCGTCCGATTTAAATCGGAGGGCCCAAATATACACCTAACAAAAACCCACCTGCTATATATACACGAGGTGTAACCCTAAAAATTAGGAGCCTTGTCCCATCCTCCCAGCCGCCGCCGTCAGTCCTCTTCCACCTCGGGATCCATCCCGATCCATCTCCACCGAACCCGGATCGGCTGCGGCTGCACCTGCCCAAATCCCCTCGCAGCCAGCCTCCTCCCCTCGGTCCACCCAACCAGCGAGCTCCTCCAAAGCCTCCCTCGAACTCCGATCTAGCCACATCCCCATCAGGCGCCGTCGCAACCTCTCCATCCCCGTGCCTCCTCTTGGTCGCCTCAACCCCGTCGTCCTTCGGCCCTGCAACCACGAGCACCTGAGACCCTGTCCCCCCAAGCACCTGCTCGATCCACCGCTACAGCACACCCGTTGACCACCAGTGCGACCAGGCCGGAGCTCCGTCGCCCTTCTCTTCCTCCTTCCCCGTTTTCCTCTCTTTATCTCTCGCTCTCACATCTCTCCCTCTGTCTTGGTTCGTCAACAGGAGGAGCCCCGCCGCCAGCGACCTCCTCTGCACCCCGTCGACCGCGCCAGCGCAGCAGCGCCTCGTCCACTCGTCTTCATCGCCGCCCGTGGTCATCCACTGCGACGCCTCGTCGTCGTTTTAGCCAGTCGTCGTCCCTCGCCTCCTCCTGCTTGTCACCTCGCCGGAGCTCCTTCCTCGACGCCGAGCTCGCCAAGACCCGGTACCGCTCCTCCTCTGCTCCCGAGGCCCGAGCGTCCTCTCGTCCAGGAGCACGAGCCCATCGTCGTCACGTCGCCGGGTCCGGCCACCAGGACCCTCCAGCGCCGCCCTCGTTGCCGGGTTGCTCCTCTGCTTCCAGCGTCGCCCGCGCGCCAAGTTCTGCCGCTGCCTCGTCCAATCCGCGTGCTCGCTGGATCTCACCGTCATGCTCGGCCCTCGTTCGCCTCCACGCCGTCTTCGCCGCCTCTTCCTCGCCGGAGTTCCTCCACCTCGCCTGATGCCGACCTCTGCTTCCTCTGCATCGACCTGCAGCTCGCCAGAACCGCTCGCCCGCGTCGTTGACCCGTCGCCCTGCTGCACAGGCCTCTCCGGTTGGCGCTCCAAAAACCCTAGCAGCGGCACTGCCACTCCTCCACCAACCGGCCCATGCGGCCTGGTGAGCACCCAGATCCAGTGCCCTCTCCTGTACACATTCGGGCCAGCCAGATTCGGCCAGTGTACCTTTTTTTCAGATCTGCGAATTTGTCTATTTTTCCAGAGATTGTTGTTTTTACAGAAAAACCCTCCATGTTCATGCTTATAATAACTCATGAACCGTGCATCAGATTAAAATGATTCAAACATGTAAAATGCCTAGTTTAACATGGTGCACTCATCTTGCATGTTTAACAACTCTAAAATATGGTTTATGGCAGAACAGTAGCAAATTCAAAATATGCTTATGAGGATTTTCCGGAATTGTTGTTTCTTATTTCCGGCCTCACTTAAACTTGCCTAAATAGTTAGTTTACTTATGCTTCACCCCTTGCCATGTTTAACAACAGTTAATATTGTTGAGTAGCTTATACCGAGATCAAACTAAATAATTGCATGTGGTGTTTTGTCAATATGCAACTCGTTGCATATTGAGCTCCACTTAACTTGTAGCATTGTTTGTTGCACTTTGCCATGCCATGCCTCATTAAACCGGACATGCATCATACTTGATTGTGCATCATGCCATGTTTATGCTTGTGCATTTACCATGTTGTTTGTTTCTTTCCGGTGTTGCTTCTTAGTTCCGGTAATGTTGCGATTGTGAGGATTCATTCGACTACATCCGTTCATCTTCTTCATGGACTCGTTCTTCTTCCTAGAGGGATTTCAGGCAAGATGACCGTCACCTTGGATCTCATTACTATCATTGCTATGCTAGTTGCTTCGTTCCATCACTTTGCTGCGTTACCTACCACTTGCTGCTCAAGCCTCCCAAATTGCCATGAACCTCTAACCTTTGTCACCCTTCCTAGCAAACCGTTGTTTGGCTATGTTACCGCTTTTGCTCAGCCCCTCTTATAGCGTTGCTAGTTGCAGGTGAAGATGAAGATTGCTCCATGTTGGATTATGTTTATGTTGGGATAGCACAATATGTCTTATATTATTAATGCATCTATATACTTGGTAAAGGGTGGAAGGCTCGGCCTTATGCCTGGTGTTTTGTTCCACTCTTGCCACCCTAGTTTCCGTCATATCGGTATTATGTTCCCGGATTTTGCATTCCTAACGCGGTTGGGTGATTTATGGGACCCCCTTGACAGTTTGCTTTGAATAAAACTCCTCCAGCAAGGCCCAACCTTGGTTTTACCATTTGCCTCACCACCACCTACTTTTCCCTTGGGAGTCGCTCTCTCAAGGGTCATCTTTATTAGCACCCGGGCGGTGCTTCTCTAAGTGCTGGTCGAACGAGCTCCTTCGGCACCCCTCAAGGAAACTTGAGGTCTGGTTTTAGTTATGCGGATTGCTCATCCGGTGTTGCCACGAGAACGAGATATGTGCAGCTCCTATCGGGATGTCGGTAGCATTAGGCGGTCTTCTTGGTCTTGTTTTACCATTGTCGAAATGTCTTGTAAACCGGGATTAGAGACTGATCGGGTCTTCACAGGAGAAGGTATATCCTTCGTTGATCGCGAGAGCTTATCATGGGCTAAGTTGGGACACCCCTGCAGGATATAAACTTTCGAGAGCCGTGCCCGCGGTTATGTGGCAGATGGGAATTTGTTAATATCCGGTTGTAGATAACTTGACACTTGACTTAATTAAAATGCATCAACCGCGTGTGTAACCGTGATGGTCTCTTTTCGGGGTTGATCGAGGGGAGAACACGGTTTCTTGGGTTATGTTTGACGTAAGTAGGAGTTCAGGATCACTTCTTGATCATTACTAGTTGACGACCGCTTGCTTTGCTTCTCCCCTCGCTCTTATTTGCGTAAGTTAGCCACCATACATGCTTAGTCGCTGCTGCAACCTCACCACTTTACCCCTTCCTTTCCCTTTAAGCTTTGCTAGTCTTGATACCCATGGTAATGGGATTGCCGAGTCCTCGTGACTCCTGATTACTACACCAGCGATTGCAGGTTCAGGTTATGCGATGGTCATGACGCGAGAGCGATGTTTACTTGTTTTGGAGTTCTTCTTCTGCTTCTTCGATCAGGGGATAGGTTCCAGGTCGGCAGCCTGGGCTAGCAGGGTGGATATTGTTTGAGTTTCTGTTTATGATTCATCCATAGTCGGATGTTGTTCTCATGTATGATGTTGATGTATTCTTGTGGCATTTGTGCCTTTTGTATGTATCCCATCTATTATGTAATGTTGATGTAATGATATCCACCTTGCAAAGCGTCTTCAAGATGCGCTTCTATCCTTGGTGGGACCTTCGAGTTCCTTTAGGATAGGGTCGCATCTTGGGCTTGACAAGTTGGTATCAGAGCCTCGACCGACCATAGGAGCCCCCTTGATTGTTGGCCGTTGTTGAGTCTAGAAGAAAACTATTTTGAGTCTTAGGATTATATATATCGGAGAGTAGGATTCTTTTACTCCTCAGTCCCTTCGTCGCTCTAGTGAGGCCTCCTGACGTAAATGTTTTGTCTTTCCTCTCCTCAAATTTCACGAATTTTTTTAGGATCACGCGGGTAATATTGGGATCGTTCCGATAGTCTTGTGACAAGAACATTGTTCTTGGTGCCTCCTGACATTTAGGGGTTGTGGCAGTGTCCCGGGGAGTTGAGCTCCGAGGTGTTGTCGTCACAATTTTATCGTTGCAGTTCTGGAATACCTGAGTTTTGCTGACATCAAAAATCTCTTTTATGCAGTTGTTGGTGAGATAACCTCGACGCCACCTAGTACTGGGGAGTTCGGGAGTATTGCCATAGCTTGTATAACGGATGCTTTTCGAAGGTTGAGGTACACGATTTCCGGAGTTTTCTTGGTTATGTGTTGAACGATGGATATAAATTTGGATCTAGGTATTGTTAGTTGTGTGATATATATTGTGCCTCCCTGTATCCCCAACACCAGATTGCATAACCAGAAAGTTTTGGGAGTTTATAGGTGGGAATTCAAGTAGCTCCTAGAATATCTTTCCGACAGATGCATGATATGGGATTGGGTAAATCTCTTTCATATGTATTTGTTCTGGCTTATTTCCTAAGCCAATCCTTTGTTTTGTTTTGGTTTGTGGTATTCGAGTTGCTTCGAAGTCAAGTGTTGATTCCATACCTTTCCTAAGCGGTGTTCGCATACTTCTATGTGAATACCAATCCTTCTTGATCATCGAGATTGGCATGCCAATTCTTTTCCAACCGACGTGCTCCTTTTCAAGTGGATCCGATCATTTCAACATTCGCGAGATCAATTCTCAGTTCTTTGCAACGGTGTTTGCTTCATCCGTCCCAAGTTGTCTTTGTTTTCCCGCCCTCCACCCCTTTTCTTCAAGGACTCAGATTTCTTAATCAAGTATCCATCTTATAGATGGGAAGTCTCTCCATTCTTTTTCGTCAATGTTCTTATCCGGTGATTCTCGGGAAGATACTAACAGACCTTAACTTCATCATTATTTGTTCTCTTTCTTCTCCGGTGGATTAATTTCAAGCTTTGTCAATCATATTTTTTCCTCGTCTCAAATGTTTTTCTCGTGCGGTGCACCTCTTAATCATCCACTTCTCGCTATTCAATTGTTAGGAGTGATGAAGATATCTCGAAGATTCAAGTTTCCATTCTCAATTCACTCAAGTTCTGTTGAGGATGCCATCTCATTCAATCCATTTAATTCAACCGGTGCAACCTCTCTTTAAAATTGTTCAACTGTGTTTTCTTTCGAGTGGGCCCTAACCCACAGGTCTTTTCCCAGGATCTTACCTGACTCTTCTAATTTTCCCGGAGCTATTCTCAAATTCATTTCAAAGTTTGATGTAAGAATGAATTTTCATCAGTCACATGCCTTCTCCTAGGCCGCTTTCAAATTCTTTTCATCTCTGGCTCAACCTTTCCTCTTTTAATCCTTTCGGAGTTTCTCAACAATTTGGTGGTGTTTCTCCTCGTCATTCTCAGCATGTGAAGACCGAAGAAGAGTTCCTCTTAAATCCTTACCCGTTCTTCCAAAGATGCGTAGTTCAAGTTTGATGCCATCCTCTCATAATTGTTTACGATTGTGAGAATTCTTTTCACCCATCCGGAGCATTTCATGAGTTGTTTCCATTTCTTTCCTCCGAAGGCCATCATATCATAATTCTTCATTCTCAGCGTGTAGCTACCGTTCTCCAAATCTTACCGGTGAATCGTTCAAATAACCTCTAATCAGTTCATGATCTCTTCATTCTCTTGTATCTAAATTCTCTCAAGCATCTTCATTTGTTTTCCAATTCTTCCCGGTGAATTGTGCCTTTTCTACGTTCATTTTCAATTCTTATGGTGGTTCGTTCAAGATTTCACTTCCTTTGTTGTCATATTAATTCATTCGTTCTTTTTAATCCCACCGGTGGTTCCATCAATACCTTCTCAAATTTGCGCTATATCTCTCTTAATCCTTTCTGCGGGAATAAGTAGTATGCCAAATCCATTGCTTGTCTCAATTTAATTTGATGAAGGATAAGCATATAATAATTCTTATTCTTGTTTCATCCAAGTGATTAATCCTTTCCTTCAGAGTTTGTTCATGAGGAATAAATTATCGGTTCTAAGATGTTCATCTTTTCTTTCCGGAGTTCCAAGTTCTCTTGGTTATATAATCACGAAGCTCCTTCTAAATCATCGCAAGGCTTCACCCTGTGTTTTCAACTTCTCTTTCTTTTTATCATCCTTTTATTACCGGAGTTCTTCATGCAAGCTCTACATGGTGGTTCGTCAAGGATTATTTTCATTCTTCAATTGTTCTTCAAGATTTCTCTTGAAGTTAAGATCAGCCAAGCGATACTCTAAAAATAAACATGGTGTTCAACACATGTTTTGTTTTGAGGAGTTCAAGTATTCTTCTTCTTGCATTTCGAAGTGCAATTCGTTCTACCTTATCATTTGAGGTGGTGTTATGTCATTCTTGACAATTTGAGTCGTGTTTCATGATTCACATGTTGTCAAGAATGAGATATTTTAAATCCACCAATCTCTTCATTGGAATCATCTTGTGTCATGTTTCACCTAAAGCCTTCCCTAAGGAATGTTGCTATTGTGGTGCTTATCAATGATCCAAGTTATCTCTCTATCCTCTCGGCGAAAGAAGTTTTTCATCTCTTCTTTGATCTCAAACAAACAATTGTTTTTCGTTAGTGGCAGAATTTCACCTCAAGTGTTGAGATGTTTCCATAAGCCCACTACAAGCTTATTCTTTTCGTTGTTGGTTTTCCAACAACTCCGTTATAACCTTCTTGGAAGGTGCTTTCGAAGCTCATTTGTGGCAGAAGTTGGCATTTTCTCCTACATTCTGTTATTCCAATGATATATCTTCTATTCTTTCTTCAGGAGGCATTATGATTTTGCTCTCTTCACTCATCATGTCGAATTGTGAAGGTCATGTTCTTTTCATGCTTATCCATTTAACCGGAGTGTCGTGTCCTCTTTTCAAGTTCTTTTCATCTTATCAAGTCTTGCATCTCTTTTCAACCGGAGTGCTGTCCGAATTTGTTCTTCTTTGTTCGTAGTTTATCTTGTTTCAACCAGAGTTGTTCCAATTCCTTCTTGTCCTTTGTACTCGTCATTCATAGCTTTGCAACCTCCAAGGTTCACATGGTGTTCCTTGTTTCTATTTTTTACCGCAGTGCTCTCAGTTGTTTTCAACTCCGTTGTGTTCTTTCTTTCAACTTTTCAATCTCTCAAGGTTCTTTGGTTTCACTCGTTGGTCGAAGAAGCAACTTAGTTATACCTCTTCTCTTCCTATTCCGTTTCTCTCCGGTGCCATCCTAGATCTCGGGACGAGATCCTCTCGTAGTGGTGGAGTGTTGTAACGCCCTAGATACAACTTTCCATAATTGTAACTCCAACTCTTGCCTTTTCCGGAGATGTGATATTTTATTTTCCTCCGTGGTTGGGTTTTTGTCTTCTGTTTTTGCATTTTGTTCATGTCATGCATTTCATCTCATGGCATCATGTGCATTGCATCCACATGTTTTCATAAAACTTGTAGCCGTTCGCAGTTGCCCCTTCTCTCTTTGCCGCTGTTGTCATTTTGTCAGACCCCTTGTCCTCGTTGACCTCTCTCAGACCCCCCTCGCGAGCTTGTCCAAAACTTGCCCCAAACCCGATCCGCTCAGTCATCACCGATGTATCCGGATCATCCCCAAACATCTATAAAACGTCTTTCTTATTTAGACTTTGTAACCTATTTTTCTCAACCGTCCGATTTAAATCGGAGGGACCAAATATACACCTAACAAAAACCCACCTGCTATATATACACGAGGTCTAACCCTAAAAATTAGGAGCCTTGTCCCATCCTCCCAGCCGCCGCCGTCAGTCCTCTTCCACCTCGGGATCCATCCCGATCCATCTCCACCGAACCAGATCGCTGCAGCCTGCACCTGCCCAAATCCGCTCGCAGCCAGCCTCCTCCCCTCGATCCACCTAACCAGCGAGCTCCTCCAAAGCCTCCCTCGAACTCCGATCTAGCCACCATCAGGCGCCGTCGCAACCTCTCCGTCCCCATGCCTCCTCTTGGTCGCCTCAACCCCGTCGTCCTTCGGCCCTGCAACCGCGGGCACCTGAGACCCTGTCCCCCCAAGCACCGGCTCGATCCACCGCTACAGCACACCCATCGACCACCGCTGCGACCAGGCGGGAGCTCCGTCGCCCTTCTCTTCCTCCTTCCCCGTTTTCCTCTCTCTCTCTCTCTCGCTCTCACATCTCTCCCTCTGTCTTTGTTCGTAAACAGGAGGAGCCCCGCCGCCAGCGACCTCCTCTGCACTCCGTCGACCGCACCAGCGCTGCAGCGCCTCATCCACTCGCCGTCATCATCGCCCGTGGTCTTCCCCTGCGACGCCTCTTCGCTGTTTTAGCCAGCCGTCGTCCCTCGCCTCCTCCTGCTTGTCACCTCGCCGGAGCTCCTTCCTCGACGCCGAGCTCGCCAAGCCCCGGTACCGCTCCTCCTCTGCTCCCGAGGCCCGAGCGTCCTCTCGTCCAGGAGCACGAGCCCCTCGTAAATCACGTCGCCGGGTCCGCCACGGGACCCTCGGCGCCCGCCCTCGTTGAGGGGTTGCTCCTTTGCTTCGAGCGTCGCCCGCGCGCCAAGTTCTGCCGAGGCCTCTTCCAATCCGCGTGCTCGCCGGATCTCGCCGTCATGCCCGGCCCTCGTTCGCCTCCACGCCGTCTTCGCCGCCTCTGCCTCGCCGGAGTTCCTCCACCTCGCCTGATGCCGACCTCTGCTTCCTCTGCATCGACACCTGCAGCTCGCCAGAACCGCTTCGCCAGCGTCGTTGACGCTGTCGCCTGCTGCACAGGCCTCTCGGTATAGCGCTCAAAACCCGGCCAGCGGCCTGCCAGCTCCTCCACCAACCGGCCCATGCGGCCTGGTGAGCACCCAGATCTAGTGCCCTCTCCTGTACACATTCGGGCCAGCCAGATTCGGCCCGTGTACCTTTTTTTTCAGATCTGCGAGTTTGTCTATTTTTCCAGAGATTGCTATTTTTACAGAAAAACCATCCATGTTCATGCTTATAATAACTCATGAACCGTGCATCAGATTAAAATGATTCAAACATGTAAAATGCCTAGTTTAACATGGTGCACTCATCTTGCATGTTTAACAACTCTAAAATATGGTTTATGGCAGAACAGTAGCAAATTCAAAATATGCTTATGAGGATTTTCCGGAATTGTTGTTTCTTATTTCCGGCCTCACTTAAACTTGCCTAAATAGTTAGTTTACTTATGCTTCACCCCTTGCCATGTTTAACAACAGTTAATATTGTTGAGTAGCTTATACCGAGATCAAACTAAATAATTGCATGTGGTGTTTTGTCAATATGCAACTCGTTGCATATTGAGCTCCACTTAACTTGTAGCATTGTTTGTTGCACTTTGCCATGCCATGCCTCATTAAACGGACATGCATCATACTTGATTGTGCATCATGCCATGTTTATGCTTGTGCATTTACCATGTTGTTTGTTTCTTTCTGGTGTTGCTTCTTAGTTCCGGTAATGTTGCGATTGTGAGGATTCGTTCGACTACGTCCGTTCGTCTTCTTCATGGACTCGTTCTTCTTCCTAGCGGGATTTCAGGCAAGATGACCGTCACCTTGGATCTCATTACTATCGTTGCTATGCTAGTTGCTTCGTTCCATCGCTTTGCTGCGTTACCTACCACTTGCTGCTCAAGCCTCCCAAATTGCCATGAACCTCTAACCTTTGTCACCCTTCCTAGCAAACCGTTGTTTGGCTATGTTACTGCTTTTGCTCAGCCCCTCTTATAGCGTTGCTAGTTGCGGTGAAGATGAAGATTGCTCCATGTTGGATTATGTTTATGTTGGGATATCACAATATGTCTTATATTATTAATGCATCTATATACTTGGTAAAGGGTGGAAGGCTCGGCCTTATGCACGGTGTTTTGTTCCACTCTTGCCGCCCTAGTTTCCGTCATATCGGTATTATGTTCCCGGATTTTGCGTTCCTAACGCGGTTGGGTGATTTATGGGACCCCCTTGTGATTCGCTTTGAATAAAACTCCTCCGGCAAGGCCCAACCTTGGTTTTACCATTTGCCTCACCACCACCTACTTTTCCCTTGGGAGTCGCTCTCTCGAGGGTCATCTTTATTTAGCCCCCGGGCGGTGCTTCTCTAAGTGCTGGTCCGAACGACAGCTCCTTTGGCGCCCCCTCAAGGAAACTTGAGGTCTGGTTTTAGTTATGCGGATTGCTCATCCGGTGTTGCCCTGAGAACGAGATATGTGCAGCTCCTATCGGGATGTCGGCGCATCGGGCGGTCTTGCTGGTCTATTTTTACCATTGTCGAAATGTCTTGTAAACCGGGATTCCGAGACTGATCGGGTCTTCCTGGGAGAAGGTATATCCTTCGTTGATCGCGAGAGCTTATCATGGGCTAAGTTGGGACACCCCTGCAGGATATAAACTTTCGAGAGCCGAGCCCGCGGTTATGTGGCAGATGTGAATTTGTTAATATCCGGTTGTAGATAACTTGACACTTGACTTAATTAAAACGCATCAACCGCGTGTGTAACCGTGATGGTCTCTTTTCGGGGTTGATCGAGAGGAGAACACGGTTTCTTGGGTTATGTTTGACGTAAGTAGGAGTTCGTGATCACTTCTTGATCATTACTAGTTGACGACCGCTTGCTTTGCTTCTCTCCTCGCTCTTATTTGCGTAAGTTAGCCACCATACATGCTTAGTCGCTGCTGCATCTCACCACTTTACCCCTTCCTTTCCCTTTAAGCTTTGCTAATCTTGATACCCATGGTAATGGGATTGCTGAGTCCTCATGACTCACAGATTACTACACCAACAGTTGCAGGTTCAGGTTATGCGATGGTCATGACGCGAGAGCAATGTTTACTTGTTTTGGAGTTCTTCTTCTGTTTCTTCGATCAGAGGATAGGTTCCAGGTCGGCAGCCTGGGCTAGCAGGGTGGATATTGTTTGAGTTTCTGTTTATGTTTCATCCGTAGTCGGATGTTGTTCTCATGTATGATGTTGATGTATTCTTGTGGCATTTGTGCCTTTTGTATGTATCCCCATCTATTATGTAATGTTGATGTAATGATATCCACCTTGCAATGCATCTTCAAGATGCGCTTCTATCCTTGGTGGGACCTTCGAGTTCCTTTAGGATAGGGTCGCATCTTGGGCGTGACACTGGTGGAGGTTGGAACCCGAGGGTTATAACTCGGGGTGGCTCGGGTTGAGCAAGAAGCAAGCGCAAAAGAAAAATACGAGACTGGGTCCCTATATAAAGACCTCTAATACTGGGCGTCTCCCTCTGGGTCTCGAAACTTACCTATCCCCAAAGAGTTTTACCCAGGGGACGGTTGGGTTATCCATGCCTGCATTAATGAAAATCCCGTGAATAAGGGGACACGATCTCTGCTTTTACAAGACGTGCTAGTAAAACCGCGTCCCGAGACGTGGAGCGACGGGCTAGCCAACGGTTGGAAATAATAAACGGGCAGGCGTGTGCAATGTCATAAATAGTTGCCAGCAGATTGGACTCATTGAATATTATATTCTCTACAATTGTATGCATAGGTCTGGATAATCATCTCAAGACTATCTTGGAGTTCGGAAAAAGGGGAACCCGCCTTGCAATGCCGAAGACAATCTGCATGTCGGACTCCTCGTCATTGAAGCCAGGTTCAGGGGCTACTAAGGGAGTCCTGGACTAAGGGGTCCTCGGGCGTCCGGCCTATTATCCATTGGGCCAGACTGATGGGCTGTGAAGACATGAAGGCCGAAGATAGTACCCGTGTCCGGGTTGGACTCTACTTGGCGTGGAAGGCAAGCTTGGCAACCGACTATGTAGATTCCCTCTGATGTAACCGACTCCATGTAACCCTAGATCTCTCTGGTGTCTATATAAACCGGAGAGCGTAGTCCGGATAGAGACATTACCATAGTCATACATGCTAGATTCTAGGGTTTAGCCATTGCGATCTCGTGGTAGATCAACTCTTGTAACACCCATATTCATCAAGATCAATCAAGTAGGAAGTAGGGTATTACCTCCATAGAGAGGGACCGAACCTGGGTAAACATCGTGTCCCCGTCTCTTGTTACCATCGATCCTAGACGCACAGTTCGGGACCCCCTACCCGAGATCCGCCGGTTTTGACACCGACACCCATCCGTTAGCTTAGCATAATGATCGTTAAGTCTTATTGCTATTACTTTCTTCATGACTTATACATATTCCTCTGACTATGAGATTATGCAACTCCCGAATACCGAAGGAACACCTTATGTGCTATCAAACGTCACAACGTAACTGGGTGATTATAAAGATGCTTACAGGTGTCTCCGAAGGTGTTTGTTGGGTTGGCATATATCAAGATTAGGATTTGTCACTCCGAGTATCGGAGAGGTATCTCTGGGCCCTCTCGGTAATGCACATCACTATAAGCCTTGCAAGCAATGTGACTAATGAGTTAGTTACGGGATGATGCATTATAGAACGAGTAAAGAGACTTGCTGGTAACGAGATTGAACTAGGTATGAGGATACCGACAATCGAATCTCGGGCAAGTAACATACCGATGACAAAGGGAATAACGTATGTTTTTATTGCGTTTTGACTGATAAATATCTTCGTAGAATATGTAGGAACCAATATGAGCATCCAGGTTCCGCTGTTGGTTATTGGTCGGAGATGTGTCTCGATCATGTCTACATAGTTCTCGAACCCGTAGGGTCCGCACGCTTAACATTCGATGGCGATTTGTATTCTAAGTTATATGTTTTGGTGACCAAAGATTGTTCGGATTCCCGGATGAGATCACGGACATGACGAGGAGTCTTGAAATAGTCGAGAGGTAAATATTGATATATTGGACGAAGGTATTCGGACACCGGAATGGTTTCGGGACGTTTCAGATATTTATCGGGGTACCGAGGGGTTACCGGAACCCCCCGGGGAAGTAATGGGCCTTCATGGGCCATAGGGGAAAAGAGAGGGGAGACCGCAGGGTGGAGCCCCCCCCCCCAAGGGAGTCTGTCGCGGGATATCCAAGACCACCTATGGGACTAGGAGGCCCCTTGCTGGTTCGGCAGGGGGACGTCGCGTTGCACAAAGAGCAGACCAGCGCACGGCAGCACGACAGAGAGCACACTAGCAATTTACCCAGGTTCGGGCCGCCGCGAGGCGAAAGACCCTACTCCTGCTTTAGTGGATTGATGGTGGAATGGGGATGGTGAAGCACAGTACACTCGCCCTGCAGTGATTGCCGTAGGGCAGCAGCGACTACGCGCGTATGGGGGTGTGGGTTCATCAACTTTCCAACCCTTCCTACGGGTGCCATGGGCCTCCTTTTATAGATTAAGGGGTCACCACAATGGCAAAGTAGTCATTATACAATAATATGATAGCAAACAGTGCTATCATACCTAACTCTGCGGGCTGATAGGGTGCATTAAATGCACCGCTTACTATCACATCACTCGTTGCCCGGCAAGGCTTGCCGGGCTATCTTGCCAGCGTTGCGCCTGTTCTCTTGACACGTCGTAGGACGAGTGTCATCTGTGGGTTTCTTCTGTAAGGAGAGGCAGCCATGTGGTGAATGACTGCCACTCGGTAACTTTGCGGCTTGACACCGCACTGATTAACAATATGGGTCGTGGCTGAGTGGGCGGTGAGGTGTTTTTGCCTCCGTGAGCCCCGGCAGGCCCTGCCGGGGTGCTCCTGTTATCTGCTCCTGGGGTTGGCCTCGCCCCTTGTCGGGCTCGCCTTCCCGGCAAGGGAGGTCCTTCTCTTGCCGATATGTTGCTCCTCTAGTTTGATCTTGGTCCCTCTGAACTGCATGTTGGTTCTTCAAATCTCCAGGTCCCTTGATCTTTGGCTTGGTCTTGGCTTGTCCGTGCACGAGTTAGGGGAAAATGCATGCCTCTGTATATTTTCCCCGACATAAGCCCCCGGGCCAGAGCCACACGTGTCGCGTGGCACGTTGTGTTAGGCCCCAAATAGTGAGCGAACACGTGGCACGAGAGGGTTGTGTGCGTCGTTCCGTCATTGCGACAAGTCAACCCAACGTCCACTTTGCGCAATTACTACGCGTCGTGGGGTCGTGGCACTATTGCAGTTATGGTAAAATGGTAATTTTCTGAAGCGTCACGCTTCTGTCCTGCTTTCCCCCCTTAAGAGTAGGGAAAAATCAAAGCGGCACGATTCATCTATCTCTCGCCCCGCTCCTCCATCTTCTTCCTCCGCAAAGCCAAGTGACAGTTCCTCATCTTGCTCCTTCCTCCGCCGCCATCCTCCCCAATGAACCTCTCCCCTCTCCGCGTTGCCGCAACAATGGGGAAGAAACCTGCGGAGAAGAGAAAGCCGACGACCGCGGCGAAGGAGGCCGCCACCGAGGGGAACAAGAGGTCGGCTGAACTGAACAAGAAGCAGAGCGAAGACGTCGTCTTTGTTCGTCCACCTTGAGCGTCCCCATCGCCCAGGCGAAGTACGGGTATCTGTTGTTGGGGAACGCAGTATTTCAAAAAAATTCCTACGATCACGCAAGATCTATCTAGGAGAAGCTACGAGCGGGGAGAGTGTGTCCATGTACCCTCGTAGACCGAAAGAGGAAGCGTTTAGTAACGCGGTTGATGTAGTCGAACGTCTTCGCGATCCAACCGATCCAAGTACCAAACGCACGGCACCTCCGTGATCTACACACGTTCAGCTCGGTGACATCCCTCGAACTCCTGATCCAGTTGAGACCGAAGGAGAGTTTCGTCAACACGACTGCATGGTGACGGTGATGATGAAGTTACCGGCGCAGGGCTTCGCCTAAGCACTACGACGATATGACCGAGGTGTGTTTCTGTGGAGGGGGGCACAGCACACGGCTAAAAGATCAACTTGTGTGTCTATGGGGTGCCCCCCTCCCCCGTACATAAAGGAGGGAGGGAGGAGGAGGCCGACCAAGGGTGGCACACCAAAGGGGGGAGTCCTACTCCAAGTAGGATTCGCCCCCCCTTTTCCTATTCCAACAAGGAGAAGGGGGAAGGAGGAGGAGGAGAGAAGAAAAGGGGGGCCTCCCCCCCAACCCTAGTCCAATTCGGCTTGGGCTAGGGGGGGCGTGCGCCACTCCTTGGCCTGCCTCCTCTCTTCCACCACTAGGCCCATGAGGCCCAATAACTTCCCGGGGGGAGGGGGTTCCGGTAACCCCCAGTACTCCGAAACTTATCCGAAATGCCCCGAACCATTCTGGTGTCCGAATATAACCTTCCAATATATGAATCTTTATGTCTCGTCCATTTCGAGACTCCTCGTCACGTCCGTGACCTCATTCGGGACTTCGAACAAACTTCGGTACATCAAATCACATAACTCATATAACAAATCGTCATCGAACGTTAAACGTGCGGACCCTACGGGTTCGAGAACTATGTAGACATGACCGAGACACATCTCAGTCAATAACCAATAGTGGAACATGGATGCTCATATTGGCTCCTACGTATTCTGCGAAGACCTTTATCGGTCAAACCGCATAACAACATACGTTGTTCCCTTTGTCATCGGTATGTTACTTGCCCGAGATTCGATCATCGGTATAACCATACCTAGTTCAATCTCGTTACCGGCAAGTCTCTTTACTCGTTCTGTAATGCATCATCCCGCAACTAACTCATTAGTCACATTGCTTGCAAGGCTTATAGTGATGTGCATTACCGAAAGGGCCCAGAGATACCTCTCTGACAATCGGAGTGACAAATCATAATCTCGATCTATGCAGACTCAACAAACACCATCGGAGACACCTGTAGAGCATCTTTATAATCACCCAGTTACGTTGTGATGTTTGATAGCACACTAAGTGTTCCTCCGGTATTCGGGAGTTGCATAATATCATAGCCATAGGAACATGTATAAGTCATGAAGAAAGCAATAGCAATAAACTAAACGATCATAGTGCAAAGCTAATGGATGGGTCTTGTCCATCACATCATTCTCTAATGATGTGATCCCGTTCATCAAATGATAACACATGTCTATGGCTAGGAAACTTAACCATCTTTGATTAACGAGCTAGTCTAGTAGAGGCATACTATGGGCACTCTTTTTGTCTATGTATTCACACATGTACTAAGTTTTTGGTTAATACAATTCTATCATGAATAATAAACATTTATCATGATATAAGGAAATATAAATAACAACTTTATTATTGCCTCTAGGGAATATTTCCTTCAGTCTCCCACTTGCACTAGAGTTAATAATCTAGATTACATAGTAATGATTCTAACACCCATGGAGTCTTGGTGCTGATCAGGTTTTGCTCATGAGAGAGGCTTAGTCAACGGGTCTGCAACATTCAGATCCGTATGTATCTTGCAAACTTCTATGTCACCCTCCTTGACTAGATCGCGAATGGAATTGAAGCGTCTCTTGATGTGCTTGGTTCTCTTGTGAAATCTGGATTCCTTCGCCAAGGCAATCGCTCCAATATTGTCACAAAAGATTTTCATTGGACCCGATGCAGTAGGTATGACACCTAGATCGGATATGAACCCCTTCATGCAGACACCTTCATTTGCTGCTTCCGAAGCAGCTATGTACTCCGCTTCATAGGTAGATCCCGCCATGACGCTCTGTTTGGAACTGCACCAACTAACAGCTCCACCATTCAATATACATACGTATCTGGTTTGTGACTTAGAGTCATCCAGATCAGTGTAAAGTTTGCATCGATGTAACCATTTACGATGAGCTTTTTGTCACCTCCATAAACGAGAAAAATATCCTTAGTCCTTTTCAGGTATTTCAGGATGTTTTTGACCGCTGTCTAGTGATCCATTCCTGGATTACTTTGGTACCTCCCTACTATACTTATAGCAAGGCACACATCAGGTCTGGTACACAACATTGCATGCATGATAGAACCTATGGCTGAGGCATAGGGAATGACTTTCATTTTCTCTCTACCTTCTGGAGTGGTCGGGCATTGAGTCTCACTCAACTTCACACCTTGTAACACTGGCAAGAACCCTTTCTTTGACTGATCCATTTTGAACTTCTTCAAAGTCTTATCAAGGTATGTGCTTTGTGAAATTCCAATTAAGTGTCTTGATCTATCTCTATAGATCTTGGTGCCCAATATGTAAGCAGCTTCACCGAGGTCTTTCATAGAAAAACTATTATTCAAGTATCCTTTTATGCCACCCAGAAATTCTATATCATTTCCAATCAACAATATGTCATCCACATATAATATTAGAAATGCTACAGAGCTCCCACTCACTTTCTTGTAAATACAGGCTTCTCCAAAAGTATGTATAAAACCATATGCTTTGATCACACTATCAAAACTTTTATTCCAACTCCGAGAGGCTTGCACCGGTCCATAAATGGATCACTGGAGCTTGCACACTTTGTTAGCACCCTTTGGATCCAAAAAACCTTCTGGTTGCATCATATACAACTCTTCTTCTAGAAATCTGTTCAGGAATGCAGTTTTGAAGTCCATTTGCCAAATTTCATAATCATAAAATGCGGCAATTGCTAACATGATTCGGTCAGACTTAAGCATCGCTGCGGGTGAGAAGGTATCATCGTAGTCAAGTCCTTGAACTTGTTGAAAACCTTTCACAACAAGTCGAGCTTTGTAGACAGTAACATTACCGTCAGCGTCTGTCTTCTTCTTGAAGATCCATTTATTCTCGATGGCTTGCCGATCATCGGGCAAGTCAACCAAAGTCCACACTTTTTTCTCAAACATGGATCCCATCTCAGATTTCATGGCCTCAAGCCATTTCACGGAATCTGGGCTCATCATCACTTCCTCATAGTTCGTAGGTTCGTCATGGTCAAGTAACATGAACTCCAGAACAGGATTACCATACCACTCTGGTGTGGATCTTACTCTAGTTGACCTACGAGGTTTAGTAGTAACTTGATCTGAAGTTACATGATCATCATCATTAGCTTCCTCACTAATTGGTGTAGGAGTCACAGGAATAGATTTCTGTGATGAACTACTTTCCAATAAGGGAGCAGTATGATTACCTCATCAAGTTCTACTTTCCTCCCACTCACTTCTTTCGAGAGAAACTCCTTCTCTAGAAAGTATCCATTCTTAGCAACAAATGTCTTGCCTTCGGATCTGTGATAGAAGGTGTACCCAATAGTCTCCTTTGGGTATCCTGTGAAGACACATTTCTCCAATTTGGGTTCAAGCTTATCAGGTTGAAGCTTTTTAACATCAGCATCACAGCCCCAAACTTTAAGAAACGACAACTTCGGTTTCTTGCCAAACCACAATTCATATGGTGTCATCTTAATGGATTTAGATGTTGCCCTATTTAACGTGAATGCAGTAGTTTCTAAAGCGTAACCCCAAAATGATAGCAGTAAATCAGTAAGAGACATCATAGATTGCACCATATGTAATAAAGTGCGGTTACGACGTTCGGACACACCATTGGTGTTCTGGGTGGCATGAGTTGCAAAACTATTCTGCATTGTTTCAAATGATGACCAAACGCGTAACTCAAATATTCACCTCCACGATCAGATCGTAGAAATTTATTTTCTTGTTATGATGAATTTCCACTTCACTGTGAAATTCATTGAACTTTTCAAATGTTTCAGACCTATGTTTCATCAAGTAGATATACCCATATCTGCTCAAATCATTTGTGAAGGTTAGAAAATAATGACACCCGCCGCGAGCCTCAACACTCATTGGACCGCATACATCAGTATGTATTATTTCCAACAAGTCTCTTGCTCTCTCCATTGTTCTGGAGAACGGAGTCTTAGTCATCTTGCCCATGAGGCATGGTTCGCAAGTATCAAGTGATTCATAATCAAGTGATTCCAAAAGCCCATCAGCATGGAGTTTCTTCATGCGCTTTACACCAATATGACCTAGACGGTAGTGCCACAAATAAGTTGCACTATCATTATTAAACTTATATCTTTTGGCTTCAATACTATGAATATGTGTATCACTACTATCGAGATTCAATAAAAACAGACCACTCATCAAGGGTGCATGACCATAAAAGATATTACTCATATAAATAGAACAACCATTATTCTCTGATTTAAATGAATAACCGTCTCGCATCAAACAAGATTCAGATATAATGTTCATGCTTAACGCTGGCACCAAATAAAAATTATTCAGGTGTAAAACTAATCCCGAAGGTAGATGTAGAGGTAGCATGCCGACGGCGATCACATCGACTTTAGAACCATTTCCCACGCGCATCGTCACCTCGTACTTAGCCAATCTCCGCTTAATCTGTAGCCCCTGTTTCGAGTTGCAAACATGAGCAACAGAACCAGTATCAAATACCGAGGCGCTACTACGAGCATTAGTAAGGTACACATCAATAACATGTATATCAAATATACCTTTCACTTTGCCATCCTTCTTATCTGCCAAATACTTGGGGCAGTTCCGCTTCTAGTAACCAGTCCCTTTGCAGTAGAAGCACTCAGTCTCAGTCTTAGGTCCATACTTGGGCTTCTTCACTTGAGCAGCAACTTGCTTGCCGTTCTTCTTAAGGTTCCCCTTCTTCCCTTTGCCCTTCTTCTTGAAACTAGTGGTCTGGTTAACCATCAACACTTGATGCTCCTTCTTGATTTCTACCTCCGCAACCTTTAGCATCGCGAAGAGCTCGGGAATCGTCTTATCCATCCCTTGCATATTATCATGAAGCTTTTGTAGCTTGGTGGTAGTGATTGCAGAACTCTGTCAATGACACTATCAACCGGAAGATTAACTCCCAACTGAGTCAAGTGATTGTGGTACCTATACATTTTGAGTATATGCTCGTTGACAGAACTATTCTCCTCCAATTTGCAGCTGTATAACTTATTGGGAACTTCATATCTGTCAATCCGGGCATTTGCTTGAAATATTAACTTCAACTCCTGCAACATCTCATATGCTCCATAACGTTCAAAACGTCGTTGAAGTCCCGGTTCCAAGCCGTAAAGCATGGCACACTGAACTATCGGTTAGTCATCAACTTTGCTCTGCCAGGCGTTCATAACGTCCGGCGTTGCTCCTGCAGCGGGTCTTGCACCTAGCGGTGCTTCCAGGATGTAATTCTTCTGTGCAACAATGAGGATAATCCTCAAGTTACGGATCCAGTTCGTGTAGTTGCTACCATCATCTTTCAACTTAGCTTTCTCTAGGAACACATTAAAATTCAACGGCACGGTAGTACGGGCCATTTATCTACAACAACATAGACATGCAAAATACTATCTGGTACAAAGTTCATGATAAATTAAAGTTCAATTAATCACATTACTTAAGAACTCCCACTTAGATAGACATCCCTCTAATCATCAAAGTGATCACGTGATCCATATCAACTAAACCATGTCCGATCATCACGTGAGATGGAGTAGTTTTCAATGGTGAACATCACTATGTTGATCATATCTACTATATGATTCACGCTCACTACAAAAAAAATACACTTCCGTGATGATACGTGTTTGTCACAGTAGGTCGCGTTTTTTGTCATGCATCTACATCCATGACAAATTTATGACAGAATCAAGATAGTCATACCGTGTCATAGAAGTGTTCCATGACATTACCAAAATTATCATCACGGAAGTGTCCACTTCCATGACGATAAATCGCGTCATGTAAGTGCTTTCGTCAAGGGTGACCGACACGTGGCATCCACCGTAACGAACGCCGTTAAGCTATGGGGTCGGGTTTTGGATCCGATAACCCGTTAATGTACCGACCAATGGGAAATTTCCACGTGTAAAATTCTTATTGGCCGGACGAAACACGTGTCAGCTCGTTAGTGGGTCAGATAGGCGCCTATGATACGTCGACACGTGGCACGGCCCAACAGAGGCCCATTCCTGTGAAAAGGCCGGCCCGTTTGACTTGGTCAAAAGGTGGCGGGCCGGCCCATGGAAAGCCTGTTAACGGCCTGTTCGCATATTGCCCATTTACAGCCCGCTAACCCAAGGCCCGTTACCCCCTATTTGAATTAGGCCCAGTAGCATCATCTGGGCCATCCAATATGATTCCATCCCGTTTTCACTTCTGGCCCATGTATGGGCCATGACGTCTTTCGGCCCATATGAGGCCCTATGTAACTATTGGCCTATTAATGGCCCGTGGTGAAACTGGCCCGTAATGAACAGTGTATCACTTTATACCCATTAACGGTCGTGGTGAAACTGTCGCGTAAAGAACAGGGTATCACTTTATACCCATTAACGGCCCGTTATTCCGTTGGGCCGTTTCCAGCCCATGTTATCTTTCGGCCTTCTCAGAGCCCATTTATTCTTGGGCTCATTTCCAGCATTCGTTTACTTACGGCCCGTTCTTGTCATTTTTACGCTTGTGGGCCAAATTCAGCCCGTGGTTACAGTTGGCCCGTTTGTGGTCCATTAATACGTTGGGCCGTTTTCATAGCGTCATCAAATACGGCCTATTAACGATGGCACGTTATGGTCGGCCCATGAACGGACGATTCCAACTCTAGTCCGTTTACGACCATAATGCGGTCTGTTTGGCCCATGTTTGGCCAATCGATCATACGGCCCGTAAAGGCCCATTGATGATACGACCCGTAGAAGGCCCATTGTTTCTACGGCCCGTAGAAGCCCCATTGTTTCTACGGCCCGTAGAAGGCCCACTGTTTCTATGACCAGTAGGAGGCCCAGTGTCACCATAGTAAATATTAGCCCATGGTTATTGTGGCCTAGTTTTAAAAAATAGGTTATTGCAGCCACTAGCTAACCGCAGAAAAAGAATTGCAATGACTACAAGCAAACAAATAAACAAGACAACAAGGAAATAAATAAGCAAGCAACTAACGCTAGGCTATCACAACTATTACACATATTACATCCACTGGGCATCAAAGTTCGCCACCAGTGCAAATATAGGGAACAAAGCAGCATATCATATACACTGGTTGTCAAAGTTGGCGACCAGCGCAAATAAACATCGCAGCAAAACAAATCCAGAACTGAAACCACTTCAGAAGATCTCAAGAAACAATATCCTGGGTACCCATAATGCTGGCAAGATGCTTAGCAAGCTTAGCAAGCTTATTAACTTTCTCTTGTTTGGCGCTTAAATCCTCCAAATATTGTCGTTGCACCGTAAAATATGCATCTGAATTCTGCAGGGACTTCCTCAGTCCTTGACTTCATGTCGCAAAGACATCCGATCGATGTCTTTCAACTTGAAGTTGAGACTCAAGAAGACGAACTGATTCAGGCGAGAAGTTCGAAGAGCTTGTGCCAGCAGAGTGGCCGATAACTTTCGAACACTACATCAAGACAAGACTTTTGGGTTCCCTCACTATCGTCAAGATAGTTTTATCAGCTTTCTTGGAGACCAACAGGATGTCTCACTATCTTGAACCTTATCTGCATTACTTCCTTTACCATTGGATAACGCTGCATCGTTTCTCCAATATTTTGTCCGCATTCTAAAAGAGAAACAAGCGAGACACATCACATGTTTATCATGTTGTATATGTAACTCATTTTGGTAAATGAGTTCATTAGTAAAGTGGACAGGATAACAGCATGAAACAAACATATATCTATGTACCATGGTCACTTTATGCTCTATATCATTCTAGTTTTTGTTGCCAAATCAAGATAGAGACACAGTTCAAATAATATTTGTTCAAGACAAAGCAGAATAGACAGAATATAAGTGTGGGTAACTATAGAGCAATAAAAACACTTGTAATGTGCATGTGTTGAGAACATAACTGTTTATTCAATTGAAACTGAAATCAACATAGAGCGGGTTACAACAGCAAACCAGTTAAAGAAACATGTTTAAAACATACCTGTTGCACCATTGGAGTTTCAATTCCATCCTTCAAATTTGAAAATAGTTGGTATGAGTAAATACAGTAATGCAAGAGCAAAGGAGTATGAACCATAGCTACGAGTAACGACACGAGAACAATTCTTCTTCTCCTTTAAGCGTTGAGTTGGGATTCGGAGTGGTGGTCCTCGTGCTTTGGGCACCGCAGTTCCCTTACTAACTGCTCGTGTTTGGGTGCTCTGTGGTGGAGACGGTGCTGTGTCAACTGGAACTGGGTTACTATCTGCCGGGGTTGGGGTTAGAAGGGGTGTAGCTGGTTCTCTGTCCAACTGGGTAGGGGTACAATCTGCGAGAGTCTGGGTTATGTGTGGTGGATCTGGTCCTTGGGCAAGTACAACTGTGGTTCTATCTGCATCAACTGGTAGCACTATCTTTTCTGAAGACCGTGTTGTTACTCCCTTAGATACTGCCATCACGCTCTCCAATTCAAATGGCTGATAAACAAGAAAAGTAATTGAAAGTATAGACATTGTATGATAGACAGGTGCAATGGATAGTGGGGAATAAAAGAGAGCATGAAATAATTCATATTTATGTTGTCTAACCAAACAGGATAGCATGACACAATTTCACATATATGATGGCTAACTAAACAGGATAGCATGACACAATTTCACATTATGATGGCTAACTAAAAAAGATGAAAAGACATAGTTCAAAATATGAGACTATGTAAACAGGATGACATGACATAACTATATAATGTGTTTATTAAATAGGTTGGCATGCCATAATTCACATACATTCACGGATAGAATGCCATAATTCAAAATATGATGACTGTAAACACTAAACAGGATGAGATGATATAACTATATGATGTCTTTATTAAATGGGTTGCCATGCCATAATTCAAATATATGATTTATATAGTAAGCAAGTAAGCAAATGGCAATCCATATATGATGTAAAAACTAAGCAATGCAAGACAACATGCATGACATGGGTAATATAACCCTGCCAAGTTTGAGCATAGACCTCAGGGGGAAAATAGGACTGGCCATCAGTCTCTGAATCCTCCTCTGAGGAGCTCTCTGTAACCAGCAAGATGTCTGCTTCAGCAGGTAGCATTGTCTGCTCTGAATACCTTGTTTTCACTCCATATACTTCCATCACCGCTTCAAATGGCTGATGCACAGGAAGAGTAGTTGAATATACAAACATTGTCGACAAATGGAACACGTAATACAAAAAAATGATAGCATGATATAATTCACATGATGATTGGCTAAACAACATGGCATTGCATAATTCACATATATAATGCCGTTGCAACAAGATAGCATTGTATAATTCACATATATAATGTCTTGCAACAAGATGGCAATGCATAATTCACATATATGGTAATTAGACCTTTGAGCAATTGGCATTCACACAAAGCATGTCTAAACTAATCAAATGACATAGCAATGCGAGACACCATACGCATACGATATGAGCAACATAACCTTGCCAAGTTAGAGCATACACCTAGGGGGAATAGGACTGGTCATCATCTCTGAATCCTCCTCTGAGGAGTTATCCGTAACCAGCGAGATATTCGCTTCGTCAGATAGCATAGTCTGCTCTGAAGACCTTGTTTTCGCTCCAGAATTTGCCATCACCGTGTCAAATGGCTGATGCACACGAAGAGCAGTTGAATGTACTAACATTGTTGAAAAATGTAATATGTAACGAAAAAAAGGATGCCCTGATATAATTTACATATAAGATCACTGGCTAAGCAGGATGGCATTGCAAAATTCACATATATGATGCCTGGCTAAACAAGATGGCGTTGCATAATTCACATAAACGATGAATAAACTAAACAGATGACATTCGCACAAAGGATGTCTAAAGTAAGCAATGCAAGACACCATATGCATGATATAACCAACATCAGCATGCCAAGTTAGAGCGAAGACCTCAGGGGGTAAATAGGAGTTGTCTTCTCCTTCTGAATCCCCCTCAGAACAGATGTCTTCCTCTCGATTACAATCCGACATGCGTGGAGGGGGGCTGCCTCTGCGCCTACCATGGAGCGACGTCTGCATGAAATTTTATTGCCACGCAAGGCTCGTCTCTTTTGCTCTACATGTTCAGTTCCATTGTTTACAATAACTGTCATGCATAGGAATAAAACATAGTGAGATTATGTAAGGAGTGCATGCGAGAATCCAGTGATGGTAGCAACCTGTGGATAGACCCAAAACCAATAATAGCAGGCAGATAATGGCTTCAGTTAAAAAATACAGATAATGGCTTCTTTACTATTTGTTTCCCACCCAACATGAAACTCACAGTAGACACCGAAGATTAACTAGATAGTAGATAGATACTATTGATAGCAGCCTCGATATGTACCCCACAACCATTTAAAAACTCAAGTTTGACCATTAGTTTGGAGCTGACTCAGAGTCTAATCGGTGAACAGGACGATGAAGTAGCATGTAATATTAAGCGATGCATAACGTAAGCAGACACAAAAGAGTGCGACCTCTCTTGCGGACCCGTGTAGTCCTCGAGGTCATTTGCTCGGTTGATGATGGTAATGCAGTTTTCATGGCTGCCAGCAGCGGGGAAGAAGATCTGAGGCGGCGAAAGACAGTCTGGAGGCCGGATCCCTGCTGTGCTGGACCCTTCTGTCGTTGGAGCAGCTGAGCCGGGGTGGACGACAGCATAGCAGGAGCGAGACAAACCACGCAAGGTTTTCTTTGACTACTATCTGTAAGAGAAGTAATTCTGTAAGGGCTCGTTTGAATTGGAGGATTCCAACAATGCAGGGATAGGAAATAGACATGAATAGGATAGGAATGCATGTGCAAAACAGAGAACTTAAAAACACATGATTTCTGCCAATCTGGGTGTTTGATTCACAACAATTGGAAGATCACAGGATGCAAAGAAGCATGGTGAGATTAAGTTAAACCACAAGAAAATGTACGGTTATAATGCTATTATGCTACTATCTCTTAGTCTTGTGCTTCATGAATAGGAATTTGAAAAGGAGGACAAGTGAAAATTAAAATTCCTACATTTTTTCTTTCAAGGATACACTAAAGGAACAAATCCGTGTGCTCAGTGGACAATATATACAACATGTAGAGTAAAAAAGAGATGCAACAAGTGTACAACCTCTTTGGCGATGCATGTCGATCTCAGCGTGATTGGGTTGGCCGGTGAGGATGCTCCGGCTGACTTTCTTTGTCAGTCGGAGCAGGGAAGAAGATCTTAGGCGTATGGAGATGGAGCCCGAGGTCTTGCTCATTTGTGATGGAGGGTTTCGTCGTTGGAGCAGCTCCGGTGAGTTGTACGATGCCGAGGCTGAAGCAGGACAAGAGAGACAACGAACAACGTTAACCTGAGTGGAATTCTAATAACATCTCCAATACATGACGAAAATACATAAGCACAAAGTGCTAGATGTAAAATACATCAGCCGCTCATCTCTGAACTTAACCGTCGGCTGAACTTAAGCCGGCCCGAACTTAAGCGTCGAAACTGAATTTTCTTGTCGAAACTGAATTTTCTTTGTCGGCTGAACGCCTAGCAAGGTGAGGCTCCATGTCGGTCGATCGACTTTTTCATCTCTAGTCGATCGATTTTGCAGCCGTTGGATATGAAATCAAGGGTCTGCGGTTCATCTTCAACCTCCACCTCGAGCCGCCACCACCACCGGCCAAACAGGTAGCCCCCTCGCCGCCGCCGGGCGGTGTGCCGCCCTTCGCCCAAAACACTCCCCACCGCCGGTCCGCCACAGACTGCCATCCTCTAGGCCCCCTGCCGAGCTTTTCTCCGGCGATCCCCACGCCACCACCCGCCAACGCCCGCCACCGCCGGCGACCACCGCCCCATCCACGAACCCTAAGATAGATAGTGGGGTACCTCTCGTGAGCCCCCCCTCGCTGCGGCTGGTTCTTCTTTCACCCGTGAGCCGCCCCTCCACCCTCGAAAATCGATCGACCCAAAAGTCGATTCGGTCGATCAAGTGAAGCTAATCGAGCAGCATCGCAAGCAAGAGCAAGAGCGAGAGCAGCAGCGAGCAAGAGAAATAGCAAGAGCATCAGGCAGGGGACCAAGAGCAAGAGCAGAGCAGCAGCGGCGAGAGCTAAAGCAGCGGCAACTCCCATCGATGTGGGCGTCACCGCCGAGGAGCGAGGCCGTGGAGGAAGTGGCGGCGACGCCGCCGTGGATGGAGCCGCGCCCGTGTCGGCTTGGGACCGGCGCCCGGCAGCACCGTGAGATCGAATCAAGAAGAAAATGCGGCGATTAGTGTACAACCTCTTTGGTGGCGTCGATTAGGCCGCAGCTTCATCCGAGGAAATGGTGATGATGATGCTCTTCCGGTGGTGCAAGTGAAGACGCGGTGTGGGAATGGAGGTGGCGCGAAAGATGAGGGGAACGTTGGGGCAGCTCCTTGGAGGTGGAGGACGGGATGGCTGAACCGGCGGGACGATGAGATCGACGACGGATCCTCATCCAGTACGGTGGATGAGGGACGTCGAGGTGTTGCTGTGGACGATGTCGTCGGGGAAGAGGCTCCGGCTGGGTGGCAGACGGAGCAGGGTGTGGGGTTTCATCGCGGGATTTCGCGGCCTCGGTGTACGAATGGGTGGGCGGATGGGATGGCAGTGGGGAACCATGGCTTAGAGATGCGCTTGTCCGAAATGTGGGGTAAGTTACAAAAGTACCCCCACCAATTTGAGGCGGTTCTTTTGGTTCAGGGGTACCACGGGCATTTTGCGTGTCGGGATTTCACAGGAGGTGGGAGTTTTTGCGCGCGTTGTAATTTCGGAATAGCAAGGCGCGGGTTGAGATGGAGGGAGTTGTCGGAGCACAATGAGACAAAGAAATATCTTAAATATTTCAGGCTAACAAGGCGTGGGTTGAAATTTCCGGACAAGCCTAACGTGTATTGTACCAAATCAATGCGCACTACAAATGTAAATTAAAACTTTGAATTCATGTTATGTTCAATTAAAATATTTCGCTGCGTGTATAATGCATGCAACCTACTACTCAAATGAGCATTTTAGTGCATTCCAAACCTATATAGTACCGCTTCAATATGAACTAAATTTGAATTCATTTCTCTATTTGAATAAGATCTACAGTAATGATTGTTGTGAAGTCAAAGCATTTGAATTTGTTTCTCTGTTTTGATAAGATATACAATCATCATTATTGTCAAGTTAAACCATCGTTTGTGTATTATCTTCACAGCACACCACATGATTAGTCTCGAGTTACATATGAACTATGTGTACTATATGAACTCGAACTAGATTTTTTGAATCCACCTTATTTTGATTTCAAATCACATTACATTTCTAGCTCTAGCTAGATCTTCATAATCTAAACCATGTCTCATATGTATAATGTGTTTATCACATTATGTATGGTGCCCGCCCCTCACGCCTACAAGTATTTAGATGTGAGTTGCAAACACCACACATTACCACAAATTCAAATAAAATGTGAGAATGTTTGATATATAGTATTGTTTAGATTGTTCGATATTTAGTTGTAAGCTGCAAACGCATACACATTATCACAAATTCAAATAAAATGTGAGATTGTTTGATGTATAATATGGTTTAGATTGTTCGGCATTTAGCTGTGAGTTGCAAACGCCATGCATTATCACATTATGGTATAACATGTGCACAACACGTGTATCACCGCTATATTCATGCATGCAATGTTTAAAACACTATGATCTCCTATTCAAATATATGAATCCGCTTTCATATCAAATTATGATCTTTGTTAGTCTCTTACACTCACACAATCCTCTAACCTTTGTAGCTACCACTAACTTTCTCTCGTGCATGCACACGCCCTCCTCGCCCTCCCCCTCCCTCGGCATTCTATCCACCGGGCACATTCATTTTTTTTTCTTTAGGTCGTTCTCCCAGAGTCTCCACAACTCCTTTCCAACACACACCGATCGATAAACCTCTCCAGCGATGCCTGCCTACAACATACACACACACCTTCAATCTCCTCCTTTATGTGTCCTTGCCTCGTGTCTCTCATACGGTCAGACACACGTGTAAACTCTCGCCCCTTTTTTCATCGATCTCACAACCGCACACTCATCCCCCTATCTAGCTAGTAGTTGAGCCTCTCGCACCACCTCCTAGATCCATTCTCTCTGTCTATCCGTCTCACTGGGCCTTATTTGCCTCTAACAAATGGACGTACACCGACCGATCTCTCTCTATACATATAGCTAGCTAGGTCCTTATAACTCGTTTTTACCCACATGTCAATCGATCTACCTCATTAGTTGTGTCTCTCCCTTCCTCCGACAAACAACAATTGATCTACCGATCTAGTTAGGTTTGCTTACCAAACACATGGTTCCCCTTCATCATCCATGGATGCGTCCCGACAGATCTATCACACACAGGCACCCACAGAAACACATCCCCACTCTTATTGATAACATTGCAGTTCCACCCTCAGTTTTTCTAGTAGGCCTCTCCCACCATCTTCGAGAAGCAACTCCATCACCCATCCAGCACTTTACCCCTCTCCCTCCCTCTCTCTCCTCTCTCTCTTTGTCCCATCATATTTCCCGTCCTTCAGTTATGTATGGATGTCGACCGATCTCCCTCAAGACATAGCTGGGTCTGTCCTTCTCAACACATATACGAGTCATTCTACCTCTATAGTTAGGCCTCTTCCTACCCCTCCCCCCACCCCCTCCCCCCACACACCGATACATCGAGCGCTCTAGTCATGTCTCCCTGCCACACACAAACTTGACATGTGCCCTCTGACGTTCCGGTAGGTCAGTCGCCCTATATCTTTGACTTGCACACACACACACACACACACAATTTCGATGGCTCTCTTCATCGATCTCGCACCCACCCACTTGATCCTCTCTTCGACTCTATCGATAGCTATGACCCCTCCCTCTCTTCTTGTGGATTGCCCGACCCTCTATGTATGATATGGATAGGCCTCCATTTCACACACATTGCATGCAAAATTTTGTTTGAGATGTCATCGACACATATTCCAACAAAAATTCACGAAATCAACCCCCACCCCCACCCCAAAACAAAAAACACTCATGAACGCGGTTTGTATCTCTCACACACACCCACGTAGGTGGGGGACGTGCAGGAAGAGAAGAGGTGCATGCACGGCGGACGTACTCCCATCTCTTTCCCAACCACACCCGCTGGGTACACGATGGAGCTCATTTCAGACGAAAAAGGCAGCCCACGTGGTAATTTGGCACGATGTCCGGTTGTCCACTTGGTGGAGGGAGTATCGTCTACCACGGGTGAACAAACAAATTGCGACTTGACGTGTTATGTTAAAAAAAGAGGCAAACCATGTGGGACCTACCTTAGAGGCAAGGCTCTATACACTGTAGTACTTTTGATGAGTCCCGTCAACTCGCAGAACAAGGAGAAGCTTGCTTAGTACGTCGTCTCCCCCGCCCACGGGCGCGGTGGCTCGCAGGATGAGGTGAAGCTTGCTCCGCCTTACGCCCGCTCCCTCGCCCATGTGCGCGGTGGCTCGCAGGACGAGGAAAAATTTTACGACTCCCTCCGTTTACTCCTCGTCCCTACTACCTTGGTTATAGAGATTATATCATATTGTTTGGAATATATATGTCCTTTAGTAGATTTCAACATGAACTACTAGTACATACTCCAAACACTGATGTACATAGACGTATTTTAGAGTGTAGATTCACTCATTTTGCTCCGTATGTAGCACTCTCCCTCGCCCCTCGACCCTCGCCCACGTGGTGGGCGTGCAGCAATTCATTCGGTCTCATATAGCCGTAACGATATATCTTGCACTACCATTATTGCTCGATTTCTCAAGAGGCGAAGAGCCAATCGCAAGGTTAATATTTTGGAGATGCCAAGCGCAAGGTTATAGGAGAACGAGTAGTAGGTGTCGCGTCATTTATAAACAAAGTTTTTTTCTTGATGCACGTATGCAATATGATAGGTTCATATGGAGAGAAAAGGAAACCGCTCCACTATATACATAGTCGACGGGCCAGCCTACACGGTTGCTTGTTGGGGTTGCTCTCTTCACACTCTCTCGCACAAAACGACTGTGGCCACATCTCTAACATCCCGGCGGATCACGTCCGCTTGGGGAAGGGGTGGATTCTTAGTGTAGATGCGGTGGCCATCGCCGAAAGCGAAAACCCACTGTCGGCACGTCCCGATCAAGGGTCCCCGCCGTTCTCTCTCACAAAGCCGGTGAGGTTGCCTTCGTCCCTTGCTCACTGCCGCGACGTGGGCAGTTGCCACCGCCCGCCGCCCTCCTCAAGGTTGAGCTACGTCCCTCGGGTACAATTTCCTTAACAGCCGGCTTGCACCACTGCTCCAGCTGCCCTCATCAGTCCCTTTGGATATTTCTCTACTTCTTTGCCCCGCACATACCTCTCTTGGATTCTACGTACTATATTTGTGATGAGTTTATGTCTCATCAACTAGTCCCGATAATCTTATTCTAATCACGCTTCTTCAATTTCTTTGCCATTGTGGATGCTCATCTCGATTTTGGTGAAACTACACAAAATGATCCGATGGTCAAAAGGTTGCAAACTTCATTTATTAGGAAGCTCGAATGTTGCCAGCAAATTGAAGCCTGGTCAGGGTTCACGGTTCAAGGACTAGGGACTGCATGGATCATTTTTTCTCTTTAGCTGCCTCTGTTCCAAAATAAGTGTCAACTTCAGTAGTAGTACAACTTTGTACTAAAGTTTGCACAAAGTTGAGACACTTATTTTGGAACGGAGGGAGTACATATTTGCTATGATCTGTCAATCATTGAGATGCAATAGCATGCATGTTATTCTCCTTTGTATTTGATGAAATGTTGCAACGGGCAACCTTGGGCATAAGATACATGTAACGAAGTCGGAAGCTTCATAGCATTGTACAAATTTATCTCATCGATAAATTACAGACGCATACTATACTAGTACTTCCTCCGTTCCTAAATATAAGTCTTTGTAGAGATTTCACCATGAACCACATGCGGATGTATATAGATGCATTTTAAGTATAGATTCATCCATTTTGTTCCGTATGTAGTGGAATCTCTACAAAGACTTATCTACTAGTAATAGCTAGCCCCCACTACTAGGAATTCTCTATCCTCTCCTTGAGCCACATCATCAAAATTGATGTAGCCGTTAGATGAAGTAAATCAGTCCATAATAGCCGAATCGATCTAGACGTTGAGAGGCTCGCACTAAGCCACATGCAAGCATGCAGAAATACCGTGGCACATGCATGTGAGTGGGTTTTAAATCACATCAACATGTTCGCATGCAAGCATGCACCGGTAGCATGCATGTAAGTGAGCTTTTAAGTCCCATTAACATGTCAAAAGAAAAATATAATCCCATTATGCAGTAGGAGTTGGCTGATCTTTTTTCCTTACGTGGGATGATCTAAATGATGATGGGAGTTTATTTAGTTTGGCTACCACATTTGTCATGCGGTTATAGAGTTTTTTTTAGTTCTATGAAATCGATAATTTTCACTGCTCCTGTGATAGTGTGAGGTGGGCCATGTAATCACTGAGCCTGCGTGTTTTCACTGCTCTTGCACGCCTCCGCTGTAAGAATGGAGAAAATTGTAATCTAGTAGTAGTACCTCCTTTCGCGGCGTGGGACATCCATCCTACCACCTCAAGAATAAAGACCAATGAGCCACAAATCACATAGACCCAGCAGTAAGTTGGATGGACGAAGCAACCATCACTCTTGCGCCAGTGAGAGGTCGCGTCCGCTCTGCCTGGGCATGAATGCGGCACCGATTTTTGGAGCGGCGCTGACCGTTTCGGGCGGGAAGCGCGTGCGGGCGATGGAGGGGCTTTGAGTGGGCCAGGCTGGTCAGGAGCGGGCGTGGCAGCTGTTCGCATGTCCCTACCGGACACGCCCGGAAACGAGAGGATGCACCAACTCTCGCGGCTAAAATCGTACACTACACAACATCTCTCTGTAGGAGTAGGTCGATCCTTAACGCTGTCGCCGTCGGCGAGGGACTACCGGCGTAGCTATTCACTTTCCACCCAGCAGCGGCGCGGGAGGTCCTCCGACCCCTTCTTCTTCGCCGCCGTCCTGTCGCTCACCGAACCACGCCCCAAGAACCTTAAGGTATAATTTACTTACTCCACATGCATTGCTCTAGCTGCATGTATACCATGAATCTAGGACGTGGTTCAAAGAGGAAAGGAGTGGGGAAAGTAGTGGGAAAAGTTGTATATAGCATGAATCTAGGACGTGCGTCAAAGAGGAACTTAAGGGGGAAAGTTGTATAGCATAAATCTAGGACGTGGTTCAAAGAGGAAAGGAATGGGGCAAAGTAGTGAGGAAAGTTGTATCGCATAAATCTAGGACGTGGTTCAAAGAGGAAAGGAAGGGGTGAAAGTACTAGTTCAAAAGGAAAGGAAGGGACAAGGTTGTAGAGTTTGAGCAGGACTAGGTTTCTTTGTGCTCACATAGGGAAAGGTGTCTAAAGATAACAAAACTGGGACCAACACAAATATGCTCCTTGGTTGTTTGTTCTTTGTTGCAACAGACTGTGCATGACCACATTACATCGGTAGATGCACATGGTGCTGGTGCGTCCACTGTCCCGTGCAACTCATTAGCTGTTGTTAATCTAAGGCCCTGTTTGGTTAAAAACTCCCTAGTCCCTACCTGCTTGGTTCGAGGGACTAAACATGGACTAGAGGTTATTAAATGACATGCTAAAAGACCATGTTACCCCTAGTAATGAACTAATAGAGACAAGGTGCGATGCGTGGTGGGCAACTGTTGGAAAAAGTCCCAAAAAGACTCCCTCGGGTCTTCTTTATTTAGTCCCAAATGCCCACTTTTAGTCCCTAAAGTCCCTCCTGTTTGGTTTAGATGGGATCATCACGGAGTTTTTAGTCCCTACTGACAAAATGTCCTCGTAAACAAACACCCTCTAATAATGCCGCTGGAAAATTGATGCAATGCCACGTTAAAAGCAAATTACATGTTTAATGTATTTTATTGTTAATATAATCTCTATGTTAATATTAATCGATGCCACCGCTTTGAGAAATGCTACCGTCTTGCTTTCTTTCCCATTTAGATAAGGTAGATGCTTCTTTTTGTTGGCTTCGTGTCATCCACCGTTATTGACCACTAATTGTTTCCTTTGCACCTCTGTGTAAACAGGGTTATCTACTTCACCTCGTTGCCATTGTGACCTTTTGTTGCGATTGCACAAAACACTTTTGTTTTAAGAGTGTTTTGTGCAGTTCAACCAAAATGTCACATGCATAACGTTGCTTGATTGCTTGATCTTAGTGGAACTGCACAAGAGGAGATCTTACTTCCTATCCGTTAAGGCGAATTTGGTTCAGATCTTCTTCTTATGAGTTGTTTGAATTTCACATCATGAGAGGCCAGTACTAGCCTTCTTTCACATGATTCTGCAGTGTGCTTTCATATGGTGTACGACTTGTACGATAATGTTGCTTGATTTTAGTGAACTGCACAAATGGAGACAAGACTTCCAATCTGTATGTGCACCATAATATCCCATTGAGGTAAGATAAGGATATTTCACAACTGCTGGCCTGTATTTTGCCACTTTCATCGAAAAAATTAAGTTTAGTACTATACTTGTGCTCCCTAATTGACATGCCAAATCTTACATTGAAGGCGAAGCTTATGCATTATTGAACCAAGTGATGAAGGGGAAGAACAAGCGGAAGAAAACAAAAATCAACTCCCGGTGCTGTAATGAAGCACTGGAACTGTGATGACACAAGTAATGATATAGTTTTGCATCTTAATTTATTTATATGGCTGGAACGAGCAATTGTTTTGCCACTGATTTGATGCCACTCTTAATGTAATATGTAATTATCTCTACTTGTGCAAACAGGGATCTTCTCTGAAGACACCATATATTTTAAGTGGAACTGCACAAGAAGATGTTGAAAACATTAAACTAATCGAGGAGTATATAGTAAGCATGGACACCACCGTAGATAGCAACAGATGTTTCCGGAGAAGTGCTTCATCTGTATGCTCTACATAATAAGCCTCCTGACAAAGGTTGGTACTCGCCCACTGATTCATCCATATGATTGAGCTTTGTCATCTCTATTGGTGTTGTGCTACTGTTTAAATATTGTCATGAAAAAGTGGTATTGTCCTTGAGAAGTGCTTCATCTGTGTTGTTTTCAGTATTTCCTTTCCTTTTTTTCGAGCAAACAGGGATGCTAGCATTTAGTAGTCCTCTTGTCTTTGCACAACAGAATCATCTTCCTCTGAAGAAGAATATGGAGTACGTGAAGTGACTAGTTCCGATTATGCTAGGATGAAGAAGCCCTGTCTATCTTCTCATCAGAAGGAGCAGTTGAAGGATGGTTACATTACTCCCCACAAGACCAAACTAACTTCAACTCAGAAGGATGACAAATCTCCATTTTTTTTTGTGATGCGCGAGTACAGCGTTGTTCTAGGATTCTTTACGGTGAGTTCCATTTTCTAAAAGTGTGCTCTACATGGACCATGTATGTGCCTGTTGAAACTGTCAATTCATAGTACAGTTTGCTTTATACTAATCACTTTTTTTGTATTTGTGCAAACAGGGGTGCTCAGCTTGATTTCAATGGGAACTGCACAAAATGTTCATGAATACATTGAATCTTTCATTTCCACCACAAGAAAGGAGGTGCCGATAAGTTCAAGGCGTTTCAACATATAAGGTCGAAATCATACAAGCTACGCGCGAATTTGGTTGATTTTGGTGGAACTGCACAAAAGAACGGTGGTTTATTTAGCACGAGGTGCCATGTCAATGTCCAAACTGACGGCAAACCCTGCCCATTCCACAATTGTAGGCATTTGATATTTTGGAATGGGACAACCTTGTCAAATTTTGCTCATTGATTTTAGCAAGACATGCGTTTGATATTTTCGAATGGGACGCCTTTCTTTGTCGGCCGGCGTCGATTAATTTTTCTTTATTCTTTAGTTGTGAAGTAAATATTGCCTCGACATGTGAGTCATTTGAGATGCATAATCATCGATTGTTTTGAATGTTCTCTATGGATTGCCGGGCCTGTGTGTTTGATTGCAATGTACAGAAACGCTAAAAAGCTGCTCAAACTCTTTGTACTCATACATTCCTTTTTACTGCACATTGTGAAAGTGCATACTTTTTGTATAAGATTGGTCAAAGTAGAGATACTTTGACTGCAGACAAAACTTGTATGTAGACTAGAAAGGACGGAGGGAGTACATGTGAAGCTGCAAACGAGGTGATCACCACAGGAATAATGCTAGTACGTATTGTTTTGCATGTTCATCCAATGCCCGTGATACTGAGAATTCCAAATAATCAAAATAAATTCATTCATACACGGTCGGATTTCATATAAACATGCCGGATTTCATTACATTTCATATATTCTTCAACTAAAAAGGGGTGCGCTGGAGGTATAATTAATTAACCGAAGCTACCCACCCGTGTACCGCTGAGCCGAACAAAAGCTTCAAAGACTAAACTACAGGTGCAGTTGCGTAACTGACATGTGGCATGTTGGGCCCACATGTCAGTCAGCCAACTGCACCAGCAGTTAAGTAGAAGCAGGGTTCTTCTCCAGCGCAGCTCTCTGACTCCACGTCGCCGCCAAGAAGCTAACCAGCTATCAATGGTTAACCCGCCTAGCTTGGCTTCAACCGGAGGGTAGCAGTGGTGGCCTTACTTGGACCCGAGCGGCGGCGACCTACCGTGTTCTACTCTTCCCCGTTTTCTATGTGGCGCGGCCTCATCGGCAGCGGGGCGGGGCCTTGGCGGAGTCGGCGATGTCCTCTGTCTTGTTGCCGGCGGGCGGCGCCTCAGCGGAGCGGTGGAAATCCTCCCCCACGTTGCCGGCAGGGTGGGGCCTCGGCTGAGCCAGCGATGTCCTCTGCCTCGTTGTTGGCGGGGCGGGGCCTCGACGGAGCCGGCGGTGTCCTCTGCCTCGTTGTTGGCGCCGCGAGGCCTCGGCGGAGCAGGGCCTCGTCGACGCCAGCAGAGCGGGGACTCGTCGGAGCCGGCATTGTCCTCTGCCTCGTCCTCGGTCTCGCCAAACGGCCTCGCCCGCTTCATCGCCCTCTTTGCTAGCCTCTTTGTAGGCGGCCGCAGCCTCCGCCACCCGCATGCGGTACCGCCCGGCCTTTCGGCGGCCTTTGCGGGCGGAGCGAATGGTCGAGAAGCGCCTCCTGCCCGCCCGCTCCACAGCCGATCTGCCTCCGCCGCAGGTGCTCCTGGAGGAGATGGTGGTTGTGGCGGCATCGGCGTGCGCCTCCGGAACTGCTCCTCACGCATCCGCCTCACCACATCCATATATTGGGCATGGGCCTCGCCGATGGTCATGGTGCAATGCACCGGCGAGGATGGCGCGGAGGAGGGGGTTGGCGCCGGATCGTCGACTACCATGTTCTCCATTGGGACGTCGTCGCCTCCGGCTGCCTGCTGGCCAGCCAGTCGGCAGCAATGGCTGCCATCTCCTTGTGGTCCGTCGTCCGCCCGTCCTGAAGAGCGCTAGAGCGTGAGGAAGCCATGGTGGGCAGTAGTGGTGTGTACAGGAGAAAGGGAACGGATGCGGATGACTGCGGCTATGGCCCGCACAACAATTTATATAGCAATGGTGGGCGGGCGGAGGGACGGACATGTGGCGCCGGAGTAGCCGCCTCGGCAACCGTGTATCATTAATGTGGGCGGAAGATGGACGGACGGAGGCACTTGTGTCGTTTGAAGGTGGAGCAATCGCCTGCACCGGGAAGCGGAGCGGGCGGCACTGACTGTTTCGGGCAGAAAGCGTACGCGGGCGAGGAGATGACTTTACTTGGAGAGGATGACAATGAGGACCCACCAGGTCCATAGCCTCACGTACGCAAGTGCCTCCTTATTATATATATATATATATATATATATATATATATATATAACTATAATTTATTTTACTTCCTCCTGGTTTCCTGACATCACGGTCCCACACCATTGTCAACCTATGTAGTACTCCCTCCTTTCCGGTTTATAGGGCTCAATTCAAAAATCTCACCAACCAAGGTAGATGGTGAGTGGTGGAATATTTTTTGTAGTTTGCAAAAACACCCAATTAATGCTCTTGTTTTCCTCAAAAAATTATGTTTATCAATGCATTAATTGCAATGCATGCATGCATAAAGTACAAGCATTGGTCAATTTTCTCTTAATACTTGCATGCAATGATTTAATGCACCTTGGAATCTAAATATGTGATGGGGAACAACCAAATTGAGCCTTATAAAATGGAAAAGCAGCCGATAGCTGGGACCAAGCAGCTCGAGCAGTAGTCAATAAACGAGACAATTGCACAAGAAGCGGCCGATAGCTGGGACCAAGCAGCTCGAGCAGTATTTGTGTTATTGAGGTGTGAGCACTGCAGAGTTTTTCGATGCTTAGCCCAGATATTAATTTTTCTCCTCTGAACAACAATGAAAACATCGCTGCAGGTATTAACTGCGCGGGCTGTGGCCCGTCTAGCCCGGGCCAGATATCCAGCCCAGATATTAATTTTTTTCAAGCTCAAAATGGCTAGCCCAGCTATACTTTTTTAGGAATACCTGTGCAAGGTCAAGTTGTTATTCTCCGCTACTGGCTGCAAATCTTTCCTAGGAGGGATGCATTAGGCTTAACAAGAAAATGGGCTTTAAAAAATAATAAATGGGATGTAATTATAAAAACTGGGCAGTAACTATAAAAAATTGCACCAAACACGTGATTACTTTATAAAATAATATTTTTGGATATTGAAAATTTTAATTTCATTAATTGTTGGAGCGCAATGTTTCGTTGGATCTTTACGTAACATAAATTTAGATTGAAATTGTATTTAATCTAAATAGAAATTTCGGGATAAAAATATTTCGGATCCCATCAAAATGTGGGAAATTTATTGAATTCTGTTTTGAACGGTTGGTTGAAATGGGCTGTACTTTTAACAAACTGTAAATGGGCTGTAGTAAATTCCATTAGAGTTCAAAAATGGGCTACACATTCTTACAAATCTCAAATGGGCTATAAGTTCTCTGCCACACACTTCTGGCCTTACTAAGTTGACACGTCCCCTAAAAAACAGAGTTGACGCGTATGCAAGGCTTTGTCAACTTATAGTCAACACACGGTTCTAGCAGCAATGGCCGTTGGATGTCCATCCAACGGATGCCGTGCTTCTTTTTTAATCTCGGATATTCTAGCTTCACCCGCCCAAAAAATGATTCCTCCCCCTAACATCTGGGGCGCATCGTTTTGGAAGCTGACATGTGGGCCTACTAAGTTGACGTACCAAGGGCTTTGTCAACTTAGTCAATATAAACGATTCTAGCTGGAGTGACCGTACGATGTCCATCCAACGGCCGTCGTGCTTCTTCAACCTCTGGTCTTCTTGCTCCAGCCGCCCAAAGCAGCGCCGGTCGTGCCGCCTGCTCCTGCCTCTGTGGCGGCTGTCTTTGCCGCGGAGGCCTCACCGCCCCCTACTTCTCCCACCGCTGGCCAGGCCATCCCTCCACTCACCCACACTCCCTGTTATTTTGTGGCGACGGCAGTGCAGCCGTACCAGTCAACCCTCGTACTCCTCTCCGCGTGTGCATCCACTGCCGCGTCTTCCCCGGCTCCGCGTCGTCCCCTTCCTAGGCCTCGCCGTCGTCCACCACCCTGGTGCTCTCGGCGGCGTGGTCGACGTGGTCAAGGAACGACTTCCATCGGACGTGGATCAGACGTGGAGAGGTCGATACCGGGTCCACGGCAGCCGCAAGGAAGTGCCTCCTTATTACGCGCAAAATAATTATTCCTCCACCTGATAGCGGGGACCCACCGGACGGGCCACCGTATTTTGCGAAAAAAAATGATTCGCCTAATCGATCGCCGGGACCCACCAGCTACATCTTCGCGCGCAAGGAAGTGCGTCCAAAAAAAATGATTCGCCCCCTGACTGCTGGGACCCACCAGCTACATCTTCGCACGCAAGGAAGTGCGTCCAAAAAAACGATTCGCCCCCCTGACTGCTGGGACCCACCAGCTACACCTTCGCACGCAAGGAAGTGCGTCCGGGCAAAAAAACGATTCGCCCCCTGACTACTGGGACCCAGCAGCTACACCTTCGCACGCAAGGAAGTGCGTCCGGGCAAAAAAAAACAAAACGATTCGCCCCCCTGACTGCTGGGACCCACCAGCTACATCTTCGCAGGCAAGGAGTGCACGATACCGGGACCCACCTGGTCAAGCGCACGTGGCGTTGTCATTCTGGTCACGAACGTGTATGCATACATCTTGGTCGATGTAGAGCGCGCGACGCGTGTAGTAGAGGCGCCGCGACGTAGCATGTACACGCACGCATGCCGCCAGGGTGCAAGAAAGAAAATACGGCCACGTATGTGTACATCTGGGCGGGGTCTCAACGCCTACTCGGCGCATACGTGCACGACCGGGGCTCGTGTACATGGCTGGGTCGGAACAGAGAAACAGCGTCGTCGTCGTGTTCATGGGGAGGCAACGGAATGCGTCGTGTTCATGGGGAGGCAACATCGGGAGGCAACGGAACGCGTGGGAGCCAACCGGCTGGGTTGGAACGGAATGCGTGGTCGTGTTCATCGGGAGGGCTTGGACGGAACAGGTGATGGGAATGAGGCCTGGCGTACCACACAACGAAGGAAACGGACCTCCTACGTTTGGAACGGGGTCCTCTTGATTGGGAGGGGTCTGGCATACCGCAAAACGGAGGAAACGGACCTCCTACGGTCGAAACGGGGGTCCTATTGATCGGGAGGGGTGTGGCGTACCGCAAAACGGACGAAACGGACCTCCTACGGTCGAAACGGGGGTCCTATTGATCGGGAGGGGTGTGGCGTACCGCAAAAAGGATGAAACAGACTTGTGTTGGATCGCTACGGTCGAAACGGGGGTCCTGTTCATCGGGAGGGGTGTGGCGTACCGCAAAATGGGAGTCCACGGGATACTGTTCATCTCCACCGTCAACCTCCTCCAGCCTCTACGGGTACCGTCGACCTCCTCCAGCCTCCACGGGCTCATGTTCATCCAGCCTCCACCGCGCGCTACTCTACCGGCTACTGTTCAACCACCCCTCCACCATCTACTGTTCATCCAGCCCTCCACACCACGGGGTCCTGTTCAACCACCCCTCCACGGGCACCCCTCCACCGCTCATCGCTCATCAGCCCTCCACACCACGGGTCCTGTTCAACCACCCCTCCACGGGCACCCCTCCACCGCTTCACTGCTCATCCAGCCCTCCACACCACGGGGTCTGTTCAACCACCCTCCACAGAACCCCTCCACCGCTTCTTGTTCATCCAGCCCTCCACCACACCACGGGTCCTGTTCATCCAGAGGCAACGCCACCGCCACTATTCATCCAACCCCCCGCAACGCCTTTGTTCATTCAATTGATCGGCTTTAGTTAGCAGCAGATAGCGAAGGAATCGCCGATCGGGTTCGATTATGACCATCGATCGATCGCTTCGGGTTCGATAGCAGCGTAACTGCGGTGCAATCGCCGGGTTCAGCTAGAGCCCAACGCCTCGCTTCGGGTTCGATTAGAGCCAACGCCTCGCACACACTGCAGCGTACATGTACGAGAGAAACGCGCATCGCTCGGCCCCCGACCTCCCACCGTAACCGGGAACTCCCCGAAATTTACCTCGCCCTCGCTTCTACCACGGTTTTTTCCGTCATGGACGGCCCAAAGAATGTCATGCAGCTGCGTCTCCGGCCTGCCCAGGACGAAAAGCCCATTTTCTGTCATGATTTTTTGTCATAGAAGTAGGAGCCCACCACATCTATGATGATACCGGGTTTTGTCACAATTATTGTCATAGAAGTGTCATATGTATTACAGAAAAAATTTCGTTCGGCCCAAAATGTCACGGATGTGTCTTTTTTTATAGTGGCTCGACCTTTCGGTCTCAGTGTTTCGAGGACATATCTGCATATGCTAGGCTCGTCAAGTTTAACCCGAGTATTCTGCGTGTGCAAAACTGGCTTGCACCCATTGTATGTGAACATAGAGCTTATCACACCTGATCATCACGTGGTGTCTCGACACGACGAACTATCGCAACGGTGCATACTCAGGGAGAACACTTATACCTTCAAATTTAGTGAGATATCATCTTATAACGCTACCGCCGTACTAAGAAAAATAAGATGCATAAAAAGATAAACATCACATGCAATCAAATAAGTGATATGATATGGCCATCATCATCTTGTTCCTTTGATCTCCAGCTCCAAAGCATCTTCATGATCACCATCGTCACCGGCTTGACACCTTGATCTCCATCGAAGCATCGTTGTCATCTCGCCAACTATTGCTTCTACGACTATCGCTACCGCTTAGTGATAAAGTAAAGCAATTACATGGCGATTGCATTTCATACAATAAAGCGACAACCATATGGCTCCTTCCAGTTGCCGATAACTGTTACAAAACATGATCATCTCATAGATCAATTTATATATCATCATGTCTTGACCATATCACATCACAGCAAGCCCTGCAAAAACAAGTTAGACGTCGTCTACTTTGTTGTTGCAAGTTTTTCATGGCTACTACGGGCTTCTAGCAAGAACCGTTCTTACCTACGCATCAAAACCACAACGATTTTTCATCAAGTGTGCTGTTTTAACCTTCAACAAGGACCGGGCGTAGTCAAACTCGATTCAACTAAAGCTAGATAAACAGACACCCACTATCCACCTGTGTGCCAAGCACGGCGGTAGAACCAATCTCATGAACGCGGTCATTTAATGTCGGTCTGGGCCGCTTCATCCAACAATACCGCCGAATCAAAGTATGACATGTTGGTAAGCAGTATGACTATTATCGCCCACAACTCTTTGTGTTCTACTCGTGCATATAACATCTACGCGTAGACCTGGCTCGGATACCACTGTTGGGGAACGTAGTATTTCAAAAAAATTCATACTATCACGCAAGAGCTATCTAGGAGAAGCATAGCACGAGCGGGGAGAGTGTGTCCATGTACCCTCGTAGACCGAAAGCGGAAGCATTTTGTAACGCGGTTGATGTAGTCAAATGTCTTCGCGATCCAACCGATCCAAGTATCGAACGCACGGCACCTCCGCGATCTGCACACGTTCAGCTCGGTGACGTCCCTCGAACTCTTGATCCAGTTGAGGCCGAAGGAGAGTTTCCTCAGCACGACGGCGTGGTGACGGTGATGATGAAGTTACCGGCGCAGGGCTTCGCCTAAGCACTACGACGATATGACCGAGGTGTGTTTAAGTGGAGGGGGCACCGCACATGGCTAAAAGATCAACTTGTGTGTCTATGGGGTGCCCCCTCCGCCCGTATATAAAGGAGGGAGGGAGGACGAGGCCGGCCAAGGGTGGCGTGCCAAAGGGGGGAGTCCTACTCCAAGTAGGATTCGACCCCCTTTTCCTATTCCAACAAGGAGAAGGGGGAAGGCGGAGGAGGAGAGAAGGAAAGGGGGGCCGCCCCTCCCCCCCCAACCCTAGTCCCATTCGGTTTTTGCTAGGGGGGCACGCGCCACTCCTTGGCCTGCCTCCTCTCTTCCACCACTAGGCCCATGAGGCCCAATAAGTTCCCGGGGGGGGGGGGGGCGGTAACCCCCGGTACTCCAAATTTTATCCGAAACGACCCGAACCATTCTGGTGTCCGAATATAACCTTCAAATATATGAATCTTTATGTCTCGTCCATGTCGAGACTCCTCATCACATCCGTGATCTCATCCTGAACTCCGAACAAACTTCGATACATCAAATCACATAACTCATATAACAAATCGTCATCGAACGTTAAGCGTGCGGACCCTACGGGTTTGAGAACTATGTAGACATGACCGAGACACATCTCCGGTCAATAACCAATAGCGGGACCTGGATGCTCATATTGGCTCCTACATATTCTGCAAAGAACTTTATCGGTCAAACCGCATAACAACATACGTTGTTCCCTTTGTCATCGGTATGTTACTTGCCCGAGATTCGATCGTCGGTATCACCATACCTAGTTCAATCTCGTTACCGTCAAGTCTATTTACTCGTTCTGTAATGCATCATCCCGCAACTAACTCATTAGTCGCATTGCCTGCAAGGTTTGTAGTGATGTGCATTACCGAGAGGGCCCAGAGATACCTCTCCGACAATCGGAGTGACAAATCCTAATCTTGATCTATGCCAACTCAACAAACACCATCGGAGACACCATAGAGCATCTTTATAATCACCCAGTTACGTTGTGACGTTTGATAGCACACTAAGTGTTCCTCCGGTATTCGGGAGTTGCATAATCTCATAGCCATAGGAACATGTATAAGTCATGAAGAAAGCAATAGCAATAAACTAAACGATCATAGTGCTAAGCTAACGGATGGGTCTTGTCCATCACATCATTCTCTAATGATGTGATCCCGTTCATCAAATGACAACACATGTCTATGGCTAGGAAACTTAACCATCTTTGATTAACGAGCAAATCTAGTAGAGGAATACTACGGACACTCTGTTTGTCTATGTATTCACACATGTATTAAATTTCCAGTTAATACAATTCTAGCATGAATAATAAACATTTATCATCATATAAGGAAATAAATAAAAACTTTATTATTGCCTCTAGGGCATATTTCCTTGATCTGTGGGGGCGGCCCATTGAGAAAGGGCATGGGGCACCCGTAGTATTCGAGGCGGGTGAGGTGGATCCTCCCGATTCATATCGATCTTTTGCTGCTTACTTCATCTGTGGCCTCTGTCCCTCCTTCTCTGGTGTCTTCGAGGCGATTATGAACTTCTATGGGTTTCATCTCCTTGATTTCATGCCCAATGCAATGGCGACCATGGCCATCTTTGCGCATTTGTGCGAGAATTTCATTGGAGTGATGCCCAATGTGGATCTGTTCCGGCATTACTTCGTCCCGAGGGTTGAGAGCAGAATCAACCGCTCCGGAATCATCAGTTGGATGCCACGGTTGAAGAGGATGATTTGGGATTACCTCCCGGGGTACCAACGCGAGAGGTGGGATGAATGGAGAGGGGATTGGTGCTGGATCCAGGACAAGGAAGCCCCTGATTTTTGTGAAGCGCAGCAAGAGTGCGTTGAGCGTGGCAAGGATTGGAGCTTGAAAGGGCTCACTGGATAGGTTGCGCCCGGTGATCAACAGGATCACCCGCCTAGCAGCTGCCGGGTTAACCATTGAGCCTATGGGGGCAGATTTTCTCCTCCGCCGCATCTCACCGCTGCAAGAAAGGGATAGGCCTGCGTGGCTGTATGGCGGTGCTGCGGATAGGATGAGGCTGCTGCCGGGGCTGGCCAACAACTTGTCATTTTATGGCCATGCTTGGTTGTGCGACTAACTGTTTGGTCGCTTCGAGTTGTTCAAGCTCCCGGCAACCGTCATTCCTCTGAACGTCAACTCTGCCCGGGATCAAATACTGAAGTGGATGCCGGACTCCAATGCTGAGGGAGTGTCGAGTACTTGGCAACTCCCTTCCTTCGACGAAGAGCTCCAGTGGTCAAGCACTTTGGTGGAGAAGGCCACCAGGACCGAGGTCAGAATGTACAAATGCACCTCCGCTGCGGAGGTGGCGTATATTCTGAAGAGAGCCGCGGAGGACAAGGTTGCCCGCCTTGAGGAGATGGAGAAGGCCGCAAAGGATGGGAAGGGCAAAGGGAAAGTTGGGAACGAAAGTTCTTCCCACGGCGGCAGCGACGCGCAGGCCGCGGAAGGATCTGCCAGGGAAGAGCTTGCCGGGGCTGACTTTGCTGGGCTGGATGCCCTGGCCACGGCAGCGACGGAGCTCCAGGAGGGAGCGGAGGAGGAGGACACGGCAGCGCCCCCCAAAGATGAGTGGCTTGCGGCTGGACCGCAAGCCCCAGAACCAGACTCTGATCAGCGCACCTGCAGGCGTGCCGCAGCCCAAGGAGCAGCGACCTCCAACCCAGCGCCGGCCACCAAGAGGGTGAAGAAGGTCTCCACCAAGTCTACTACGGCCGAGGTGGCGTGTCGCCAATCCCCTCGCTTTGCTCCAGCCAAGGCACCTTCCGCCAAACGGTCGGTGGCCACGGAGGCGGAGTCCAGCCCCCGTTCTGGCTCGAGCTCCTCGTAGAGCTCACCTTCCCCGGAGCTCTTGATGTCACAACAGGCACAGAAGCTGCCGGGGAGTTCCACCCTTCCGCCTCTGAAGAGAGGACAGGAGTCCCCTCCTCCCACGGAGTTCAATTTGAACTCCATGCTCATCGCGGAAGAGTAAGGATGATTTCTCTTTGTGGTAGATATCTTCCTAAGCAGATTTGAATGCTTTTGTCGACTAACCTCTTGTTCTTGTTGTTGCCGGCAGGGAAGTGGAGGAGGACGCGGAGACCCTCATTCACCATTTCCGGAAGAGGCTCCGGTGCCTCGGGTCGCTGGAGGGTGTAGAGGGCTCGGCTTCGGCAGGGAAGGATGTAGAAGATCCGGTGTTGAGCCCCCAGCCTAGCCCCCGGCCTGGGAGCGGAGACTTGACCCCGCCCGCCAGAGATGATGGAGATAGTCTTTCCGCCCCCATGCGGAGGAGGAGGCGAGGTGACACAGGGCGAGCCCCTCCTCAAGGGGCATGCCTCCTCTGCCACTCAAACCGAAGAGGTCGTCCTGGAATCCTTCGCGGCAGAGGTTGTGCAGAAGGCTGCCAAGCCCACCCCGGCAGAGGACAAGGCTCGTGACCCAGCAACAACTGTTGCCGGGGAAACAGAGACCCCTGCCCGGCAAACTTCCCCAGGTATCTTGCTTAGTTCTTCTTTTCTCTCATGCTCTGATTGCTTCCTCTGGTTCCTTTATTCGCTTCGAGACTTCTATTTCTTCGTTTGTTCACTGGCCCCTTCTATCTGCAGCCCTTCAAACTGAAGAACCAGATTTGTTGGAGGTGGTGACCGGCTTAGGGAGGTCTGCCGCAGACGAGGGTGCGAAGGTCGCAGCTGCTGAGGGGCAGGACCTCGTTGACGGGGAAACACAAGGTTCCTTGGCAGTGGTGGAGCACTCTCTAGATAGCGCCCCGGTAGAGGAAGTGGTTGTCGCGGCGAAGAATCCTCTTTAGACCACGGGTCCACTCCCCTCTTCCGGGGGCGCCGCTGAGGCCCTGCCGTCTTCCTTGAACACGCTGGATATGGTGCTGTCGTTGCGTGGTATCGGAGCCCCCGTCCCGTCCTTGACAGACGCAGAGCTTGATGAAGACCTTCAACGCCTTATGGCATCGCCGCATCTAGGGAGTGTGGAGGTCGATGACTCAGCTGCCATCAATATGGATTTGTCCTTCATGGAATCCATGGTGGCAGACGTGAAGGAAATGCAGGCCCGACACCGCCAAAAGTGGCAGGAGCTCAAAGAACGGCGTGAATCCGCCGGCAAGGTGGATCATAAGATGAAGGACAAGTGCCTGGACCTGCGTGAATGGCACAACAAGCAGTTCAAGGCGCTCATGAGGCAGCAAGAGACTCTTCAGATGATGAGGGAAGATGTCACTGTTGGGGAACATAGTAATTTCAAAAAAATTCCTACGCACATGCAAGATCATGGTGATGCATAGCAATGAGAGGGGAGAGTGTTGTCCACGTACCCTCATAGACCGTAAGAGGAAGCGTTATGACAATGTGGTTGATGTAGTCGTACGTCTTCACGATCGACCGATCCTAGTACCGAACGTACGGCACCTCCGTGATCTGCACACGTTCAGCTCGGTGACGTCCCATGAACTCATGATCCAAAGAGAGCCGGGGAGAGTTCCACAAGACGACGGCGTGATGATGGTGATGATGATGCTACCGACACAGGGCTTCACCTAAGCACCGCTACAATATAACCGAGGTGGATTATGATGGAGGGGGGCACCGCACATGGCTAAAAGATCAATGATCAACTTGTGTGTCCATGGGGTGCATGTCAGTGTCAAAACCGGTGGATCTCGGGTAGGGGGTCCCGAACTGTGTGTCTAAGGTCGATGGTAACAGGAGACAGGGAACACAATGTTTACCCAGGCTCGAGGCCTCTCTATGGAGGTAATACCCTACTTCCTGCTTGATTGATCTTGATGAATATGAGTATTACAAGAGTTGATCTACCATGAGATCATAATGGCTAAAACCCTAAAAGTCTAGCCTGTATGACTATATGTTTCTCTCCGGACTAAGCCCTCCGGTTTATATAGACACCGGAGGGGGATAGGGTTGTACAAAGTCGGTTACAGGGAAAGGAATCTTCATATTTGGTCGCCAAGCTTGCCTTCCACGCCAAGGAGAGTCCTATCCGGACACGGGAGAGTGTCTTCGGTCTTGTATCTTCACAGCCCATTAGTCCGGCCCATGTCCAACAGGCCGGATGCTCGAGGACCCCTTAGTCCAGGACTCCCTCAGTAGCCCCTGAACCAGGCTTCAATGACGAGGTGTCCGGCGCGCAGATTATCTTCGGCATTGCAAGGCGGGCTCCCTTTCCGAATACTCCAAGATAGTGTTTGGACGAAACGAACGTGTCCGGATCTGCAACACAAGTACCACACACACAGCTGTATAGAGTATAGTATTTCACGAGTCCCATCCGCTGACAACTTTTTGCAAGATGACATCACATCTGCCCGGTCATTACTTCGAACCGTTTTCGTCTGCCGTTCCACGTTTCGAGATGCGGTTTCCATTGGCACGTCTTGTCAAAGCAGAGATCGTGTCCCCTTATTGCGGGATTCTCATCAATACGAGCGTGGGTAACCCAACTGTGTCGTTTGCACAAACCATGGGAATAGGCGAGTTTTAAGGCGAGTGGGGAGGCGTTCGATATTCACTGCCTTTATAAGGGGATAAGGATTCCCTTTCTTCACCCACACCTTCTTTCTTCCTCTGCCCTTCCATTCTCGAGCTCCAGCGCCCAAGTTCTCATCTTTTCCACCTCGATCAAGCACTCAACCATGTCCAGATCTGGAGGGCAAGGCAAGTGGAGGGCCTCCTCCGTTAAGGAGAAGGACATCGCCGAGCTTCGGGAGGCCGGGTATGTGGCGAAATAGATCGCCCACCGGCTTCCGGCCAAGGGGCAAGTCGTCCCTACACCGAAGCCCAACGAGAGGGTGGTGTTCCTCCCTCATTTCGTCCGCGGGTTAGGGTTTCCACTCCACCCTTTCGTTCGCGGACTTATGTTCTATTATGGGCTAGATTTCCATGATCTAGCCCCGAACTCTTTCCTCAAAATCTCGGCATTCATTGTCGTGTGTGAGGCTTTCCTCCGCATCCAGCCCCACTTCAGCCTGTGGCTCAAGATCTTCAACGTGAAGCCGAAGGTGGTGGATGGCCAGCACGCGGAGTGCGGAGGAGCCATGGTGAGCAAGATGCCCAACGTCACATGGCCCAAAGGCACGTTCGTGGAGACTGTCAAGGAGTGGCAGAAGCTGTGGTTCTACATCACAGAGCCCCGCAATGCCACCTGGGCCGCGGCTTCCGAATTCAAGTCCGGAGCTCCAATGCGGCTGACCTCCTGGATGGAGAAGGGCCCAATTCGGTCTTCGTCGGATGAGCTGATGGCGCTACAAACGCGCATCCAAAGCATGGTGGACAGAAACATCAAGCTTGTCAACATGATCCAGGTGATGCTGGTACGTCGAATCCTCCCCTGCCAAAGCCGAACCTCCCCTTTATGGGAATTCGATCCGGAAAAGCACCAGACCTTGGTGAGGCTCTTCGGAACCACTCACGAAGATGCCTGGAAGCTGCTCTTTAAGGGCGACGAGAAGCCGCCGGCCATAGACTTGGACCGCGGTCACGATCTTGCCCATCCCGCCAATGCGGTAAGTCCTTTACGTCTCAAGGCATATCCTCTACTTGCTTGTTCAAGGAGGTTAACAGAAGTTTACTAATTTATCCTTTCAGGTATGGACAGAGAAAGCCGAGCGGATTCAATGTTCGGCTCAGCTGCCAGAAGAACCAGTCATCCCGCTCCTGGCGGAGATGCTGGTTCCGGCGCCCTACAAGGCGCCGAATAAGAAGGCCAAGAAGAAGGCCAAGGGGGCCAAAGGTGGCCCTCGCCGCAAGGGCGCTTCAGACATGACGTCCGAAGACAAGACTCACTCCTCTGCCGTCGAATATGACGATGAGGAGGAGGAAGAAAGCAACCCCCCCTGATGGGGGAAGGAAGAAGAGGGCGGCCTCCAAAAATCTGGAGGCGGAGGCGTCCAAGAGGGGGAAGGGTTCCCTTGCGGATAATGTCGGATTTCGGGTTCCGGCAGACCCTCTAGGTTTGAACTCTGGGGTGCGCGCGGAGATCACACCTCCAGCCTACCTACACATCGTCGCCTCGCAAGGATCTAAGCTACGAACGATGAACAACGCAAGGGACACATGGTTTATACTAGTTCGGGCCACCGTTGTGGTGTAATACCCTACTCTAGTTTGTGGTGTGGTGGATTGCCTCTGGGGCGCATGATGAACAGTACAAGGAAGAACAGCCTCGCGAGGGTCTGTTCCTGGCTGGTGCGATGAACTGCTAGGAGGAGTTCAGTCGCTTTTCTCTGTCACTTCGAGGTGTCACTCGATCCGATCCTGGATATCTCTCTGTCTCTGGTCTCCCTCTTTGATCCTCTACCCTGTGAGTGGCTAGTCCTATTTATAGGCAGAGGCCCTGGGCCTCTTCCCAAATATTGAGCGGGAAGGGCACCAACAATTGGCCATTTTGAAGGGAAACATCCAGTACACTTATCCTGACTAAAGTTGGTCCTCGCCTGCCAAAGGCTCTGACGATGACGCCGGCTTGGGCTCCACGATGACTTCCTTCCTGCTGTTGGGCTGGTCTTGGTCTTGTTGCACCGAAACGGTTGCCTTTGCTTGATACCCTCGCCTGCGCTTGCCTCCTTTGCACCAAAGAGGAAATGAGGACACTGTGCGGGCTGGCGCCCGCCTGGCGCCCTTGGTCGCCATGGCTTACGTCATGGGCACCTCATGAGGTACCCCGCCTTGATCTCTCTGCCCGCGAGCCAGCCTGACGAGGCCGTGCCTGAGGAGGCCTCCTGTCGTCCGCCCCGCGAGGCCTGGCCCCTCGCGAGGGTCTTGAGCTTGTGTTGGTGAAGATGGGCCGTACTGGGCCACTCCTTGAGCCACGCCGCAGGCCGCAGGCAGGCAAGTCTGGGTACCCTCGTTCCCTGAACGCCGACAGTAGCCCCCTGGCCTAAGGCGCGCCTGGACTTGGCTCAGCAGAGAAGCGAAGGGCAAGTCTGAGCGCCCTTGAGCCCCTAACAACCTGCGGCCTCGGCCAGCGTGGCGGTTGATTGGACGTGGGCGTCCCTGTTTCCCCTCGCCTCCTTATTTTGCGCCCTGCTAGGCGGACCCGTGGTTGCACACAGTTATCCCCCTTCTCGCCGCTCGAGCAACTCCTGTTCTTCCTCCTCTCAAGCTCCAGTCTTCTCTTCCAATCCAAATCCTCCCCCTTCTTGCCGCCATGGCTCCGACGGAGAAGGGGAAAGGGAAAAAGACTGTGCCTCTGCCTCGCTCGCCGTCGCCGACGGCTCCTGCTGTCGATCGATCGATCATCCTCAACCGAGAGGGCTTGGACAAGGTCAGCTCTGCCATCGCCACCATCTTCAATGAGTGCGGGAGGACAACGGTCTGGCCCACGTCTCACTTCTCTATTGACAGAATAGTCACCGAGGTCCGGTATTTCGCCGACGCCCTGTGGGCGGGACTGGTTCCTCCCTTCTCCAATTTCTTCAGTGTTGTGCTTTCCCATTACCAGATCCACATGATGCACTTGGGTCCCGAATCCATTACTCTTCTGGCTGTCTTCGCTTTTGTTTGCGAGGCGATGATGGGCATTCCTCCTTCAGTTGCCTTGTTGCGCCACTTCTTCTCTTTGCGCCTCAGCGACCCCGCACAATGCTCGGGATGCGTGAGCTTCATTGCCTCACCAGAAACAGCGGCTTCAGGGATCGACTTCAGCCTTCCGCCGCCCGCGCCTGGGTTCCGCGAGCGGTGGCTGTATGTGGACGTCGGGGTACCCAGCCCCCTGCTTTCAGAGCCAAAATCACCTACGATCCCCAATTCGGGCTGGGGCCAGGAGACACTTACGAGCTCCCGGCTCATCTTTTTCTGGCGTCGCTTCACGTTCCTGAGGGCGCTCGGCGTGACGGCGCCCAAGGTGGTGAAGGAGTTTCTACTACGCTGCATTGCCCCTCTCCAGCGCCATTCCCGTCGGATGTGGGCATTCAGCGGGCATGAAGACCGCGTGAGGCTCCAAGAGGAGGACCTGGCGCCCGAAGTGTTGAGGAAGGTTCTCAGGATCCTAACTGGGGACCCTTCTCCTGGCGGCATCCGGCAGGGGGGTGCCCTGCTGTACCTTTGCTCGAGCAGGGGCGATTTCATGAAGCAGATGCCCTGCTTCGATGAATGGGGATTGCGCCCCGCAGGCCTCACGGGACCTCGCGAGAACCCAGTCGTGGTGGTTGCCCTTCCGATTGCCCACGGTGGTCCTTCCTCAAGTGGCAGAGCAGGGAGGCAAGGGCCTTCAGAGGCTGAGGGGGCCTCCGCAGGGATGACGACGCCAGGCAGCACCTCTGGGGCGGCAACCCCCGTGGCCCGCCCTGCGGCGACTGAAGGCGTTGAGCCGCAGCCAGCGGCCGCCGTGGCTGAGGCCCCTGAGGCCTCGGCCACCCTCTTTGACGAGGCGACTGGAGGCGTGCGCCAGGACGGCGCCCCTGACGCTGGTTGCCTCGGTGCTTCTTCCTTGCTACAGGCTGACCCCTGCGCCGAGCGTCTGGGCCGCTTCCGCATGGACTTCGAGGCCCTTCGAAGAAAAAGGGAGGCCTTGGGTGATGATTATCCTTGCCGCCTGCTGAAGCGCAGGAAGTATTTCGCCATTGATGAGTAAGCCTTCTCCTTTATTAATCCCTCACTTCTCCGTAACTTTGGCTGATCTCAGCTCTGCAGGGCCCTTCCTGCTGACCTCGCGGAGACGGCCGAGGAGCCATCCCCTAAGGCGTCGCCCTCTCCACCGTCTCCAAGTGCTCCTAGCTCAAGCACTGCCCTCGTGGTGCGGCCGGTTGGAGAGATGAGCCCTCCTGTGCTGCATCATGGCTCTGCGCACCTCGTGACCCTCCTTCGCGAGCCTTTCCATGGCACGGCCAGCCTGCCTTGGGCTTCCCGATTGGTCGTGGACGATGATTGTGAGGTCGGCCCTGCGCTCTTCACTTGGGGATGGGCCGGCTCCAGGCCGGGCTCCTGGTGAGGTGCGCCCGGCCATCGCGAGGGTGCCAGCCCCCAGCCCCCTGCCTAGAGGGAGAATGCTGATTCGCGGATCCCCGCGCACGCCTGGGGCAGAGGACGACGCGGGAGACGTGCTCGAGCGCGCCCGGGAGCGCTGTGTTCTTCGCCAAGGGTTTCTCCGGAGGGCGGCCGACGCGGTGAGCCTGCTTGGTGAAGAGCTCGCTGATGAAGATGCGCGCCTTGAAGCTGAGGGCCTGCGCCTGGCTGAAGAGAGGCGCAAGCTGAAGGTGGCCGTTGCCCTTGCGCGCCACCAGCGTGACCTCCACAATGAGGAAGCCGAGGTGTTGCTGGCGGCTTCTCGGGAGGCCCGCTCCCGGGTCGTTGAGGAGGCCCAAGAGGCTGTCCGCCGGCGTGAGGTGGCGGAAGAGCGGCCGCGGGAGCTCCAGGCCTGGTGCCACTCCTTGGAGCGGCAGGTGGAGCTGCGTGAGGCGGCCCTTGCATCGATGAAGGGGGCTTCGGTTGACCAGATAGAGCTCTAGAGGCGTGAGGAGGCACTAACGCTGGAAGCTGCCGATCGCGCCCGTTACCTTGAGCAGCTGGAGACGAGGGAGCGCTTGGTGGCGCAGGCAGAGGACGATGTCGCTGCGCGCGAGGTCCGAGTCCTTGAAGAGGTTGATCGCCGGGTGGCGGCGGCCTGCCTGAACCTCGAGCGCGAGTTCGAAGAGAGGCTGGGGTTGATCAGGGCCGAAGCGGAAGGCCGGACCGCCGCCCTAAGATTCAAGCTGGATGAAGTGACGCGGCGGGCCGATGCTTCCCGCGCTGCCCTTGTCATGGCACAAGAGGAGCTGAGTACCTCCTGCGCCGAGGCGCTTCTTCTCCGTCGATGGGTGGACGAGGCTGAGGCCGTTGCGCGGCAAAACGAGGACGAGATACGCCAGCGGCGGATCTTGGAGCACGAGCATGGCCCCATGCTCTCCATGCTCCGAGAAAGAGCTAACACGGCCTTGGGCAACATCTGCGAGGCAGTCGTGGGGGAGCCTCACGCGGTCAATTACGCCGGTAATCTCCAGTTCTTCACCGATGTGGTGACGCAGCTGGAGGCACGGTCAGGGAGGGCCAACAGGTTGGTGGAGGAGAGGAGCCGTGCCCTGCTCGGGCGCGCCTTTTCCCACGTCTTCAGCCATCTTTGGAACTTGGATCCCGACTTTGATTTTGACGCCGCCATAGCCCCGGTGCCCCAGGCTGTTCGGGACGACCTGGTGCATTGGGTGGAAGACAACGTGGACGCCCTTGTCAGGGCCTTTGCTACTGACAACGACGGCGTGGTTGTGGCTGCTGGTGAAGGCGGCGTGGTGAACGGCCCCGACACCGCTGACGACGACGCGGAGAGCGACGGCGAGGCCAGCGACGCCAACGACGACTCTGGAGGTGCCCTTGAGGATGCATTGGGGGATTTATCCGACTGATCGCGTGTCATTCCTGTTTTCTTACACTGCACAGATAGAACTTGGGCTTTGCCCTGAAGGTTGTAAGAGCATTTTGGGAGGGGAAGCCCCTCATGTAAAAACCTTGCATTTAGCGTATTAGTAGATGCGATATCACCCGTACGCCCGCGCCGATCGACTGGCTTAGCGACGAGCTGGCTGGCTTGTTTACCTTTGACTCACGTGGGCCCCGAGATAGCCTGCGGAGGGCTGTGGTGAGCTGAGTGTTTCATGAGCGAGCCTATTGAACATGTAATGAAAACCTCCTGAGAGGGCGCGGCGACGGCAGCCCGGGCTGCATGCAAGCTAGGCCTGGCCCGGCTCGCGAGGGGCTCACGAGGGGAGGCAGCTGAGGCAAAGTGGTAACCAAGACGCGAGAGATTGCTCGAACGAGACTAAACACCCCTTCCCCGAACACACGCAAATCTCAGGCACAAATCCAACTTAAATCCAAACGGGGGAAAAGCGACAGCCAAAGGGGAAAAGCAAGAAAGGAAGAAAAAAGGCCGCGTCCGGCACCTAGTCTAGTCTTGGACGTCTTCTCACCAGCGCGGAGCTAAGTGCTGCCACTGGGCGTGGGAGGGAGCCCCAGGGCCTGAGGTCGGCACCCCTGAGACTCTGGGGCGTGTACAGCCCCACTCATTATTACGTGAGAGTGTCACGGGGCGGCGAGCTTCACAGGCACTGGGCCTTCTTCACAGGTACCGGCCTTGCTTCATATCGCCAAACGAGGGCCCCGCCTTGCGCCACACTCTAGTGTCATCGACGACGATCGGAAACCAGGACGCTGCTGACGGGGTAGAGCGGTCGCCAGCGGTTCCCCCGACGACCACGGGTCCTCTGCCGGGGGCAGGCCCTGAGGCACCTCCCCGGCAGAGGGCCTACCTCCTGAGGACGCCTTGCTCCGAACGCCGCGGTGATGATGCTGGATCTCGGCCCCTCTCCTGCAGCCCCCGGCGCCCTCCTCCTGAGGGGTAGGGGACCGCAGGATTGGGGCAGCCGTCTGTCGCGACGACCTGTACCTCCTGCGATCCATGGTTAGCGTATGCCTGCTCCTGAGGAATTAACGGTACCCGATAGTCGCTGCCTCCAGCACGGTCGACGGGGCTTTCCCGGGGTTCCTGGAAGAGATCAGCTTCGGGTGCTTCGTCCCCCCAGCTTGGGCCGAGGAGCGAGCCACGTTCGTCTTCCTATGCGTGCCCTTGATCCATCATGTGGGGTACATACTCCTCCAGGGCCGCCACCCCGAAGGCTTCGCCATAGTGCCCCATGTGCCATGCAGTCCTGCTTGAGGCGCCCACCTGAGGGTGGTAGCGCGGCGGCCCGCCGAGGCCGTGGGCTGTGGCGAGTCCTCCTTCGTTGGCCGGGGGCAGAGGCAGCACCGCCGTTAGTCCGGTGTTGACGGCCTGGTTGACGCTGGCGTGGCCTTGGAGTCCACTCGGAGCTGCACGGGCACGCGTGGGGCCTCCGCGTGGCTCGCCCTGAGCCTGAGGTGGTAGTTAGGTGCAGAAGGGGTGAGCCCCCGATGCGGCGTAGCCCAGGAGCTCCGCCACCCGCTCCAGCAGCACGTCGCGGCCGCCTTCCAGTAGCCTGCATTGCAGTAGCTCTCGGGCAACCGTGAGCGCGGCCCTTGAGTTAGCCTGCTCCCGTCGAGTGTACGGTGCCGTGGCCGCGGCGTGGTTTGAGGCCCTCGCCGCCGACCGCGCCTGCCACGGCGTGAGGGTTGATGTTGCTTGACCGCGTCGCCCGCGGCCTGCAGCGCCCTGCGGACCACGGGCTGCCTGGGACGTGGGGTTGAGGTCGCCCGAGGCAAGCGGTTCTGCATGGGCGGGCCAGGCCGCCCAGGGATCAGGGTTGCCCATTGGGTCGCTGGACATGATGACGACGTGGCGGGACGCGAGGCGGCAGAAGGCGGATTCCGGCGCACCCCTACCTGGCGCGCCAAATGTCGGATTTCGGGTTCCGGCAGACCCTCTAGGTTCGAACTCTGGGGTGCGCGCGGAGATCACACCTCCAGCCTACCTACACCTCGTCGCCTCGCAAGGATCTAAGCTACGAACGATGAACAACACAAGGGACACAGGGTTTATACTAGTTCGGGCCACCGTTGTGGTGTAATACCCTACTCTAGTTTGTGGTGTGGTGGATTGCCTCTGGGGCGGATGATGAACAGTACAAGGAAGAACAGCCTCACGAGGGTCTGTTCCTGGCTGGTGCGATGAACTGCTAGGAGGAGTTCAGTCGCTTCTCTCTGTCACTTCGAGGTGTCACTCGATCCGATCCTGGATATCTCTCCGTCTCCGGTCTCCCTCTTCGATCCTCTACCCTGTGAGTGGCTAGTCCTATTTATAGGCAGAGACCCTGGGCCTCTTCCCAAATATTGAGCGGGAAGGGCGCCAACAATTGACCATTTTGAAGGGGAACATCCAGTACACTTATCCTGACTAAAGTTGGTCCTCGCCTGCCAAAGGCTCTGACGATGACGCCGGCTTGGGCTCCACGATGACTTCCTTCCTGCCGTTGGGCTGGTCTTGGTCTTGTTGCACCGAAACGGTTGCCTTTGCTTGATACCCTCGCCTGTGCTTGCCTCCTTTGCACCAAAGAGGAAATGAGGACACTGCGCGGGCTGGCGCCCGCCTGGCGCCCTTGGTCGTCATGGCTTACGTCATGGGCACCTCGTGAGGTACCCCGCCTTGATCTCTCCGCCTCCTTGCGAGCTGCCTGACGAGGTCAGGCTCGAGGAGGCCTCCTGCCGTCCCGCCCGGCGAGGCCTGGCCCCTCGCGAGGGTCTTGAGCTTGTGTTGGTGAAGATGGGCCGTACTGGGCCACTCCTTGAGCCACGCCGAAGGCCGTAGGCAGGCAAGTCTGGGTACCCCCGTTCCCAGAACGCCGACAGATAACTCCGCATGGGATGTCGACAGCAGTCCGGAGCGATGCCCCCGGAACAAGCCCCTGGCCGCATCGTAAGTACTAAAAACCCGTATACGTCCATGTGTCCTCTTCATGGTATTAATATGTTAAATTATGCTACTAAAGTCCGGCCCACGACAGCTCCCAGCAATCCTCCTCTGGAGGTTCGCTAGATTCAAAGGCGATGGCCAGCGAGTCACCGCCGGCCGCTCACTCTCCCACGGCCAAGGGTGACGACGAGGTGGTGTCCCAAAGGACCTTCCCAGGCCAGGGAGAGGTTCAGGAGGCCGTCAGGGTGGCGCCAGAGGATGACTCCTTGGCCGCCGGACACATGGGGAAGGAAGCCCCCATGGAGACTGGCGATGGGGGCCATAACCAATTCGGTCCCCAGCTGAATACCATTCTGGAGGGGTTGTGCCTATTCCGCCGGTGACCTCTGTCCAACCAGAGGCACCGGATAATCTGCTGGAAGCGCTACGAGGCGCTTCCATTGTGGATGAACACCATTTCCTTATGGGTACAGTGATTGAGAAGGTTCAGTCCATCAAGAGCAGACTGACCGAAGCCTGCAACAACATGTTGACAGGTTTTGAGGTAAGCAACACAAAAGAGAAAAACCCAATAGAGACAGTAGCCCCTGAGACACTGTCTGGTGTTCGGAAAGAAAAGCCGGACAGGGGCTCAATTAAATTTCGTAGTAAACTAACTGAATGTGTTTTATGTCAATAAGCAGGCATCTGGCGCCGTTGCCGGGGAGGCTAGGTAAGCGGCACTCACACCCCGTCAACTAAGCTCTTTTCTGGCGCCGTTGCCGGGGAGGTGAGTGCTTGAAGGTATATCTTTAGACCTTGCAATCGGATCTTTTTGTTTCTTGTTTTATCACTAGTTTAGTCTATAAAAGAAAACTACAAAAAAATGGAATTGAGTTTTTCTCATACGCTTCATCTTTTTAATATCTTTCGTGAAAATGATGGAAAAGAAAATTGTGCTCAAGTGCTAGAAGAAGAATGCATTAGAATGTTTGGCACTAAATATTTATATGATGAGCACGATTGCAATGTTGTTAGTATGAATTTCTTGAATATCCATGATGCTAATGACATGCAAAGCCACAAGCTTGGGGAAGCTATGTTTGATGAAGATGATATTTTTTGTCCCCCAAGCTTTGATGAGCAAATTTACTATGATGAAATCATGCCTCCTATCTATGATGATTATTGTGATGAAACGTATGCTATAAAGAATAATGATAACCATGAAACTTGTCATCTTGATCTTAATTTTCAATCACATGATAGTTATTTTGTTGAGTTTGCTCCCACTACTATTGATGAGAATAGATTTGCTTATGTGGAGAGTAGTAAATTTTCTATGCTTGGAGATCATGAAAAGAATGCTTTAGGTGCTGGTCATATTGTTGAATTCATTCATGATGCTACTGAAAATTAGTATGAGGGAGGAATATATGCTTGTAGGAATTGCAATAATATCAAATTTCCTCTCTATGTGTTGAAAATCTTGAAGATTTGCTTGTTTTGCCTTCCTATGCTAGTTGATTATTGTTCCCATAAATTGTATGCTCACAAAATCCCTATGCATAGGAAGTGGGTTAGACTTAAATGTGCTAGTCATATTCTTCATGATGCTCTCTTTATGTTTCAATTCTTATCTTTTATGTGAGCATCATTGAAATCATCATGCCTAGCTAAGGCGTTAAACGATAGCGCTTGTTGGGAGGCAACCCAATTTTATTTTAGTTTCTTGCTTTTTGGTTCTGTTTAGGAATAAATAATCCATCTAGCTTCTGTTTAGATGTGGTTTTGTGTTTTAATTAGTGTTTGTGCCAAGTAGAACCTTTGGGAAGACTTGGGTGAAGTCTTTATGATCATGCTATAAAAAACTGAAACTTTAGCGCTCACGAGATTAGCTAAAACTTTTTACGGGAGAGTGCTATTTAGTTGATTACCTTTGCAGATGATTACTAGACAAATTCCTCAGGTCGACCAATTTATTTTAGAATTTTTGAGTTCCAGAAGTATACGTTTGATACAGATTACTACAGACTGTTCTGTTTTTGACAGATTCTGTTTTCTATGTGTTGTTTGCTTGTTTTGATGACTCTATGGCTAGTAAAATAGTTTATAAACCATAGAGAATTTGGAATGCAGTAGGTTTAACACCAATATAAATAAAGAATGAGTTCATTACAGTACCTTAAATTGGTGATTTATTTTCTTATACTAACGGAGCTCACGAGATTTTCTGTTAAGTTTTGTGTTGTGAAGTTTTCAAGTTTTGGGTAAAGATTCGATGGACTACGGAATAAGGAGTGGAAAGAGCCTAAGCTTGGGGATGCCCAAGGCACCCCAAGGTAATATTCAAGGATAACCAAGAGCCTAAGCTTGGGGATGCCCCGGAAGGCATCCCCTCTTTCGTCTACTTCCATCGGTAACTTTACTTGGAGCTGTATTTTTATTCACCACATGATATGTGTTTTGCTTGGAGCGTCATTTTATTTTCTTTAGCTTTGCTTGCTGTTTGAATAAAATACCAAGATCTGAAATTTTTAAATGAGAGAGAGTCTTCACATAGCTACATAATTATTTAACTACTCATTGATCTTCACTTATATCTTTTTTGGAGTAGTTTGTCATTTACTCGTGTGCTTCACTTACATCCTATGAGTAAATGGTTGAATGAGTTGAATGTCATAAATCTGAAATTATATATGTTTCATATGCCTTTCCCATGGGGAGTAATGACTTTACATATAAGAAGTAGAGGCGGTAAATTTATTGAAGGTTAGCAAACATTGTATTGGTCACTTGAACAATTCATGAAAGAATATTGATGGAAGAGAGATTTCACATATAAATATACTATCCGTGACATCTTCTATGATTGTGAGCCCCATTAATTATTTTCAAACCTGAGCAAATTAGTTGAAGTTGGACAAGGAAGACAACATAATGAGTTATGCTTGGGTATATTTGTATAGAAGTTATATTGTTATGGATCCTCTAACATGTGGTGCTTGCTATTTAGAATCCTTTGCTAGCCAAAATATCTGTACTAAGCGGAATACTGCTTGTGCATCCAAATTCCTTGAACCAAGTTTCTTCCATGAGTGTCCACCATATCTACCTATATGCGGTATTTACCTGCCGTTCCAAGTAAATTTGCATGTGCCAAACTCTAAACCTTCAAATAATAATCTGTTTTGTATGCCTGAATCGCTCATGTAGCGACTACGTGTTAGCAGTATCTTCCATACCAGGTGGGTTATTCTCACGATGAGTGGACTTCGCTCATCATTCACGAGAAAATGGCTGGTAACTCGGATGCCCAGTCCCATGATGAAAAGATCGAAATCAAATCAAAAATAATTGCAAACAAAACTCCCCCAGGTTTGATGTTAGTTGGAGGCACCCGTTGTTTCGGGCAAGCCATGGATTGATGATTGTTGGTGGAGGGGAGTAAAAATCTTTACCTTTCTGTTTGGGAACCGCCTATAATGTATGTAGTATGGAAGATATTGGGAACTCTTGGTTGTTATGTTGACAATGAAAGCATACCTCTCAAACTTATTTTCATCTCTGTTTTTGCTTTGAGCTCTGGCACCTCTGCAAATCCCTGCTTCCCTCTGCGAAGGGCCTATCTTTTACTTTTATGCAAGAGTCAGTAGTATTCCTTCTCATTCCAACCTACTCTTTAGTTGATAAGCATCATGTGATGGAAAGATCTAGGCATATATGGCCATTCAAATATATTTGAGCATGAATTATTATTGTTGACATAACCCTTGAGGTAAAAGGTTGGGAGGCGAAACATTAAGCCCATATCTTTCTCTGTGTTCGATAAATACAGTTTGTTCTAAAAATATGCTTTGAGTGGTAGCAATCATGGAAGACTAAATGATAGTTGAGTATGTGAAGTTTGCTGAATCAAAGCTCTCACATAGACTCTTCCTGAAAATAAGATGAATTGCAATTGTTTGATGACTAAGAACATAGTTTGTTAGTTTTCAAGAAAGTTTATGATCTATACTTTAACATGTGAATAGTTTGTTACTTGATCATTAAAAGTTCTATGAGTTGAGCTACTGTTATGACATATAATTATGCTAGAAAAGGTGATTGAAATTATCATTGATCAAACTTATGCACCTGCTAGCATTCACACTTCATAAATTCTTTCTTTTATCATTTACCTACTCGAGGACGAGCAGGAATTAAGCTTGGGAATGCTGATACGTCTCCAACGTATCTATAATTTATGAAGTATTCATGCTATTATATTATCCATCTTGGATGTTTTATGGGCTTTACTATGAACTTTTATATTATTTTTGGGACTAACCTATTGACCCAGAGCCCAGTGCCAGTTTCTGTTTTTCCCTTGTTTCAGTGTTTCGAAGAAAAGGAATATCAAACAGAGTCGAAACGGAATGAAACCTTCTGGAGAAGTTATTTTTGGAAGGAAAGCTGCCCGATAGACTTGGAGTGCACGTCAGGAAAGAAACGAGGGAGCCACGAGGCAGGGGGCGCGCCCACACCCCCTGGGCGCGCCCTCCACCCTCGTGGGCCCCTCGTGGCACCCCTGACGTATTTCTTCCGCCTATATATATCAATATACCCTAAAAACTTTGGGGATCATAATAGATCGGGAGTTCCGCCGCCGCAAGCCTCTGTAGCCACCAAAAGTCAATCGGGACCCTGTTCCGGCAACCTGCCGGAGGGGGGAACCCTCACCGGTGGCCATCTTCATCATCCCGGCGCTCTCCATGACGAGGAGGGAGTAGTTCACCCTCGGGGCTGAGGGTATGTACCAGTAGCTATGTGTTTGATCTCTCTCTCTCGCGCGTGTTCTTGAGGTGATACGATCTTGATGTATCGCGAGCTTTGCTATTGTAGTTGGATCTTATGATGTTTCTCCCCCTCTACTCTCTTGTAATGGATTGAGTTTCCCCTTTGAAGTAATCTTATCGGATTGAGTCTTTAATGATTTGAGAACACTTGATGTATGTCTTGTCGTGCGTATCTGTGGTGACAATGGGATATCACGTGATTCACTTGATGTATGTTTTGGTGATTAACTTGCGGGTTCCGCCCGTGAACCTATGCATAGGGGTTGGCACACGTTTTCGTCTTGACTCTCCAGTAGAAACTTTGGGGCACTCTTTGAGGTTCTATGTGTTGGTTGAATAGATGATCTGAGATTGTGTGATGCATATCGTATAATCATACCCACAGATACTTGAGGTGACATTGGAGTATCTAGGTGACATTAGGGTTTTGGTTGATTTGTGTCTTAAGGTGTTATTCTAGTACGAACTCTTGGGCTGTTTGTGACACTTATAGGAATAGCCCAACGGATTGATTGGAAATAATAACTTTGAGGTGGTTCCGTACCCTACCATAATCTCTTCGTTTGTTCTCCGCTAATAGTGACTTTGGAGTGACTCTTTGTTGCATGTTGAGGGATAGTTATATGATCCAATTATGTTATTATTGTTGAGAGAACTTGCACTAGTGAAAGTATGAACCCTAGGCCCTGTTTCCTAGAATTGCAATACCGTTTGTGCTCCCTTTTATCGTTAGTTACCTTGCTGTTTTTATATTTTCAGATTACAAAAACCTATATCTACCATCCATATTGCACTTGTATCACCATCTCTTTGCCGAACTAGGGCACCTATACAATTTACCATTGTATTGGGTGTGTTGGGGACACAAGAGACTCTTTGTTATTTGGTTGCAGGGTTGTTTGAGAGAGACCATCTTCATCCTATGCCTCCCACGGATTGATAAACCTTAGGTCATCCACTTGAGGGAAATTTTCTACTGTCCTACAAACCTCTGCACTTGGAGGCCCAACAACGTCTACAAGAAGAAGGTTGCGTAGTAGACATCAGCGTCATTGCTGGCCGCGACCTCACACACTGCCGAAGTCTCCAGACTAAAGCAGAGACTGGAGCGGGCCGAGGAGGAGCTCGGCCAAGCGAGGAAGTAGCTAGAGGACCAGCAGGGTATGTAATGACTCGCTATATATTCGGAAAGAATAAATGATGTGTTTTGACCGTAGTGTCATGATATGTATAGGAGTGACGACTGAGGTCGAGGCCCTTAAAAAGGCCCTGGCCGAAGCCGAGGAGAAAGCTACCAAAGAGCAAGCCACCCATAAGAAGCTCAAGGCCAGGTTTAATGAGGTCCAGCAAGAGCTCCAGGACGTTGTGAAAACATGCGAGACCTTGGAGTGCGATGTTTCGGCTCGAGAGACCGAACTCGCCAAGGCTCGCCAAAGCGTGGAAGAGGCCCAGGTTGAAGCCCAGGTCGCCCTCCAAGAGATCCGGGAGGCCAAGAAGATCGCGGTGGGTAAGGCGTTTAGTATGCAAAGCAAGTATGTGAAGAAAAAGTATTTCTTACTAACCCGGATTCGGAGTTCTCCAGGGGCGTTTGCGGATCTGCCGTGCAGTGCGTAAGACGCTGCGGAGTTCTTCGGAGCCGAAGAAGGGAGATCAACGGAGAAGTTGTTCTGGTCGCAGTACCTTGCGCCAGAACATCCAATGCCCTTCACTGATCAGCTAAAACAGCTGGTCGAGCTGCATAGGGTGGCCAAACTTGCCATGAAGGATTTAATAATCCGGCTATGGCCTGCCGAAGCTATACCCAGCAGCTACTTCGGTCTCGTGAAGCGGCTGGTAGATGCCTACCCTTGGATGGATATCATCAACCGGTCGGTCTGCATTGAGGGCACGCGCATGGCCTTCGCCCGTGTCAAGGTGTGGTGGGCGAAGATGGACGCCGACAAGCTTGTGACCGAGGGGCCGCCTGAGGGCAAGGAGTACCGCACGCCCGAGCGATATTTTGAAGATGTCCTGGAGGGGTCTGTCATTGTGGCGACGCAATGTGCACAAGACATTATCTTTGAATGAATACATTCATGTTGTCTCTGCCTTGTATGGTGAAACAAAGTTGTTATGTAATATAATATTTGTTATGTTGTTAAAAAAATTTACCTCCTATGCGGCCGTGTTGTGTAAAATCTGAGAGTTGGCCAGTCGTCAGCTTCTGCCCCCACATAGGTAGTACGGGGGTGTTCGGGATGTAATCTAAACACTCTTGATTCAATTGTTTGGTACTTGAAGGAGGTGTTTAGCGCAACGAACCAGGCAATCAGACTATGCGGCTTTAGCACCCTCACTTAGCCATAGGAGTTTGACAATAAAAAATTTAGGCGCAGCCCCTGGTATCTGAACTGGGAAGCTGTAAACACCTGATCGGGCAAGTACCAATCCTGCGCGTAATGCGGAAAAAATCTCTAAGGATTTGAGACCTCCGAAGAGCTGACCGGCTCTCGCCGCATCATGACAGTCAATTTTCGGCTTTCTCTACTAAGGTGCTCATCCGGGTAAACCAGAGCACAATCGTAGTAGTTCTCCCTTTACGACCCTAGCCCGATATAGCGCAACGTAGGGTAGCAAGTACAGGAGCCGGGCAACCCAACTATTGACCAAAGACATGATTCGGAGCCAATGGATATAAAGCTAAATTCGGGGTGCCAAACTATACAAAAAGTGTTCGGACTTTGTTGCCGTAGTGTGGGGTGCTATGAAGCCCCTGGCAAATTGAGACGTACCAAAGTGTACGGGTGCTATTTGATAAGGTTATCAATAGAAAAAAGGAAAACAGAAAAGGAGCAAAGGTAATGATCCAGGGCTGCAGAATTTGGTCCGCAAACTGTTTCCATTATAATTTGATTAATACGTCAAAGCACATTAATACAAATAGTGCGATAAGCAGCAGGCTATTTTACATGCCACAACCAACGGAGAGTTGCGTGTGGGCCCTAAAAACAGGTAGAGTGGTCGTTAAAGAAACCAGCTAGAAATTCCCCTCTACGTCCAAGCTATCTGCCGTCTTGGTGTATTTGTCATTCGAAAGGACCGGAGATCAGGCCATCAGGGAAGGTCTGTGGAAAAGAAACCTGAAAAGGAGAAAAAGGAAACAGTGAAAGTATATGTATCCGGGAGCGGTCGAGCCGTATTGTGGATCACCAGCTAGTTATGCCTCCATCTATGCCCATGGTATTTTGAGTGCGTAGTTATGTACGCGCGGTGCGAATGCCGCTACTTGATCAGGACTGGGACGGAGGCCAAATTGCTAGTCGAGCTCTTGACGAGCCGAGTTGTCCTGCTGCAGAATAGTCCGGACCCTCTTGATAGTGTCCGGGAGCTCGACCGCCGAATTGAGGTTCTGCTTGAAAAGGCCGCTCTGTACTTCTGCTGCTAAGGCAGCAGAAGTACAAAGCGGCCTTACGCAGTGATGTGCTCCTCGCTACGGAGGGAGTGTTCCATGTTTCCATTAACTGTTATGACACCGTGTGGTCGGGGAATCTTGAGCTTGAGGTAAGCATAATGAGGCACCGCATTGAATCGAGCAAATGTGGTTCGTCCGAGCAGTGCGTGATAGCTGCTGCGAAAAGGGACGATATCGAAGATTAACTCTTCGCTTCGAAAGTTGTCCGGAGATCCGAAGACAACCTCTAGCATAATTGAGCCTGTACAGCGAGCCTCTACACCTGGTATGACTCCTTTGAAGGTAGTCTTTGTGGGCTTGATCCGTGATGGGTTAATGCCCATTTTGCACACTGTATCCTGATAGAGCAGATTGAGGCTGCTGCCACCATCCATGAGGACTCGCATCCGGTGGGATCCATCAATGATTGGGTCGAGGACTAGTGCGGTTGAACCACCGGATTCTGGTCGGATGGTCTCGATGATCAAAGGTGTTCGGCCAGGAAGACCATGGATTGAATTTTGGGGCAACTGGCTCCATCACGTAGACGTCCCTGAGTGCGCACTTGCGTTCCCTATTGGGGATGTGGGTACTGTATATCATGTTCACCGTTTTGACCTGAGGGGTAAACTTCTTCTGTCCCCCTGTGTTCGGTGGCCGAGTCTCCTCGTCATCGTCCTTGCTTTGCGACCCCTTCTCCTTGTTCTCGCTTTTTAACTTGCCGGCCTGTTTGAAAACCCAACAATCTCTGTTGGTGTGGTTGGCTAGTTTTTCTGGGGTGCCATGTATCTAGCACGGACGATCGAGTATGCGATCCAGGCTGGATGAGCCCAAATTGTTCTTATTGTACGGCTTCTTCCGCTGACCGGGCTTGGAGCCACTGAATCCGGCGTTGACCGCCGTGTCATCGGTATGGTTGCCATTATTTCGACGCTTGTGTCTGTTGCGTCGGTGCTTGCCGTTGCTACCCTTGGCTTCACAGGTGTCAGATTCGCTTGCATTATTATTGCAACGGGCTAGCCAACTATCTTCGCCCGCGCAAAAGCGGGTCATAAGTGTCGTAAGGGCCACCATAGACTTCGGCTTTTCCTGCCCAAGATGTCGGGCGAGCCATTCGTCACGGATGCTATGCTTAAAGGCCGCTAGGGCTTCGGCATCCAGACAGTCGACGATCTGGTTCTTTTTAGTTAAGAACCTAGTCCAGAATTTCCTCGCTGACTCTCCGGGCTGTTGGACTATATGACTTAAGTCATCTGCATCCGGTGCTCGAACATATGTACCTTGGAAGTTGTCAAGGAAGGCTTCTTCCAAGTCCTCCTAGCTGCCAATAGAATTTTCCGGTAGACTATTTAACCAGTGCTGAGCTGGCCCTTTGAGTTTAAGTGGGAGGTATTTGATGGCATGAAGGTCATCTCCGCGGGCCATATGGATGTGGAGAATAAAATCCTCGATCCAAACCGCGGGATCAGTTGTTCCATCGTATGATTCGATATTTACGGGTTTAAACCCTTCTGGGAATTCATGATCCATTACTTCGTCAGTGAAGCAAAGAGGGTGTGCGGCGCCTCTATATCGGGCCGCATCGCGACGTAGCTCCGATGGAGTCCGTCTGCGGTTTTCGGCTTGGGCGTGACTAGGTTTGTCACGTCCGAATAGATGTCATCGTGTGTCGAGGCACGTCCTCACGATCCATAGATCGATCTTGTATGTTCTGCTCTACTGTCCAGGTCCTGCCGAAGGTCATATGCATGACCCCGAGCTGTTTTATCCTTGCCTTTACGGCAAGGTGGGGCAGTCTAGTGTTCCGCTTGAGTTGCCGCTTTATCTCGACCGCGTGGTGGTTGGTCAGCCGCATTGCGCAATGATGGTACGAGCTCCGACGCCTCGTCATCAAACTGAGGTAGCAATTTGCGCTTCGGGTAACTTTTGGCTGGGCGCTTAAGGCCGTATTCTTCGGCTGCTAGGACATCAGTCCATCTGTCGTTGAGAAGATCTTGGTCAGCTTGAAGCTGCTGCTGCTTCTTTTTCAGGCTCCTTCCAGTGGCTATTAGCTGGCGCTTGAAGCGCTCCTGCTTGAGAGGTTCCTCTGGAACGATAAAATCCTCATTGCCGAGGCTCACCTCCTCCTCGGAGAGCGGATGATAACTACCATCCTCCGAGTCTTCGTCTATGGCCTGTTCATCAGGGCTGACTTGCACATCTTCCCGATTGTCCTGTTCGGCAGTTTGTTCGTCGGGGTCTTCTATGTCTTCGGCACCGTTCGGAGTGTTGTCGTCTCCTGTGCTGGTGTTGCTATCTTTGCTGCGGCATGATTTAGAGCGACGCCGCTAACACCGGCGCTTTGGTTGTGTCTTAGGGGGGGGTCATCCTCCACTGGGTTTTCCTTGTCATCGCCGCTATTATCTTTTGGCGCATCCACCATTTATACGTCATATGAGGAAATGGCCGTCCATCGTCCGGTGAACGGCGGGTTTTGGGCCTCCTCTTCTCCGGCATCGTCGTCCATACCTCGATGTCTTCGGAGTCATAATCGAGCATGTCGGTTAGGTCCTCGACAGTGGCTATGAAGTGGGCGGTGGGTGGGAAACGAAATTCTCCATAGTCAGCCTCAAGTTCAAACTGGATATAATTCAGCTGAGAGTCCCCCTCTAAGGATAGATTTTTTAATGAGTTGAGCATGTTGTCTAAAGGCGAGTGCCGGAAGATGTTCGCGGCGCTGAATTCGGCAATTGATGACCGATCCTGATTGACATACGCAGACGCACACGGTTCGGAACTTATAACCGGAAACGAGTCCGAGGTTCCGGAGACACAGATATCACCCGAAGTTAGGTTTGTGTGCGGCTCCAACGCCGTGGAATCTACGGCTTCTGTGGCGGGGTTGAGCTTCCCGTCCTCGGATGGCGCGATCTGCTACGGATCTAAGGCCAGAGCGGTTATAGGTGCAATTTCCTGGTCATGGCCTGATGACGGATTCAAGTCATGTTCATCGTGGTGACGGGGAGCGACTACCGTGGTCTCGAATCCGTTGAAGATCAAGTCTCCGCGGATATCCGCGATGTAGTTCAAGCTCCCAAATCTGACCTGATATCCAGGGGCGTAGCTATCAATCTGCTCCAGATGGCCAAGCGAGTTGGCCCGCAGTGCGAAGCCGCCGAACACAAAGATCTGTCTGGGGAGGAAGGCTTCCCCTTGGACGACATCGTTGTTGATGATTAAAGAAGCCATCAAATCTTTTGAGGACGGCACAGTGGAACTCTCAATGAAAGCACCAATGTAGGTGTCAAAACCGGCGGATCTCGGGTAGGGGGTCCCGAACTATGCGTCTAAGGTTGATGGTAACAGGAGATAGGGAACACAATGTTTACTCAGGTTCGGGCCCTCTCTATGGAGGTAATACCCTACTTTCTGCTTGATTGATCTTGATGAATATGAGTATTACAACAGTTGATCTACCACGAGATCGTAATGGCTAAAACCCTAGAAGTCTAGCCTGTATGACAATATGTTTCTAACCGGACTAAGCCCTCCGGTTTATATAGACAACGGAGGGGGCTAGGGTTGTACAAAGTCGGTTACAAGGAAAGGAATCTTCATATTTGGTCGCCAAGCTTGCCTTCCACGCCAAGGAGAGTCCCATCTAGACACGGGAGAGAGTCTTCGGTCTTGTATCTTCACAGCCCATTAGTCCGGCCCATGTCCAACATGCCGGACGCCCGAGGACCCCTTAGTCCAGGACTCCCTCAGTGCCCCCCTCCCCCGTATATAAAGGAGTGGAGGAGGGGGGAGGGCCGGCCTCCTATGGCGCGCCCTGGAGGAGTCCTACTCCCACCGGGAGTAGGATTCCCCCCTTCCCTAGTTGGACTAGGAGAGAAGGAAGGGGGAGAGGGAGGAAGGAAACGGGGGCGCCGCCCCCTCCTAGTCCAATTCTGACCAGAGGGAGAGGGGGCATGCAGCCTGTCCTGGTCTCCACGCTCTCTCTCCACTATGGCCCAATAAGGCCCACACACTTACCGGGGGGGTTCCGGTAACCTCCCGGTACTCCGGTAAAATACCGATTTCACCCGGAACTATTCCGATGTCCAAATATAGGCTTCCAATATATCGATCTTTATGTCTTGACCATTTCGAGACTCCTCGTCATGTCCGTGATCATATCCGGGACTCCGAACGACCTTTGGTACATCAAAACACATAAACTCATAATACTGATGTCACCGAACATTAAGCGTGCGGACCCTACGGGTTCGAGAACTATGTAGACATGACCGAGACTCATCTCCCGTCAATAACCAATAGCAGAACCTGGATGCTCATATTGGTTCCTACATATTCTACGAAGATCTTTATCGGTCAAACCACATAACAACATACGTTGTTCCCTTTGTCATCGGTATGTTACTTGCCCGAGATTCGATCGTCGGTATCTCAATACCTAGTTCAATCTCGTTACCGGCAAGTCTCTTTCCTCGTTCCGTAATACATCATCTCGCAACTAACTCATTAGTTGCATTGCTTGAAAGGCTTATAGTGATGTGTATTACCGAGAGGGCCCAGAGATACCTCTCCGACAAGCGGAGTGACAAATCCTAATCTTGATCTATGCCAACTCAACAAGTACCATCGGAGACACCTGTAGAGCACCTTTATAATCACCCAGTTACGTTGTGACGTTTGGTAGCACACAAAGTGTTCCTCCGGTATTCGGGAGTTACACAATCTCATAGTCATAGGAACATGTATAAGTCATGAAGAAAGCAATAGAAATATAATAAACGATCAAATGCTAAGCTAACGGAATGGGTCAAGTCAATCACATCATTCTCTAATGATGTGATCCCGTTAATCAAATGACAACTCATGTCTATGGTTAGGAAACATAACCATCTTTGATTCAACGAGCTAGTCAAGTAGAGGCATACTAGTGACACTATGTTTGTCTATGTATTCACACATGTATTATGTTTCCGGTTAATACAATTCTAGCATGAATGATAAACATTTATCATGATATAAGGAAATATAAATAACAACTTTATTATTGCCTCTAGGGCATATTTCCTTCAGTCATGGCTCGGGAGGGGCGCCTGGCGGATCACATGGCATCTTTGGATGCTGTGGAGCGAGATCTCCCTTCGGGAGGAGAATCATGAAGCTACCCTCCGGGCCTAGGATGAAAGTTTGGAGATCTTGGTGCAGCAACGCACCAAGGAATTGGAGGACAAGCATGGGGCTGCTCTGGACACCCTTGCCACTGACCGTGCTGCCCGGTTGAAGAAGCTTGTTGAAGATTTGGACGCCGCGTCTTCCACCAAGGCCGAGCTCGACCGACAGGTGGCCAAACTGAATGAAGACCTTGCCGAGAGCGCCAAGAGGGTGGAGGCACTCAAAGAGGAAGCAGGCAGGTAGAGCTCCACTTGGCTGACGTGCATTCGCAACTTTCTTCCAAGACTCAGAGCCTTGAGACCGCCAACAACAACATCATTGACATGAAGGCGAGGATCGGCTCGCCGGAGCAGTCGGCGGAGTCCCTTGAATCTCGGCAGCAGTTGTTGTCTAAGGATTTGGAAAATGCCAAGTGTTTCTGGCAAGATGCAGAGGACAGGCTAAAGAATCGGGTCGATATGAGCAACCTCTGGATCAAGAGCCTGATCAACATTGCAGAACGCCTTGGCACCCAAGCAGCGGTGATGGGCATGTGCGGCCCAGTCTATTCAGCCAGCTAGCAAGAGGTCCCGAGTGTCAAGATGGGGATCTTCTTCAACGAGTTGATCGAAAAGTTGAAGGTGCATGAAGAGGGGAGGGCCGAGAGTTTCGCGACCGAGTCGCGGAGGCTCGCTCGCAACGCCCTCTTCATGGTCTTGAGAAACATCACCTGTCGCCACCCAGAGCTCGATCTTGATGATAGCATCAAGAAGCCGCCAGTTGGTGCTGACGTCACTGCCGCTGAGGAGAAGGCTGCTCCCCGTGCCGACAGGGTTCTCCGCATTTGAGCTATTCCCTCTAGCCGTCGGACCAAGTGTCGGCCACTGTCATTTCCTCCTGGCCTTGTAATGAAACATGACGCATATTTTCTGTTTTAGTCGTTTTATCTCTAGTATTTGTGTGAAACTGATACTTCTAGCTGGATCTTTGAATGCGCGTTTATCCCTTTGAACTCTATATGTTTGTGTTCGTATGATCAATTCCTATGTATGCTCTGGATGCCCGTCGATATCATATTGCCGCGATTGTCGTAAGGGTCCGACCCTTAACAGTCATCTTGGCATGGATGCGTCTCGGCAGGTTTTTCATAGGTAGCTCTTGATGCAGCCTCTCGACCTGCGAGCATGGCTCTGGACAGGATGATGGTGCGATCAAAGAAACTAGCCAAGGTTCCATCGCATGATGGCTTTCACGATACAGACACTTACTAGAGTTAAGGGATAAACGACTGCAAAACTCTGAAACGAATCAACAAGAAGTGACAATGTGAACTTAGATTTCATTTTTAAGCTTTTTTTCGTCTGCCGGGCCACGCGCGTTCGACGCGTCCGCGGCGCCTGGAGGAGTAGAAGGCAATCAGGTGGTTTCTTCGTTCTCGGCGAGGTTCGACATGCATTTCTTGTAGCTGACGGACATAGGGGCACGGTGTCGAGCTTCTCTGGTCCTCTTCCCTTTTGCTCCCCTCCTCTCCAGTCAGTGCAGCGGCTACCTTCGCATGGGTCATGCCAATGCAGGTAGCCTTGCCAAAGTATGCTAGCCGGGGCATCAATCGGCGGACTCATACCAGCGCTTTGCTCAGGATTACCCACGGCGGGGGAAATACTGGACCAAGCGTCGCGTGGTAATCGTCGACATCGACGACGCTGAGGCTAAAGCAACTCGACTGCTGACGAGGTGGAGGGACAGGAAGGAGGGAGCTCACGCCCGCACGTCTTGTGCCCCATCCTCCGGACGGTGCCCGAATGGCAGGAACGCCATACGGGCCACCGAGATAAATCTATCACTGTCAGCGGCAATCTTGGTGATAACCATTGCTACGGCGAAGCTAGAGAGCGATAGAACGGCACGGGGAGGCCCCCCCACTCCGCTTCTGCGACTCCGTGGGCGCCATAGTCGATGGCACCATCGAAGATGAAGACGGTGATGAAGATGATGTGCTGCGCGCGCTTTCAGGTTTGCGCAAGCGAGCCCCCTACCCGGTGCGCCAAAGATGTCGCGGGATATCCATGACCACCTATGGGACCAGGAGGCCCCTTGCTGGTTCGGCAGGGGGACGTCGCGTTGCACAAAGAGCAGACCAGCGCATCGGCAAAGACAAATGTAGAGCACACAAGCAATTTACCTAGGTTCTGGCCACCGCGAGGCGTAAGACCCTACTCCTGCTTTAGTGGATTGATGGTGGAATGGGGATGGTGAAGCGCAGTACACTTGCCCGGCAGGGAATTCCATAGGGCAGCAACGACTACGCACGTATGGGGGTGTGGGTTCGTCAACTTTCCAACCCTTCCTACGGGTGCCATGGGCCTCCTTTTATAGATTAAGGGGTCACCACAATGGCAAAGTAGTCATTATCCACTGATATGATAGAAAAAAGTGCTATCATACCTAACTACGTATCGACAGTGGTGCATTAAATGCACCGCTTAGTGTCACATCACTGGTCGCCCGGCAAGGCTTGCCGGGCTATCTTGCCAGCTCCGTGCCTGTTCTCTTGACACATCGTAGGACGGGTGTCATCTGTGGGTTTCTTCTATAAGGAGAGGCAGCCATGTGGCGAATGACTGCCACTCGGTAACTTTGCGGCTTGACACTACACTGATTGATGACGTCGGTCATGACTGAGTGGGCGGTGAGGTGTTTTTTCCTCCGTGAGCCCCGACGGGCCCTGCCGAGGTGCTCCTGTTATCTGCTCCTGGGGTGGCCTCGCTCCTTGTCGGGCTCGCCTGCCCGGCAAGGGAGGCCCTTCTCTTGCCGATATATTGCTCCTCTGGTTTCATCTTGGTCCCTCTGAACTGCATGTTGGTTCTTCAAATCTCTTGGTCCCTTGATCTTTGGCTTGGTCTTGGCTTGTCCGTGCATGAGTCAGGGGAAAACGCATGCCCTCAGATATTTTCCTGACATGTAGTCTGAATTGGACAAGGGGGAGGGGCGCGGCCCACTTTACTCTTTCCCTCTCCCTCCCCCTCTCCTTCCCTCTTTCCCCTCCATGAGAAAGGAAAAAGGGGGGGGGGCGAATCCTACTAGGAGTGGAGTCCTAGTAGGACCCCCCTTGGCGCGCCCCTTGGTGGTCGGCCTCCTCCTCCCCTCCTTTATATACAGGGGAAGGGGGCACCCCAAAAGCACAACAGTTATTCTCTTAGCCATGTGCGGTGCCCCCTCCATAATTTACTCCTCCGTTCATAGCGTCATAGTGCTTAGGCGAAGCCCTGCGCGGATCTCATCACCATCACCGTCACCACACCGTCATGCTGACGAAACTCTCCCTCGACCCTCTGCTGGATCAAGAGTTCGAGGGAGGTCTTCAAGCTGAACGTGTGCTGAACTCAGAGGTGCCATACGTTTGGTACTAGATCGGTTGGATCGCGAAGAGGTTCAACTACATCAACCGCGTTATACTAAGCTTCCGCTTTTGGTCTACGAGGGTACGTGGACACACTCTCTGTTGGGGAACGCAGTAATTTCAAAAAAAAATCCTACGCACACGCAAGATCCATCTAGGTGATGCATAGCAACGAGAGGGGAGAGTGTTGTCCACGTACCCCCGTAGACCGAATGCGGAAGTGTTATGACAACGTGGTTGATGTAGTCGTACGTCTTCACGATCCGACCGATCCTAGTACAGAAAGTACGGCACCTCCACGATCCGCACACGTTCAGCTCGGTGACGTCCCACGAACTCTAGATCCAGCTGAGGTCAAGGAAGAGTTTCGTCAGCACGGCGGCGTGATGACGGTGTTGATGAAGTTACTGACGCAGGGCTTCGCCTAAGCACTGCAATGATATGACCGAGGTGGAAATCTGTGGAGGGGGGCACCGCACACGGCTAAGACAACTGTCAACTTGTGTGTTCTAGGGGTGCCCCCTGGCCACGTATATAAAGGAGCAAGGGGAGGGGGCCGGCGGCCTCATAGGGTGCGCCCCAAGGGGGGAATCCTACTCCTACTAGGAGTAGGTTCCCCCTTTCCTAGTCCAACTAGGAGGGGAAGGAAAGAGGAGGAGGGGAGAAGGAAAGAGGGGGTCGGGCCCCCAATCCCTAAACCAATTCAGTTTGGGCCTAGGGGGGCGCGCCCCACACTTCCCTTGCTGCCCTCTATTTCCACTAAGGCCCATGAAGACCCATTGACCCCCCGGGGGGGTTCCGGTAACTCCCCGGTACTCCGGTATTTATCCGGTGACCCCGGAACCCTTGCAGTGTCCGAATATAACCTTCCAATATATCAATTTTTATGTCTCGGCCATTTCGAGACTCCTGGTCATGTCCGTGATCTCATCCGGGACTCCGAACAACCTTCGGTACATCAAAACACATAAACTCATAATACCAATCGTCATCGAACGTTAAGCGTGCGGACCCTACGGGTTCGAGAACTATGTAGACATGACCGAGGCACATCTCCGGTAAATAACTAATAGCAGAACCTGGATGCTCATATTGGCTCCTACATATTCTACGAAGATCTTTATTGGTCAAAGCGCATAACAACATACATTGTTCCCTTTGTCATCGGTATGTTACTTGCCCGAGATTCGATCGTCGGTATCATCATACCTAGTTCAATCTCGTTACCGGCAAGTCACTTTACTCGTTCCGTAATGATCATCCTGCAACTAACTCATTAGTCACATTGCTTGCAAGGCTTATAGTGATGTTCATTACTGAGAGGGCCTAGAGATACCTCTCCAAAACACGGAGTGACAAATCCTAATCTCGATCTATGCCAACCCAACAAACACCATCGGAAACACCTGTAGAGCATCTTTATAATCACCCAATTATGTTGTGAAGTTTGATAGCACACTAAGTGTTCCTTCAGTATTCGGGAGTTGCATAATCTCATAGTCATAGGAACATGTATAAGTCATGAAGAAAGCAATAGCAATAAACTAAACGATCATAGTGCTAAGCTAACGGATGGGTCAAGTCAATCACATCATTCTCTAATGATGTGATCCCGTTAATCAAATGACAACTCATGTCTATGGCAAGGAAACTTAAGCATCTTTGATTAACGAGCTAGTCAAGTTGAGGCATACTAGTGACACTCTGTTTTTGTCTATGTATTCACACATGTACTAAGTTTCCGGTTAATACAATTCTAGCATGAATAATAAACATTTATCATGAAGTAAGGAAATAAATAATAACTGTATTATTGCCTCTAGGGCATATTTCCTTCAGTCTCCCACTTGCAGTAGAGTCAATAATCTAGTTCACATTGCCATGTGATTTAACACCAATAGTTCACATCACCATGTGATTAACACCCATAGTTCACATCGCCATGTGACCAACACTCAAAGGGTTTACTAGAATCAATAATCTAGTTCACATCGCCATGTGATTAACACCCAAAGAGTACTAAGGTGTGATCATGTTTTTCTTGTGAGAGAAGTTTAGTCTACGAGTCTGCCAAATTCAGATCCGTATGTATTTTGCAAATTTCTATGTCTACAATGCTCTGCACGGAGCTAATTTAGCTAATTGCTCCCACTTTCAATATGTATCCGGATTGTGACTTAGAGTCATCCAGATTAGTGTCAAAGCTTGCATCGATGTAACTCTTTACGACGAACTCTTTATCACCTCTATAACCGAGAAATATTTCCTTATTCCTCTAAGGATATTTTTGACCGATGTCCAGTGATCTACTCCTAGATCAAAATTGTACTCCCTTGCCAAACTCAGGGCAGGGTATACAATAGGTGCAGTACTGACATGGCATACTTTATAGAACCTATGGCTGAGGCATAGGGAATGAATTTCATTCTATCTCTATCTTCTGCCGTGGTCGGGCTTTGAGTCTTACTCAACTTCACACCTTGCAATACAGGCAAGAACTCCTTCTCTGACTGTTTCACTTCAAAATCTTGTCAAGGTATGTATTCGTTGAAAAAACTTATCAAGCGTCTTGATCTATCTCTATAGATCTTGATGCTCAATATGTAAGCAGATTCACTGAGGTCTTTCTTTGAAGAACTCCTTCCAAACACGCCTTTATGCTCTCCAGAAAATTCTACATCATTTCTGATCAACAATATGTCACTCACATATACTTATCAGAAAGGTTGTAGTGCTCCCACTCACTTTCTTGTAAATACAGGCTTCACCGCAAATCTCTATAAAACTATATGCTTTGATCACACTATCAAAACGTATATTCCAACTCCGAGATGCTTGCACCAGTCCATAGATGGATCGCTGGAGCTTTGCACACTTTGCTAGCACCTTTAGGATCAACAAAACCTTCTGGTTGCATCACATACAACTCTTCTTTAAGAAACCCATTAAGGAATGCAGGTTTGACATCCATTTGCCAAATTTCATAAAATGTGGCACTTGCTAACATGATTCGGACAGACTTTTAAGCATCGATACAAGTGAGAAAATCTCATCATAGTCAACACCTTGAACTTGTCGAAAACATTTTTCCGACAATTCGAGCTAGTAACACTACTATCAGCGCCCGTCTTCCTCTTGAAGATCCATTTATTCTCTATTGCTTGCCGATCATCGGGCAAGTCAACCAAAGTCCATACTTTGTTCTCATACATGGATCCCATCTCAGATTTTATGGCCTCAAGCCATTTCACGGAATCTGGGCTCATCTTCGCTTCCACATAGTTCATAGGTTCGTCATGGTCAAGTAACATGACGTCCAAAACAGGATTACCGTACCACTTTAGTGCGGATCTTATTCTGGTTTACCTACGAGGTTTAGTAGTAATTTGATCTGAAGTTTCATGAGCATCATCATTAGCTTCCTCACTAATTGGTGTAGGAATCAGTGGAACTGATTTTTGTGATGAACTACTTTCCAATTCGGGAGAAGGTACAATTACCTTATCAAGTTCTACTTTCCTCCCACTCACTTCTTTCGAGAGAAACTCCTTCTCTAGAAAGGATCCACTCTTAGCAACAAAGATCTTGCCTTCGAATCTGTGACAGAAGGTGTACCCAATAGTCTCCTTTGCGTATCCTATGAAGACACATTTCTCTGGTTTGGGTTCGAGCTTATCAGGTGGAGGCTTTTTCACATAAATATCGCAGCCCCAAACTTTAAGAAACGACAACTTTGGTTTCTTGCCAAACCACAGTTCATATGGTGTCATCTCAATGGATTTAGATGGTGCCCTATTTAACGTGAATGCAGTTGTCTCTAATGCATAACCCCAAAATGATAGTGGTAAATCGGTAAGAGACATCATAGATCGCACCATATCTAATAAAGTGCGCTTACGACGTTCGTACACACCATTACGTTGTGGTGTTCCAGGTGGCGTGAGTTGCGAAACTATTCCGCATTGCTTCAAATGAAGACCAAACTTGTAACTCAAATATTCTCCTCCACGATCAGATCGTAGAAACTTTATTTTCTTGTTACGATGATTTTCCACTTCGCTCTGAAATTCTTTGAACTTTTCAAATGTTTCAGACTTATGTTTCATCAAGTAGATATACCCATATCTGCTCAAGTCATCTGTGAAGGTCAGAAAATGACGATACCCGCCGCGAGCATTGCTACCTCTTGAGCACTGCGTTGGTTTTCCCTTGAAGAGGAAAGGGTGATGCAGTAAAGTAGCGTAAGTATTTCCCTCGGTTTTTGAGAACCAAGGTATCAATCCGAGGAGGCCACGCTCAAGTCCCTCGCACCTACACAAACAAATAAAAACCTCGCAACCAACGCAATAAAGGGGTTGTCAATCCCTTCACGGTCACTTACGAAAGTGAGATCTGATAGATATGATAAGATAACATTTTTGGTACTTTATAATAAAGATGCAAAGTAAAATAAAAGGCAATAAAAATAGCTAAGTGCTGGAAGATTAATATCATGGAAAATAGACTCGGGGGCCATAGGTTTCACTAGTGGCTTCTCTCAAGAGCATAAGTATTACGGTGGGTGAACAAATTACTGTTGAGCAATTGATAGAATTGAGCATAGTTATGAGAATATCTAGGTATGATAGGCATCACGTCCGTGACAAGTAGACCAACTCCTGCCTGCATCTACTACTATTACTCCACACATCGACCGCTATCCAGCATCCATCTAGAGTATTGAGTTCAAAAGAACAGAGTAACGCTTTATGTAAGATGACATGATGTAGAGGGATAAACTCATGCAATATGATATAAACCCCATCTTGTTATCCTCGATAGCAACAATACAATACGTGCCTTGCTGCCCTGTCATCCTTTGGGAAAGGACACCGCAAGATTGAACCCAAACCTAAGCACTTCTCCCATTGCAAGAAAGATCAATCTAGTAGGCCTAACCAAACTGATAATTCGAAGAGACTTGCAAAGATAACCAATCATACATAAAAGAATTCAGAGGAGATTCAAATATTGTTCATAGATAAACTTGATCATAAACCCACAATTCATCGGTCTCAACCAACACACCGCAAAAGAAGATTACATCGAATAGATCTCCACGAGAATCGTGGAGAACTTTGTTTGAGATCTAAAAAGAGAGAAGAAGCCATCTAGCTAATAACTATGGACCCGAAGGTCTGAGGTAAACTACTCACACATCATCGGAGAGGCTATGGTGTTGATGTAGAAGCCCTCCGTGATCAATGCCCCCTCCGGCAGGATGCGAAAAAGGCCCCAAGATGGGATCTCACGAATGAGAAGGTTGCGGCGGAATTAGGTTTTCGTGGATGCTTACATTGGTTTGGGAATGCGAGGTATATATAGGAGGAAGAAGTACGTCGGTGGAGCAACATGGGCCCCACGAGGGTGGAGGGAGCGCCCAGGGGGGTAGGCGCGCCCCCTGCCTCGTGCTCTCCTGGTTGATTTCTTGACGTAGGCTCCAAGTCCTCTGGATCACGTTTTTTCCAAAAATCACGTTCCCGAAGGTTTCGTTCCGTTTGGACTCCGTTTGATATTCTTTTTCTGCGAAACTTTGAAATAGGAAAAAAACAGCAATTTGGGCTGGGCCTCCGGTTAATAGGTTAGTCCCAAAAATAATATAAAAGTGTATAACAAAGCCCATTAATCATCCAAAACAGAATATAATATAGCATGAAGCAATCAAAAATTATAGATACGTTGGAGACGTATCAAGCATCCCCAAGTTTAATTCATGCTCGTCCTCGAGTAGGTAAATGATAAAAACAGAATTTTTGATGCGGAATGCTACTTGGCATAATTTTTTAATGTAACCCTCTTAATTGTGGTATGAATATTCTGATCTGAAAGATTCAAGATAAAAGTTTAATGTTGACATAAAAGCAATAATACTTCAAGCATACTAACTAAGCAATTATTTCTTCTCAAAATAACATGGCCAAAGAAATTCATCCCTACAAAATCATATAGTTTAGTCATGCTCCATTTTCGTCACACAAGAATGCTCTCATCATGCACAACCCCGATGACAAGCCAAGCAATTGTTTCATACTTTAGTAATCTCAAACTTTTTCAACCTTCACGCAATACATGAGCGTGAGCCATGGATATAGCACTATGGGTGGAATAGAATATAATAATGGGGGTTATGTGGAGAAGACAAAAAAGGAGAAAGTATCACATTAAATCGGCTAATCAACGGGCTATGGAGATGCCCATCGATTGATGTTAATGCAAGGAGCGGGGATTGCCATGCAATGGATGCACTAGAGCTATAAATGCATAAAAGCTCAACAAAAGAAACTAAGTGGGTGTGCATCCAACTTGCTTGCTCACGAAGACCTAGGGCATTTGAGGAAGCCCATTGTTGGAATATACAAGCCAAGTTCTATAATGAAAAATTCCCACTAGTATATGAAAGTGACAAAACAAGAGACTCTCTATCATGAAAATCATGGTGCTACTTTGAAGCACAAGTGTGAAAAAAGGATAGTAGCATTGTCCCTTTTTTTTGGGCCTCCCTTTTTTTATTTGGCCTTTCTCTCTTTTTTTGGGTCAATGCTCTATGAATGATGATCATCACACTTCTATTTACTTACAACTCAATGGTTACAACTCGATACTAGAACAAGGTATGACTCTATATGAATGCCACCGGCGGTATACTGGGATATGCAATGAATCAAGAGTGACATGTATGAAAAATTATGAACGGTGGCTTTGCCACAAATACGATGTCAACTACATGATCATGCAAAGCAATATGACTATGATGAATGTGTCATGATAAACGGAACGGTGGAAAGTTGCATGGCAATATATCTCGGAATGGCTATGGAAATGCCATAATAGGTAGGTATGGTGGCTGTTTTGAGGAAGATATAAGGAGGTTTATGTGTGACGGGCGTATCATATCATGGGGTTTGGATGCCTTTGGCGAAGTTTGCACCAACTCTCAATGTGAGAAAGGGCAATGCACGGCATCAAGAGGCTAGCAATGATGGAAGGGTAAGAGTGCGTATAATCCATGGACTCAACATTAGTCATAAAGAACTCACATACTTATTGCAAAAAATCTACAAGTCATCAAAAACCAAGCACTACGCGCATGCTCCTAGGGGGGTAGATTGGTAGGAAAAGACCATCGCTCATCCCCGACCGCCACTCACAAGGAAGACAATCAAAGAACACCTCATGTTTCAAATTTGTTACATAACGTTTACCATACGTGCATGCTACGGGACTTGAAAACTTCAACACAAGTATTTCTCAATTTCACAACTATTCAACTAGCACAACTTTAATATCACTACCTCCATATCTCAAAACAATCATCAAGCATCAAACTTCTCTTAGTATTCAAAGACACTCATAAGAAAGTTTTTACTAGTCTTGAATACTTAGCATATTAGGATTAATTTTCCTATTTAAGCAAATTACCATGCTGTTTAAGACTCTCAAAATAATATAAGTGAATCATGAGATAATAATAGTTTGTATAAAACAAAACCACCGCCGTGCTCTAAAAGATATAAGTGAAGCACTAGAGCAAAAACTATATAGCTCAAAAGATATAAGCGAAGCGCATAGAGTATTCTAATAAATTCCGAATCATGTGTGTCTCTCTCAAAATGTGTGTACAACAAAGATGATTGTGGTAAACTAAAAATCAAAGACTCAAATCATACAAGACGCTCCAAGCAAAACACATATCATGTGTTGAATAAAAATATAGCTCCAAGTAAAGTTACCGATGGAAGTAGACGAAAGAGGGGATGCCTTCCGGGGCATCCCCAAGCTTTGGCTTTTTGGTGTCCCTAGATTATCTTGGGGTGCCATGGGAATCCCCAAGCTTAGGCTCTTGCCACTCCTTGTTCCATAATCCATCAAATCTTTTACCCAAAACTTGAAAACTTCACAACACAAAACTTAACAGAAAATCTCGTGAGCTCCATTAGCGAAAGAAAAAAAAACACCACTTCAAGGTACTTTAATGAACTCATTCATTATTTATATTGGTGTTAAACCTACTGTATTATAAATTATCTATGGTTTATAAACTATTTTATTAGCCATAGATTCATCAAAATAAGCAAACAACACACGAAAAACAGAATCTGTCAAAAACAGAACAGTCTGTAGTAATCTATCCCTAATCTCTCCCTAATAATAAAGCACGGAACGAGTCTGTCGGGTTCACCGTCGCGGCGTTTTTACATAAAGGTCCCGATGTTTTTTAGGAATTAAACCCACAGTCCATACACCAAAGAAAAAGCAGTTCGTTGGAAAACAAAAAACAAAACACCCGTAGGCGAGGCCTCCAGACGCACCGCTTCCTCGATCCTCACCGTGCCCGAGCCACGCCATCCTCGCGCCGCTGCCGCCGCTGCCACACCTCCGTCATCTCGCCATGGCCGCACTCCCTCCATAATTGCGAGGAGAGGCATGGAGGAGAGGCTAAACCGGCGGCCTTGCAAGGGCTCGCGGTGGTGCGGTCGTCAGGACCTGCCGAATCTCGCCAGATCCAATGGGAAGTGGCGCCAGGCGGTGGATCTGCAAGGAAGGCGGCCGGAGCTTCGGAGCACGACGGTTGGCGGGCGCGGCATGGCATCGGGTAACTCTACCTCCTCTGCTGCTGCCGAGTCGTGAACCGCCTTTGTCTCCTCCACCCCGCCGGCAAACCCAGCCACCGAAGCTTCCCTCACGCACCTTCTCCTGCTCGTCCTCCTCTTGGTTGGACCGGGCGCTGCTTGCGCTTCGTTCACCTCGCGTGGATGGAGCAGTGGGCGGGTCGGCCTTGACGGGCGAGCAGTCTGGCAGAGTCGGCGAGCATGGGGGCATGAAGCGAGAGGCAAAGGCGGCGTGGCGGCGGACTTGGCGCGATGGCGGTGATCTGATCGGGTGAGAACGAGGCAGGGGCGATGTGGTGGAGGCCCGTGGCGCGGCTTCTGCGGGTGCCATGGCGTTGGGTGGGCTCCTGTGCACATCCGAGAGAGAGGTGAGAGCAGAGAAATCACTACCGTTCCAACGTCTGCAGTGCAGGAGCTTGTGAAGACGAGCAAGTGCTTCTTGATCAAGCAGTTTGGCAACAACAACGCCAAGGTCCAGTTTCCACAAGGACCCAACAACCTCTACAATGTCCGCTACTACAAGTTCTCAGGTCCATAGCTCTTCACACTTGCACTTTGTTCTTGGCGGGCTCAAAGCTGTTTATTAGTTCCTCTACAAGGCGCTAACTTGCGTGGTCCGATGTGGTTTTTTAGGCTTAGCAAACAGCAAGACCGTGGCGGTCCAGCCATCAGCGGGAGAGGAGAATGCTGTTGTCCTGTCCACAAGCAAGACCAAGAAGCAGGACACCCATGCCAAGTTGTTGCACAAGACTCTAATGCGCAAGCGATTACGCAAGATGGCCAAGTATGTCCAGAACCAGGTACTAACACAACCAAAATTCTTACTTGAAAAGTTAGAATGCACATGTTATGCTTGTTTCTATGTTGCAACTCATTTGTATGTGCACCTGCTCTTATATACATATATGTGGTTATATATTCTTTTTTGCGGAATAGAGTATGCGTATACGGGCGGCCCAAGACGGGTGCTGCAGCGCCCGCTTGCGAATACTGCGTTAACGAGCGCGGGCGCCAAATAGGATTTGCCTTTTGACGCATTCTACGTCAAAAAGACGTCTGTTCGCATAGGAATCGCGCGATCGGGCCGACCCATTTGGATTGACCTCGCGCGAGAGGTTGGGTGACAGATGCATAAAAAGAAAGAGTTGAATATTATCAGATCATATTGTGTGTCGTGATGGTTATACTATCGAACATCAATCCAACAGGTTTGTGGTTCGAGTCGCAACGACGACTCCCTTCTTTCTTGCGGAATAGAGTACATGTGAACGGGCCGGCCCAAGACGGGTGTCAGAGTAGGCGCTCGCTTGTAGAATACTGCGTTAACGAGCGCTGCAGCTAAATAGGATTTGCTTTTGACACATTCTGTGTTAAAAAGACGTCTGTTCGCATAGGAATCGAGCGACTGGGCCGGCCCATTTGGATTGACCTCGTGCGAGAGGTCGGGCGACAAATGCATAAAAAGAAAAAAGTGAGCCGCCTGGGATTCAAACTGTGGACCTCCACTTTATTCACCCGACAAGCTAGCCACCGCACCAACTAAAGCTTTTGTGACATACCTGTGGGGTGAATACAAATGAACTGAAAACCGAAATACATGCATAATTTTTCTACAGTATATATTTTCACGGCAGCCGATTTAAAAGAGTTTATTCATCCCATCATGCCTGGCGTTGTGTCGTGGAATGAAAGGGGGTCTTGAGCAATTGGGTTAGGGAAGTGTGGGTTTTTTTCACCCGATGCAACGCAAGCACTACGCGCATGCTCCTAGGGGGATAGATTGGTAGGAAAAGACCATCGCTCGTCCCCGACCGCCACTAATAAGGAAGACAATCAAAGAACACCTCATGTTTCAAATTTGTTACATAACGTTTACCATACGTGCATGCTACGGGACTTGAAAACTTCAACACAAGTATTTCTCAATTTCACAACTATTCAACTAGCACAACTTTAATATCACTACCTCCATATCTCAAAACAATCATCAAGCATCAAACTTCTCTTAGTATTCAGCACACTCATAAGAAAGTTTTTACTAGTCTTGAATACTTAGCATATTAGGATTAATTTTCCTATTTAAGCAAATTACCATGCTGTTTAAGACTCTCAAAATAATATAAGTGAAGCATCATATAATAATAGTATGTATAAAACAAAATCACCGCCGTGCTCTAAAAGATATAAGTGAAGCACTAGAGCAAAAACTATATAGCTCAAAAGATATAAGCGAAGCGCATAGAGTATTCTAATAAATTCCGAATCATGTGTGTCTCTCTCAAAATGTGTGTACAGCAAAGATGATTGTGGTAAACTAAAAATCAAAGACTCAAATCATACAAGACGCTCCAAGCAAAACACATATCATGTGGTGAATAAAAATATAGCTCCAAGTAAAGTTACCGATGGAAGTAGATTTAAAGAGGGGATGCCTTCCGGGGCATCCCCAAGCTTTGGCTTTTGGTGTCACTAGATTATCTTGGGGTGCCATGGGCATCCCCAAGCTTAGGCTCTTGCCACTCCTTGTTCCATAATCCATCAAATCTTTTACCCAAAATTTGAAAACTTCACAACACAAAACTTAACAGAAAATCTCGTGAGCTCCATTAGTGAAAGAAAAAAAAACACCACTTCAAGGTACTTTAATGAACTCATTCATTATTTATATTGGTGTTAAACCTACTGTATTATAAATTATCTATGGTTTATAAACTATTTTATTAGCCATAGATTCATCAAAATAAGCAAACAACACACGAAAAACAGAATCTGTCAAAAACAGAACAGTCTGTAGTAATCTATCCCTAATTAATAATAAAGCACGGATTGACTCCGTGGGTTCACCGTCACAATACGCTTTCTTCCTGTGAATTTACGCTTTCAGTTTGAATTCTAAGTTTCTAACCAAGGTGGTACTAATTTTCTGTACTAACTTCTTCTAACCTATTAAAATATATGTACATAAAGTGGCATCATCACGCTCGCTCACCCATCCCGGCTGGGCCATACCGAGCAGCCCATCCGCACTGCAAAATAGGCCCATGCAAGCCTCACATGCTTTGAATCCTGCAGGACCGGTTGTAATACAAAGGAAACGAGGTAAAAAACATGCAGGTTAACAGAGTTCGAACTCGGGACCTACAGATAGATAAATATTGTTGCGACCAACCCATCCAGCACACCTTGCGTCTTCAGTCAAAAGTTTACTTTCCTACTAAATAGTATCTCCTCGCTGCTTTACATCCAACTCACCCATTTTAAATACGTCTTTGAGTTTCTTGGGTATTAGGAAGCAGTGAATCATGAGAAAGATATTACAAAGGAAAGAGAGGCTAATTATTACTGCAGGCCCATTTAAAAGAGGATTTCCAACGTGATCAAAATAAGGAAGGAAAAAGTAGCTCAGGGAATAAGGAAGGAAAGAGAGACTAATTGGGATTCTATATATGTGATGGGCTATATTATAAACAGGAAAGAAAATAGAGGCTAATTCGCGTTCTATATATGTGGTCGGCTATAAACGGATCCAAGGAAACATGCAAAAAAGAAATCAAAGGCATCCACAAGGGCCAACCTTTTACACCCATCCGGCCGTGCTCTTAATAATAGATCGCACGCACCAATAGGTAGGGAAATAAAAAAAAAGTTGGCATTCCTAAGGAAACGAGCGGCGGGCACTTCTAAAACATAATACTATAAAACAATAGACATGAAACATATTTGTGTGGAACTAATGCACTTTTTTTGTGGGGAATTAATATGCAAATATACGTACAAGATAATATAGACACTTGGTGCATTGCATCTGAAGTTATATCATGCGTTAATTATTGATTTTATAGCCTCTGTAATCGTGAAATGAGCCTTGGCAAGCTAGCTGCTGAGATTGCATGCACGCGAGACGGACAAAGACCAAAATTGCATTTGCATATAGAAGATGGTTGTTGATAGATTGTATTCCTTACACGTAGGCTAGCTGCTGAGAATGCATGCATACGGCTCGCAATGACCTACACAATAAAACGACAAAACGATGGCTTGTGTTGGCTTCATGATCTTCATAGATTGCACTCCCTCCGTTCCTAAATAATTGTCTTTCTAGAGATTTCAACAAGTGACTACATACGGAGCAAAATGAGTGAATCTACACTCTAAAACATGTCTACATACATCCGTATGTTGTAGTCTATTTGAGATGGCTAGAAAGACAATTATTTGGGAACGAAGGGAGTAGGTTGCAGTATTGTAAAAGTAAGGAAAATAGAACTGAATATTGCCGCAAGTACGAACTATATTTTTCCTAGATCCACAAACCGTATGATGATTAATTTATCAGGTATGATATCTTTCATACGCGCTATGTTTAAGCATGACTACAACTAGCAGGCCCTATCTTGACATGCGCAACCGGAGCGGTTGAACAGAGCCTCCAAATTCCAGGGGTGCCAAAATCAGAGATTGATATTACTAGGTCAAGACATATTGCTCAAAGAAAAACAACTACTGGTCAAGTGATTAGGTGCTAATGGGCTTTTAAGAGCGAAATAAATGAAAAGGACTCGCCCTAAAATACAGGCCAACCTCACGTCTCTCTCTCTCCCTGTATTTTTGTTTCTCATTCACTGCATGGTTCTTAGTAGAGCGACCCCATCCCATGTGCTGCCTGCCATTCATGGTCTCCAACCTTTCACCCCTCTAAAGTTTCTACTGTCATAATTTTTGTTCTTTCTGATACATCATTAATTTGGGTAGATTCAAATTTTAAGATAAAATGTGAACTCCCTGAAAAAATATGTAGCACCGCAATAATTTATACAGATATTTTAATTTATATTTTTTAAATATAGGGCCTAATTTTGATTTTGCACAAGGCCCCGAATATCGAAGGTACGACCATCACAACTAGCTTCATAAGAAAAGTTAGTACATGTCTCCAAACTCCATCGTGTGGCAATGTCTTCACTGGACTTTGTTTCAGTTTACAACAATATATATTTATGAGGTAAAATACCATGTTATTTTTTATAAGCACAAATATAATAAGTGGAGCTTATGGCTACACCGGTGCCAAAAAATTGGTCACTCGCAAAGATTAAAAGATAATGCATTGCCAGTTAAAGTAAAGAATTAACACATGCACTTTGATTAATAAATATGGACAAAATGTACAGTGGACTAAAATTAGTAACAGTAATTCAACTATATAATTGACAAATCCAAATGCTCAGGTAATGATTTGATTCTTTACTGAGGAAATTTATTAATTTTCTTAATAATCTTAAAGTAATTTTGTTAGCTAGCCTAATTTGTTAGCTACATTAAAAGGTCATAAATTTGATGGTATGTACTATTAATAATCTTTGTGCTTATTATTAATGATAGGAAGTCATGTTAATAAACATAAGGTTAGCAGTATTTGCTTTGCTCTGTACCAAAGCACGGGTGTAGTCTCGGGCACTGCAACCATTGTCGGTGACAGTGGGAAGGAGGACGTCCATTGTCACGGATGGGCGTCATGTTAAGAAAAGGATTTGACAAATGGGGTCTTGAAACAGGAGCGTGCAATTTTTTCTCTCCCGTTGTAACGCACGGGCATTTTTGCTAGTCTGTAACTAACGCAAACTTCTGGAACTCCAAAAAATCTACCAAAATAGGAAGACCTAGAAAATTTATTTATTGATCAACAACAATTGGAATCAGTATTTTATCACGTTCTGGTGATTTTTAACAATTGTTTTCGTGGACAGAAAGTTTCTGGAATTTTCAGCAAGATCAAATAACTATCATCCAAGAAAATCCTATAGGTTTAACTTGGCACAAACACTAATTAAAACATAAAAACAAATCTAACAAGTGGCTAGATCAAAGATTTATTCCTAAACATAATCAAAAAGCAAAAAAAAACTAAAATAAAATTAGGTTGCCTCCCAACAAGCACTATCGTTTAACGCCCTTAGCTAGGCATCTATAATTTTAATGATGCTCACATGATAGACAAGAATTGAAGCGCAAAGAGAGCATCATGAAACACGTGACAAACACATCTAAGTCTAACATACTTCCTATGCATAGGCATCTTATAGGCAAACAAATTATCATAGCAAGGAAAAACTAGTATATGCAAGGAAGTGGAAAGAAACAATAGCAATCTCAACATAACGAGAGGTAAATTTATAACATGAAAATTTCTAAAACCATATTTTCCTCTCTCATAATAATTACATGTGGGATCATAAGCAAATTCAACAAAGTAGCTATCACATAAAATATTTTCAACATGGTCCACATGCATGCGAAGTTGACACTCTTCCAAAATAGTGGGATTAACATTAACTAAAGTCATGACCTCTCCAAACCCACTTTTATCAAAAATACCATAAGATTGAACATTCTCCAAATACGTGGGATCTAAAGTTGACACTCTTCCAAACCCACTTTCAATAATATTGCAAACACTATTATCAATCTCATATTCATCATGGGACTTAAATAAATTTTCAAGATCATAAGAAGAATCACCCCAATCATAATCATTGCAACAAATAGTAGTCAGAGCAAAACTAGCATCCCCAAGCTTAGGGTTTTGCATATCATTAACACAATTGACATCAAGAGAATTTATAATAACATCATTGCAGTCGTGCTTTTCATGTTTAACATAAGGAACTATAGCAAATTCATCTTCATAAATATTGGCATCATGGCCATAAGAATAGAAAGCATCATGTTCATCAAGGGATATTTCAATCAAATCATCGGAATCATCATTATCTATATATTCATGCATATCATTATTTTCTTCCAAAGCAACGGTCATTCTCTCAATAAATTCTTTGACATAGACATTATGAGCATAGTTTTTATAGCAATATTTAAGTATATCAAAATTTTCAGATTCGTAGAGAGTAATATCATAGTTTTCAATCAAAGAAGAAACTTCATAAGCACCCTTAAAAGCAACAAATTCTTCAATTTGTTCGATATCATAGTAACCATAAACACCCTTTGCATAAGAAGATAAGATTTCACTTTCATTAAACTCACATAGGTAGGGAAGGTGTTTTTTAGGGTTCTTAGAGCAACAAGTAAAATCACAAATTACACAAAGATTCCAAGCATAGCATAGCAAAATATTTTTTTGTACCATGAAAGCTTCCCATTTTCAGACAAACGATGACGCACAAAATGAGCATTCTCATCTAAAGATTTTCCCTCAACTAAACCAGTTGGGGTTTCAGCACGAGCGCATAAGGACCGAAGATGATCCAAGTAGAACACTTTAAGTGGAACCATATCAATAGATTTTTAGCAAGAAAATATGCAAGCAAAATAGAAGGCACATGGTAACATAAGCAAACAATAGATCTGGCAAGAAAAAGGCAAACGAAAAAGAAGGCAAACGGAAAAAGAGGGCGAATAAAACGGCAAGGGTGAAGTGGGGGAGAGGAAAATGAGAGGCAAATGGCAAATAATGTAATGCGGGAGATAAGAGTTTATGATGGGTACTTGGTATGTTGGCTTTTGCGTAGACTCCCTAAGAACGGCAGAAATCCTTCTTGCTACCTCTTGAGCAATCGCATTGGTTTTTCCTTGAAGAGGAAAGGGTGATGCGATGAAAGTAGCGTAAGTATTTCCCTCAGTTTTGAGAACCAAGGTATCAATCCAGTAGGAGGCCACGCTCAAGTCCCTCACACCTACACAAACAAATAAAAACCTCGCAACCAACGCAATAAAGGGGTTGTCAATCCCTTCACGGTCACTTACGAAAGTGAGATCTGATAGATATGATAAGATAATATTTTTGGTATTTTTATAATAAAGATGCAAAGTAAAATAAAAGGCAATAAAAATAGCTAAGTGTTGGAAGATTAATATCATGGAAAATAGACCCGGGGGCCATAGGTTTCACTAGTGGCTTCTCTTAAGAGCATAAGTATTACGGTGGGTGAACAAATTACTGTTGAGCAATTGATAGAATTGAGCATAGTTATGAGAATATCTAGGTATGATCATGTATATAGGCATCACGTCCGTGACAAGTAGAACAACTCCTGCCTGCATCTACTACTATTACTCCACACATCGACCGCTATCCAGCATGCATCTAGAGTATTGAGTTCAAAAGAACAGAGTAACGCTTTAAGTAAGATGACATGATGTAGAGGGATAAACTCATGCAATATGATTTAAACCCCATCTTGTTATCCTCGATAGCAACAATACAATACGTGCCTTGCTGCCCCTACTGTCACTAGGACAGGACACCGCAAGATTGAACCCAAAGCTAAGCACTTCTCCCATTGCAAGAAAAATCAATCTAGTAGGCCAAACCAAACTGATAATTCGAAGAGACTTGCAAAGATAACCAATCATACATAAAAGAATTCAGAGGAGATTCAAATATTGTTCATAGATAAACTTGATCGTAAACCCACAATTCATCGGTCTCAACCAACACACCGCAAAACAAGATTACATCGAATAGATCTCCACGAGAATCATGGAGAACTTTGTATTGAGATCCAAAAAGAGAGAAGAAGCCATCTAGCTAATAACTATGGACCTGAAGGTCTGAGGTAAACTACTCACACATCATCGGAGAGGCTATGGTGTTGATGTAGAAGCCCTCCGTGATCAATGCCCCTCCGGCGGGGCCGGAAAAAGGCCCCAAGATGGGATCTCACGGTACGAGAAGGTTGCGGCGGTGGAATTAGGTTTTCGTGGATGCTTCATTGGTTTGAAATGCGAGGTATATATAGGAGGAAGAAGTACGTCGGTGGAGCAACGTGGGCCCCACGAGGGTGGAGGGCGCGCCCCCTGCCTCGTGCTCTCCTGGTTGATTTCTTGACGTAGACTCCAAGTCCTCTGGATCACGTTTGTTCCAAAAATCACGTTCCTAAAGGTTTCATTCCGTTTGGACTCCGTTTGATAATCTTTTTCTGTGAAACTCTGAAATAGGCAAAAAACAGCAATTTGGGCTGGGCCTCCAGTTAATAGGTTAGTCCAAAAAATAATATAAAAGTGTATAACAAAGCCCATTAATCATCCAAAACAGAATATAATATAGCATGAAGCAATAAAAAATTATAGATACGTTGGAGATGTATCAAGCATCAACACTCATCGGACCGCATACATCAGTATGTATTATTTCCAACAAATCTGTTGCTCGCTCGATTGTTCTGGAGAACGGAGTCTTAGTCATCTTGCCCATGAGGCATGGTTCGCAAGTATCAAGTGATTCATAATCAAGTGATTCCAAAAACCCATCAGCATGGAGTTTCTTCATGCGCTTTACACCAATATGACCTAAACGGCAGTGCCACAAATAAGTTGCACTATCATTATAAACTTTGCATCTTTTGGATTCAATATTATAAATCTGTGTATCACTACAATCGAGATCCAACAAACTATTCTCATTGGGTGTATCACCATCGAAGGTTTTATTCATGTAAACAGAATAACAATTATTTTCTAACTTTAAATGAATAACTGTATTGCAATAAACATGATCAAATCATATTCATGCTCAACGCAAACACCAAATAACATTTATTTAGGTTCAACACTAATCCCGAAAGTATAGGGAGTGTGCAATGATGATCATATCAGTCTTGGAACCACTTCCAACACACATCGTCACTTCACCCTTTACTAGTCTCTGTTCATTCTGCAACTCCCGTTTTGAGTTACTACTTTTAGCAACTGAACCAGTATCAAATGCCGAGTGGTTGCTATAAACACTAGTAAAGTACACATAAATAACATGTAAATCAAATATACATTTGTTCACTCTGCCATCCTTATTATCCGCTAAGTATCTATGGTAGTTCCATTTCCAGTGACCATTTCCATTGCAGTAGAAGCACTCAGTCTCAGGCTTAGGTCCAGACTTGGGCTTCTTCACTTGAGCAGCAACTTTCTTGCCGTTCTTCTTGAAGTTACCCTTCTATCCCTTTGCCCTTTTCTTGAAACTAGTGGTCTTGTTAACCATCAACACTTGATGCTCTTTCTTGATTTCTACCTTCATCGACTTCAGCATCGCAAAGAGCTCGGGAATTACTTTCGTCATCCCTTGCATATTATAGTTCATCACAAAGTTCTAGTAACTTGGAGATAGTGACTAGAGAACTTTGTCAATTACTATCTTATCTGGAAGATTAACTCCCACTTGATTCAAGCAATTGTAGTACCCAGACAATCTGAGTACATGCTCACTGGTTGAGCTATTCTCCTCCATCTTGTAGGCAAATTACTGTCAGAGGTCTCATACCTCTCGACACGGGCATGAGTCTGAAATACCAATTTCAGCTATTGGAACATCTTATATGCTCCGTGGCGTTCAAAACATTTTTGAAGTCCCGGTTCTAAGCCGTAAAGCATGGCGCACTAAACTATTAAGTAGTTATCATACCGAGCTTGCCAAACGTTCATAACATCTGCATCTGCTCCTGCAATAGGTTAGTCACCTAGCGGTGCATCAAGGACATAATTCTTCTGTGTAGCAATGAGGATAATCCTCAAATCATGGACCTAGTCCGCATCATTGCTACTATCATCTTTCAACTTATTTTTCTCTAGGAAGATATCAAAAATAAACGGGGAGCTACATCGCGAACTATTGATCTACAACATAGTTATGCAAATACTATCAGGACTAAGTTCATGACAAATTAAAGTTGAATTAATCATATTACTTAAGAACTCCCACTTAGATAGACATCCCTCTAATCATCTAAGTGATCACGTGATCCATATCAACTAAACCATGTCCGATCATCACGTGAGATGGAGTAGTTCTCAATGGTGAACATCACTATGTTGATCATATGTACTATATGATTCACGCTCGACCTTTTGGTCTCAGTGTTCCGAGGACATATCTGCATATGCTAGGCTCGTCAAGTTTAACCCGAGTATTCTGCGTGTGCAAAACTGGCTTGCACCCATTGTATGTGAACGTAGAGCTTATCACACCCGATCATCACGTGGTGTCTCGGCACGAGGAACTTTCGCAACGGTGCATACTCAGGGAGAACACTTATACCTTGAAATTTAGAGAGAGATCATCTTATAATGCTACCGCCGAACTAAGCAAAATAAGATGCATAAAGGATAAACATCACATGCAATCAATATAAGTGATATGATATGGCCATCATCATCTTGTGCCTTTGATCTCCATCCCCAAAGCACCGTCGTGATCACCATCGTCACCGGCGCGACACCTTGATCTCCATCGTAGCATCGTTGTCGTCTCACCAACTATTGCTTCTACGACTATCGCTACCGCTTAGTGATAAAGTAAAAACAATTACAAGGCGATTGCATTGCATACAATAAAGCGACAACCATATGGCTCCTGCCAGTTGCCGATAACTCTGTTACAAAACATGATCATCTCATACAATAAAATTTAGCATCATGTCTTGACCATATCACATCACAACATGCCCTGCAAAAACAAGTTAGACGTCCTCTACTTTGTTGTTGCAAGTTTTACGTGGCTGCTACGGGCTGAGCAAGAACCGTTCTTACCTACGCATCAAAACCACAACGATTTTTCATCAAGTGTGTTGTTTTAACCGTCAACAAGGACCGGGCGTAGTCACAGTCGATTCAACTAAAGTTGGAGAAACTAACACCCGCCAGCCACCTGTGTGCAAAGCACGTCGGTAGAACCGATCCACGCTAAGCGTCTGGCGTAATGTCAGTCCGGGCCGCTTCAACGAACAATACCGCCGAATCAAAGTATGACATGCTGGTAAGCAGTATGACTATTATCGCCCACAACTCTTTGTGTTCTACTCGTGCATATAACATCTACACATAGACCTGGCACGGATGCCACTGTTGGGGAACACAGTAATTTAAAAAAATCCTATGCACACGCAAGATCCATCTAGGTGATGCATAGCAACGAGAGGGGAGAGTGTTGTCCATGTACCCTCGTAGACAGAATGCGGAAGCGTTATGACAACGCGGTTGATGTAGTTGTACGTCTTCATGATCCGACTGATCCTAGTACCAAAAGTACAGCACCTCTGCAATCTGCACACGTTCATCTCGGTAACGTCCCATGAACTCTGGATCCAGCTGAGGTCGAGGGAGAGTTTCATCAGCACGATGGTGTGATGATGGTGTTGATGAAGTTACCAACGCAGAGATTCACCTAAGCACTGCAATGATATGACCGAGGTGGAAATCTGTGGAGGGGGGCACCGCACACGGCTAAGACAACTGTCAACTTGTGTGTTCTAGGGGTGCCCCTGGCCACGTATATAAAGGAGAAAGGGGAGGGGGCCGGCGGCCTCATAGGGTGCGCCCCAAGGGGGAATCCTACTCCTACTAGGAGTAGGTTCCCCCTTTCCTAGTCCAACTAGGAGGGGCAGGAAAGAGGAGGAGGGGAGAAGGAAAGAGGGGGCCGGCCCCCCAAGACCTAAACTAATCGGTTTGGTCCTAGGGGGGCGCGCCCCACACTTCCCTTGTTGCCCTATATTTCCACTAAGGCCCATGAAGGCCCATTGACCCCCCCCCAAGGGGTTCCGGTAACTCCCCGGTACTCTGGTATTTATCCGGTGACCCCCGGAACCCTTCCGGTGTCCAAATATAACCTTTCAATATATCAATCTTTATGTCTCGACCATTTTGAGACTCCTCGTCATGTCCGTGATCTCATCCGAGACTCCGAACAACCTTCGGTACATCAAAACACATAAACTCATAATACCGATCGTCATCGAACGTTAAGCGTGGGGACCCTACGGGTTCGAGAACTATGTAGACATGACCGAGACACATCTTCGGTCAATAACCAATAGCGGAATCTGGATGCTCATATTGGCTCCTACACATTCTATGAAGATCTTTATCGGTCAAACCGCATAACAACATATGTTGTTCCCTTTGTCATCGGTATGTTACTTGCCCGAGATTCGATCGTCGGTATCATCATACCTAGTTCAATCTCTTTACCGGCAAGTCTCTTTACTCGTTCCATAATGCATCGTCCCGCAACTAACTCATTAGTCACATTGCTTGCAAGGCTTATAGTGATATTCATTACCGAGAGGGCCCAGAGATACCTCTCTGAAACACGGAGTGACAAATCCTAATCTCGATCTATGCCAACCATACAAACACCATCGGACACACCTGTAGAGCATCTTTATAATCACCCAGTTACGTTGTGATGTTTGATAGCACACTAAGTGTTCCTCCAGTATTCGGGAGTTGCATAATCTCATAGTCATAGGAACATGTATAAGTCATGAAGAAAGCAATGGCAATAAACTAAACGATCATAGTGCTAAGCTAACAGATGGGTCAAGTCAATCACATCATTCTCTAATGATGTGATCCCATTAATCAAATGACAACTCAGGTCTATGGCTAGGAAACTTAACCATCTTTGATTAACAAGCTAGTCAAGTAGAGGCATACTAGTGACACTCTGTTTTTGTCTATGTATTCACACATGTACTAAGTTTCCGGTTAATACAATTCTAGCATGAATAAAAAACATTTATCATGAAATAAGGAAATAAATAATAACTTTATTATTGCCTCTAGGGCATATTTCCTTGATATGCATCTCCTAGATAGATCTTGCGTGATCGTAGGAATTTTTTTGAAATTGCATGCCATGTTCCCCAACAGTGGCATCCGAGCCAGGTCTATGCGTAGATGATATGCACGAGTAGAACACAAATAGTTGTGGGCGATAATAGTCATATTGCTTACCACCAACGTCTTATTTTGATTCGGCGGTATTGTTGGATGAAGCAGCCCAGACCAACCTTGCATGTCCACGTTCATGAGACCGGTTCCACCGACAAACATGCAACTTGTTTTGCATGAAGGTGGCTGGCGGGTGTCTGTTTCTTCAACTTTAGTTGAATCGAATTTGACTACGGCCGGTCCTTGTTGAAGGTTAAAACAACACACTTGACGAAAAATCGTTGTGGTTTTGATGCGTAGGTAAGAACGGTTCTTGCTAGAAGCCCGTAGCAGCCACGTAAAACTTACAACAACAAAGTAGAGGACGTCTAGTTTTTGCAGGGCATGTTGTGATGTGATATGGTCAAGACATGATGTGACTAAATTTCAAGGTATAAGTGTTCTCCATGAGTATGCACCGTTGCTACAGTTCGTCGTGCCGAGACACCACGTGATGATCGGGTGTGATAAGCTCTACGTTCACATACAACGGGTGCAAGACAGTTTTGCACATGCAGAATACTCGAGTTAAACTTGATGAGCCTAGAATATGCAAATATGGCCTCGGAACACTGAGACCGAAAGGTCGAATGTGAATCATATAGTAGATATGATCAACATAGAGATGTTCACCATTGAAAACTACTCCATCTCACGTGATGATCGGACATGGTTTAATTGATATGGATCACGTTATCATTTAGATGACCAGAGGGATGTCTATCTAAGTGGGAGTTCTTAAGTAATATGATTAATTGAACTCTAATTTATCATGAACTTAGTCCTGATAGTTTTTGCATATCTATGTTGTTGTAGATCAATGGCCCGTGCTACAGTTCCCTTGAATTTTAATGTGTTCCTAGAGAAAGCTAAGTTGAAAGATGATGGTAGCAACTACACAGACTGGGTCCGTAACTTGAGGATTATCCTCATTGCTGCACAGAAGAATTACATCCTGGAAGCACCGCTAGGTGCAAGGCCTGCTGCAGGAGCAACTCCGGACGTTTTGAACGTCTGGCAAGCTAAAGCTGATGACTACTCGATGGTTCAGTGTCCATGCTTTACAGCTTAGAATCGGGACTTCAAAGACGTTTTGAACGTCATGGGGCATATGAGATGATCCGAGAGTTGAAGTTAATATTTCAAGCAAATGCCCGAGTTGAGAGATATGAAGTCTCCAACAAGTTCTATAGCTGCAAGACGGAGGAGAACAGTTCTGTCAGTGAACACATACTCAGAATGTGTGGGTACCATAACCACTTGACTTAGCTGGGAGTTAATCTTCCCGATGATAGTGTTATTGACGCAGTTCTTCAATCACTGCCACCAAGCTATAAAGGCTTCATGATAAACTATAATATGCAAGGGATAGAAAAGACAATTCCCGAGCTCTTCGCAATGCTTAAGGCTGCGGAGGTAGAAATCAAGAAGGAGCATCAAGTGTTGATGGTTAACAAGACCACTAGTTTCAAGAAAAAGGGCAAAGATAAGAAAGGGAACTTCAAGAAGAATAGCAAGCAAGTTGCTGCTCCCGGGAAGAAGCCCAAGTACGGACCTAAGCCTGAAACTGAGTGCTTCTACTACAAAGGGACTGGTCATTGGAAGCGGAACTGACCCAAGTATTTGGTGGATAAGAAGGATGGCAAAGTGAAAGGTATATTTGATATACATGTTATTGATGTGTACCTTACTAATGCTCGTAGTAGCGCCTGGGTATTTGATACTGGTCCTGTTGCTCATATTTGCAACTCGAAACAGGGGCTATGAATAGAGCGAAGATTCGCTAAGGACGAGGTGACGATGCGCGTCAGAAATAGTTCCAAGGTCAATGTGATCGCCGTCGGCACGCTACCTCTACATCTACCTTTGGGATTAGTTTTAGGCCTGAATAATTGTTATTTGGTGCCAGCGTTGAGCATGAACATTATATCTGGATCTTGTTTGATGTGAGATGGTTATTCATTTAAATTAGAGAATAATGGTTGTTCTATTTATATGAGTAATATCTTTTATGGTCATGCACCCTTGATGAGTGGTCTATTTTTATTGAATCTCGACCGTAGTGATACACATATTCATAATATTGAGGCCAAAAGATGCAAAGTTAATAATGATAGTGCAACTTATTTGTGGCACTACCGTTTAGGTCATATTGGTGTAAAGCGCATGAAGAAACTCCATGCAGATGGTCTTTTCGAATCACTTGATTATGAGTCACTTGATGCTTGCGAACCATGCCTCATGGGCAAGGTGACTAAGACTCCGTTCTCCGGAACAATGGAGCAAGCCACTGACTTGTTGGAAATAATACATACTGATGTATGAGGTCCGATGAGTGTTGAGGCTCGCGGCGGGTATTGTTATTTTCTGACCTTCACAGATGATTTGAGCAGATATGGGTATATCTACTTAATGAAACATAAGTCTGAAACATTTGAAAAGTTCAAAGAATTTCAGAGTGAAGTGGAAAATCATCGTAACAAGAAAATAAAGTTTCTTGATCTGATCGCGGAGGCAAATATTTGAGTTACGATTTTGGTCTTCATTTGAAACAATGTGGAATAGTTTCGCAACTCACGCCACCTGGAACACCACAGCGTAATAGTGTGTCCGAACGTCGTTACCGTACTTTATTATATATGGTGCGATCTATGATGTCTCTTACCGATTTACCACAATCGTTTAGGGGTTATGCTATAGAGACGACTGCATTCACGTTAAATAGGGCACCATCTAAATTCGTTGAGACGACACCATATGAACAGTGGTTTGGCAAGAAACCTAAGTTGTCGTTTCTTAAAGTTTGGGGTTGTGATGCTTATGTGAAAAAGCTTCAACCTGATAAGCTCGAACCCAAATCGGAGAAATGTGTCTTCATAGGATACCCAAAAGAAACTACTGGGTACACCTTCTATCACAGATCCAAAGGCAAGATATTCGTTGTTGAGAATGGATCCTTTCTAGAGAAGGAGTTTCTCTCGAAAGAAGTGAGTGGGAGGAAAGTAGAACTTGATGAGGTAATTGTACCTTCTCCCGACTTGGAAAGTAGTTCATCACGGATATCAGTTCCAGTTATTCCTACACCAATCAGTGAGGAAGCTAATGATGATGATCATGAAACTTCAGATCAAGTTACTACAGAACCTCGTAGGTCAACCAGAGTACGGTCCACACCAGAGTGGTACGGTAATCCTGTTCTGGAGGTCATGTTACTTGACCATGACGAACCTACGAACTATGAGGAAGCGATGATGAGCCCAGATTCCACGAAATGGCTTTAGGCCATGAAATCTAAGATGGGATCCATCTATGAGAACAAAGTGTGGACTTTGGTTGACTTGCCCGATGATCGGCAATCTATAGAGAATAAATGGATCTTCAAGAAGAAGACTGACACTGACGGTAATCTTACTGTCTACAAAGGTCGACTTGTTGCGAAATGTTTTCGACAAGTTCATGAGTTGACTACGATGAGACCTTCTCACCCGTAGCAATGCTTAAGTCTGTCCGAATCATGTTAGCAATTGCCGCATTTTATGATTATGAAATTTGGCAAATGGATGTCAAAACTGCATTCCTTAATTGATATCTTAAAGAAGAGTTGTATATGATGCAACCAGAAGGTTTTTTCGATCCTAAAGGTGCTAACAAAGTGTGCAAGCTCCAAATGATCCATTTATGGACTGGTGCAAGCCTCTCGGAGTTGTAATATACACTTTGATAGTGTGATCAAAGCATATGGTTTTATCTGAGACTTTTGGAGAAGCCTGTATTTACAAGAAAGTGAGTGGGAGCTCTGTAGCATTTCTAATATTATATGTGGATGACATATTGTTGATTGGAAATGATACATAATTTCTGGATAGCATAAAAGGATACTTGAATAAGAATTTTTTCAATGAAAGACCTCGGTGAAGCTGCTTATATATTGGGCATCAAGATCTATAGAGATAGACCAAGACACTTAATTGGACTTTCACAAAGCACATACCTTGATAAAGTTTTGAAGAAGTTCAAAATGGATCAGTCAAAGAAAGGGTTCTTGCCTGTGTTACAAGGTGTGAAGTTGAGTCAGACTCAATGCCCGACCACTGCAGAAGATAGAGAGAAAATGAAAGTCATTCCCTATGCCTCGGCCATTAGGTTCTATCATGGATGCAATGTTGTGTACCAAACCTGATGTGTGCCTTGCTATTAGTTTAGTAGGGAGGTACCAAAGTAATCTAGGAGTGGATCACTGGACTGCGGTCAAGAACATCCTGAAATGCCTGAAAAGTACTAAGGATATGTTTCTCGTTTATGGAGGTGACAAAGATCTTGTCGTAAATGGTTACATCGATGCAAGCTTTGACACTGATCCGGATGACTCAAAGTCGCAAACCGGATACGTGTTTATATTGAATGGTGGAGCTGTTAGTTGGTGCAGTTCCAAGCAGAGCGTCGTGACGGGATCTACGTGTGAAGAGGAATACATAGGTGCTTCGGAAGCAACAAATGAAGGAGTCTAGATGAAGGAGTTCATATCCGATCTAGGTGTAATACCTAGTGCATAGGGTCAAATGAAAATCTTTTGTGACAATACTGGAGCAATAGCCTTGGCGAAGGAATCCAGATTTCACAAGAGAACCAAGCACATCAAGAGACGCTTCAATTCCATCCGCGATCAAGTCAAGGAGGGAGACATAGAGATTTGCAAAATACATACAGATCTGAATGATGCAGACCCATTGACTAAGCCTCTTCCATGAGCAAAACATGATCAGCACCAAGACTCCATGGGTGTTAGAATCATTACAATGTAATCTAGATTATTGACTCTAGTGCAAGTGGGAGACTGAAGGAAATAGGCCCTAGAGGCAATAATAAAGTTGTTATTTATATTTCCTCATATCATGATAAATGTTTATTATTCATGCTAGAATTGTATTAAACCGGAAACTTAGTACATGTGTGAATACATAGACAAACAGAGTGTCCCTAGTATGCCTCTACTTGACTAGCTCGTTAATCAAAGATGGTTAAGTTTCCTAACGATAGACATGTGTTGTCATTTGATGAACGGGATCACATCATTAGAGAATGATGTGATGGACAAGACCCATCCGTTAGCTTAGCATAATGATCGTTTAGTTTTATTGCTATTGCTTTCTTCATGACTTATACATATTCCTCTGACTATGAGATTGTGCAACTCCCGAATACCGGAGGAACACTTTGTGTGCTATCAAACGTCAAAACGTAACTGGGTGATTATAAAGATGCTCTACAGGTGTATCCAAAGGTGTTTGTTGAGTTGGCATAGATCGAGATTAGGATTTGTCACTCCGTGTATCGGAGAGGTATCTCTCGGCCCTCTCGGTAATGCACATCACTATAAGCCTTGCAAGCAATGTGACTAATGAGTTAGTTATGGGATGATGCACTACGGAACGAGTAAAGAGACTTGCCGGTAACGAGATTGAACTAGGTATGATGATATCGACGATCGAATCTCGGGCAAGTAACATACTGATGACAAAGGGAATAACGTATGTTGTTATGCGGTTTGACCGACAAAGATCTTCATAGAATATGTAGGAGCCAATATGAGCATCCAGGTTCTGCTATTGGTTATTGACCGGAGATGTGTCTCGGTCATGTCTACATAGTTCTCAAACCCGTAGGGTCCGCACGCTTAACGTTCGATGATGATTTGTATTATGAGTTATGTGTTTTGGTGGCCGAAGTTTGTTCGGAGTACCAGATAAGATCACAGACATGATGAGGAGTCTCGAAATGGTCGAGAGGTAAAGCTTCATATATTGGAAGGTTATATTCGGACATCGGAATGGTTCCGAGTGATTCGGGTATTTTTCCGGAGTACTGAGGGGTTACCAGAACCCCCCAGGGAAGTATTGGGCCATCATGGGCCTAAGGGAGAGAGAGGGAAGCCCGCAGGGGGTGGACGTGCGCCCCCTCCTTGGGAGTCCGAATAGGACAAGGAGGAGGGGGGCGCCCCCCTTTCCTTTCCCTCTCCCTCTCCTTCCCTCCGGTGGAAGAAAGGAAAAGGGGGGGGGGGCGAATCCTACTTGGCGCACCCCTCCTGGCCGCCGGCCTCTCTCCCCCCTCCTTTATATACGTGGCCAGGGGGCACGCCAAAGGCACAACAATTGTTTCTTAGCCGTGTGCGGTGCCCCCCTTCACAGTTTACCACCTCGGTCATATTGTCGTAATGCTTAGGCGAAGCCCTGCATGGATCACATCACCAACACCATCGCCACGCAGTCATGCTGACGGAACTCTCCCTCGACCCTCTACTGGATCAAGAGCTCGAGGGACGTCATCGAGTTGAACGTGTGTTGAACATGGAGGTGCCGTACGTTCGGTACTTGGATCGGTTGGATCGTGAAGACGTTCGACTACATCAACCGTGTTATACTAACGCCTCCGCTTTCGGTCTACGAGTGTACGTGGACACACTCTTCCCCTCTCGTTGCTATGCATCTCCTAGATAGATCTTGCGTGATCGTAGGAATTTTTTTGAAATTGCATGCTACGTTCCCCAACAGGTGGATCCTCCTACTAGATTACTACCTTGGTTTCATAACTGAGGGAAATACTTACCATTGCTGTGCTGCATCATCCTCTCCTCTTCGGGGAAAATACCAATGCAGATACAACAAATCAAGGCGGTGGTGGCCATTGGTATTGGCTGCCCTAGACTCGAGATGGCAACGACAGGCGGCGAGAAGCTGGAAAAAGAACTAGCCTTGGAGAGTGTCGTTACCCTCCCTTTTATTTTAAAGTGGGGGCACGTGAGCCTTGCCTGAGACGACACCCACACAAATAGTGGGCCGGCCCATGGAGCTTTGGGCCCTATCGCCCAGAAAGGGCAGCAACGCTGCCAAAGAAAGAAAAATCCGCTTCACGAGGAGCTGGGTAGGCTGGACGCACGAAGAAAGGAGCCCGACGGAGGCCTTGGAGCCCGGATGCCCGCGGCCTCCACCACGCTTTGGGGCTACTGATGGGGTCCTATACCCGGGGTACCTGACTTGAGAGAGCCCGACCTCGACCTTGACCAGGGCCCGCCAGGCTCAAGGGGTATCACGGAGCCCAAAGGAGGCGAAGGAGATGAGCGTGTTCTCCAAGATAGAGGACGGTGGCCGAACCAATATAATCTACCCTCTCATGTAAACCCTAGGCCTCTCCTGTCTATATAAAGGGAGACCTAGATCCTTATTAAACATCCAATTTGACATCCACTCTCGGTAGACATCCCATACGCCATTGTAATCCTCTAAACGAGGTATCCCCTCACCATCAATAACAAGAAGAAGCAGGGTGTAGGGTATTACTCTTGAGAGGCCCGAACCTGGGTAAATTGTGTGTACAGAACCCGTCCCGGTACTTCCGATCTCGTCACGAACCTTACCGATGGATCCGACGGGAATTTGCTCCGTCAGGCAATGTTGAATTGGTGTGTGTGAGGTTAGTTTCATTTATAGATTCTCATTGTATTTATGTGAAATCGATGTGTTCCTTGCATGCACGCATCGTTAAAATATGTGATGCTTGAGAATAAATGTGAATATATCAGTTTTCCAAAAATAGTCTAAGCACTTTCAATCTGGTTCATGCTTTGCGCCCTTTCTTCTTCTCCAAGTGGTTATTATGTTGTCATGATGGTCCTTACAATAATTTGTTTCACTTCTCTCGCCTACAATTTTGACCAGGCTCGCGTGAGCTCATGCGGTGGATTCATTTAACACGGTCCATCTGGTGTCGTTTGTGCCGTTTGCGATGAGTAATTTTTCATGCATAATGGATGTTCCATGCAATGATCATATAGATGCTTCACTGTGACAAACCCTTCTCTCTTCAATACAGAGGCAGGCGATTCTCTTAGTGTTCTTGAAAAATATTTTATGTTTCATGTTGGTCGACGCCGTGTCCAATTTGTTGATCATTCGCAAAATATGATGTTCATAAGTTGCTTCGCTTCTTGTCTCATCATTCGGAAAATATGTTGTTCATAAGTTTCTTCATTTCTTGGCTCCAGTTGGGCTTCACGCTTATGGCGCAACGAGTCATATAGTTGCATAGACTTGAGAGAGCTTTGCTCACCTTATCACCTTCTAGAAGATCAAGACCTCCAAAGGGTGAAGGATTCTCCATTGGATCATCAAGACATCCTTCCCTCATAGGGTTTGGGGAACAATGTCTCTCAAGGCCCCATCTCTCTTAGAGATTCGGGAATAACTCCAACCTTTTACCTTTTCCTTTATTGTTTGCGGATCTTGATAAGTCTCTTACTTTGGATGCTTTGAGAGGACATGTGTGATGTGAACCTTGTTCATTAGTGTTATTCCTCTTGAGTTCATGTGTTTTTGAGATTTTCCCTTTGCCACCTTTAAATTGTGAAGATTGGGACAATATAGGACTTTTCCTACATCATTTTATATCATGAGCAAGGTTGTCGAATTTGGAACCCCTTGCCCTCACTTTTGTAGCCTAGTTTTACTTTGTTTTGCCCTAATTCAAAAATCAAAAAAAAAATCGCCTCGCCGAATTTGTGTTCAATTTGTTGGTTTTCCATGGTTTGCTGTTATACTTGTGGATCTAGTCCCCTTTGCCTACCCCCCCCCCCCAAAAGAAAATCCTCAAATCTTTGAAGATCCAACTCTCCCCGAAAGTGCACAATACAGACCCTTTCCCAGACTCCGCGCAATAAGTAGGAGCTATGTGCACCGGGCTTCCCTTTGTCCAACTCTCCCCAGAAGTGCACATTATCAAATCCATGGAATTCTTTTTTGTGAAAGAAACTTCTAATCTATTCATCCTCTATCATGGCAATACAGAGAACACCAGAAGTAACAAAAAATACAACCAGGTCCACGGACCACCTAGCGATGACTACAAGCACTGGATCAAGCGAAAGGCGCGTCACTTTCATCACCCCTCCCTCATCGGAGTCGGGCAAATCTTGTTGTAGTAGTGTGACGCCCCCGATTCAATCGTACACTAATCATGCACGCAAACGTGTACGATCAAGATCAGGGACTCACGGGAAGATATCACAACACAACTCTAAAACATAAATAAGTCATACAAGCATCATAATACAAGCCGGGGCCTCGAGGGCTCGAATACAAGTGCTCGATCATAGACAAGTCAGCGGAAGCAACAATATCTGAGTACAGACATAAGTTAAACAAGTTTGCCTTAAGAAGGCTAGCACAAACCGGAATGCAGATCGAAGAGGCGCAAGCCTCCGCCTCGGATCCTCCTAACTACTCTTTGGTCGCCGCCGCCCTTGCGTAGTAGTAGGCACCTCGATCTTGATAGGAGTCGTCGACGGTGGCGTCGGCTCACAGGCTCCGTCGTGCAGTCGTGACAATCGGATAGAGATAGGGGAAAAGGGGAACAAGGCAACCATGAGTACTCATCCAAAGTACTCGCAAGCAAGGAGCTATACTACATATGCATGGATATATGTGTAAAGGGCCATATCGGTGGACCGAATCGCAGAATGCCGTAATAAGAGGGGATAACTAATCATGTCGAAGACTACGCTCGCAGCCTCCGTCTTGCGGCATGTAGAAGAGAGTAGATCGAAGTCCTCCGTAGCATCGCATAGCATAATCCTACCCGCAATCCCTCCTCGTTGCCTGTTAGAGAGCGATCACCGGGTTATATCCGCACTTGGAAGGGTGTGTTTTATTAAGTATCCAGTTCTAGTTGTCATAAGGTCAAGGTACAACTCCAAGTCGTCACATTATCGAAGATCACGGCTATTCGAATAGATTAACTTTCCTGCAGGGGTGCACCACATAGCCCAACATGCTTGATCCCATTTGGCCGGACACACTTTTCTGGGTTATGCCCGGCCGCGGAAGATCAACACGTCGCAGCCCCACCTAGGCATAACAGAGAGGTCAGCACACCGGTCTAAACCTAAGCGCCTGTGGTCCGGGGCCCATCGCCTTAGCACACTCAAGACGTTGTAACGCGCCGGAAGCAGACCTAGCCTAGCAGGCGTTCCAGTCCAATCCGGCGCGCGCCGCTCAATCGCTGACGTCACGAAATGCTTCGGCTGATACCACGACGCCGAGTGCCCATAACTGTTCCCGCGTAATTGGTTAGTGCGTATAGGCCAGTAGCCAGACTCGGATCAAATACCAAGATCTCGTTAAGCGTGTTAAGTATCCGCGAATGCCGACCAGGGCCAGGCCCACCTCTCTCCTAGGTGGTCTCAACCTGCCCTGTCGCTCCGTCACAAAAATAACGATTGGGGGGCCGTCGAGAACCCGGGCCCACCTCTACCGGGATGGAGCCACCGTCCTTTCACCCCCATCTCCTAACAGTATCACTGTAATGTAACAAAGGTAAAGTATATAGTATATGCCCGTGATCACCTCCCGAAGTGATCACAGCCCAAAGAGTATAGCATGGCGAGACGGACAAGAGTGTAGGGCCACCGATGGAACACTAGCATCCTATACTAAGCAAGAGGATAGCAGGTAAAGGTAACAACAAGAGTAGCAAGGACATTGCTATGCATCGGGATAGGAATAACGGAAAGCGATAACATGCTACACTACTCTAATGCAAGCGATATAGAGTAGAATAGGCGATATCCGGTGATCAAGGGGGCTTGCCTGATTGCTCTGGCAAGAAGGAGGGTCGTCAACTCCGTAGTCGCATCGGGTAGCAAAGGCGTCGGTCTCGGTGTCTAGCGGAAGAAGAGGGGGAAGAAACAATGAATACAATGCAAACATATGCATGACGATGCATGACAAGCAAAGCGTGATGCTAGGCGTGCCCTAACGCGGTATGAGGTGATGCCGGTGAAGGGGGGAAACATCCGGGAAAGTATCCCCGGTGTTTCGTGTTTTCGGGCAGAGGAGCCGGAGGGGGAAAGTTGCGAGTTCGATAGGTTAGGGATGCGTGGCGGATGAACGGGCTGCGTTTCCGGGTTCATCTCGTCGTTCTGAGCAACTTTCATGTACAAAACATTTTCATCCGAGTTACGGATTATTTTATATTATTTTTCAAAGTTTTATTCACTTTCTGAATTTAATTTAATTCGAAATAAATGTGATTGCTAGGTGCACTCAGCTCTGGGTACACATAAGTGTACCAGAGGGGCTGACATGTGGGTCCAAGGGGTCCCAGTTGACCAGTCAAACTTTGACTGGTCAACAGGGGTGGTCCCCCTTGTCATACATTGATTAACTAATTACTTAACTAATTAGTTTAATTAAACATGTAGATTAAGTTAAGTTGATTAAGCTAAATTAATTAAGTTAATTAATTAATTAGTTATATATCTTTAACTCTTTTTTTTATTACATTTTCGTTTTTCACAGTTTTAGGGACGTGGGCGGTATGCATGACCTGTGGTCAACCAAGGCGGGTTCACAGGCGCCGAGTCTTGAGCGAGGCAACCGGGCAGTGGAGGCGCCCGGCGTGGCTGATCGAAGAAAGAAGCGTGACGGCGGCAGCCTTGGCGTGAGGTAGCGATGGCTGACGGCGACAAGCAAAGGCGGCGTCGGCGGCCTAGCAGCGTCTGCAACCGTTGGGAGGAGGCGCGACGCTGGGAGGCAACTCCGGCGAACACGGGTGCTAAGCGTGAAGTGCGGCGAGGAAGAGGAGGCCGTGAGACGGGTAGCGGCACGAGGTGCGTGGGGGACCATGACGAAGCACAGGGCCGAGCGTGGTCGGCGCGTGGTGGACGGCGCCGGCAACAGAGAACAAGGGGAAAGAGGGAGGGAGGGAGGCCGGAGCCTCACCGGCGTTCGTGGGGAAAATGGCAGCGTGCTCGAGCTCGAGGAGGTGGACGGGGACGTCGTTCCGGCGGGGAGGCAGGCCGTCGTGGTGGCTCCAGGCGGCGAGGCGGCGTCGGGGTCATGCCGATCCGATTACAGATCGGGAAGAAGCGAGGACGGGAGGCGGCGACGGGTCGAGGCGGTGGCGGCGACGCCGAGACGCGAGCGGCTTCGGGGAACGCCGAAGGCAAGCTGGGCAACGGGGGAGGGGGGTTGGAGCCCGATCTAGATCGTGGGGGAGAGAGGGAGGAGAGGGGATCGGCCGGGGGGGGGGGGGTCTGTGCGGGGCGAGTGGGCAGCTAGGGTTCGGTCGCCTCGGGGAGATAAGGGGGAATGGGGCGGGCCTCCTGGTGGCCTGGATGCCTAGTTGGGCCAAATGGCCCAGGGGAGGGGGCTTTGCCTTCTTTTCTTTGGTTTCTATTTTCCTTTTGTTTGTTTCCTGTTTTCTTTTAGTTTTTTTTATTATAGTTTTGTAAAATACCAAAGTTGTACCTAATTTAGTTTTAATAAACATGCCACTGCCCCAATAGTTTTGGGAAATTAAATATCTTAGTTAATATTTTATTTGTTGAAAAAGGCATTTATTTATTTGTTTTTGTTATTGTTTTGTTTATTTTCGAGCATCTAACTATTTTATCAAAATGTGGTTTCTCCACCATAATTACATTTGCAATATTTGGTTCACTCCGAACATTTTAGTTTTAATTTTTGAAAACTTTTATTTTTTTGCTTAATTTTGAATTTGAATTTGAATCGATTTTGAATTAACGCAAGATTAGTAACAGTAATCGAGGTGAGCATCATTAGTAGAAGGTTACTGTAGCTTAATTATCCAGGCGTCACAAATAGACACTCATCAAGTCGTCGTGCTAAGACCAAACAGAACCAACGCACGAGATTATGAACCGTCGCTGATGAAGAAAAGCGTAGATCGTAAGGATCAAACCTATAGACACACGACCGAAGAGGAACATATACTGGATCCAAACATATCTATCAAAGACCAACACTGAAAGAATCCCGCGAGATCCAATGTAGACACACCACCACGCACACTCCAACGAGCTAATACTGGATCCAAACTGATCCAATCAACAACAACACCGACCGAACCCGTGAGATCCGACGAAGACACATCATCAGACGCCCTCCGAAGAATGAATACTAGATCCAAATATATTCACCATAGACCAACACCGATCAAATCTTACGAGATCCAACAGAAACATTTTTTTTAGACAAGATCCAACAAAGCATGACGGGCGAAACGGAAGCAAACAGATTGTGGGTTGTTATTTCAAGGCCCAAGAGTAGATGTATGGTATACAAAATTTCATAAGCTGGGCGGGCCTTGGCCCATTCGACGGGCCCTCCGATGACGCAAGACTCACTATAAAATCCATCTTTGATTTTGACATTCTTGTTTTTTCATGAATAACGTTGACATCTTTGGTTTCTTTTTTCACGAGGAGACAAGATCAAATCTGTTGGCATAGTTCTCTTCCCCTTAAGAAAGGGAATCCCTCTCGCCTCATGTGCGAAGAGCCCGCTCGCCGTTGCAAGTAGCTAGCACTTGCTTTCATCTCCCGATGGAAACCCGACGCCAAGACCAAGATACGAAAATGACATCCCAACAAACGAAATATTCGAACGCTTAGTTAGGAACAACGGTAGGCAGACGTATCTAACTAGCGGTGCATTGCCATTGGTACGTACCATGTACCCCATCCTGCTGAGTTCCGGACCTGTCGCCAGTAAGAGCACCTCTCGGCCGTTGGGCCGCCCGATCACACGGCGGAGCCCGGCGACCGACGCCCGCGCCTCCGCCTCCGCGGTAACAGCGACGCGCGCGCGGCCGCCCTGGAGTGGAACACAGCATACATAGACGGCGACATCCCGCCAAGAATTTAAATAGAGGTATCTACGCGCTACAAAAATCCAAAGCCGCCTGCGTACACCGGCTAAGCAAGACGTACGTACGCGAGCTACCAACCATGCATGCCAGCCCCAGCCCGGCCGCCGTTTACACATTCCCCAAATCCTCAATTCGATCCCCATCACCATATCAGACGTCGTCGCGTCCGTCCCCGATGGACCTCCGGCGCATGACATGATGATCCCTGGACGTACGTACGTGATCATTGTGGTACTGTCGCGTGCTGCCGTCCAGATTGACCGACGTACGGATCACCCGGCGAGATCGCGCAGGAGGTGGAACCCGCCCAGCCCCGGTGGTACTGCGACGCGACGTCGGCGCCTGATCCCATGCCCGCCCCGAACTGTCCGTTAGCAGACGGGTGCACGCCCTCACCAGCCATGAACAGGAACTCGGCGGCGCCGCCATGCGCCGCAGACGACGACGACGGGGATGCGGCGGCGAACGCAGCAACGTTCACGCCTCCGTGGTGGTGGTGGTGGTGGTGCTGCTGCTGGTGCTGAAGCCCCAGCGTCAGCGACACGCCGTTGCCGAACCCGGCCGTGGCCGCCTCGTAGGCGTCGAAGTCGAGCTGGTCCATCATGCCGAAGTTGAGGCCCTGCGGGTCGGTGCTCTGGCCGATGCTCACGACGGAGGCCAGCGAGCCGGCGTCGTGCAGCTGGTGCAGCTGCGCCCGGGTCGGCTTCTGCTCGCCGCGCCCCTCGGAGGCGTAGCTCCCCGCAGCCGGGTTAGGGTTCGCCAGGTCGCCGGCCTGCTGCGCCGACTGGCCGCCACCGTCGCCGCCGCTGCCCTCCTCCTTGTCCTTCATCTCCTCCGCGTACATCTCCTCCACCATTGGCTTCCACAGCCGCACCCTCGCGTTGATGAACCAATTCGAGACCTGCATGCGTTGCACAATTTAATCTTTTCCCACGATACAAGCATCGCACACCACACACACAATTAGATTCTTCCGCTGAACGTTCACGAGCACGTGAAGACACGAACGAACATGCGTACGACTCCGACGTGTCACCCGACCGACGAGCGACGAGTACGTTGACGTGTCATGTCGATTGCAAGTTGCACAGCTCGCAACGATGGATGCGTGTACGTGGAAACAATCAATTTAAACTAGTGGCACGAAACCGGCCAGCATTATGTGTATATATATGCGTGGCCAATCGACACAAACAACGCAATGATTACGATGTGATGATCGATCAGTATCCAGCAGTGTGTGTAGGTAATAATCGGATAGGAACTCGTTAACATTTTTCTTTTTGCAAGTGCTAAAAAACATTTTTTTTTCTTTTGCAGCTGATCCATCGACCGATCATGTGATGATAAGCTGATTTTGTGGAGGAGTGAGTGAGTACATACTTGGCTCCGCGATAGGCCCGTCTGCCGCGCCAGGATGTGCTTATCCACGTCGCTTGGGTACCTGGATCAGAACATGCCAAAAAAATTTTTTTGAGCGTTAGAACATGCCAATTTAAGGTAACCTGCGTGCTTCCAAGTCTACATCTAGTGAGAGGTTACAAGTCTACAACGAGCAAACCTAACTTGTATGTAGATGTTTTAAATAACTTTATAGATGGAGATGTAGGGATTGTTTAGTACAAGGGCATATCTAAGGGATACTGTTGTGTATTTCTTTTATGAGGGTAGTGTTGTGTATGTTTTGTACTTTTGTTCATATGTGTAAATGCATATATGGAATATTCCTACAAGACAAGTGTGGTATTTGATGTGGACATTCTAATAACACTGCTAGAGGAAAAAGAGCATCTTTCCGCGTATGAATATACCTAAATGTAGTTGGAAGTTATGTGTTTAGGTGAATAATTAGGACAGCAAATTATAAAATTAGGAGAGTGAACATAAGCAAGATGGCACATAGATGGGGACATACGAAGGAACCTAAGTTGCATCAGATCAAAAACTTATGCAGCCTCGCAAAATTAAGGGAAAGAATTTTAAAGTTAAATCAAGCCAAAACAGCTAGTGTTTGTTAATCACATATGTAATGCAAGACAAATATGGCACGGGGAGAGCAATGCCACAGAATAAAACACAAGGCCAGACGATTTTAGAATGAGGATCACACTCTTGAGCATCAGTTGATGTGCAAACATGTAGATTTAGTTCGTTAGCATCTTCTGCAAGCAGATGACGTACCTACTTACGTTATGTCTATGGTACTTGGCCTTAATTAATTAATTCTAGTTTCATTTTCAAAACAAAACAACAATCTAGTTCATTTCGTGCAAACTAATCAATACTTTTTTTTTAAAAAGGAGGATCACCCCGGCCTCTGCATCAATCGATGAAACTAATCAATACTAGTACTTCTTTGGATGTGCTAGCTAGCTGTTAATTGATCCTATATAATTTCTTTCTAAGCGATCAACTAAATTCACCTGTTCAATTCGAATTAAAATCTTTCCGACAATGCACGTTAATCTTCTTATATATGCCACGAAATGCATGGGAGGGAAAGCAAAAATGCTACACCTACGTAAAATGCCTACGTACTGTTACGTAATTAGACTAACTGCTAATCCCTCCGCCCCCTGGATTCCAACTGGGTGGGGTCTCTCTTCTAATTTCCTCCAACTGAAAAATGCCACCTAAGCCATTACGTTACTTTACGTTTGATTGCTACGTAAGTGTAGCATTGCTCGGAGGGAAAGCCAGTTAATCTTCTTAACATGACACGAAATGGGAGGGTTTAAGTAAGGATCATGTCTTACGGGTGCAGGAAGTGCTCGAAGAGCCACGCCCGGAGGACGGAGACTGCGCGCTCCGGCAGGCCGCGCTGCGGCCGCCACGGGTGGCTCTCGAGCATGCCGGACTGGTAAGCCTTGTGCTGCCTGAGGCACTGGTCCAGCGCCCGCAGCCTGGGCGTCTCCCCCTTGGTCATCCCCGGCACGGCGGCCCCCGCGTCCTTCTCCCCCAGCGCCCCGCGCACCGCCCGGACCTGCGCCGCCACCCCGTCCCTGACGCTCCGGAAGTGCCTGGAGATGGTCCGCGACGCCATCCTCGTGTACACCGCCGCCGCGCGCTGCCCCGCCACCGCCTCGAAGGACGCCGCCACCGCCCGCATCTGCTCCCGGTACCTCCTGTACCTCCTGTCCACCTGCCAAAGAATCGAACACAGGGCATACTTCATTAAGCTCACAAGTCACCGTGAAGAAACAGCTGTGAGGAAATTCTGATCGCTGTAGCTAGCTTCTCTCGTGCAACAGTGTTTGACTCTTGATCTTGACTAGCTCTAGCTGTGCGTGCCTAGTACGTACGAGGGTACAGACACCTAAGCTAGCTAGGACTCTGACGGCACCAGGCCGCACAGCAGCTACCTATGAATTGGACTGTAGATCGAAGTGTGCAGTAACATAAGAAAGGCAACGGAAGCAGTAAATGTGTGAGTAGATAGATCATAGATGGCCATGAGCCCGCCCATGACGGATGAAACGGCCGAAGGTAGGGGATGGCCTGCACAAGTGCAGACGTCTCTTGTGTCGCCATGATCTGTGAGACTGCGAGTCCATGCATGCAGAAGGATAGAGTCATGGAGAGAGAAAGAGAGAGAAAGAGCGGGGGCGGGCGCGTAGGGGTCGCATGCCCAGTGCAGACACCTAGTAGCTAGACCTGCAGCGAGCGAGGCGAGGCGAAGGAATAGAGGTTTCCAAAAGCGGACGGTGAGGCCCAGGCGGGAATCGCCCCCACTGTGCTACTCCCAGGAACCCTCCTTGGGCAAGCCATAATGGAACTGCGAGTGCCACTCCACTCGCCTGCAGCCTTTTAGATTTCCAAGAAGCTGGTGCAGTTCCTGACGAACGCAAGGCTTGACCCGTGATCGATGATCGGTCGTGGAATCCGGCGTGAGCGGTGTACGTGGTGGTTAATCAGCGTGTGAGTTTAATTAGCTATGGAGCTATGCAAACCTCTTCGATCATGGTGTACAGCTTGGCCTTGAGCCTCTGCAGCTCGGCGGCGTCCATGCTCTGGATCTGCGTCGACGACGGCGGCCAGGAGGCGGAGGACGACGAGCCGTGCTCTTCCTGCGCCGGCTTCTTGGGCGCCTTGCTGTCGGTGTCCACGGGGATGCTGCAGAACTCCTGCAGGAGCTGCTGCGTCGGCAGCAGGAACCTGGACCCGCGCAGCTGCCAGCCGCTGCCGGCACCTTGCACCTGCCATGCCGCCGGCGCCGTCTGCTGGTGCTGCTGCAGCCGGGGCTCGCCGCCGCCGAGCTGGTGGTGCAGCATGAACGACGAAGACCCGGCGTCCGGCGTCCCGTGGAGCGACAGCGACAAGGGAGCCTGGCCCATCTGCAGCTGCTGGTGGTGGTGGTGATGCTGCTCGCCGCGGAAGAAGCTGATGGTAGACGAGCCGTCGACGTCGACGTCGAGCGCGGCCTTGCTCTGCGCGGACGTCGCCTCGCCGGCCGGCGCCATGCCGAAGCCCCTGGCCCCGAACATGTCCGCCCCGGAGTGGTGATGATGGTGCAATCCGCCGCCGCCATACATCTGATGCTCCGCGCGGGCGTCCACCTCCGGCACGAGCGTGACGCCGCCCCCGGTGCTCCCCGTCGCCGCGAAGTAGTCGGCGTACCCTACTAGGCTGGGATCGTGCGCCATCTTTATACTGGAGCTCCGCTCCCGCGCGCGCGGCCGGCCGGGCCAGGCGGTCCGTTAATCAATCTATGGACGGGCGACGGCACGGGAAAGAAAGCTAGCTCAGAAAACGAAAAGTGGAGCAGTAAAGCAAGACAAGGGCGGGCGAGCACCGAGAGGGAGGGGAAGGGAAGGGAAATAAAGCGAGGCCAAAGGGATGGAGACGCACCTTTGCGCAAAGAGGAGCTGAGGGCCATATCTTTCTGGGGAGGGGAGGGGAGGAGAGTAGACGTGCGATGGGAATGAGATTGGTGGATGGATGGGATGGGATGTTTGCAGCAGCAAGAGATCGACCGAGGAAAGAGGAGGCAAGCTCGCTCGTACACTGCACTTGATCGTACCGCCCGCCCATACCAATACCAGTCCCTACCTACCACTACCAGCGCCAGGAGTATAGCCACGCTAGATTGCTATAGCTCCACTACAAGTACACACGGCCACAGGGAGATGGCACGCACGGTCATTTCTTTGGGCTAGGAGAGGGGCAAAAGTGTGACGGAGGCGCTGGGCGTTCGTTTGGTTGGGCAGGGCACACGGCTCCCAGAAATGAAAAACGCGGTGGTTGCGGCGTCGAGCTCCCGGTCGCTCGCTGGCTCGCCTCTCGCTGCTGCAACTTGGGCTGATCTAGCTGCAAACCTCCGGGAGGGAAGGGGGCGCTGCACGCTGGCCGCTGGCGCCGACGACGTCTGGTCCGGGGGCAGCAGTGGTCCACGTACGGCCAGTCGTCGACGGACCAACTAATCGCCACTGGGAAAACTGGCCTATTGGGCAGGACGGAGCCGCGCGCGGGGACCCACCACGGACGTCGCCGTCGCGCATCCCCCGGGTTGCTTGCTTGCTAGTCTGGTGGATTTTGTGTGTGAGAGAGGGAGATCGATCTCCTGGGCTATGTATTTTACTACCCTTCCCTCCGTTGTTTTCTCGTGTGCCGACGTACCTAGGCGGGCGCGACAGCAAGAGAGCGTGTGAAAACATGAGTTGGACTAGAGGGAGGGTACGTCGTTTTTGCTACGGAGTGGTCGATAAACCAAGATTCATCCATACGATTGGTTGAAAAATCCTTTATTTACACCCAAAAAAGAAAAAGAAGAACGACCCTTTATCTATGTATTGCTGAGAGGGAGTGGTTTTACCGCATTCCGGTGCTATGCGTGTTGCATTTTAGGGCGTATTTACATGCGAGGGATTGATACAGCTGGGTGTAGGGCACTCGCAAAAAAATGCTGGGTGTCGGATGCTCCGCCCTAAGGGCAACTCCTACGCGCCGACGCAAACCGATGTGGATTTTGTCCGTTTTTATCCATTTGGGACGCCGTTCTGGACAGTATCCGCCCCATCCGTGGTTTAGGCGGCCTTCGTCCAGTCCGTGTTTGAGTGGTCAGTGCGCCCAACGCGCCGACGCATTTTCGTCCGCGCAGCCGGTTTGCGGCCATATTTTTTTAATCTTTTTTGCATACATATCATAAACATTGCCCAAAGCTTGCATAACTCGACCAATTACAAATACCATAGTTCTACAACCAAATAAAATCTCACAGTTTACAAACAGAATGAAATTTAAATTGTCATAAATACATTTGAAAGAAAAGAGCCGATACATCTATTGGTTGCCAAGTTAAGCCCACATATGCTCAACCAAATTATCTTGTACTTGAATGTGAGTTGCCCAATCACGCATTTGATGATGAGATTCGGTGAACTGTGTAACCACAATGTCCTGCCGCCTCTCATGCCTTACTCGCATAATTCAACCAAAATCTCCTCATTGTCGAACAACGAATCGTCCGAATCGCAAATGAAGTTGTTGAAAAAGTACTCATCGCCACTATCCACTTTCTACCTTGCGGGCGAAACGTCGAACACCTTGTTGGCGTGGTGTGTAAGTGCATCTAGTGTCACCTCTTGTTGGTTTTGGAGTATTGACGATAAACTTGGTTAAGAGACTAATGTGTTTGTGAGATACACAAGAGAACACAGATAAAAGTCCATGGAGATTCGATTTACCCATCAAAGATGACCTCCAAAAATGTATATGAAGACATTGAAGAAAATGGTGTACGCAAAGACTTTTGCTTAAAGACAATGGAGCGCGAAGACATAGTCTTTTGGTAGTTTAATTTCCTTCTTTCTTGAGTCATAGGAACCACCGTACTGTTAAGTGAGGTCGAGGTAAACAAAGTCAGAAATTGACGTGAAGACAATGATAGAAAACTTTTTCCAGAGTTGGTTGAGTCAACTTTGTTTATAGCCCAAGTCAAGCTACCACGTGTGTTTGAAATTTGACTGTTCGTGTCTGTTGGCCATTGACCCAGGGTCAGTTCGTTCATATCATGTCGGGTTGCCACCTAGCTATAAATAAACACCCCCCTCCACCATAAGTTGGTGGCTGCTTCGAGTTATTGCACGGCTTTTGTCGTTTGAGAGCAACCCACCTCCGAAGCCTTTGAGAGAGAGGAATTCCTGCGAGGAAAAACCCAAATACCCAGAGCCCAAAGTGATTGAGCATCACTGAAGCCATTTGGTTCTGCATGAACTAAAGACTTGTTACACTTGAAAAATGTGATCTTCCAGCCGGTTGGGCGTCGCGTTCTGAGCATCCAAGAGTCATTGTGGATTGCTGGTGAACAAAGTGTATGAAGGTTTGGAAGTCTACCTTGAAGACTTGCATGAGTGATTGGGCGAGGTCTAAAGTGACCCTAGCTTAAGGGAAATAAGGTAAATACTAGGTCTTTTGAGTTCAATCTCAGCCTCCCTAACCAGATGTACAACTGTCACAACAGCTGAAACTAGTCAAACAAATCATGTGTCTTCTCCGAGAAGGTTCTATCACTTCACCCTTTACTTACTGTTTAGTTTCGTGAAGTCTTTGCTTGCTCATTCTTGAACGTGCAACTGATCCCCGGGTGGTTTTGGTAATCAATAACAACATATATTTCATTGCTCTAATGAACATTGATGATAGATTTCAGAAAAGATCAATGATTGGCATGGCATGGACTAATGGATGTGCACCCCTCAAAATGTGAAGGACAAGAATTGGCTACCCCAAGACTCTACATTTTTAGTTTAGTGATCCAAGATCACATTGAGTCCCTTAGGAAAGCCAATATTATTAAATGGGGATGAGGTATTTTTGATGAGGTTGTTTCTCAAAGTGCTTAGTGGTATTGCTCCAAAAACCCTCCATCACTTTTCCAAAATCACATATGTCCCAACCCTAATTCATCATTTCGGTCCCACTGATACAATCCACTCCGGACCCACCGAGATGACCCTTCTATTTCCACAACCAAAACCCTAACAAATCGGGTCTGACTGAATTGGTTCTCATTCCCACCGAGACGGCCTTGCCAAATTTCTATAATGAAGTCGTTTCATTTCAGAATCATCGAGACGAAACGATCAGAATTACCGAGACGCGGCTCTGCCCTAGCCATTGCACATCGTCCCACCGAGATGGTATAATCGGTCTCACCGAAAAGGCTAACGGTCAAGTCTTTTGCACTAGTCGGTCTCACCGAGATTTTCATATCGGTGCCACCGAGTTGGATCAAACACTTGTGAAGGTTGGATTTTCGGCATTGCCTATTTATACCCCCCACCACCACCACTTACTCTCTAAGAGAGCCATCGGAATGAAACACAACTTCCACCATTCATTTTCTGAGAAAGAACCATCTACTCATGTGTTGAGATCAAGAGATATCCATTCCTACCATTTGAACCTTGATTTCTAGCCTCTTCAAGTTGCTTTCCACTTCAATCCTTCTCCTACCCAAGCCAAATCTGTGAGAGAGAGAGAGAGAGAGATAGAGAGAGAGTTAAGTATTCAGGAGACTATCATTGAAGCACAAGAGCAAGGTGTTCATCACCAACACAACATCTATTACCTTTTGGAGAGTGGTGTCTCCTAGATTGGTTAGGTGTCACTTGGGAGCCTCCAAGATCATGTGGAGTTGAAACAAGGAGTTTGTAAGGGCAAGGAGATCGCCTAGTTCGTGAAGATCTACCCTAGTGAGGCTAGTCTTTCATGGACGGAAGCCATGGTAGAATAGACAATGTTGCTTCTTCGTGGACCCCTCGTGGGTGGAGCCTGATACGTCTCCAATGTATCTATTTTTTATTGTTCCATGTTGTTATATTATCATTCTTGGATGTTTTATATTCATTTTATAGCAACTTTATACCATTTTTTGGGACTAACCTATTGACATAGTGCCAGTGCCAATTGCTGTTTTTTGCTTGTTTTTTACTTCGCAGAATATCCATATCAAATGGAGTCCAAACGCAATGAAACTTTTTGGAGATTTTTTTGCCCAAAAGACAAAATGGGAGCCAAGGAAGTGCAGGAGGGGAGGCCTGTGGGGCCCACAAGGCACCAGGGCGCGCCAGAGGCCCCCGACGCACCCTGGTGGGTAGTGGGGCCACGGGTGTCCTCTCCACCGCCTCTAAGCTCTATAAATACCCAAATATTCCAGAAACCCTAGGGGAGTCGACGAAAAAAAATTCCATCCGCCGCAACTCCAGAACCACGAGATCCAATCTAGAGCCCTTTTTCAGCACCTTGCCGGAGGGGGAAACGATCACGGAGGGGTTCATCATCCTCAATGGTGCTCCTACGATGATGCGTGAGTAGTTTACCAAAGACCTACCGGTCCGTAGGCAGTAGCTAGATGGCTTCTTCTCTCTTTTTGATTCTCAATACAATGTTCTCCTCAATGTTCTTGGAGATCTATTTGATGTAATGACTTTTTGCGGTGTGTTTGTTGGGATCCGATGAATTATGAGTTTATGATCAGATCTATCTATAAATATTATTTGAGTCTTCTTTGAACTCTTATATGCATGATCTTTATAGCCTCGTATTTCTTCTCCGGAACTTTGGTTTGGTTTGGGCAACTAGATTGATTTTTCTTGCAATGGGAAGAGGTGCGTTGTGATGGATTTGATCTTGCGGTGCTCAATCTCAGTGACAGAAGGAGAAGTGACACACATATATCGTTGCTATTAAGGATAAAAATATGGGGTCTATTCCTACATGAATAGATCCTGTCTACATCATGTCATCGTTCTTATTGCATTACTCCGTTTCTCCATGAACTTAATACACTAGATGCATGCTGGATAACGGTCGATGTGTGGAGTAATAGTAGTAGATGCAGGCAAGAGTCGGTCTACTAATCTTGGACGTGATGCCTATATACATGATCATTGCCTTGGATATCGTCATAATTTTTTGCTCTTCTATCAATTTCCCAACAGTAGTTTGTTTACCCACCGTACGCTATTTTTTTGAGAGAAGCCACTAGTGAAATTTACGGCCCCCGGGTCTATTTCCTATCATATTATTTTCAGATCAACCCAAAAATACCTTGCTACACTTTTTATTTATTTATTTTATTTCGTGTTTTTCTAGATCTATTTATCCAATCTCATACAATTTAATCTATCTCAATACCGAGGAGGGATTGACAACCCCTCTTACGCGCTGGGTTGAAAGTATTTGTTATTTGTGTGAAGGTACTATTTACATAGTGTTGCTTGGTTCTCCTACTTGATTGATAACCTTGGTTTCATAACTGAGGGAAATACTTACCGTTGCTGTGCTGCATCATCCTCTCCTCTTTGGGGAAATACCAACGCAGATACAAGCAATCAGAGCCCTGCGTGGACTCGCACAACCGTTACCCTCCGTGGGTTGAAGTCTCCATCAACGTGGACGTACGATAGCACCACCTATGGGAACCACACCAAAAATCATCGTGTCTTCATTGCGTTTGAAATCCCTGCACCCTCCTTTACTTACATGTGCGATGTTTTACTTTCCGCTTCTATACTCTTAGAATTACATGTGTAGGGTGATGCTTGACTTGCTAGATTTGCTAAAATCCGCCCACAACTAAAATTGGGAAAATGTTAGATTTTTATTTGGTCAAGTAGTATAATCACCCCCCGGTAGACACACTTTCGATCCTACAAGTGGTATTAGAGCTTTTGTATCCATTGCATTGGTTTCACAACCTAGGAGAGTATGGCGTCTAGTGAAGGAAACTACCACTATAGAGGTCCATATTTTGATTGTACAAACTTTGCTAGTTGGAAACATAAGATGAAAATGCATGTTCTTGGTCAAACCCCGCCGCTTGGGTTGTAGTTCGTGTTGGCTTGCAAGGTGAATTCTTTGAGGATGGTAAAGAACCGGACCATGAAGCAACCACAGATGAATTGAATATGTTGCAATACAATGCTCAAGCTTGTGACATTCTCTTCAATGGTTTGTGCCCCCAAGGAGTTCAACAAGATTAGCCGCCTCGAGAATGCAAAGAAAATTTGGGATATTTTGGTTGATATGCATGAAGTTACCGAGTCCATCAAGGAATCCAAGTCGGATGTGCTTCAAAATCAACTTGACAAGTTCAAGATGAATGATGGTGAAGGAGTCGCCGAAATGTACTCTAGGCTTGCTCTCATCATATATGAGATTTCCGGCTTATGAAGTGAAGAAATGACTGACAAGTTCATCATCAAGAAGATCCTTAGAGCCTTGGATGGAAAATATGATACCGTGTGCAAATTGATACAAATGGTGCCCAATTACAAAGATCTCAAGCCCACGGAAGTCACTAGAAGAATTGTTGCTCATGATATGTCACTCAAGGATAAGGAGGAGCTTCACAACAAGTCAAGTGGTGCATACAAAGCTTCAAGTGATCTCCTGCAAGTTCAAGTGACAAGCAAGTATCCAATGAGGAATTAAGCCTAGTGATGAATAACTTCAACAAATTCTACAAGAATAGAAACAACGAGAGAAGCTCCAACTCAATGCACTATGAGCAAAGTTCATCAAGTCGTGACCAAAATTGCTACAATTGTGGAAGACTCGAACACTACTCCAATGAGTGTAGGACACCTCACAATAAAAGAGAAGACTCACCTAGAAGGAAAAGTAGAAGAGATGAATCACCTCATAGAGAGAGGAGTAGAGATGATCGTTATGAACGAAGACCTTCTCGAAGAAACAAGGAATCAGAAGGGAAATACGAGTCAATGAAGAGCTACTCTAAAAGAAGACATCAAGCTCATGTTAGAATGGGTTTACACATCAAGCTCATGTTAGAATGGGTTTCGGCTCCGACTCTGACAACCACTCCGAGAGAAGTTACCACTCCAACTCCGACTATAGTCAAGATGAAAGTGTTGCCGGACTTGCTCTAGTATCATCCAACTCCCATGGCATATTTGATTCACCAAATGAAGGAATTGGAAGATGCTTCATGGCTAAAGGCCCCAAGGTATCATACCCCGAGTATCTTGATTTCAATAGTGACGAGGATGATTTGCTAGGTGATGATGTTTTGCTTGTTGATAAAACTAGTGATGTCAGCCATAATGAACTTGCTAGTACTCATGATAGTCAAGATGAAATGAATGATACTTCTAAGAAGGAGATTGAGTGCCTAAATAAAGAACTAAACACTCTTAAGTTAGCTCATGAAACAACTCAAGAAGATCATAGAGAGCTTCTAAGAACTCATGAGAAGCTACACTTCGAGAAGCTAAATTTAGAGCAAGAGCATGAGCTTCTTAAAGCAATCAATGATGATCTTTGAAAGAAGAGTTCTTCTTACACTGCCAAATATCTCCTCTTGTCTACTTTTATGCCACAAGTTAAGTCTACTCAAGCTAGTAACAAGAGTAAGAAAGGTTCTTCATCTAGTAGTAACAATAATAATGCTAAATCCAATATTGTTGCTTCTAGTAGTTCTATTGTTTCCACTAATGATTCTCTTAGACAAGTTACACTTGAGCAAAAAAATACTTTATTGAAAGTAATTATAGAGAAAGGTGTTTACAAGAGTCTTGCTGGGAGTAAGAAATTTGAGGAAATTGTACGCAAGCAAGGAAGACATTGCAAGAATCAAGGTATTGGTTTTCAACAAAAGTTCAATGCAAATGTAGTTGAATGGGAAGAAGATCAATATCCCAAGACGAAGTTTGTTTCTCAACAAGAGAAGTATGACCCCACTTATTTTGAGGAATCACAAGCTCGAGATGATCTTCCACCACAAGACCACAAGGTAAAAGGCAAGGACAAGCTTCAAGAAGAGATTGACTCATTTGAAGAAGCACGTCAAGCCATGGTCAAGTGGGTTCTCAAGACTTCATCAAGTTCAACTACAACTCCAAGGATTCCCGTCAAATTGATGTGGGTCCCAAAGAAGAAGAACTAGAAAGTTCTTGAAGGTGACCCCGCAACAAACTTCACTCATATTCAATTTGGCAAGAACTTGTGCAACCAACTTCAACACCTTGCACTAGTTCATGGAGTCACAAACCCTCTTGTTGGTAAGAAAATGGACATGGTATTCAATGCATTCATGGACATCATAATATGTGCATTTCACTCTATGTATATGGATATCTTTGTATGTTCCTTGTGGGACTAGCCCATGTAGGTATTGAAAGTGCAAAACTCAAGGATTGCTCCCAACTCTTGATGGACTACATCAACATTGAGCATCCACATCTACACTATCTACATGAAGTCATCATCGACAAAACCCAAGGTCAGTTCATCCCTCTTTGGGGGGATATCACATCTAGGGGGATCTTTGCTCTAAGACTTAAGCTAAAGGAACTCTAATGGTATGAACACATTAATGCTTTATGTAAAAGTGGTAATCCTACGTTTAAATGTTCTCATTTGGCTCCTAAGTCAACATACTCATATATAGATGACTACGTCATCACCCATTGCTTGATAGTTTTTAGAATTGGTTGTGCATGTTTGACACATATTTCATTTGCTATCTTATTGTCTGAGCATGTTGGTATGCATATTTCTCATTCGAGGACATCCATTTGTAGTTTGATTGATTTGGTTTATTTGGCCAAATGGATGTACAAGAATGCATAAGCATGTTTCTCTAGCTATCTATCTCAACTTGTCTAAATTATTTCTTGCTATATCACAAAAACTTGAACAAGTCTCTTTCGGACCCTTCGGGTGAGGAGCACTCGGAGCCACCGTTCTGACTAGGGCTGACCTCCAAAAACTTCTAAGTGATTTTCAGACAGACCAATATTGAAAACCATCTGGTCTCACCGAAACCACTTGGACTGATCTGATTTTCTATCTCGGAGATACTGATTGGAAATTCTCGGCGTCACCGATTTGTTGTGCTCCTAGGAGTTACTCATCTCGGTGCCACCGGTTTGTTTCGCTCGGTCTCACCAACAGCTCACGGGTATATATATCACGCAAACCATACCTTGAAATTTCTCAATTGTTACGTCTCCTGCACCCCGTTGCTGCCGTCACCCGTGGTCCCCGGATTGTCTTCTCATCTCCAGCGCACCCTCACCGCCAGATTCCGTCGCCGTCAATGGCATTCTTCACCACTGTTGCCACCGTAGGATCTCCATCGAGTTAGGGTGAGATTCGATTGCCTAGTGCTTCAAAGTTCTGATACTATGCACTAGAGTACTTGCGCCCGCAACATTCCCACTGACTGAGATTTCTATTCCACCAAATTTCATAGAAATAGATTTGAGAAAAAATAGGGTTAGGTTTGCGCATAAATTATCTCGAAAAGACCGAATGGAGAGAATTGGGGTCACCAATTTGGCCTCTGGCCATTGCAGACTATGCGTCTCGGTGTCACCGAGTGGTACAGATCGGTGAATCTAAGTCTAAGGTTTTTGTACAACCCTAGCTTGTGGGAGAGACTGAAACACACCTCGGTCCGATTGAGTCTGTGTGGCCAAGTCTCTATAACATCTTCAGTGCTACCGAGATTATTCACACCGATTTTCTGAAATCATTTCTGTGAAAACCTAAAGCTAAAGTTTTTACTCAAATTTTTTGTCAAAATGTTGTGTTTCTGTGATGCTCATCCATTCCACTCTACCCCATCTAATTTGCAGGTGTAATGTCATATTCCAGTGATAGCCAAAACAGGTCAGGGGAGCAGGATATTGATCTAAGTGAAGGCTCTAGTCCTTAGGGAAGTTTCTATGAGGGAGAGAGGAGCTCTCCAGAATTTCCAAAGGCAGCAACCAGGTCATAAAAGAAGAAAACTTCTGATGATGAGGATGAGGACTTTGTTGCACAAGAAGACACCTCCAAGAAGCCTAAGAAAGTTGTGCCTACAAAAGAGTATGGTAATGCTGCAAGCACTAGGCAACACAGTAGGCAAAAAAGAGGGTGAGGAAGGAGTCAGTTTAGGTGACCTTCAAACCTACCTCCATGAGGAGAGATGACATGCATGAAGAAGAGGAAGAGGAAGAGCCAGCTGCTAATCCACCTCCAGCCAAGCAGTCTAAGCTTATGGCCGATGCCATGAAGAGTGCAGCCCCCTCCAAGTCCAAGCCTAAGGCTCCTGCTTCCAAGCCCAAAGGGAAGACAATCAGAAATATCTCTGCTGCTGAGAAGAACAAGGCCCTAGTGCCTGAAAGAGAAGAGGAAGAAGAGGATGCCCAAATGCTCATGAATCTAAGACCCAGATTGCCTGAGCATAATGATGCTCATCTAGTTGTTGAAAACATGAAGAAGAGGAAAAGACAAAGGACCGAGGAAATGGAGAGAGGCAGACCCCTACTCCATCAGAAGGAGGACTGTTATGGATTATCGTTTCCACACCAAAGAACAACAAGATTTCTAAGAGACATTATTGCTTGATAAGAAGCCCATAGTCAGTGACATGAAGTGGGTGAACTGGAAGTATATTGATCTACATGAGGAGAACTTCCCGACGTTCGTGAGGATTTTAGGACTGTTGGTGTTGATGCAATCACAGGGAAGAAGCTGAATGCATGGAACGATGAGATGATCATGGAATTTTACTCTACAATTCACTTTTATCCCAATGGAAGAATTGTGTGGATGACCGAAGGAGTGAAGTACCAGTCTAGCGTGCTTGATTGAGCCACATTGCTTGGTGTGCCCGAATCTGATGAAAATGACATCGATGTGTATGCTAAGCCAAAGATGGACCACAATTCCATGGCTATCATGTACACGGAGGTACCCGAGAAGTACAAGGAATCTCACAAACTTGGCTCCGTCTATTTCTTGTTGGCAGGACTTGCCACCTCCAACATTATCATGATGCATACTTTGATGCCCAAGTTAGGTGATGAGAGGATGATTCGAGGTCACTCCATAAATATCTTGCATCATATTGATTGACATGAGAAGTTCAAGGTCATGGATCTCATTATGGAAACTATCAAGAGGGCAGCTGCTGATCAGGAAAGGTCTTGTGAGTTTTCCCCTCATATTCAGGTTCTTATCAACTCCAAGGGTGCAAACAAGAACTTTCTGTTGGATCATGATCATTTGCCACTTCGGCCAGAGCTTGAGGACAACACCGTGATGATGGATCCATCCCATCCTACTTCAGTCGCAGCTCATGCAAGTGCAGAGGCTGCAAGGGCTTCATCACCTAGTGCTTCCTCGGTTCCTTTTCTTAAGACCAAGACCGATCAAATGCAATATCTCATTCAAGCTATTCGGAGGATCAAGCGAAGTCTGGTCAACCTCCCATAGAACCAGAAGAGTCTTGAGAGGATTATAGAGACTAAATTTCATGGTCTGGATATCAAGGTGACAGAAGTTTAGTCCACAGTTGATAACCTCAAGAAGGAAGTGGATGAAGCCAAGGCACAAGCTTCCAGTGATGATGAGGACACCCCTGGTGATGGCATTCCTACAACTACTCAATTCAGGACTATGCCCAGATTAGCTGCAGTACCAGTACCTTCCAGAGCCACAGTATCTACTCCAGCAGCTACACAATCGGTTGCCCCCTTGGTGCCTGATGTCTACTATGCAACTTTATTCTTTTAGACTCGTGTTGGGCCTCCAAGCGCAGAGTTTTGTAGGACGGTAGAAATTTTCCCTCAAGTGGATGGCCTAAGGTTTATCAATCCATGGGAGGTGTAGGATGAAGATGGTCTCTCTCAAACAACCCTGCAACCAAATAACAAAGAGTCTCTTGTGTCCCCAACACACCAAATACAATGGTAAATTGTATAGGTGCACTATTTCAGCAAAGAGATGGTGATACAAGTGTAGTAATGATAGTAGATACTGATTTTTGTAATAGGAACAATAAAAAACAGCAAGGTAGCAAGGAACAAAAGTAAGCACAAATGACATTGCAATGCTTGAAAATAAGGCCGAGGGATCATACTTTCACTAGTGCAATCTCTCAACAGTGCTAACATAATTAGATCATATGGCAAACCCTCAATTTGCAATAAAGAATCACTCCAAAGTTCTTATTTAGCAGAGAACATAAGAAGAAATTGTTTGTAGGGTACGAAACCACCTCAAAGTTATCCTTTTCGATCGATCTATTGAGCTATTCCTATAAGTGTCACAAACAGCCCAAGAGTTCGTACTAAAATAACATCATATGATACACATCAACCAACTCTAATGTCACCTAGATACTCCAATGTCACCACAAGTATCCGCGAGTTGAATATCGGATGTGCATCAAAAAACTTCAGATTCATAATATTCAATCCAACACAAAGAACCTCAAAGAGTGCCCCAAGATTTCTACAAGAGAAACAAGGACGAAAATGTGCATCAACCCCTATGCATAGATTACCCCAATGTCACCTTGATAATCTGCGAGTTGAGTGCCAAAACATACATCAAGTGAATCAATTTAATATTCCATTGTTACCATAGGTATTCATAGGCAAGACATACATGGAGTGTTCTCAAATCCGTAGAAGTATTCAATCCGATAAAAGTGAAACCTCAAAGGTAAAAACTCAATTCGTCGCAACAAGATAAAGAGGGAGAAACACCATATGATCCAACTATATTAACAAAGCTCGTGATACATCAAGATCATGACAAATCAAGAACACGAGAGAAAGAGATCAAACACATAGCTACTAGTACAAACCTTCAGACCCAAGGGTGGACTACTCCCTCCTCATCATGCTGGCCGTCGGGATGATGAAGATGGGCTCCGGTGATGATTTCCCCCTCCGGCAGGGTGCCAGAACACGGTCCAGATTGGTTTTTAGTGGCTATAGAGGCTTGCGACGGCGGAACTTCTCATCTAGGGTTATTTCTAGGGGCTTCTGTATTTACAGGATTTTTTGGCGTCGGTCTCACGCTGAGATGGGCTTCGAGGGGCCCACTACCCAGTAGCACACGCCAGAGAGGGCTGGTGCGGCCAAGTCGGTAGTGGCCACCTCGTGGCTCTTCTGGCCCTCCCACGAAGCTGCTAGGTCCTCTTTTCTTCTAATATAAATCATCTAAAAGTTTCGATGTATTTGGAGAACCTTGATTTCTGCACAAGAAACAACACCACGGTAGTTCTGCTGAAAACAGCGTCAGTCCAGGTTAGTTTCATTTAAATCATATAAAATTGCACCCAAACCACATAAAATTGTTGTAAACATGGCATGAATACTTCATAAATTGTAGATACGTTGGAGACGTATCAGCATCCCCAAGCTTAATTCCTGCTCGTCCTCGAGTAGGTAAATGATAAAAGAAATAATTTATGAAGTTTGATCAATGATAATTCCAATCACTTTTCCTAGAATCATAACATCAACTCTTTCTCATAAAACTCATCATGATAAAGTAGCAATCGATTCACATGTTATGGTTCAAACAATGCCTTCTCTTGAATTTTAACAACCTATGTTCTTAGTCACCAAACAAATGCAATTCAACTTGTTCTCAACAAATTCTAAGTAAGAGCTCCACATACTCAATCATCATATAGTCTTCTATGATTTGTAGTACTCAAAGCATATTTTTAGAACAAATGGCATCCATCGAACACAGAGAAAGATAGGGGCTTAATGTTTCGCCTCCCAACTCATTTATCACAGAGATAATTGTCAACAATAATAGTTCATGATCAAATATATTTGACTGGCCATATGTGCCTAGATCTTTGCCCACCACATGATGCTTGCCAACTAGAGAATAATTGAGGTTGAAATGAGAATGCATACTATTGACTCTTGCATAAAAGTAAATACTGAAAAGTAAAAGAGAGGTCCTTCGCAGAGGGAAGCAGAGATTGGCATGTGCTTTTTATTTTTGGATGCGCAAGCTCTTCATGCAAAGGAACGCCACGTTAAATTGCCCCTTATGATAGAAACCTTTATTATGTAGTCCGTCACTTTTATTTCTTTGCCATCACAAGTTCGTACAATGCTTATTTTCCCTTGCAAAAAAGATTACTTATATTTTAGGAGCAATTTTTATTGCTTTTTGCACCGATGACAACTTACTTGAAGGATGGTGGACTCTCATGGCAAGAAACTGGGTTTAAGGGTTTTTGGATGCACAAGTAGTATCTCTACTTAGTACGAATTTTTGGCTAGCAAAAGATGCTAAGCAAGCACCACATGTTGGAGGATTCATAACAATATAACTTCTAAGCAAATATACCCAAACATAACTCAGTACATTGTTTTCCTTGTCAAACTTCAACTAATTTTCTCAAGTTTGAAAATAATTAATGGGTATTCACAATCATATAAGATGTCCAAGATAATATATTTATATGTGAAAGTCCTCTTCCTTATACTAATCATTCATGAATTGCTTGTATGACCAATATTGTGAATGTCAAGCTTCAATATATTTCACTTTCTAAACCCAATGTGAAGCTACTACTAGGTATATGAACATATACTTTCAATTTCATGATATTCAATTCATTCAACAATTTATTCAAAGGATATAAGTGAAGCACAAGAGTAAATGACAAACTACTCCCAAAAGATATAAGTGAAGATCAAGCGAGTAGTTAAGTAAATAGGTAGCTATTTGGGGAATCTCTCTCTCTCTCTCATTTAAAAACTTTCATATATAAGTATTATATTAAAATAGCAAGCAAATAAAATGTCATTCCAACAATAGCACACATCATGTGAAGAAGCAAAAACTTAGGCTCAACTGATACTAACCGATAATTGTTGAGGAAGAAAGGTGGGATGCCTACCAGGACATCCCCAAGCCTAGATGCTTGAGACTTCTTCAAATATTAATTTGGGATGCCTTGGGCATCCCCAAGCTTGAGCTTTTGAGTCTCCTTAATTTCTTTTATATCACGGTTTCTCTAAATTTCAAAAACTTCATCCACACAAAACTCAACATGAACTCGTGAGATAAGTTAGTATAAATCAATGCAAAACCTTATTATTTTCTACTGTAAAAGATCACTAAAACTATAATGTAACATTGTATACTAAATTCCTCTGCATATTTAATACTCCTATCCTCAAATAGAATCATTAAACAGGCAAACATATGCAAACAAGGCAATCATAAGAGCAATTTGTCTAAACGGGATAGTCTGTAATAGATGATGAAGTATCCATACTTATTTAACTCAAACAATTCTAAAAATTTACCAGACCATAGACAATTTATCATAGCTTATTGATACGTCTCCAACGTATCTATAATTTTTTATTGTTCCATGCTATTATCTTATCTGTTTTGGATGTTTAATGGGCTTTAATATGCTCTTTTATATTATTTTTGGGACTAACCTATTAGCCGAAAGCCCAGTGCAAATTGCTGTTTTTTTGCCTATTTCAGTGTTTCGCAGAAAAGGAATATCAAACGGAACGAAACCTTCGTGAGGATCTTTCTTGGAACAAACGCAACCCAGGAGACTTGGAGTGGAAGTCAAGGAAGCAATGAGGCGGCCACGAGGCAGGAGGGCGCGCCGGGGGGGCGGGGGGGTAGGCGCGCCCCCCACCCTCGTGTCCCCTTGTAGCTCCACCGACCTACTTCTTTCGCCTATATATACTCTTTTACCCTGAAAACATCCGGGGGAGCCACGAAACCACTTTTCCACCGCCGCAACCTTCTGTACCCGCAAGATCCCTTCTTGGGGCCTTTTCCGGCGCTCCGCTAGAGGGGGATTCGATCACGGAGGGCTTCTACATCAACATCATAGCCTCTCCGATGATGTGTGAGTAGTTTACCACAGACCTTCGGGTCCATAGTTATTAGCTAGATGGCTTCTTCTCTCTCTTTGGTTGTCAATACAGAGTTCTCCTCGATGTTCTTGGGGATCTATTCGATGTAATACTTTTTGCGGTGTGTTTGTCGAGATCCGATGAATTGTGGGTTTATGATCAAGATTATCTATGAACAATATTTGGTTCTTCTCTGAATTCTTATATGCATGATTTGATATCTTTGCAAGTCTCTTCGAATTATCGGTTTAGTTTGGCCTACTAGATTGATATTTCTTGCAATGGGAGAATTGCTTAGCTTTGGGTTCAATCTTGCGGTGTCCTTTCCCAGTGACAACAAGGCACGTATTGTATTGTTGCCATCGAGGATAAAAATATCGGGTTTATATCATATTGCTTGAGTTTATCCCTCTACATCATGTCATCTTGCCTAATGCGTTACTCTGTTCTTATGAACTTAATACTCTAGATGCATGCTAGATAGCGGTCGATGTGTGGAGTAATAGTAGTAGATGCAGAATTTTTTTGGTCTTCTTGACACGAACGTGATGCCTATGTTCATGATCATGCCTAGATATTCTCATAACTATGCGCTTTTCTATCAATTGCTCGACAGTAATTTGTTCACCCACTGTAATATATGCTATCTTGAGAGAAGCCACTAGTCAAACCTATGGCCCCCGGGTCTACTTTACATCATATTAGTTTCCCGTCAACTTGCCAATTTCTGTCGCCATTTATTTTGCAATCTTTACTTTCCAATCTATACCAAAAATACCAAAAATATTTATCTTATTATCTTCTATCAGATCTCACTTTTGCAAGTGGCCATGAAGGGATTGACAACCTCTTTACCACATTGGTTGCAAGGTTCTTGATTGTTTGTGCAGGTACTAGGCTATTTGCGTGTAGTCTCCTACTGGATTGATACCTTGGTTCTCAAAAACTGAGGGAAATACTTACGCTACTTTGCTGCATCACCCTTTCCTCTTCAAGGGAAAACCAACACATTCTCAAGAGGTAGCAAGAAGGATTTCTGGCGCTGTTGCCGGGGAGATCTACTCACAAGTCAAGACATACCAAGTACCCGTCACAAATTCTTAGCCCTCGCATTACATTATTTTCCATTTGCCTCTCATTTTCCTCTCTCCCACTTCACCCTTGTCGTTTTCTTCGCCCCTTTCCCGTTTGCTTTTCTTTCGCCATGGCCGAATCGAAAAGGGCTAAGGGTTCTCTCCCGGCTTTTAGTACTTTGGATAGTCCCTCGGTCCTCTCTAAGCTCATAAATAATGATGCTATGGAAAGACCTACCGGGGTTATCAATGAGGGTTTGAATAATTTCGATGAAGATGATCCCAGAATTTTTCGTTATTTACTTGATGAGTCTTTGAAAGATGCTTGGGATAGGCTATCAAGGATCCGAGCTAGCTATGTGCCCCAATATCAAATTGAGATATACCTAAAAAGCTTTTATGTTGGCTTACCCTCTTTGTTCAAGAAGGTTTTAGATTCTATTTTTGAAGAAGGTTTTCTTGAGGGGGATGCCATAGATACCTATGAAAAGATGAAAACCATATTTGGGCAACCCATGAGTGAGAAGATTGAATCCACCTCTCTTTTGTGCTTTTATCAAAATGAAATTATCAGAGAGATGAAGGCTAGCTTAGATGCAAATTTCCGTAGCGTGCTTAATATTTCTTCCACCATTAATGGCCACATGCTTTATCAAAATAGAAAGATAAATGCTATAGATAAGAAATTTTATCTTTTCTTTCCCAACACCAAAGATGGCAATACCTAGATCTATTCTTGTTTTTATGCCTAGCTAGGGGCGTTAAACGATAGCGCTTGTTGGGAGGCAACCCAATTTTATTTTTGTTCCTTGCTTTTTGTTATTGTTTAGTAATAAATAATTCATCTAGCCTCTGTTTAGATGTGGTTTTATGTTTTAATTAGTGTTTGTGCCAAGTAGAACCTTTGGGAAGACTTTAGCGCTCACAAGATTAGCTGCCATTTTTTACTGGAGAGTGCTTTTAGGTTGATTCTTTTTGCAGATGATTAATAGATAAATTACTCACTTCCAAAAATTTACTTTAGAATTTTGGGAGTTCCATAAGTATATATTTAATATAGATTATTGCAGACTGTTCTGTTTTTGACAGATTCTGTTTTTCGTGTGTTGTTTGCTTATTTTGATGAATCTATGGCTAGTATCGGGGGTATGAACCATAGAGAAGTTGGAATACAGTAGGTTTAACACCAATATAAATAAAGAATTAGTTCATTACAGTACCTTAAAGTGGTGGTTTGTTTTCTTACACTAACGGAGCTCATGAGATTTTCTGTTTAAGTTTTGTGTTGTGAAGTTATCAAGTTTTTGGGTAAAGATTTGATGGATTTCGGAATAAGGAGTGGAAAGAGCCAAAGCTTGGGGATGCCCAAGGCACCCCAAGGTAAAATTCAAGGACAACCAAAAGCCTAAGCTTGGGGATGCCCCAGAAGGCATCCCCTCTTTAGTCTCTGTCTATCGGTAACTTTACTTAAGGCTATATTTTTATTCACCACATGATATGTGTTTTGCTTGGAGAGTCTTGTATGATTTGAGTCTTTGCTTTTTAGTTTACCACAATCATCCTTGATTTACACACCTTTTGGAGAGACACACATGAATCAGAATTTATTATAATACTCTATGTGCTTCACTTATATCTTTTGAGCTAGATAATTTTGCTCTAGTGCTTCACTTATATCTTTTAGAGCACGGTGGTGGTTTTATTATAGAAATTATTGATCTCTCATGCTTCACTTATATTATTTTGAGAGTATTTTAGAACATCATGATAATTTTCTTTGGCTATAAAATTAGTCCTAATATGATAGGCATCCAAGATGGGTATAATAAAAACTTCCATATAGAGTGCATTGAATACTATGAGAAGTTTGATACTTGATGATTGTTTTGAGATATGAAGATGGTAATATTAGAGTCGTGCTAGTTGAGTAATTGTGAATTTGAGAAATACTTGTGTTGAAGTTTGCAAGTCCCGTAGCATGCACGTATGGTAACCGTTGTGTAACAAATTTGAAGCATGAGGTGTTTCTTTGATTGTCCTCCTTATGAGTGGAGGTAGGGGATGAGCGATGGTCTTTTCCTACCAATCTATCCCCCTAGGAGCATGCGCGTAGTGCTTGGTTTTTGATGACTTGTAGATTTTTGCAATAAGTATGTGAGTTCTTTATGACTAATGTTGAGTCCATGGATTATACGCACTCTCACCCTTCCATCATTGCTAGCCTCTTCGGTACTGCATTGCCCTTTCTCACCTTGAGAGTTGGTGCAAACTTCACGGTGCATCCAAACCCTGTGATATAATACGCTCTATCACACATAAACCTCCTTATATCTTCCTCAAAACAGCCACCATACCTACCTATTATGGCATTTCCATAGCCATTCCGAGATATATTGCCATGCAACTTTCCACCGTTCCGTTTATTATGACACGCTTCATCATTGTCATATTGCCTTGCATGATCACGTAGTTGACATCGTATTTGTGGCAAGGCCACCATGCATAATTTTTCATACAAGTCACTCTTGATTCATTGCCTATCCCAGTACACCGCCGGAGGCACTCATATAGTGTCATATTTTGTTCTAGTATCGAGTTGTAATCCTTGAGTTGTAAATAAGTAGAAGTGTGATGATCATCATTATTAGAGCATTGTCCCGTGTGAGGAAAAAATAAAAAGAGAGAGAAAGGCCAAATAAAAAAAGAGAAAGGCCAAAAAAATAAAAAAAGGAGAAAGGCCAAAAAAAGGAAGGCCCAAAAAATGAGAGAAAAAGAGAGAAGGGACAATACTACTATCCTTTTTCCACACTTGTGCTTCAAAGTAGCACCATGATCTTCATGATAGAGAGTTTCTTATATTGTCCCTTTCATATACTAGTGGGAATATTTCATTATAGAACTTGGCTTGTGTATTCCAACAATGGGCTTCCTCAAATGCCCTAGGTCTTCGTGAGCAAGCAAGTTGGATGCACACCCACTTAGTTTCTTTTGTTGAGCTTTCATATATTTATAGCTCTAGTGCATCTGTTGCATGGCAATCCCTACTCCTCGCATTGACATCAATTGATGGGCATCTCCATAGCCCGTTGATTAGCCGCGTCAATGTGAGAGCTTCACCTTTTTTGTCTTCTCCACACAACCCCCATCATTATATTCTATTCCACCCATAGTGCTATGTCCATGGCTCACACTCATGTATTGCGTGAAAGTTGAAAAAGTTTGAGAATACTAAAGCATGAAACAATTGCTTGGCCTGTCATCGGGGTTGTGCATGATGAGAGCATTTTTGTGTGACGAAAATGAAGCATAGCCAAACTATATGATTTTGTAGGGATGAGCTTTCTTTGGCCATGTTATTTTGAGAAGACATAATTGCTTAGTTAGTATGCTTGAAGTATTATTATTTTTATGTCAATATTAAACTTTTGTGTTGAATCTTTTGGATCTGAACATTCATGCCACAATAAAGAAAATTACATTGAAAATTATGTTAGGTAGCATTCCACATCAAAAATTCTGTTTTTATCATTTACCTACTCGAGGACGAGCAGGAATTAAGCTTGGGGATGCTTAATACGTCTCCAACGTATCTATAATTTTTTATTGTTCCATGCTATTATATTATCTGTTTTGGATGTTTAATGGGCTTTAATGTGCTCTTTTATATTATTTTTGGGACTACCTATTAACCGAAGGCCCAGTGCAAATTGTTGTTTTTTGCATATTTCAGTGTTTCGCAGAAAAGGAATATCAAACGGAACCCAAACGGAACGAAACCTTCGCGAGGATCTTTCTTGGAACAAACGCAGCCCAGGAGACTTGGAGTGGAAGTCAAGGAAGCAATGAGGCGGCCACGAGGTAGGAGGGCACGCCCCCCACCCTCATGGGCTCCTCGTAGCTCCACCGACCTACTTCTTTCGATTATATATACTCTTATACCCTGAAAACATCCGGGGGAGCCACAAAACCACTTTTCCACCGCCGCAACCTTCTGCACCCATGAGATCCCATCTTGCAGCCTTTTCTGGCGCTCCACCGAAGGGGGATTCGATCACGGAGGGCTTCTACGTCAACACCATAGCCTCTCCGATGATGTGTGAGTAGTTTACCACAGACCTTCGGGTCCATAGTTATTAGCTAGATGGCTTCTTCTCTCTCTTTGTTGTCAACACAAAGTTCTCCTCGATGTTCTTGGAGATCTATTCGATGTAATACTTTTTGCGGCGTGTTTGTCGAGATCCGATGAATTGTGGGTTTATGATCAAGATTATCTATGAACAATATTTGATTCTTCTCTGAATTCTTATATGCATGATTCGATATCTTTGCAAGTCTCTTCGAATTATCGGTTTAGTTTGGCCTACTAGATTGATCTTTCTTGCAATGGGAGAAGTGCTTAGCTTTGGGTTCAATCTTGCGGTGTCCTTTCCCGATGTGACAGGGGCAGCAAGGCACGTATTGTATTGTTGCCATCGAGGATAAAAATATCGGGTTTATATCATATTGCTTGAGTTTATCCCTCTACTCATGTCATCTTGCCTAATGAGTTACTTTGTTCTTATGAACTGAATACTCTAGATGCATGCTGGATAGCGGTCGATGTGTGGAGCAATAGTAGTAGATACAGAATCGTTTCGGTCTACTTGACATGGACGTGATGCCTATGTTCATGATCATGCCTAGATATTCCCATACTATGCGCTTTTCTATCAATTGCTCGACAGTAATTTGTTCACCCACCATAATATATGCTATCTTGGGAGAAGCCCCCGGGTCTACTTTGCATCATATTAGTTTCTCGTCAACTTGCCAATTTCTGTCGCCATTTATTTTGCAATCTTTCCTTTCCAATCTATACAAAAAATACCAAAAATATTTATCTTATTATCTTTTATCAGATCTCACTTTTGCAAGTGGCCATGAAGGGATTGACAACCCCTTTATCGTGTTGGTTGCAAGGTTTTTGATTGTTTGTGCAGGTACTAGGCGATTTGCGTGTAGTCTCCTACTGGATTGATACCTTGGTTCTAAAAAACTGAGGTAAATACTTATGCTACTTTGCTGCATCACCCTTTCCTCTTCAAGGGAAAACCAACGCATGCTCAAGAGGTAGCACTTATTGCGTAAAAATTTCAACATTTTATCACATTCTAACTTTTTAGAGAATTCACGCAATAGCGTGCAACTTTCTATTTTGAAACAACAATTCATATACTTGCAAACTAAGCATTGTGAAGGCTATCCTTGACACTTTTATTGAAATAAAATATGCAAAACATTATTATAAATAACATCAAGTAAATCCAGCTAAATTAAAATGATGCTCCAAGCAAAACACATATCATGTGATGAAGAAAAATATAGCTCCAAGTAACGTTGCCGATAATGTTGAAGATGAAAGAGGGGATGCCTTCCAGGGCATCCCCAACCTTAGTTGCTTGGATCTTCCTTGAATATTACCTTGGGGTGACTTGGGCATCCCCAAGCTTAGGTTCTTGCCAGTCTTTATTCTCCTCATATTGATATCTCACCCAAAACTTGAAAACTTCAATCACAAAAATTTAACGGAACTTCGTGAGATTGGTTAGTATGATAAAGAGCAAATCATTCACTTTGGCACCGTCAAGACAAGATTCATAATTTTTCTCAAACAATTCCTACTCTACTCTATCATTTCCACAATTTATATTGACCAATATAAGCCATAGAAACTATAAAACAAGCAAACTATCCATTGAAAATAGAATCTGTCAAAAATAGAATAGTCTGTAGAAACCTGAATTATGCTCATACTTATGCAACTCTACAAATTCTACAAAATTAGGAAAACATGGGAAACTTGTCTATAAAGCATGTGAAACAAAATCAGAGCAAGATCAGGTTTCTGTGATTTTAAGAAATTCCAGAACTAGGCGCAGAAGTTTCTATTTTTCCACAGAATCAAGTCAACTATCATCCACATCATCCCAAAGGCTTTACTTGTCACTTTATTGAAATAAAAGCTATAAAACATGATTACTACAGTATCTTAATCATGTGAACACACAACCACACTAGGTATAAATGTTGGGTTGTCTCCCAACAAGAGCTTTTCTTTAATGCCTTTCTAGCTAGGCATGATGATTTCGAAGATGCTCACATAAAAGCAAAGAATTGAAACATAATGAGAGCATCATGAATCATATGTTCCTCTCTCATAATAATTTTCAATTTAATCATGAACGAATTCAACAATATAACTATCACATAAAGCATTCTTTTCATGATCCACAAGCATAGACTTTTTATTACTCTCCACATAAGCAAATTTCTTCTCATCAATAGGAGTAGGAGTATCATAAGAAACTCGAATACTATACATTGTTTCCACATTAAATAGTAATGTTTAGTAAAAGGGTAATAACAATTATGACAAGTTTTTTAAATATAATCATCACTACTTTTTATAACATAAGTATCATCACAATAATCATCATAAGTGGCAACTTGGTTCTCATTATAATCAATTGAAACCTCTTCCGAAATAGTGGAATCATTACTAAGTAAAGTCATGACCTCTCCAAATCCACTTTTATCATTATAATAAGATTCAACACCCTCCAAAAAATGGGACAATTAATATGTAAAGTTGGCACTCTTCCAAACCCACTTTCATAAATATTACAGTCATCATAAATTGGAGGCATGCAATCATCATAACAAATTTGATCATTCAAAGTTGGGGGACTAAAATGATCATCTTCATTAAGCATAGCATCCCCAAGCTTGGGACAAACATTAATTGCAGCAAATAAATTCTCAAATATGTCATTCTCATCAAACATAGCATCCCCAAGCTTGTGGCTTTGCATATCATAAGCATAATCACTCTCATCATCAATAGTGTGAATAGCACCAATAGTATAACAATTACTATCATCATAATTTTCTAAGTTGGTACCAAAAAGATTTTCAAGATTATAAGAAGTATCATTATTTTCCTAGTCATAATCATCACAATGAGTAATAGGTATAACAAAATCATCCTCAATAGTTCCTTCAGACATTGTGCCATAAGACAAAGAAGCAATATCATCATAAAGTGTATCATCTTCCACATTTATTTTTGATTCATTCTCACGAGGCACAACAATAATAGGAGCAACATTATTTGGGAGGGGTACCTTTTTACCTCTACTCTTTCTTATTTTCTTCTTCTTCACCACATCAAGTGTGGGTTTAACCAATATTTCTGAGCTTCTTATTGATGAGATTGGTTGAATAGGGAGATCCTTATCTTCACCTATTTCATCATGAGAGACAATAGGAGGGAAAGTGGAAATCTTTACCCTTTCATTAGTATCCCTTTTATATTCTATAGGTTTTCCCGTCTTTCTATAGTTGGCAATTGATGTCTACTACACAACTTTATTCTTGTAGACACGTGTTGGGCCTCCAAGCGTAGAGTTCTGTAAGACAGTAGCAATTTTCCCTCAAGTGGATGGCCTAAGGTTTATCAATCCGTGAGAGGTGTAGGATCAAGATGGTCTCTCTCAAACGACCCTGCAACCAAATACAAGAAATCTCTTGTGTCCCCAACACACCCAATACAATGGCAAATTGTATAGGTGCACTAGTTCGGCGAAGAGATGGTGATAAAAGTGTAATATTGATGGTAGAAATATATTTTTATAATCTGAATAAATAAAAACAGCAAGGTAGAAAATAGTAAACGGGCACAAAAACTCTATTCCAATGCTTGAAAACAAGGCCTAGGGTCCGTACTTTCACTAGTGCAACCTCTCAACAATGCTAACATAGTTGGATCATATGATTATCCCTCAGAGTGCAATAAAGAATCACTTCCGAGTTCCTATTAGCGGAGAACAAAAGATATAAATTGTTTGTATGGTACGAAACCACCTCAAAGCTATTCTTTCCGTTCGATCTATCCTAGAGTTCGTACTAGAATAACGCAAGCTATTCTTTCCGATCGATCTAATCAAGAGTTCGTACTAAAGTAGCACCAAAGCAAACTCATATTCATAATACTCAATCCATGCAAAGAACTACAAGGGCACCCCAAAGTTTCTATCGGAGAAAATATAATAAAAACGTGCATCCACCCTTATGCATAGATTACCCCAATATCACCGCGGGAATCCGCGAGTTGAATGCCATAACACATATCAAGTGAATCAATATGATACCCCAATTGTCACCTCAAGTATTCATACCGCAAGACATACATCATGTGTTCTCATCTCTGAATATTCAATCCGACAATACAAAACTTCAAAGGGTAAAGACTTAATTCATCACAACAAGAGTATAGAAGGGAGAAACATCATATGATCCGACTATATTAACAAAGCCCGTGATATAGATCACGAGAGAGAGAGAGAGAGAGAGATTAAACACATAGCTACTGGTACAAACCCTCAGCCCCGAGGGTGAGCTACTCCCTCCTCATCGTGGTGGCCGCCGGGATGATGAAGATGGCCACCAGAGATGATTCCCCCCTCCGGCAGGGTGCCGGAATGGGGTCTAGTTTGGTTTTCATGGATACAGAGACCTTGCGGCAGCGGAACTTCTGATCTAGGTTAACCCCGAAGGGTTTCGGAATATTTGGGAATTTATAGTGCAAAGAGGGGGTGCGGGAGGCCACCGAGGTGGGCACAACCCACCTGGGCGCGCCAGTTGGGCCTGGCGTGCCCTGGTGGGTTGTGCCCCCCTCGGGGCACCCCCAGGTGCTGCTTTGGCCCAAAGGATGTCTCTCGTCCATAAAAAATCATCGTGGAATTTCGTTGCGTTTGGACTCCATTTGGTATTGATTTCCTACGATGTAAAAAACAAGCAAAAACAGCAACTAGCACTGGGCACTGGGTCAATAGGTTAGTCCCAAAAAATGATATAAAGTTGCTATAAAATGATTATAAAACATCCAAGAATGATAATAAAACAGTATGAATACTTCATAAATTAGAGATACGTTGGAGACGTATCAGCATCCCCAACCTTAATTCGTGCTCGTCCTCGAGTAGGTAAATCATAAAAGAAATAATTTATGAAGTGTGAATGCTAGCAAAGTGCACAAGTTTGATCAATGGAAATTTCAATAAATTTTCCTAGCATCATAACAGCAATTCTTTCTTATAAAACTTCTCATGTCTTAATGGCTACCAATTCACATGTTAAGGTTCAAACAATGAACTCTCTTGAAACTCAACAACCTATGTTCTTAGTCACCAAGCAATTGCAATTCAACTTATTCAACAGAGTTTAAGTAAGAGATCCACATACTCAACCATCATATAGTCTTATATGATTGATAACACTCACCGCATACACATGAGCAAAATGTTTCAACTGGACACATAAAAAGATAGGGGCTTATTGTTTTGCGTCCCAACGTATTCACCTCAAGGGTGATGTCAACAATAATAACTCATGCTAACCATATTCAACTGGACATATGTGCCTAGATCCTTCATCACCACATGATGCTTGCCAAAAGAGAAAAATAAAAAGGAATAGAGAGAATAACTTTGACTCTTTGCATAAAAATAAATACTGAAAAGTAAAAGACAGGCCCTTCGCAGAGGGAAGCAAAGGTTGTCGTGCGCTTATTTGTTTGTATCCTCAATCCCTTAGTGCAAAAGAACGTCACATTATATTGCCCCTTATGATAGCAACCTTTATTATGTAGTCCGTTGCTTTTATTGCTTTGCCATCATAAGTTCGTACAACGCTCAATTTTTTCTTACACTAAATGATCTAACACTTCTAGAAGCAATTTTTATTGCCTTATTGCACCAATGACAACTGACTTGAAGGATTTTTCTCAATCCTTAGGTAGGTATGGTGGAATCTTGAAAATAAGATTTGGGTTTAAGGGTTTTTGGATCCACAAGTAGTATCTCTACTTGGTGCGGAATTTTTGGCTAGCAAAGATGGGGGCAAGCACCACATGTTGAAGTATCTATGACAATATGACTTCTATGTGAATATGAGCAAACATAAATCATTACGTTGTCTTCCTTGTCCAATGTCAACAATTTTGGCATATAATATTTTGATGGGGGCTCACAATCACAAAAGATTTCCATGATATTGTATTTGCACGTGAAAGTTCTCTTCCTTATACTAATTTGTATGACCAATATTGTGATTGTCAAGCCTCAAAACATTTCACTTTCTAACCCAATGTGAAGCTACCACTAGGCATGATATAATTTCAACTTCTTGACATTCAATTTATTCAACAATTTACTCATAGGATATAAGTGAAGCACAAGAGCAATTCCAAAGAAAAGAGCTTCGTTGACGGGATGTGAATGCCGCTTAGTTAGCCTCCTTGGCAACTATTTGAGGACTCTATTTTATTTAAAAACTTTCAGATCTAAGTACTTTATTAAAACAACAAGAAAAACAAAATAAAATGACGTTCCAAGGATAGCACACATCATGTGAAGAAGCAAAAACTTAGGCTCAACCGATACTAACTGATAATTGTTGAAGGAAGAAAGGTGGGATGCCTACCGGGGCATCCCCAAGCTTAGGTGCTTGAGACTTCTTGAAATATTATCTTGGGGTGCCTTGGGCATCCCCAAGCTTGAGCTTTTGTGTCTCCTTAATTCCTTTTATTTCACGGTTTTCCTAAATCTTAAAAGCTTCATCCACACAAAACTCAACAAGAACTCGTGAGATAAGTTAGTATAAACCAATGCAAAAACCTTATAATACTCTACTGTATCAAATCACTAGAATTATTATTCAACATTGCATACTAAATGCCTCTGCATATTTAATACTCCTATCCTCAAATAGATTCATTAAACAAGCAAGCATATGCAAACAATGCAAACATAACAGCAATCTGCCTAAACAGTACAGTCTGTAAATAATGCAAGAGTATCAATACTTATTAAAATCCAAACATTATGAAATTCTTCCACATTGAAGAAAATTTATCAGAGCTTATTATGCAAAAAGTTTCAACATTTTATCACATTCTGACTTTCCTCGGGAATTTTTGCAACATCGATGAACTTTCTGTTTTCAAACAGCAACATGTATACTTGCAAGATAAGCATGGCAAAGGATATCAATGCCACTTTTATTGAAATAAAAGATGCAAAACGTTATTCTAAATAACAGAAAGCAAATCTTAACAAAATAAATTGATGCTCCAAGGACTCATATCATGTGACGAATAAAAATATAGCTCCAAGTAAGGTTACCGATAATGTTGGAGACGAAAGAGGGGATGCCTTCCGGGGCATCCCCAAGCTTAGTTGCTTGGATCTTCCTTGGATATTAACTTGGGGTGCCTTGGGCATCCCCAAGCTTAGGGTCTTTTCACTCCTTATTCTCCTCATATCAATACCTCACCCAAAACTTGAAAACTTCAATCACACAAAACTTAACGGAACTTCGTGAGATAGGTTAATATGCTAAAGAGCAAACCATTTCACTTTGGTACTGTCAAAGACTAGATTAAAAATTGTTTCCACACAATGACTACTGTAGCATATCATTTCAACGATTTATATTGAGCAATATAAGCCACAGAAACTAGAAAGCAAGCAAACTATGCTTTGAAAATAGAATCTGTCAAAAACAGAACAGTCTATAGTAATTTGCACTCAAACCATACTTGTGCTACTCAAAAAATTAGGACCACGTGAGAAATTTGTATATTAAACTTCTTCAAAAAAGAATCAACTCAAAATCACGCTTCTGTTAAAAATGGGACTTATTTTCGCGAGCGCAAAAGTTTCTGGTTTTTAGCAGGGGCAAATTGAGGGAGTCCTGGATTAGGGGGTATCCAGACAGCCGGACTATATACATCGTCCGGACTATTGAAGCGTGAAGATACAAGACTCAAGACTTCGACCCATGTCCGGATGGGACTTTCCTTGGCGTGGAAGGCAAGCTTGGCGATCCGGATATTATATTTCCTTCCTTGTAACCGACTCCATGTAAACCCTAGCCCTCTCCGGTGTCTATATAAACCGGAGAGGTTGGTCCTTAGAAGGCCGGTCACAATTACAATCATACCATCATAGGCTAGCTTCTAGGGTTTAGCCTCTATGATCTCGTGGTAGATCTACTCTTGTACTACCCATATCTTCAATATTAATCAAGCAGGAAGTAGGGTTTTACCTCCATCAAGAGGGCACGAACCTGGGTAAACATATGTGTCCCTTGCTTCCTGTTACCATCAGCCTAGACGCACAGATTGGGACCCCCTACCCGAGATCCGCGGGTTTTGACACCGACATTGGTGCTTTCATTGAGAGTACCTCTGTGTCGTCGCTGCAAGGCTCGATGGCTCGTCTCGTTGTTAGGGACAACATTACCGCGGGGGGAGCCCTGGCTGTAGGCCAAACTCTTCGACTAGGCGGCTTCGTCATGGCTGCCCCATCGGCTGTCGCGCGGACGATGGCCTCTCGGGTCATCACGCATAAATTTCGCATCAATTCGGAACTCGCCGAACAGATGGATCCGATAGAGCTCTCTTCTCTTAATGAGCTCTTGGATCGCATCGCCGCTTTGGGAGTCACAACGGACTATGACCGGATCGGGCTTAAACCCGACCAAAGGGACATTAAATCCCCGCCGGGCACCCATGAGATAGCGGTAGCGGAGGAACCACGCAAGGAGTTTTCCCCTATTTTGAGGACGAATTATGTCCGGATCACCGAGCTCCCGGAGTCGGACACCCGCCCGGGGAGGATATGACCCAGGTCCCGGACTTAGAACCGGGCACGCGGCCGGAAAAATTGGGCAGCGTCCCGAATCCCGAGTTGTTGAACTCGGAAGCTTCCATGCCCCGGGGTGCTAGATCGGATCAGAATCCGGATTCAGCTATAACCACCCACGCGGACTTAAATCGTCTCTCCCATATCAGGCAAGAGCCCCAGGAGATAGTGCATCATTACTGGGCTAGATTCCTCCTTGCGCTAAACAAGGTCAAGGATCGCCACGAGGAGGACGTAGTCTCGCTCTTTTCCGCAAAAAACTGCACGGACAAAGGAATCCTTAATGCTATAAGTCGCCATGACATAGTACGCTTTGCGGACTTAGTAATCATAGTACAGAAGTACTGTGCGATGGAAAGCGTCTGGAAAACCCAAGCTGAATTTTGGGACAGTCCGGCTTTCACCAAAACCTTTGTCCGAACTAAACGGGCGAACTCTCGTAAGTCGGCCGATCGAATCCCCAAGAAACCAAAGCCCACCCCATGGCGGGGAACCGTATTGGAGAAATGGCTCAATGGGCCATGTAAACTCCACGGCACTCCAGACACAGCACCAACTCATAGCCTTAGGGCATGTTGGGTACTTCGGCAGGTTGCAAAAAGTGGCGAGGATCTTCTTACAGAACAACATCCCACCAACGAGCACAATACGGTACTAACAGTCTTCGAGACTTTTGCCTCAAACAGTAGGCGCAAGCAAGCTCATCGAAGCTCCGCGGAAATTCACCACATGGCCAAAATAAACCCCTGGAATGACACTGCCATAACTTTCAATGCCACTGACGAACCTAGATTCCAGACTGTCCGAGCACCAGCCGCTCTGGTTCTTAGCCCAATCATGGACGGCTTTCGGCTCACTAAAGTGCTCATGGATGGTGGAAGCGGATTAAACTTGATCTATGAAGAGACACTCAGCAAGATGGAAATTGATAAAGGCCGCATTGAACAAAGCGGCACAACCTTCACGGGAATTATCCCTAGTCGGGAAGCACGGTGTGCAGGAAAAATCACACTCGACGTGGTATTCGGCACCCCGGAGAATTATAGGTCCGAAGAAATCACATTCCAAGTGGCCCCTTTTAGCAGCGGATACCACGCCCTTCTAGGGCGGGACGCGTTTACAAGCTTTCAAGCTATACCCCATTACGGGTACATGAAGCTTAAAATGCCCGGGCCCAATGGAATCATCACTCTAGCCAGTGATCCGGACGTTGCACTTCACGCTGAAAACAAAACCACAGCACTAGCCCTGGAGGCATTATCCGAGGCCCTAACAGCCGAAGAATTAACAACACTGCAGGCCACCGTGGACAGGGACGACGTAATACTCGACAAGCGACCCAAGTCCACCTCATTTAAACCCGCAGACGAGATAGTCAAATTCCAAGTCCATCCAACGGACCCCACGAAGACAGCTTCCGTCGGGACACAATTGAGCCCGCGATGGACGCCAGATCGCTAGACTTCTTACGCGAGAATTGGGATATCTTCGGCTGGCACCCATCGGACATGCCAGGCATCCCACGCAGATTGGCCGAACACAGCCTCAATATACTAAAAGGATACAAACCGGTCAAGCAGACTCTAAGACGGTTTTCACAGCCCAAACTGCAGGCCATGGGGGAAGAGCTAGCCAAACTACTCGAGGCCGGATTCATCAGAGATATCAAGCATCCGGATTGGCTGGCAAACCTGGTAATGGTACCAAAGAAGGACAAATCCTGGCGCCTATGTGTCGACTTTAAAGACCTCAACAAGGCTTGCCCCAAGGATCCCTTTCCCCTCCCTCGCATCGATCAAATCATCGATGCCACAGCAGGACACGACTCGCTGTGTTTTCTCGACACATGCTCTGGATACCATCAAATAAAGATGGCAGAGTCTGACCAAGCTGCAACAGCTTTCATAACGCCATATGGCCCTTTCTGCTTCAACACTATGCCTTTCGGGCTTAAGAACGCCGGCGCAACCTACCAACGCATGATTCAAACATGCCTGGAAAAGCAAATCGGCAAAATAGTGGAGGCATACGTGGATGAAACGGTCATAAAAACAAGACACATCGAAACCCTAATAGATGACTTGAGGCTTACATTCAACAATCTCCGGACATACGACATCAAGCTGAACCCGGAAAAATGCGTTTTTGGCGTCCCCTCGGGGAAACTACTCGGCTTCATCGTTTCCAACAGAGGAATTGAAGCGAATCCGGCAAAGATCCGAGCTCCGTCACAGTTGGCTATACCAACAGACCTCAAGCACATCCAAAAACTAGCCGGATGTGTGGCTGCTCTAAGCCGCTTTATCTCCAGGTTAGGAGAAAAGGCATTACCTCTTTACCGCCTTCTTCGGCGCACCGAACACTTCGTGTGGACGGATGCAGCCGCGGCCGGACTGGATGAAATAAAGACCTTATTGGCCAGTAATCCAGTACTAACAGCGCCGAATATTGACAAACCTATGCTGCTGTACATAGCTGCAACGCATCAAGTTGTAAGCGCAGTGCTCGTCGTTGAACGAGAGGCTGACGGATACAAATTCCCGCTCCAGAAGCCGGTTTACTACGTATCCACGGTCCTAACCCCATGCAAATCCCGATACCCACACTATCAAAAAAATAGCATACGCGGTTTTCATGGCATCCCGGAAGCTACGACACTACTTTCAAGAGTGTTCGATTACGGTGGCCTCTGAAGTACCACTCAATGACATAATAAATAACCGCGATGCTACGGGCCGGATTGCCAAATGGGCCATTGAGCTCCTTCCGTTCGACATAACATACAAACCATGGCGGGCCATCAATCACAAGTATTGGCTGATTTTGCGCGAATGAATGAAGCCGAACTCCCTAAAGAGTACGGCGCATACTCAAACTGGATCATGCACTTCGACGGCTCTAAAATGCTGGACGGATTGGGAGCAGGTGTAGTCCTGACGTCTCCCACCGGAGACACGGTCCAGTACGTCCAACAAATATTATACACAGACTCCAACAATGCAGCTGAATATGAGGCTCTGTTGCACGGTCTTCGGATGGCAGTCTCTATGGGCATTCAATGCCTAGAAGTGCGTGGGAATTCAAACCTCGCAATATCACAAATAAATGGAGTTTGATGCCAAGGACCCAAAAATGGCGGCCTACCGTAATGCCATCCTCAAGATGTCAGCTCGGTTCGAGGGGCTCGAATTCCACCATGTGGCTCGAGAAACCAATCAAGCGGCGGACGTCCTCGCTCGCGTCGGCGCTAAACGCGACCCTGTCCCACCTAACATATTCTTGGAACAGCTGTTCAAGCCATCCGTAGTATGGGAAGGGGAGTCCGGCAATACTAGCACGGATCCGAATACATTCCCAGATTCCGAACTATCATACATAGTCGGAGGTTCTACCACCGAAATAACGTCCTCGGCCCACGAAATCATGGTTGTAATCGCCCCGTGGATCGAGCCTTTCTTGGCCTACCTAAATAGGCAGGAGCTCCCCGAAGACCAAAATGAAGCACGCTGCATCGTCCGGCGCTCTAAAGCTTACAAAGTCTACGAAGGGGAACTCTATAAGAAAAGCGCTACCGAGTGCTCCAAAGATGCATCTCCGAAGAGGAAGGGCGGCAGCTCTTGGCTGAAATCCATGCCGGACTGGGCGGGCACCACGCCGCGGCTCGATCATTAGTCAGCAAGGCCTTCCGTACAGGTTTCTACTGGCCGACGGCCCGAGCAGACGCACATGACCTTGTCCAACATTGCGTTGGTTGCCAGCTCTTTGCCAATCAGATTCATATGCCCCCTACCGCTCTCCAAACAATCCCCATAACTTGGCCCTTTGCGGCCTGGGGGCTGGATATGGTCGGACCTCTTAAAGGAGGAAGCCATAAGAAAAAATACTTATTGGTCACCAAATGGATAGAAGCCAAACCAGTCAAAACGGTCGAATCCGGACCAGTAATAGACTTCATATCCGGGGTCGTACACCGATACGGTGTCCCCCACAACATCATCACTGATAATGGCTCAAATTTCACAGCCGACAAAGTGAAAACTTGGTGCGCAAAAATGGGCATTAAGCTTGATTACGCTTCCGTCTACCATCCCCAAACAAACGGCCAGGTAGAGCGGGCAAATGGTCTCATCATGAGCGGCATCAAACCCGGACTAGTGCGATCCTTGACAGAGTCGGATACGACCGGGTCGAGGAGCTCGACTCCGTACTCTGGGGGCTGCGGACCACGCCGAATCGCACCACCGGATATACACCATTTTTTATGGTGTACGGCGCGGAAGTAGTGTTACCCTGCGACATAATACATGATTCGCCACGCGTATGCATGTACGAAGAGAAGGAAGACGAGTTAGATCGGCAGGATAACTTGGACGCCCTGGAGGAGGAGCGCGACGTTGCAAAAGCCCGCTCCGCATTCTATCAGTAGCAGGCTCGGCGATATCAAAGCAGAGAGGTGCGGGCCAAAACTTACAATATTGGCGAGCTCGTTCTACGCCTACCGGAGAAGAAGAAGGACAAGCTCAAACCAAGTGGGAGGGTCCCTTCGTGATTGACAAAGTTCTCATTGGAGGAGCGTACCGCTTATGTAATGCATCCGATAACAGACTCAAGCCGAACCCATGGAACGCGGCGGACTCGGAGATTCTCGCCTAACGCCCGAACTCAATGTTCGTCTCCTAACCCCTCCTTTTAATTATGCTCCATCCCTTTTCCTTTCTCGACCTTTTTCCTCTTCACACAAAGTATTCAATACAGTCACGGACTCCGGATCACTCCGGCCGCACTAGGTGTGTAAGCAATACCTGGGGGCTTCCCATACGGAAGCTAAAAATAATTACTCACATGGCTTTCTGCCCATCACATATGCATTCTTTTTCCATATGTGCCTTTTCTTCACCATTATATGCATCGACATGACTTAAGATGTGGCCAAGCTGGGTTGCCTGGCTCTTGTGTTTATGCCTTACGTTCCCATTAATTCGGCTAGGGCATAAGGGGAGCACCTCTGCGATTGTTACTGCCGGTTCAGCCGGATGTGTACCTCAGACTGGGTGAAGCCGAAAGCTAGCTTCCTTAAGAGAATATTCAGTCGGTGAACAAAATATGTATTCGTTTATTATAAGGTAAATCCCCAGAAGTCATGTACCCTGCGCCATCGTTCGCAGTCCGGGCATGCGCATTGTCGCATGCGTACCCAGGGAAAGGAACCCCTAACGGAACTATTCTCCCTGGAAGATGTTTCTTACTATCCATGTAATATAACATAACTAGTTGGGTACTTGTCTGTTCAAGCACTTATGACCCCTACACCTTGTTTCCAAGCATACCCCGGTTTTGTATAACTGAGTGGGTATTCGGACACACCTTTGTAGGATCCGGGGGCTGAAGCGAAAAGGTCCGCCATGACAAATGATTTTAATCCGGCTAGGGGCTAATTATGTCCATTAAATTACATAGTCACTTGGACTGGCTATATTCTTCCTCTATACCATCCAACAGGCTATCTAGCTTACAATCCTGTTGAGAATACTTAGCGGCTAACGCTACCTGGTCATATACCAGACTCACGGGAATTTCTTGCCCATCCGCCCACCGGTCGACTTGACCATATGGTTCGGGTCCAGCTTGGTGTAGCGCGTCTTCACCATAGCCCAGGCTTCTCTTGCACCTTGCCGGTAGGCTGACATCTTCCACAATCGGAAGCGCCGCCGTGCTCCTAGAAGCATATCCACAAGCTCCCCCATGCCATTCGGCAAGAGGCTTGATGGCCACAAGGCCTGAGCAACCTGCATCACTTGCCGAGCTCGCTCGTGCAGTTGTGAGAAGTCTTGTAGTAAATCACCTGCAAGAGGGCATCTCCTCTTCAGGGCGACCCGTTAACATTCCTGCAAGAAAAATTCTTTCAATATACTTCCTCGCCGAACTATACTACAGTTCGTCTAGGCACTTACCGTAAATGCCGCGTCGAAGCCTTTTGTTCTCCTTCACGGAGTCCGCCAGCTGAGCACGGAGATCTTTTAACTCCCCGTCCAGCTGGACTTTGGCATCTTGAAGATTGTTCTTCTCCTGCCTAAATTGCGTAAGAATGTGCTCGCCAGCCTCCAGCTGCCTTTTGAGATGCGATGCATCCTCTCTTACGCCCTCCGGATTCACCCCGGGATTGTCTGCAGAATTTTCTGTTAGACTTGTTATATCAGCCATTTACTAACTGGTGCATCTTCGTACGATTGCGACCACTGTTACTAGATGAGGGCTTTTGGGATTCCTCTAACTTGGCAACTGCGGCCCTTAGTTCGGCCTTGCATTCCTCCAGCTCCCGAGACAATTGCTCATTCTTATCTACAAGGACCTGTGCATAAATTGATACTTAAAACAGTTGTTCCAACCGTTTCAAGTCTCAGGGGCTACTGCTACACATGCTTATCAAATTTTCTTACCCGTATATCTTTGGTATATTGGTCCGTCGCTCGGGCAAGCCCGCCTTGAGCAGCTCGGATGTATGCGTCTCCCGAATTGAAGGCGTTAAATGCCTCTTCGGAAAAGATGTTGTTCAATCTGGCCCGTCGGCGCCCGGTGATTCATGGCGCTCTCTACTTTAGAATTCGTGGCCGAGAGCATATCCACATTCTCTGTTGGAGAACTATGCGGCATCGGCCCGCTCCGCCTCCGCTCTCGGCCGGTTACGGAATCCGGTGGTGGAGGCGTGGTTGTGAGATCCCGGATATAGTCTGGCTCCTCCTCTTCCTGCCAGGACACAAGCGGTGCTGTCATACTTCAAAAATACCATAATCACAGCACAAGTTTTTGCCTTACCTCTGTAGCGGCGAGTCGACCCTTACCGCCTTCCTCTTGAGCCTGCCTGATCCGGACGCCCTTGCCGAGGAGTCCCTAGGGGCTCGGCCCCATGCTCCGACAGTCGTCTCTGCAAAAACACGACACTTCAAGGGTAAGGCATGGCATCTGAAGGGAGTCCTCTTCGGAGGATAGGGTTTTTTGACTTGGCTTATGCGCGACGTAGGAAGCGGTCCGGGATAGTCGACAGTAATGGCCACTGAGGCGCCATCGCAGCTCGCTTGATAAAATATCCCGTTGACAAGCTCCACGGTAATATCCTGATCTTCTTCAAGACCTGGATCTAGGGCCCTTCCAGGGTCCTTTGGCTGCGGGGAGGGGCTGGAGATTCCTTCTACGGCCCTCCTCAGTTCCTGCTCGGGAATATCGAGGCAGATGATCTTAGCGAAGAATGCCACAATAAGTGACGTAGGGAAAGGAATGACAACTTACCCAGTTTGGGGGGTTATACATGGAGAATCCATCTCGCGGTTTGATGTGAAGGAATTCCTCCTCTTCCCCTTTGTATAAATCGGACAATATCCTCGCCAGAAGCGTTGGCGGAGTCCGGACCCTTACGGCCACAAATGGTGGTATCATCTTCCCGTTGAAGTGCCACATGGGCTTCCCCGATATTGAAGCGGTTGCACTCCAGTATTATGCATATTGCCATAACCTTGACTATCGTCAGTCCGGATTTGGCCAGTAACTTTATCCTGCTCATCAGGTAATATATTTCCCTGGTATCCTCCTCTTGGAGGCCTCGGGGGCGCCAGCTTAGACGTGCCCTCGGCGGGGTGTTACTGAACTGGGGGAGACCTGTCCGGACTGGACCCGGAAGGGGAACGTCGTCAATTTAGAACCACTCTGGAGGCCAGTTCTCTGGTGCCTTCTTGGGAGTGCCGGATAGGTATCCGGTCTCGGCAATGGCCATACTTCGGCCCCGCCCACCTGACATAGGGATTCTCCACGGTTATGGGGGACAAGGCAGAACAACTTCTTCCATAACCCGAAGTGAGGCTCGCAGCCTAAAAATAGCTCGCAAAGGGCAACATACCCTGCTATATGTAGTATAGAGGAAGGGGTAAGATTGTGTAACTGGAGGCCGTAGAACTCCAGGAGCCCGCGAATGAACGGGTGGATAGGAAACCCGACGCCCCTTAGTAGATGCGGGATGAGGTATATTCGCTCCTCTGGAGATGGATTGGGAGATCTCTCCGCTTGCTCCCCGCCGTTATAGGTGGCTATTCCAGCTCGGATAGGGACCATGAATGCTGGTGGAAGAAACCCTTGGGTTTGTAACTCAATCAAATGGCTATGGGGAACTGAACACTCTTCCGAGTCCCCCGGCGTGGGGTGAGGAGAGCGAGCAGAGGAGCTGTGACGACCGGCCATGTTGGAATGGTTTTTCCGGAGCGCTCTGTTGGATGCTTGCTCGAGGGGGAAGAGTGAGGTTTGGATATGAGAATCCCTGTCTCTTCAAATAGGCGGTCAGCCCAAAAGATTGAGGGTGGCAAATGCGAAAAATACCTCGGCTCCTCGCATTTGCTCGACACGTGGAGATGGTCATTATTGAGGCACTGAAGCCAAGGAATACAATATTGATGGAGTTCCGGACACTATTCATCGTAACAGGTACTTTGGAGTATTCGGAGATGGAACCCGCCCTGCAATGCCGAAGACAAGACTGCGCGCCAGACTCATCGTCATTGAAGCCTGGTTCAGGGGCTACTGAGGGAGTCCTAGATTAGGGGGTATCCGGACAGCCGGACTATATACATCGTCCGGACTATTGAAGCGTGGAGATACAAGACTCAAGAATTCGACCCGTGTCTAGATGGGACTTTCCTTGGCGTGGAAGGCAAGCTTGGCGATCCGGATATTATATTTCCTTCCTTGTAATCGACTCCATGTAAACCCTAGCCCTCTCCGGTGTCTATATAAAACCGGAGAGGTTGGTCCTTAGAAGGCCGATCACAATTACAATCATACCATCATAGGCTAGCTTCTAGGGTTTAGCCTCTATGATCTCGTGGTAGATCTACTCTTGTACTACCCATATCTTCAATATTAATCAAGAAGGAAGTAGGGTTTTACCTCCATCGAGAGGGCCTGAACCTGGGTAAACATCTGTGTCCCTTGCTTCCTGTTACCATCAGCCTAGACGCACAGATCGGGACCCCCTACCCGAGATCTGCCGGTTTTGACACCGATACAAATCAACTATCACCCGACATAATCCAAAAGGCTTTACTTGGCACTTTATTGAAACAAAAGCAATAAAAACAGTAGGTAAAAGTGTTGGGTCTTCTCCCAACAAGCGCTTTTCTTTAATGCCCTTTAAGCTAGGCATGATGATTCAATGATGCTCACATAAAAGATAAGAATTGAAACATAAAGAGAGCATCATGGGTCATAAGTTCCTCTCTCATAATAATTTTCAGTAGCATCATGAATGGATTCAACAATATAACCATCACATATAGCACTCTTTTCATTATGCACAAGCATAGAAGATTTATCACTCTTTATGGCATACATGTCATCATAATAATCATCATAGATAGCAACTTCATTGTCATAATCAATTCAAACCTCTTCTAAAATAGTGGATGTATCACTAAATAAATTCGTGACCTCTCCAAATCCACTTTCATCAATATTGTAATAAGATTCAACACACTCCAAAATAGTGGGGTCACTATTACCTAGAGTTGACACTCTTCCAAAACCACTTTTATCAATGTAATCATCATAAATAGGAGGCATGCTTTCATCATAATAAGTTTGATCATTCAAAGTAGGGGGAATAAAAAGATCATCTTCAATAAAACTAGCATCCCCAAGCTTGGGACCAACATTAATTGCAGCAAATATATTCTCAAACATGTCATTCACATCAAACATAGCATCCCCAAGCTTGTGGCTTAGCATATCATAAGCATAATCACTCTCATCATTAATAGTATGAATAGCACCAACGGTTTAATAATTGCTATCATCATAATTTCCCAAGTTGGTGCCAAAAAGATTTCCAAGATTATAAGAAGTATCATTATCTTCCCAATCGTAATCATCACAACAAGCAATAGGCATAACAAAATCATCATCAAGTGCATCATCTTCCACAATTATTTTTGATTCATTTTCATGAGGCACAATAATAATAGGAGCAACATTATTTGGGAGAGATACCTTTTTACCTCTAGTCTTTCTTCTTTTCTTCTTCTTCACCACATCATGTGTGGGTTTAATTAATATTTTCAAGCTTCTTATTGATGAGATTGGTTGGATAGGAAGTTCCTGCTCGTTACCTGATTCATCATAATAAACACTAGGAGGGTATTGGGAAATATTTTCCCTTTCATTAGTACTCTCTTCATATTCTATTTGTTCTCTTGACTTCACATAGTTGGCAATATAAGGATTCTCAATGAAATTTACCACACAAAACATATAAATTTCCTCTAGATCAAAATCAAGAAATCTCTCGAGATTAAATTTTGGAATACCCTTAGTTATACGCTTCATTTCTTCATACCCCAAAAGAAGACTAAGCTCTTTATGATGCTCAAGGGTAATCAAGTTATCATAATTTTTGGACACGATTTGATCATGAAATAATTTGCATTGGAGATTTAAATGACCATGTTCATTGCAAAGTTCACAAGGATGGCAAAAAAATTAAATCTTTCAGCACAATCATCAAGCCTCTCTTGCAACTTTTTCGTTTCTAAATATTTATGCTTCTTAAAAAATCTATCTTCCCTTTTTGGTGTGCAATTGTACTCCCAATTCACTCCACAAAAAGTGACATGCTTATAAGAAACATTTTTGTCATGACTTGTGCAATGATCATTAGCATTTTGGATATTCAAAGAATTCATACTAACAACATTGCAAGCATGCTCATCATTCAAATATTTTGTGCCAAGAATTTTATTGACTTCTTCTTCTAACAATTGAGCACAATTTCAGAACCATCATTTTCAAGAAAGATACTATAAAGATGATCAATAATATGATGCAACCTCAATTCCATTTTTTATGTAGTTTTCTTTTATAAACTAAACTAGTGATAGAACAAGAAATTATAAAATTCAATTGCAAGATCTAAAGATATACCTTCAAGCACTCATCTCCCCGGCGACGGCGCCAGAAAAGAGCTTGATGTCTACTACGCAACTTTATTCTTGTAGACACGTGTTGGGCCTCCAAGCGCAGAGTTCTGTAGGACAGTAGCAATTTTCCCTCAAGTGGATGACATAAGGTTTGTCAATCCGTGAGAGGTGTAGGATGAAGATGGTCTCTCTCAAATGACCCTGCAACCAAATACAAGAAATCTCTTGTGTCCCCAACACACCCAATACAATGGCAAATTGTATAGGTGCACTAGTTCGGCGAAGAGATGGTGATAAAAGTGTAATATTGATGGTAGAAATATATTTTTATAATCTGAATAAATAAAAACAGCAAGGTAGAAAATAGTAAACAGGCACAAAAACTCTATTCCAATGCTTGAAAACAAGGCCTAGGGTCCGTACTTTCACTAGTGCAGCCTCTCAACAATGCTAACATAGTTGGATCATATGATTATCCCTCAGAGTGCAAAAAAGAATCACTTCCGAGTTCCTATTAGTGGAGAACAAAAGATATAAATTGTTTGTAGGGTATGAAACCACCTCAAAGCTATTCTTTCCGTTCGATCTATCCTAGAGTTCGTACTAGAATAACGCAAGCTATTCTTTCCAATCGATCTAATCAAGAGTTCGTACTAAAGTAGCACCAAAGCAAACTCATATTCATAATACTCAATCCACGCAAAGAACTACAAGGGGACCCCAAAGTTTCTATCGGAGAAAAGACAATAAAAACATGCATCAACCCCTATGCATAGATTACCCAATATCACCACGGGAATCCACAGTTGAATGCCATAACACATATCAAGTGAATCAATATGATACCCCAATTGTCACCTCAAGTATTCAATTCATACTGCAAGACATACATCATGTGTTCTCATCTCTGAATATTCAATCCGACAATACAAAACTTAAAAGGGTGAAGACTCAATTCATCACAACAAGAGTATAGAGGGGAGAAACATCATATGATCCGACTATATTAACAAAGCCCATGATATAGATCACGAGAGAGAGAGAGAGAGAGATTAAACACATAGATACTGGTACAAACCCTCAGCCCTGAGGGTGAACTACTCCCTCCTCATCGTGGTGGCCGCCGAGATGATGAAGATGGCCATCGGAGATGATTCCCCTCCCCGGCAGGGTGTCAGAATAGGGTCTAGATTGGTTTTCGTGGATACAGAGACCTTGCGGCAACGTAACTTCTTATCTAGGTTAACCCCGGAGTGTTTCGGAATATTTGGGAATTTATAGTGCAAAGAGGGGGTGCGGGAGGCCACCGAGGTGGGCACAACCCACCTGGGCGCGCCAGGTGGGTCTGGCGTGCCCTGGTGGGTTGTGCCCCCCTCGGGGCACCCCCTAGGTGCTACTCTGGCCCAAAGGATGTCTCCTGGTCCATAAAAAATCATCATGGAGTTTCGTTGTGTTTGGACTCCGTTTGGTATTGATTTCCTGCAATGTAAAAAAACAAGCAAAAACAACAACTGGCACTGGGCACTGAGTCGATAGGTTAGTCCCAAAAAATGATATAAAGTTGTTATAAAATGATTGTAAAACATCCAAGAATGATAATAAAACAAGATGCATACTTCATAAATTATAGATACGTTGGAGGCGTATCAGCAATATAAGCATTTTCATTGCAATTTACCATACAAAACATATATATTTCTTTCAAAGTAATTTCAGCATGGTCTGTGAATATGAATGTTTCAAACCAACTATTTTTATGTGACAATTCTTCACCACCCCAAAAATAAACAAAGTTCATCATAAAGTTCAAGGGTGATCAAGTTATTGCTATATTTGGACATGATTCGATCATGAAAAAGTTTGCATTGGAAATTTAGATGACCAATCCTATTGCAAAGTTTATAAGTAATGGGATGAAGAGAGCATAATTTTTTAGCAAATCCATCTATCACTTTAAGCCACCGATTGGTTTTATCATATTTATGCTTCTTACAAAATATATCATCCCTATAAGGCACGTCTTCACAAACTTTATGCACTCACAAAAATTGACATGATTATAAGAAACATTTTTGTCATGACTAGTGCAATCATCATTATTATTTTGGATATTCAAATAATTTATACTAAAAACTTTGCAATCATGCTCATCATTCAAAGTTTTTATGCCAAACATTTTATTGAATTCTTCTTCTATCAATTGAGCAAAATTTTCCGATCCATCATTTTCAAGAAAGACATGATCAAGACGAATAATATGAGGCAACCTCAATTCCATTTTTTGTAGTTTTCTTTTTATAAACGAAACTAGTGATAAAACAAGAAATAAAAAGATTCAATTGCAAGATCTAAAGATATACCTTCAAGCACTCACCTCCCTGGCAACGGCGCCATAAAAGAGCTTGATGTCTACTACACAACTTTATTCTTATAGACTTGTGTTGGGCCTCCAAGCGCAGAGTTCTGTAGGACAGTAGCAATTTTCCCTTAAGTGGATGACCTAAGGTTTATCGATCTGTGGGAGGTGTAGGATGAAGATGGTCTCTCTCAAACACCCCTGCAGCCAAATAACAAAGTCTCTTGTGTCCCCAACACACCAAATACAATGGTAAATTGTATAGGTGCACTATTTCGGCAAAGAGATGGTGATACAAGTGTAGTAATGATAGTAGACACTGATTTTTTGTAATAGGAAAAATAAAAATAGCAAGGTAGCAAGTAACAAAACTGAGCACAAACGGTATTGCAATGCTTCAAAATAAGGCCTGGGGTTCATACTTTCACTAGTGCAATCTCTCAACTGTGCTAACATAATTAGATCATATGGCAACCCCTCAATTTGCAATAAAGAATCACTCCAAAGTTCTTATCTAGCGGATAACATAAGACGAAATTGTTTGTAGGGTACGAAACCACATTAAAGTTATCCTCTTCGATCGATCTATCGAGTTATTCCTGTAAGTGTCACAAACAGCCCAAGAGTTCGTACTAAAATAACATCATATGATACACATCAGCCAACTCTAATGTCACCTAGATACTCCAATGTCACCACAAGTATCGGCGAGTTGATTATACGATATGCATCAAACAACTTCAGATTCATAATATTCAATCCAACACAAAGAACCTCAAAGAGTGCCCCAAGATTTCTACCGGAGAAATAAGGACGAAAATGTGCATCAACCCCTATGCATAGATTACCCCAATGTCACCTCGAGAATCCATGAGTTGAGTTCCAATACATACATCAAGTGAATCAATTTAGTACCCCATTGTCACCATGGGTATTCATATGCAAGACATATATCAAGTGTTCTCAAATCCATTAAAGTATTCAATCCGATAAAAGTGAAACCTCAAAGGTGAAAACTCAATTCATTGCAACAAGATAAAGAGGGAGAAACACCATATGATCCAACTATATTAACAAAGCTTGCGATACATCAAGATCGTGCCAAATCAAGAACACAAGAGAGAGAGAGAGATCAAACACATAGCTACTAGTACAAACTCTTAGCCTCGAGAGTGAACTACTCCCTTACTCCCTCATCATCATGGTGGCCGCCGGGATGATGAAGATGGCCTCCGGTGATGATTTCCCCCTCGGGCAGGGTGCCAAAACAGGGTTCAGATTGGTTTTTCGTGGCTACAGAGGCTTGCACCGGCGAAACTTCTCATCTAGGGTTATTTCTGGGGGTTTCTGTATTTATAGGATTTTTTGGTGTCGGTCTCATGCTGAGATGGGTTTCGAGGGGCCCACTACCAACCACCACATGCCAAAGGGGGTGGCGCGCCCAGGTGGTAGTGGCCACCTCGTGGCTCTTCTGGCCCTCCCACGAAGCTTCTAGTGCCTCTTTTCTTCAAAAAAAATCATCAAAAAGGTTCGCTGGATTTAGAGAACTTTGATTTCTGCACAAAAAACAACACCATGGTAGTTCTGTTGAAAACAACGTTAGTCCAGGTTAGTTTCATTTAAATCATATAAAGTTGCACCCAAACCATATAAAATTGTTGTAAACTTGGCATGAATACTGCATAAATTATAGATATGTTCGAGATGTATCGGTGCCCTCTGCTGTATCCACACCTTCAGTTCAGCAGACTGCATCTGAGGCATTTGCAAATGCACTTCTCTCCACTCCAACATCGGAACACACCCGCGCTCCAAGTCAGAGGACTTCTTCATCAGGAGCTTCCGAGATCAAGCCTAGAGTGACGTTTAGCCCTATACTTATCTGAACTTTTTGGTACTTGTTGCAAAAGTGGGGGACTTTTTATAGATCGTAGGGCTACGAGAGAGCGAGTGCTTTGCTTTTTCAAGCTTGATTACCTTTGAGTTTTTGCTACAATTTGATTCATGCTAATTTGAGATACTTTTGCTTGATGCTTGTATGAGACTACGTTATCATGTGCTTGATCATACCATACTTTAATGTTATGCTTGCTTGAATATTCATTTCATATGCTCTTGTACGACCATTCACTTGTTTACTTGGTGATGAGTACTATTTTTCTTGCACTTATATCATTTTGAGTGCTCCACCAAGATGTATATGACATGGAAGAGTAACCCATGATCCTAATCGATTGTGCATTTACATTCAAACACAAATTTTTAATAATGCAAAACTTTAGGGGGGGGGGGCTCTTGCTTATCACATATTTCTCAAAGCGATGATGTATCATTCATTATATCATTTGTCAAAGCTTTGATCTATATGTTGTCATTGATGACCCACAAGTATAGGGGATCAATCGTAGTCCTTTCAATAAGTAAGAGTGTTGAACCCAATGAGGAGCAGAAGGAAATGACAAGCGGTTTTCAGCAAGGTAATGTCTGCAAGCACTGAAATTATAAGTAACGAGTAGTTTGGTAGCAAGATAATTTGTAACGAGCTAGTAACGGTAATGCAAAAAAAAGTGCAGCAAGGTAGCCCAATCCTTTTGAGGCAAAGGACATGCCAAACGGTCTCTTATGATAAGCAAAGCGTTCTTGAGGGTACACGGGAATTCCATCTAGTCACTTTCATAATGTTGGTTTGATTTGTGTTCGCTACTTTGATAATTTGATATGTGTGTGGATCGGCGCTTAGGTGATGTTCTTACTTGAACAAACCTCCTACTTATGATTAACCCCCTCGCAAGCATCCGCAACTATGAGAAAATTATTAAGAATAAATCTAACCATAGCATTAAACTTCTGGATCCAAATCAGCCCCTTACAGAATAGCGCATAAACTAGGGTTTAAGCTTCTGTCACTCTCGCAACCCATCATCTGATAACTATTCCACAATGCATTCCCTTAGGCCAAATATGGTGAAGTGTCATGTAGTCGACGTTCACATGACACCACTAAGGGAATCACAACATACATACTATCAAAATATCGAACACATATCAAGTTCACATGATTACTTGCAACAAGATTTCTCCCATGACCTCAAGAACAAAAGTAACTACTCACAAATGATAATCATGCTCAAGATCAGAGGGGTATTAAATAGGATAATTGTACACAAAATAAACCATATAGTAATCGACTACAAGACGTAATCAACACTACTAGTCACCCACAAGTACCAATCTATAGTTCCGGTACAAAGATTGAACACAAGAGATGAACTATGGTTTGAGAGGAGATGGTGTTGTTGAAGATGTTGATGGAGATTGCTGTGACGCCCGGGTAATTAAGCTGCAGTAATCCCCGCTAATGATGCCACGTCACCTCAGTTACTGTGGATAAACTCGCGTTAGTTCGGAGCCTAGTTCGAATTTCAAATTCAAAATCGAGCAAACAATAAAAGTTTTCAAATATTAAAATTTAAATGTTCGGAGTGAACCAAATAATACATAGGTAATTATGGTGGAGAAAACAAACTTTGATAAAATGTTTAAAGGCCCTAAAACAATTATAACAATAGTGAAAACAATTAAACAAATGCCTATTGAATTTATAAAATGCTAACACTATTTTCTTATGGGTTAAGAATTAATCTTGTAGTAGTTTATTGGTAAATACAAATTGGGCACTAGTGGTAATTTTATAAAGCGAAGATAAAAGAAACTACAAAGAAAAAGAGACAAGAAAATATATATGAAAAAAGAAAGGAAAACAGAAAACAGGACACCACCTTCATTGGGCCAAGTGGCCCACTGGCCTCAACCTCCCGAACTGGCTGGCACCCCACGGCCCAGCCGGCCCCACACACACTCCCCTTAATCCCTTCCCCGACCGGAACCCTCGCCGGTCCCCCCCCCCCACTCCTCGTTCCCCACTCCCCTCGATCCCCCCCCCACGCCCCTCTCCCCTTCCCCGGTCGGATCGGGCAGCGCCATCAGCCACCTCACCCGAGCCGCCTCGTCGGCCGTCCTCGACCTCCTCGCCGACCACCTCTCCCCGCCTCCTCTCGCTCGATCCCGTATGGATCGGGGCTCGATCCATGTTGCCGCCGCCGCCTGCTCGTGCTCGAGCCCCGCGCCGGCGACCCTACCGCGATGGACGAGCCACCTGCCGGCGACGAACCCCCCTATCCCTCGCGCCGAGCCACGGCCTCTTACTCACCGTACCCCGCTATCGTCACCGTCACCTCGTCTCCGGACGCCATCGCCGGCCTGCTTCTTCCCGTCGCCCGGCCGTCCCCGCCGACCCTCGACCCCTCGCTGCCCGTTCTCGCTTACCCCTCGTGAGGCCCTCCTCCTTCTCCGCTCCTCACGCCGTCCCGCTCGTCGCGCCAGACGCCTCGTCTGCCCTCGGTCACGTCCGCCGTGCCCGCCGTCTCAAGACTGCCATCGTGACCGCGACCGCCTCGCCTGGCCTCGTCCGCCGCTCCTGGCGGCGAGCGCCTGCCGCCTCGAGTGCTCCCGCCGGTGGCCTCGGCACGCACGCCAAGACTCCCGTCGCCCGCTAGGCCACTAGGGTCTATGACACCGGGGCCCCATGCCCCTGTTAAAAAAAACGAAAATTAAAAAGAAATGAAAATGTAATTAATAAAAACATTAATTAGTTAATTAATTAGTAAAATAATTAAGTTAATTAATCATGTTTAAATTAATCTAATCAATTAGTTAATTTAATTAAGCAAAGAATCAATCGCCTAAACCCTACTTAAACTAAAAAGTGTATGACATGCGGGACCCACATCGTTAGCTTGATCACGACGTTAGCATGTTGTCATGCTGATGTCATCTTTTACTATTCTGGATAATGTTGAGATAAATAATTAAATAAATCCTGAAAATGATTTAAATCTTTTAAAATTAATAGAAAATAAACCGTAGCTTCGATGAAAAAACTTTGTACATGAAAGTTGCTCAAAACGACGAGACGAATCCGGATACGCAGCCCGTTCGTCCGCCACACATCCCTAACATATCAAACATGGAACTTTCCCCCTCCGGTCCGTCTGTCCGAAAACGCGAAACACCGGGGATACTTTCCCGGATGTTTCCCCCCTTAATCGGCATCACCTCATACCACGTTAGGTCACGCCTAGCATCGTTACTTGTCTTGTCATGCATCGATATGCATCTGTTTACATGGTATTCATTGTTTCTTCCCCCTCTTCTCTCCGGTAGACTACGAGACCGACGCTGCTGCTGGCCAGTTCGACTACGGAGTTGACGACCCCTCTCTCTTGCCAGAGCAACCAGGCAAGCCCCCCCTTTGATCACCAGATATCGCCTACTCTTCTCTATACTGCTTGCATTAGAGTAGTGTAGCATGTTACTGCTTTCGATTACTCCTATCTTCTTTGCATAGCCTTTGTCCTTGCTACTCTTGTTGTTACCTTTACCTTTATCCTCTTGCTTAGTATAGGATGCTAGTGTTCCATTAGTGACCCTACACTCTTGTCTGCGCCATGCTATACTCTTTGGGCTGTGATCACTTGGGAGGTGATCACGGGCACATATTATATACTTTACACTATTACATTACTCGTGATCTTTGTTAGGAGATGGGGTGAAAGGACGGTGGCTCCATCCAGTAGAGGTGGGCCTGGGTTCCCGACGGCCCCCGATCGTTACTGTGGCGGAGCGGCAGGGCAGGTTGAGACCACCTAGGAGAGAGGTGGGCCTGGCCCTGGTCAGCGTCATGGATACTTAACACGTTTAACGAGATCTGGGTATTTGATCCGAGTCTGGCCATTTGGTCTATACGCACTAACCATCTACGTGGGAGTAGTTATGGGTATCCCGACGTCGTGGCATCAGCCGAAGCACTTCGTGATGCCAGCGACTGAGTGTTGATCTTCCGCGGCCGGGCATGACCCAGGAAAGTGTGTCCGGCCAAATGGGATCAAGCGTGTTGGGTTATGTGGTGCACCCCTGCAGGGAAGTTAATCTATTCGAATAGCCGTGATCTTGATAACAGGACGACTTGGAGTTGTACCTTGACCTTATGACAACTAGAACCGGATACTTAATAAAACACACCCTTCCAAGTGCCTTATACAACGGTGGTCGCTCTCTCTCTCTCGGGGATACGAGGAGGGATCGCCGGGTAGGATTATTGCTATGTGATGTTACTTGGAGGACTTCACCGCCCTCTTCTACTGTTGCAAGGCGAAGGTGACGAGCGTAGTCTTCGATAAGACTAGCTATCCCCTCTTATTACGGCATTCTGCAGTTCGGTCCACCGATATGGCCCTTTACACATATATCCATGCATATGTAGTGTAGCTCCTTGCTTGCAGTACTTTGGATGAGTACTCACGGTTGCATTGTTTCCCCTTTTCCCCTATCGCTACTCGATTGCTGCAGCAGACGATGGAGCCGGGAGCAGACGCCACCGTCGATGGCGACTACTACCCGGCGGTGCCTACTACTACGTGCAGCTACCGGCGACGACCGGAGAGTAGTTAGGAGGATCCCAGCAGGAGGCCTGCGCCTCTTCGACCAGATCCCGGTTTGTGCTAGCCTTCTTAAGGCAAACTTGTTTAAATTATGTACGTACTCAGATATTGTTGCTTCCGCTGACTTCGTCTATGATCGAGCACTTGTATTCGAGCCCTCGAGGCCCTGGCTTGTATTATGATGCTTGTATGACTTATTTTATTATTAGAGTTGTGTTGTGATATCTTCCGTGAGTCTCGATCTTGATCGTACACATTTGCGTGCATGATTAGTGTACGATTGAATCGGGCGTCACAAGTTGGTATCGAGCCGATTGCTGTAGAATCCCCTTCCAACTCCTTGGCCGAAGTCGAGTATAGACTTTACAAAACTTTTACTAACATGGCCGTGCGGCCCATGGGCCCACGTCGCCATTGGGTGGTATTAGGATCTTTTACTCCTCGATCTTTACTCTGCGATTCTGAACTCTCTTCTATTCGGGTTAAACGATTTTGCTAAAAACAAAACTAACTGTCGGGGAGGCTGATCGTACCCACGAACACCTTTGGGGCCGGCGGACCAGGCCCCTTTGTGGTTCGGAGGGGGGCGGAGATCGCACGAAGAGCGGATCGAGGCAAGGCACACGAGCAGTTTACCCAGCTTCGGAGCTCTCCGGAGAGATAAAACTCCTACTGCTGCTTGTTTGATGTATTGTGTTCTTGCTAGGGAGCGATGCGAGCTACAAAACCTAGCGTGTGCGTATCTGGTCTCTAGTGAGACAAATGAACCGAACCTCGAACCCCCTCTACGTTGCGCATGGGCCTCCTTTTATATGCTCAAGGGGTCTCCGACAGGTGGCAACATAGGCGAGGGTACAAATGTAAAAACAGGAGTTGGTACACCTACTCGAACAGGTATGATGCAAAATACCTAACTCGGCGGCAAGGGACAAAAGCAATAAATGCCCGTCGATTAGTCGCCCAAACAAGGCAACAGAGACCGTCAGTGCGCCACCACTCGCCATGATGGCAAGCTTGTCGGCGCCGCTTATCGCTGCTCTCCGTTGGCTGCACTGACCTCTCGACACGCTGCGCATGGAATGGTCCCATGGCGACACGTTGCTTTGGATGAGCTGGAGCGGAGATGGAGAGAGGTTGCTTGCCGCGGCAAGCGCCTTGCCGTGGCCGAATCCTTGTCGCGTCCGGAGGCTTGTCGCGCTCCGAGCCTTCCCGGCAAGGTCCTCTCGCCGGGGCCTTGCCTTCTGCATGCCTTGAGTGGCCTTCCCGGCAAGCTCCTCTTGCCGGGGCCTTGTCTTCTTAATCAAATACTTTGTTATTGAATGGCTCCAAAGGAGCCACGGAGGATCTTGGCGGTGATGAGGCAAACCTGCCGCTGGGTGCTACAATCCGTCTGCACCAGCACGGGATACTAGGGTACACCTACTCTAGTACACCGGCAGGAGCCCCGGCTTGGGCCAGACACGGTGCCGAAGCGCTGTCGGGCCAGGCCCAAAAGCAGTGCGGTCACCGCAGCGGCCTCGACCACGTCGCCTTCGCCCGGACCCACCACGACCCCACTAGCACGCACGCGAGCGTGGCATCGTGCGAGATCGTGGGCGTGGTCGTGGGGGTTTCTTTATTAGGAAAAGCGGGCGTCCGCCTCCCCCTCTTTATAAGCGGAGGAAACAGGGCAGGCCGTCCACTCCGCCATTGCTGTCTTGTCAAGAAAACCATCGCCGCTCCCCCTTCTTCTCCAAAGGCGAAGAGAGCAGCGCCCACCCCTTTCGCCACAAGCGCGCTCACCGCCGTCGGCCTCCTCCGCCCCTCGCCATGGCTCAAAGCCGACAAGGAGAAGGGCGTCAAGTCGGCCGAGGCGCAGCTGCTCAAGGCTGCGCAAGGAGCGGGCCATCTTCCCCCAGCTCGGCGCAAGGGAGCTGTGGGATGTCTTCTATCTCTTTTGGTCGATGGAGACGCGTGCGCATCCGTGCGAAGGTACTCCCGCCTCCGCTTCGATTTGGCCCCAATCGGTACCCCTTCTTTGCCCTTTTCTTCTATTGCGGGCTTTGCCCCGCCTTTTGAAGTTCTTACGCAATATCATGAACACATATGGCCTCCGCCTCCTTGATTTCACCCCAACGCCGTCTTGACCATGGCAGTTTTCGCGCACCTTCTTGCGAAAACTTTGTCGGAGTCCACCCAAATGTGGCACTCTTCCGCCACTTCTTCGTGCCCTGTCGAGAGAGGAGAGCCGCTTGCGGAGGGATAGCGTGGGTCTCCAGGATCGGCAAGAAAGAAGCCTATCTGGAAGGAGAGTTCCACAACAAGTGGGAGGAGTGGAGAGCCAATTGGTGTTGGGTCGTAGAGGAGAACCCGCAGCCCTTCACTGCCGTGCGCCAAACCCCAATAGTGCACGGCAGAGATTGGAGTAACTTGGCGCCGGAGGATGCTAGGTTGAAGATAGCTGTGACCCGGATTTTGCGCCTCGGGCTTGCCGGACTAACCGTAGGCGCAGTTGGCGCAGACTTCCTTCGCCGCCGCATCGCTCCCTTGCAGGAGAGGAGGAGGCCTGCTTGGGAGTTCCAAAATGCGGCAGACATCATGAGGCTGCGCCCGGGCCTGAACTGGAATTTCACTGTCTTGGAGTTGGATGCGATGCTGCTAGAGCTGTTCAAGAACGACCCCGACTACCCTGAGTGGTTTAGGTTGCCGAGGGGGGTCGTCCCATTGTGCAACAACTTCGGCTCGACCGCATCCAGCGCCATGATGCCGTTGTCAGCGATTCCCATGGGATCGTTCCAACTGGCAGGAGCCCCGACGAGGTCGTGCAGCAGTTCTTGACGACTTGGAAGAAGTGCCGATCCGCTCCGACGAGCGAAAAAGGCTCACTCACGACACCACCGACGAGGAGATGGCGCGTGCCACCAGGGTGGAGGCGGCGGCGGCCGCTGCCGGAGCCTTCGGGTATACCATGGAGGAGGCGGGCCGCTGGCGGCAAGCCTTGCCGAGCGAAGGAGATCGCCCGGCGAGGACGAGCTTGTCGAGCCCGAGGCCGGGTCGAGTGGACTGCCGAGGGCGCTTCTTCTCCACCACCCAGCGACTTGCCGCCGGCTGAGCCCCGGTTGCCCTGAAGAGGCGTCTCGCAAGGCCGAGACGAGTCGGGCGGCAGATTGCCCACAAGAGAGGCGCCATGACGCGCTCTCTGCTGCAAGCGAGGTTGCCGCGGGAGCGCCTCACACTGCTGCGACAACTAGGGCGGGATCTTCTCAGGCCACCGCCGACGCCTCCGCCAAGCGGCCAAGAGAGCCCACTCCCCCGCCTCGTCGCACCGGAGGCGAGCCGGAGTTTGACTTCTCCGCGCTCAGCTCCGAGGAGGAAGGCGAAGAGTAAGCTCTTGAGATTGTGCTTGTATTTCTTCAATTTTATTGCTTCATCTTGAATCTGATTTGCTCCGTTCTGGACTCTTTCCTTTTCGGAATGGCGGCCCAGAGCGTCGAAGAGGGCCAAGATCCCGACGGTCGTCGTTGAGGACGATTCTCCGTGGCAACAGGGACGCGCTTGAGACCCCCTTGCCGGACCAGCAACCCTTCCTCAAAGCAGCCCCAAAGACAGCCCCCAAAGTAAGTGTGCGGTTTTCTCCTTACTATTAGGTGTGCAGGGGTGCTCCTTCTTCATTGATACCGATTGTTTGCTTGTGTAGGAGCAGAGCAGCCTCATCGGGAGGGCTCGGAAGCCGCCCGAAATCCTGCACTGCTGCCACTACGCCCGCCAAGGGAGGATTCTCCCGGCAAGGGAGCGCCCTCCGACAAGGGAGGCTACTCGGCAAGGGAGGTTACCCGGCAAGGGACAGCGCCACTTGACCCTCCGGTGGTCGAGGCCATGGCTGCGGATCCGTTGCAGGTAATTTCCTTACGAAAAATTTCCCTCGGGCTTGCTTTCTTTTGTTTCTCTTTTTGAACATTTGCTTGTTGCTCTTTCTTCGTCTCGACGCAGAGCCGATGGAGGTCGAGGCTGCCGGCGAGGAGGAAGCGGCAACACCGACGAGGCCACCGTCGTGGAAGAAGAGGTCGTCATTGTGGAAGAAGAGGCCGTCGCCGACGAGCCTGTTGGCGAAGGCCACCGAGGCTGCCGACGAAGCGGGCGAGGGGTCGAGGCGATCGACTTGACGACCACGAGGCGCAGGAGCGCCAGCGCTACACCGACGTGACTTCTGGCCATTGCTGCCGCGTCAGGCTCCGAGGAGCCCCAGCCCGGCGCCTACCTGAAGGCCGGCGAGGGTGTCTTCATCAAACTCCCCTGGGAACCGAGCTCCAGGGCGCCGGTCGAAGGAGAGACCTTCGACGGCGAGCTACTCGCCTATTCTGGGCTGACGCTGGTGGACGCTCCACGCAGCAGCGATGGAAGTCGAGGAGGAGCTGCCGAAGAAGCTTGTCGCTCTACCGCCCGGCAAGCCAAGTTGGAGTCCGGGAAGCACTTGTCGCGAGGGCAGAGGCGGACATGGAGAAGCGCAGAAGAGCTCCGGGCGCCAACCAAGAAACTCTCCGCGACGAAAGCGTAAGCTGGGGCAACTCAGAAGAGCGCACGGCCTTCATCCTTGAGAAGGCCGCGGTGAGGAGGAGCAGCGGCTGCTGCGGAGAAGCTCTCCAGCAGAAAGCGAGTGGCGCTTGAAGGTCAACCTGGATAGCCACGAAGAAGACCTTGCAGCGAGGAGTCACTTGGCGGGCTCTTAAGGAAGCGAAGGATGCCGCCGCAGCCATCGAGGCTGCCAAGGAAGAGTGAAGGCGAAGGTGGCATACCGGAGGCCAGCCTCAAGAAGAGCGGCGAAGAGCTTGCAGCGCTTAAGCATGAGCGAGAAGGACGCCTACACTCTTGGCAAGCTGCAGAGTCGTCTCGTGATAGGGGCAAGGAGCTCGACGCCGCCAAGGATTCCAAGGCGGATCTTGAGTCAAGCCGACCACTCACGCAGACGTTGGACGGCGCGAGGAGGCGGGAGGTGGGCTTGTTGGAGACGATCAAGGCCAAGGAGGAGCTGCTAGCGAATGCTGCCTCCACCCAGAGCACCTTGAGGGAGAGCGTGGAGCACTGGGTGAAGGTCTTGTGGACACCGCCACGACATCCACAACGAAGTGATGGAGCTGGGGATGGCGGACCTTGCATACTCCTCCGACGAGCATCTCCAACCCAGCGCCAAACTCAGTTTATTCTTCAAAGGCGTGGTGACGGGTCTCCAGCGACTCCGGGAAGAGGTCCCAAAGCAGCTGGCCGAGGAATCACGCCAGATCTATGCAGGAGCCCTCTAGAAGGTGTTGATAAAGGTGGCCTTCCGCAATCCGGGCCTCAACCTTAACGGCGTCCTCAGATCCTTGCCGCCAGATGCCAACGTGGAGGAGCTCAAAGCCCTTGTCGCACCCATTGTGGACAAGGTGAACAAGATCAAGCGGATTGATGGAGACCGCGTAGACTAGGCCGCCAATTTTATCTTTCCATTGTCGGCTGCGATCATGTTTAGAACACTTTGTTAGATCAGCGACAAGTTATTTTGTAATATACTCTATCTTAGGCGATCAATGCAACGTTATTTCCTCTACTTGATTCCTTCCTTTGCACGTTTACGCCCTACGCAATTGGGGGACTTGTCGGTAGCGGGCACCTTTGTCATGGCCGAGTCTTGAACGTCGGCAGCTTCTTTGGCAGTGCCGCCTCCGACAAGCAACCGTGTCGCGACTAGCCGCAGCTCACTTAAGTTGTTGAGAGGACTCGAAACAAAGTAAGGGCGTGACTAGCCGGCGAGTTGGTTCCTCCGCGCATAGGTTTTCCATACAAAGTACTATCGTTCGAGGAAGATAACTTAAAAATTTAAAAATTGATTGCTCAAACTTTGGCAACTTAGCTTTTCTATCTCTTGCTTCCTGATGGGGCGAAACTTCCTCGAGCGGTGCCTGGTCCATAGTGTGAGGCGAAACTTCCTCGAGCGGTGCCTGATCCATAGTATTATCTTCTCCTTCCTCCCTGGTTAACTTGTGCGCAAGGGAGCCTTCCTTTCTTTGAGAAAAGAGAAAGAAGAGGAAATAAAGTTATGGAGCCCAGCGGCTTGATTTTGCTTACCGGGTGTGGTTGCTGCACAAAGTGTTAGTCAAAACATGCAATAAAATGATGAAAGCATGAATTTGACAAGTTATGCGCAACACATGAGCTTCTTGATGCACGGGTCTGCGCCCGGCTTTGTACAAAGGATTACATGCAACAGCGGCAAGACTTGTACAAAAGGTGGTTGCGGAACGGTTCCGCAACCGCTTCTATGGGTAAAACTTACGAAGATGCTCAATGTTCGGGAGTTGCTCACGGGATGCCATCTTCGGTCTCAAAGGCGGACAGCGCCAGCCTAGTGACTCGTTTCACCCGATAAGGGCCTTCCCACCTCGGCGTCAACTTGTTTGAATTCTTGGCGGACTGAGCAGCGAAGAACAAGGTCGCCTTCCTCGAGACTTCGGCACTAACTCTGCGGCTATGGTAGCGGCCTTAAAGCTTCTTTGGTAGCGAGCAGCTCGCCGCAATGACTGAAGGCGATCCTCCTCAAGGAGCAGCGTCATCTTGTCGCAGCTGCTCTTGCTCAAGCTCATCATAAGTGAGCACTCGAGGCGATCCGTATCACGAGTTCCGTGGGGAGAACCGCTTACGCTCCATAGACTAGAGCAAAGGTGTCCGGCCGGTGGCTCGAATTGGCGTCGTCTGATCGACCAAAGAACCACCGGCAGCTCCTCGATCCGGTTTCTTCCGCACTGCAGACTGTCGAAAGTTACGGTCTTGAGCCCGCAGCACTTCAGCATTGCCCTCTCGCTTGACCGTTGCTTCTCGGGTGAGCAACGGAAGCAAAGCGAACCTTGGCGCCAAGATCTTGGACGTCTTGCATGAAGGTGCGACTCAGTAAATTGTGTGCCGTTGTCGGTGATAATCCTGTTAGGGATTCGAAACGGCAAACAATCGACTGAAGAACTTGATCACGACCGTGTTGCCACCTTCCTCATCGCTTCCACTTCCGGCCACTTTGTGAACTTGTCGATGGCGGCGTACAAGTATTCAAAGCCCCGACAGCTCGGGGAAAGGGGCCGAGGATGTCGAGCCCCAGACGAAAATGGCGGGATAAAGGGATCGCCCGAGAGCCCGAGGTGGCTGATGTATCTGCTTGGAATGGAACCGCACGCTTCACACTTGGTTACTTGTGCGATTGCATCTGGAGGGCTGTCGGCCAAAGAAACCTTGCGGAACGCTTTGTCGGCAAGTGCTCTGGCGCCAATGTGGTGACCACATATGCCTCCATGTATCTTCGCCAACAGCTTTTGTCCGTCTTCCACAGGAATACACTTCAATTTCACACCGTTGAGTCTTCTTCTGTGCGATCTTTGTCGACAAACTGGTACATACTCATTGCCGAGGCTACTCTTTCCGCTTCTTCTCGCTCTTGGGAAGTTCTCTGTCTGAAGGAAATGGACAATCTGTTGCGCCCATGCTTTGGAGCTTGCGGCTCGACAACAAGGACCAAAGGCACATCTGCTCTGCGGGAACATCAGCTTCTATGGCAAGAACACTGCGGCTCTGCGGAGCTTGATGCTCCCGGCAAGCTTGCCGAGCAAAACTTGTCGGGCGTCGCTTCAACGAAACAAACCACAGGGCTTGTCGAGCGGTTGCTCCTCGGCCTGCTTGATGGCGTTGATCTTGGGGACCTTCGCAATGACGGCTTCGGGAAGCTCTGCCGGAAAGTAGTCACCAGAGATCAACTTCCTCTTCTTGCTTTGTCCAGTTGATGGTGTTAGGTTGGCTGAGTCAGCTTGAGCACGAAAATCCCTGGTTCCACAGGCAACTTAAGTGCAGCGCACTTTGACAGGCCGTCACCAATATCATTCTGAGCTCTTGGAACATGTTCCATTTGCAGGCCGTCAAAGTGCTCTTCTAGCTTCCTCACTTCATCAACGTAGGCTTCCATCAACGGACTCTGATAATCTTTGTTCACTTGGCGGACGACAAGTTGCGAGTCACCTCTGACAATAAGCTTTTTGATCCCAAGGTCCACATCGATCCTGAGACCTGCAAGCAAACCTTCATACTCAGCAGTATTGTTAGTTGCTTGCTCCATGGGAAAGTGCATCCGGACTACGTACTTGAGGTGCTCTCCGGTGGGTGCGATAAGCAGCGCGCCGGCACCGGCGCCTTGCAGCGAGAAGGCACCATCAAAGTACATCAGCCACTCTTTGCTTGCTTCCTTGACGGGAATGGTCGTCTCCGGAATCTCTTCATCTGGCGTTGGCATCCATTCTGCTATGAATTCTGCCAACGCTCTGCTTTGAATAGTTGATGTGCTTTCAAACTTGAGACCAAAGCTTGACAGTTCCAATGCCCACTCGACAATCACGCCTGCCGCTTCGGATTCTGCGGTATCCTCTTCAGCGGAAAGCGAGTGACAACTGTGATCTCATGTGCTTGGAAGTAATGGCGCAGCTTTCTCGAGGCCATGAGGAGGCCGAAAAGCAATTTCTCGCACACAGTACCTTGACCTAGCCCCTGCAGGAGGGAATCGACAAAGTAGACCGGGCGCTGCACCATCCTTTTACGCATCCGGTCATGCGTCTGCAATGGCGGATTCGTTCTTGTCGGGACCAGAGCTTGTCGTGAAGCCCCACCTTGTCATTTGGATGTGCTTGCCGTGGTTGCCGGCTCGTCATCCGCCGCCTTTCCGCTACTAACGCAGCACTAACCACTTGATTGGTTGCTGCTATATATAGCGACAACTTCTCTTGTGGTTTAGGTGCGACAAGTGTTGGAGTGGAGGACATGTATCTCTTTAAGTCCTGCGGCGCAGCCTCCGCCGGAGTCCATTTCATTGGACCTGCCTTTTTCAAAATCTTGAAAAGCGGCAAGGCGCTCAGCAGACCTAGAAATAAACCTCTTGAGAGCAGCTACGCAACCGCAAGTCTTCGTACATCCTTGGCGCTTTGGTGCTTCAATCTGCTCAATGGCCTTGATCTTGTCGGGATTAGCTTCAATCCCTCGTTGAGACCACGAGGAACCCGAGAAGCTTGCGGAAGGGACTCCAAACACGCACTTCTCGGGGTTGAGCTTGAGGTTGATCTTGCGCAGATTTGCAAAGGTCTCGCCCAAATCTTGAACCAGAGTTGCTTTGTCCTTGCTTTTGACCACTATGTCATCCATGTAGGCTTCTACATTTACGTGCATTTGCGGCTCAAAAGCGTCATGGACTACCCTTGCAAATGTTGAACCAGCATTCTTCAAACCGAAAGGCATCCGTATGAAACAGTAGGTGCCACAAGGTGTAATGAATGCGGTCTTCTCCTCATCTTCTTCAGCCATGAAGATTTGATGGTATCCTCAGTATGCATCAAGAAACGAAAGCAAATCACATCCAGCCGTGGAGTCAACAATCTGGTCAATGCGCGGCAAGGGAAATGGATCTTTGGGACAAGCTTTATAAACATCCGAAGTCAATACAAAGTCTCCATTTTCCATTTGCCTTGCGCACGACTACAGGATTGGCCAACCACGTAGGATGGAGCACTCCTCTGACAAGGCCCGCTGCTTCCAGTTTCTTGATCTCTTCTGCTATGAATTCTTGGCGCTCCACTGCTTGCTTCGACTTTTTGCTTGACGGGCCGTGCATGAGGACAAACGGCCAGCGGTGCTCAATCACTTTCACAGGAACACGGGGATGTCGACGGTTGCCACGCAAACACGTCGACATTCGCCCGTAGGGAAAAGCAACGAGCGCCTTCCTATTTAGGGTCGAGAGAGGCACCGATGGTAAAGGTACCACCGGTGCCGTCCTCCTTCAAGGGCACCTTCTTGGTCTTTGGCGGAGCTACCATCTTCTTGCACTTGCGGTGGAGCTCGATGGTGCGTCCTCTACGGTAGCGCAGCACTCGAAGAGGTACGCTTGCGGAGTGAGCATCGAGCTCTTCTTGCCGGACTTGGACTTTGTCTTCTTCCCCGGGAGCTTCAGCGGCAAGTGTTTGGCAATCTGTCGCGGCGGCTGCATCCCGGTAGATCTTGTCGGCACAGATAAGGGCATCCTTCTTGTCGCCATGGACAGAGATGACGCTTATCGGGGCTGGCATCTTGAGTAAGTTGTAGGCGTAGTGAGAGGCTGCCATGAACTTGGCGAGTCTTTGGGCCAAGTATCCCATTGTAAGGCAATGGGAAATCGGCAACATCGAATGTAACCCTCTCGATCCTAAAGTTCAGCTCGCTGCCAAATGTTACCAACAACGTAATCTTCCCTTCGCTTGCTCCTTCCCGGATTGATTCCTTGGAAGGTGTCGGTCTCTTCGAGCTCATTGTCGAGGATTTGAAGCTTCGGAGCACCGCGGAGGAGATCAGATTCAAGCCGGCCCGCCGTCAACTAGCATTTTGGTGACCTTGAGGTTGCGGATGGTTGGTGAGACCAACATCGGCAAGCACCCGACCGCAGATTATGCGATCGGGGTGGTCCTCAATATAAAAAATGATAGGCGTCTTTGGACCACTTCGAGGCTTGCGTGACTCTACGGATGGTTCCGCTGCATTGACCTCCCGCATCCATTGCTTGAGTTGGCGGTGGGAGGTATGCGAGAAGCACCTCCGCCAACGCAGAGGACCTCGTGGCTTTCTGAAACTCCTGCTCATCGGCGTAAATGCGTCTTCCATATCTTCGTCGTCGTCATCATCTTCATCCTTGTCGCGGCCGCGGGGAGGTCTGTCTCCTTGCCGTTGCTTGGCCTTGCCGCGGCGTCCTCCCCGGCCGGGACGTTTCTTGCTTGTTCCCCCAGCTCCTTCCTGGGCCTTCTCTTTGTCGCGCCGCTCCTACTCAGCCCTCTGCTGTTCGACAAGCTGCTCGACTTTCTTGCAGCTCTGGAGGTCGTGGCCCTTGGTGCGGTGGATCTTGCAAGATTGCTTGCGGAGCCGTCACCTTGTCGGCGGCCGCCACCGACCCAGTGGTTGGCGTCGCTGACAACCTCCTTGCCGAGCCACCAGCCTTGGCGTTCTTGTCGCCACCTCCGTTGTCGGACTGCTCAACAGCTAGCACTTCTCTACCTTTCTTCTTCCTGTTGCCTCGCCACGGCCCTTCTTTGCCGGGTGGCCTCCTCACCGCCGAGATCCTGCTTCGCATTCTCTCACAGGAGTCTCCTCCTTCCTCGGCGTGTGCACACTTGTCGGCCAAGGCGTACAGCTCACCGGCGTCCTTGACTTTGCACATCGCCATCTCCTCCTCATCCTGCGGTTCCGCACATTCTCGATGAAACGCGCTGATCACCGCGGCGGGGTGGACATCCGGGATGTTGTAGTGCACACGGCTGAATCTCCGAATGAACTTGCGCAGGACTCGCTTCATACGGCGGCAGATGAAGGTCACTCTCTTGGCCATGAGGTTTGTGGCCACTGTGAAGGCGCCAACAAACCGATGGCACAGATCTGCCAAGAGGATATGGAGTTGTCCGGCAAGTGCATGAGCCAAGATCTCGACGTTGGGCTTGAGCACGGCGGGAAGTAGTTGGCGAGGATATTGTCGTCCCGTCTTCCCGCAGCCTGCACCGCGATGGTGTAGATGCTGAGGAACTCCGACGGATGCGTCCTGCCATCATACTTCTCCGGCACGTCTGGTTTGAAGTTTTTCTGGCTGGGCCACTGGACTTGCCGCAGCTCACGAGTGAACGCAGGGCAACCTACCGCATACGGCAAGTCGCCTGGCTCCTCCGGCGCGCGCATGTCAACAGAAGGCCCAGCGCTTTGCCGGATGACGTCGCTTCTCTCCGGCGCCGATGCGAGTTCGGCGTCCTCTTGTTGTCGCTCATGAAGAACTTGGCGCTGATCACGGCGAGCTCGCGGATCCGATGGCGGTGGAGTCATTGTCGAGGTGGATCCGGTGAGTCGGCGATCTTGGCCTTCGTGGCGGAGAGTGCATGGTGGTTGCACCTCCGACAGTCTCGCCGCCACCGGCTCGTGCCTTGTCGTCTTGCCGCGGCAATGATGGCGTTAGTTGCCGGGCGTCGCCGTTAGCAAAGCCGATGAGGCTCGGATAGTGGCCCTCCACTCGTCGACCTTGTTGGCCGTTGGAGGGTAGTCGAGGAGCAACCGAGCTCTCGCCAAGCTTCTCGGAGTAGTGGGTGGCATTGGCGAGCGGTGCGAGGCGGGATATGCTCGGACTTCTAACTACGTTAGAAGGAGCAGCACCCGCCCAGCGACCGTATCTCACTCGTGCGGCATGTTGGCGCGCATGCTGGTCTTGAGGGTCTCGATCCAACGAACGTATGGCATTGTGAACGCCATGACGTTGTTGGTCCCGCATCTCCTGAGATGGGCGCGGGGGATGCACGGACGCCGAGGTTTGCGGGGCCTTGTCCTTGGACTTGGCAACATCGCGAACACCTTCGTCGGCGCCCGTTTCTCCACCGGCGTCTGCCCCACCACCCGTTTGCTGCGGTGAGGGTGGAGTGCAGCGGACGGCTCTGCTGCCGCCGAGGCCTTCTTCTTCGGTGGCATGTTGGGGAAGATGTTGAGGACGCTGCTCGTGTGAACGTCGGATCAAATTCACGCGGCCTCGACGACCCCTACCTGGCGCGCCAAAGATGTCGGGGAGGCTGATCGTACCCACGAACACCTATGGGGCCGGGCGGACCAGGCCCCTTTGTGGTTCGGAGGGCGGAGATCGCACGAAGAGCGGATCGAGGCGAGGCACACGAGCAGTTTACCCAACTTCGAGCTCTCCGGAGAGATAAAACTCCTCTGCTGCTTGTTTGATGTATTGTGTTCTTGTTAGGGAGCGTCTGAGCTACAAAACCTAAGCGTGAGCGTATCTGGTCTCTAGTGAGTCGAATGAACTGAACCTCGAACCCCCACGTTGCGCATGGGCCTCCTTTTATATGCTCAAGGGGTCTCCGACAGGTGGCAACATAGGCGAGGGTACAAATGTAAAACAGGAGTTGGTACACCTACTCGAGCGATTATGCGATGCAAAATACCTAACTCGACGGCAAGGGACAAAAGCAATAAATGCCCGTCGGTGTCGCCCAAACGATCTGTGAGAGACCGTCAGGTGCGCCACCGCTCGCCACGATGGCAAGCTTGTCAGCGCCGCTTATCGCTGCTCTCCGCTGGCTGCACATCCTCTCGACACGCGCGCATGGAATGGTCCCATGGCGACACGTTGCTGGATGAGCTGGAGCGGAGATGGAGAGAGGTTGCTTGCCGCGGCAAGCGCCTTGCCGCGGCCGAATCCTTGTCGCGTACGGAGGCTTGTCGGCGCTCGAGCCTTCCCGGCAAGCTCCTCTCGCCGGGCCTTGCCTTCTGCATGCCTTGAGTGGCCTTCCCGGCAAGCTCCTCTTGCCGGGGCCTTGTCTTCTTAATCAAATACTTTGTTCTTGAATGGCTCCAAAGGAGCCATGGAGGATCTTGGCGGTGACGAGGCAAACCCTGCTGCGGGGTGCTACAACTGTCCGTGCACGAGTACGGGATACTAGGGTACCCCTACTCTAGTACACCGACACTAACTTTAGGTTCTCTCAAGTACTTTCTCCCGGAGAGCCCCTCACTTCAGATGATCGTCTGCTAATCAGGAGATTCTGAAGATACTCTCTGATGTTCTCTCGAGACTTTGTGCCCATCACTTTTGCTATTCCTGACCACCGATAAATCCGTATGGATAACTACTTACACTTGCCATTCATACGATCATCCCCCATTGATCTTGTTATTACAAGATACCCCAAAGTTTTCTTTATTGTTCCGAGAATACTTTGTGCCTACTGCCTAGCAGTTCCTTGCCACATGAATACCCCTTCAAATAAATCCTCGCACTTGTCGAGTATCCGCTCATCCCCAGTTGTTCATGTGTTTCACAAAAGTCTTCAAAATAATATTCGATCTTCCGAAAATCCTCTGGAGCCTTTGGCTCTTGAAATTCTTGCTTGCTTGCATTATGGTTAATCCCATAAGTCTCGTAGTCTTAATGACATTCCTTGTCATTATCATTTTGAGTCTATTGACTCAATATGTTTCTGAATACGCAATCATCATTGATCCTTATAAATTACTTCTCGGCTAAGCTGCCATTCTTTTAAGCTGGAATTGGTTCTCGACCAATCCAATTGTCGATTGATTGTGCCTTAAGGCTATTCAACTTATCCATCCCTAATCGTAGCATTGCTTCGATCCCTTGATTTGGAAATCATAATTCCTTTGCATTTGACACTTGAGTTAGTCGGTTGTTTCTATAATCTGCTTCCTCTAGTTGAGTACCGATGCTCACGTCGGATCCCTTGTGGACCAGATCCTTTGTTGGATTTTATCTGACAACGCCCTTCATATTCAATAACCTTGTGAGCCTTTCCTCTGATACATAATGCCTTTGGTAAATTGTATCCTCTGCTTTCTCTACCATGCTCTGCCTTCGAGCTTGAGTTAATTATTTCTGTAGATTCTGGTATATGATTTGTAAGAAGCCCCCGATGGGATTGAACCAACGCCTTCCCTCATCGGTGTGAGCCCGAAAGATTTCACGAGCCATACTTATCTGGTATTGCACCAGGCAAAACTTTCAACAACTAATGTCATCTTCGAAATACGAGAGGTGAATTGAAGATTATGCATTGAGGAAGTGGGAGTCGACCTTGAACTTTGTGTTCATGCCCATGGACGCGATGTATATCCTATCATGGAAGCTTCTTGTAATAATAACTATTTCCTTGATAACTAACATATGGTATCTGTGAATTGATCCCTTGCAACCGTGGTTCCGACCATGATTGTTCTTCCTTGATTCCATTTCTCGGACAAGTTAAAACAATTGTCTTCTATGGATCAATACACCACCAACCTTTACTTTGATCTTGTGTCGAGTATTACCCCCGGTATCTCGAGATTATCATGGAACCGCATAACTTCTTATGAGTTGTTCATCAAGTGCTACCTTCCCAATCGATTCAAATTTTTCACGGGCTCGAGTTATTAAACACTCAAGGACACCGATAACTGAACCAAGTCCGCACTACGGTTCAACAACTCTTCAGTAAGCTTCTATAAGTACGAGTTTGTATCCGATCACGCCATTCCTAGCCTGTTTGGCTATATCATTGTCGTGATGATTCTAACTGTGCTACCTGGTCCTTAATTCTCGGAGCACCACTTTGCGACGATAGCTAAGCTTACATCGATTTTCCTCGTCATCCCCTTTCACCTTAAACAACAAGCTTGAGTTCGAGTTTATGTCGTAACCGTGGTTCCAATAACCTTCCGCTTCATCGTTCGTTTGACTTGATGTCATCGTCGATCGATTACATCTTCGTGAAATCTCTCGACAAATGTGTCGTGATCATCATCATCATTCCGAGCTCTTCCAGGATATGAATTGAATTCATGATGGGAAATACCATCCTTGCCCCACGATGATTTGTGTTATCATCGGCAACATTCTTGCCTTCCCCCCCTCCCAACACAAACTTGTTCACATTTTGTGTTGTACCTTGATTTCCTAGCTATCCAGAATTTGTTCTTTACCTTGGAGTATTACCATCTTTGATGACAAGAATGTTGTGAGAATTACACCACCTCTTAAGAATTCTTGGTATGGTGATACTTCTCACCATCACCATTCTTCCTTGGTCCCTGTGTTGTTTTTAACCAGCATACCAATAGATGCTGTGTGAGTTCTGTACTTCTAGCAACCCTATTGCTTTGAAGTTAATGATCGACAGTTCGTTCTTGGAATGTTGATTATTGAATCGTCACTCTAACATTGATCTTGCTGCCTAAGGTCATATTTCGGGCACACCTTTCAACTAATGATTGATGGTGTATGTTTCCCTAGAACATACAACATTATAACATTTGAATTGACAAGTGTCATCTTCTTGTTCACATTATTGTGGAAATCCATCCGCTTTGGAATCCTCGATGGATTGGCGCCGAGCCCATTAGCCACCTCCTTGTCCTCTCCTTGGGTTAATGATGAACTCTTGTTAACGGAAGTCACTTCATAGTTCATTTCCGAGAATCTTCTGATGTCATCCCGTCAAATTGTGTTGCACCCTTCTTCTCGAGGCATCCCGAGCACGAGGTATCTCGACACCAATCATACACGAATCTCCGTCGGATATGATGGTTGGGACAACTTTCCAAGAGTTATGATATTGATCCTTTGATGACCCGGTAGCATGATGTCATGCCTAGCACTTCCCGGAGGACCTATCATTATAGATTCCTTTTCAAGGTTATCCATTCATCCATGAGGAAATTGTAAGACTAATTCTACAAGTTATTCATGAAGGATCCTTCGTGTTTCCAAAGTCTGAACTTCACCTGAAGACCATGTCAATGCTATCTCGAAGCATGTCAATGGTACTCCGATTTTCAACAGGAACATTTGAAGCACGATGCTAAATTTTATTTATCATTTATCCTAACACCGTTGTATGGGTAATATCATGAGATTCCTCCCCTTACCTAAATGGTTTTCTACTTTATATCCTGTCATGGATATCTTGCTTGCTTGTCCTTGGGAAGGATATACCCTTGAAATATGTGTTTAAACATATTTTCCTTTCCATTGTTCTGTTTAATCTGATGATCATATTTTCCTTCCATTGGTTTGTTTGAACCTTTTCTATGATCTATATGATATAAGCAGTAATAATCCACCGCTTGTGCAAACACCTCGAGGTACAACTCACAAGAAGACCATGTTACTATTGTTGATGACATTAGGTAGCCACCGATGGGCGAGAACCTTGCCTATTGGTCTGCCTCGTGCAACGAGCAGGAAAGGGGTTCTCTTCGTCCCTCGCCCTTGGTACCAACGTTGATGCCGACATAACTGACATGGTACTCTCTGACATGCCTTGCTATCATGACCGTGAAAGATGTCCTCGCTCCTATTAAAAAACCACATGGTGGGCCCATAATCCACAGTTCCACAGGATCGAAACCCGACATCTGTACACCCCCTATTCCCAAAGTTATTCCTCGTGGCGTGGACTCGTATGTAATCCACGGGCCACGCCCTAGTGATCTATTACGGTATCGACGCAATACCTACTCTCGCTACTCAGAACCCCTTTCTCACTTTGGTTCGGGCTTGAGCAACTATCTATCCGCTTGGAGCCTATTATGGTACCTTCGTACCTTACTCTCGAGGTATTTCATATGTTCAACTCGAGAGATAATCTTATACTAATTCATGGGTTAACCCTGTGTTGTTTCCCTCAAAAGCATTATGTCGTAGTGAGCTGCCCTTATCTTTTAAATGAAATGCGTTGGAGTTCCCGAGAAAAGGCGACATCACCATGATGACTCATGTGAGAGAAATGAAGATGTCAAGGTAATGGATCGACCTCTTCAAGAAGAGCAACCAAGACCGAGAAGGTTCGTTAGGATTTCAGAATCGTGCCTTTCCCCCTTACTCCCCTCTTAAATCTCGGGACGAGATTTCTTGTAGTGGAGGAGAATTGTGACGCCCGGGTAATTAAGCTGCAGTAATCCCCGCTAATGATGCCACGTCACCTCGGTTATTGTGGATAAACTCGCGTTAGTTCGGAGCCTAGTTCGAATTTCAAATTCAAAATCGAGCAAACAATAAAAGTTTTCAAATATTAAAATTTAAATGTTCGGAGTGAACCAAATAATACATAGGTAATTATGGTGGAGAAACCAAACTTTGATAAAATGTTTAAAGGCCCTAAAACAATTATAACAATAGTGAAAACAATTAAACAAATGCCTATTGAATATATAAAATGCTAACACTATTTTCTTATGGGTTAAGAATTAATCTCGTAGTAGTTTATTGGTAAATACAAATTGGGCACTAGTGGTAATTTTATAAAACTGAAGATAAAAGAAACTAGAAAGAAAAAGAGACAAGAAAATATATAAAAGAAAAGAAAGGAAAACAGAAAACAGGACACCCCCCCCCCCCGCTGGGCCAAGTGGCCCAGCTTGCCTCAGCCTCCCGAACGGGCTGGCCCACCCCACCCCACCCGGCCCCCACACACTCCCTTAATCCCTCCCGACCTGAACCCTAGCCGGTCCCCCACTCCTCGTTCCCACTCCTCGATCCCCCACGCCCTCTCCCTTCCCGATCGGATCGGGCAGCGCCCAGCCACCTCACCTGAGCCGCCTGCCACGGCCGTCTCGACCTCCTCGTGACCACCTCTCCCCGCCCCTCCTCCGCTCGATCACGTATGGATCGGGGCTCGATCCATGTTGCCGCCCGGCCGCCACAGGCTCCGTGCTCGAGCCTCAGCGCCCGGCGACCCTACCATGATGGACGAGCCACTGCCGGCGATTTAACCCCCTCTCCCTCACGAGTGCCACGACCTCTTCCTCACTGGGACCCCGATATCGTCGCCGTCACCTGCCGCCGGACGCCATCGCCGACACTGCTTCCTCCCGTCGCCCGGTCGTCCCGTCGACCCCCTCGACCCCTGCTGCCCCGTCCCTGCTTACCCCCTGTGAGGCCCTCCTCCTTCTTCGCTCCTCACGCCGTCCCGCTCGTCGCTCCCGCACGCCTCGTCGTCCCTGGTCACGTTCGCCGTGCCCGCCGTCCCCTGCAAGCCATCGTGACTGCGACCGCCACTGCCTCGGCCTCGCCTCTGCCGCTCGCGGGCGAGCGCCCGCACAGCCGCCCGAGTGCTCCCCGCCCCTGGTGGCCTCGGGCACGCACGCCCGCACCCGTCGCCCGCTAGGCCACTAGGGTCTATGACACCGGGGCCCCATGCCCCTGTTAAAAAAACGAAAATTAAAAAGAAATGAAAATGTAATTAATAAAAACATTAATTAGTTAATTAATTAATTAGTAAAATAATTAAGTTAATTAATCATGTTTAAATTAATCTAATCAATTAGTTAATTTAATTAAGCAGTAATCAATCAGCTAAACCCTACTTAAACTAAAAAGTGTATGACATGCGGGACCCACACGCAGTTGACTGCTGACGTTAGCATGTTGTCATGCTGATGTCATCTTTTACTATTCTGGATAATGTTGAGATAAATAATTAAATAAATCCTGAAAATGATTTAAATCTTTTAAAATTAATAGAAAATAAACCGTAGCTCGATGAAAAAACTTTGTACATGAAAGTTGCTCGAGCAGCGAGGCGAATCCGGACACGCAGCCCGTTAAATCGCCACACATCCCTAACATATCGAACATGGAACTTTCCCCTCCGTCTGGCTCGTTCAAAAGGCGAAACACCAGGGATACTTTCCCGGATGTTTCCCCCCTTAACCGGCATCACCTCATACCACGTTAGGTCACGCCTAACATCGTTACTTGTCTTGTCATGCATCGATATGCATATGTTTACATGGTATTCATTGTTTCTTCCCCCCTCTTCTCTCCGATAGACTACGAGACCGACGCTGCTGCTGCCCAGTTCGACTACGGAGTTGACGACCCCTCTCTCTTGCCAGAGCAACCAGGCAAGCCCCCCTTTGATCACCAGATATCGCCTACTCTTCTCTATAATGCTTGCATTAGAGTAGTGTAGCATGTTATCGCTTTCGATTACTCCTATCTTTCTTTGCATAGCTTTGTCCTTGCTACTCTTGTTGTTACCTTTACACCTTTATCCTCTCGCTTAGTATAGGATGCTAGTGTTCCATCAGTGACCCTACACTCTTGTCCGTCGCGCCATGCTATACTATCGGGCTGTGATCACTTGGAGGTGATCACGGGCACATACTATATACTTTACACTATTACATTACCTATGATCTTGTTAGGAGATGGGGTGAAAGGACAGGTGGCTCCATCCCGGTAGAGGTGGGCCTAGGTTCCCGACGGCCCCGATCGTTACTTTGTGGCGGAGCGACAGGCAGGTTGAGACCACCTAGGAGAGAGGTGGGCCTGCCCTGGTCGGCGTCATGCGGATACTTAACACGCTTAACGAGATCCAGGGTATTTGATCCGAGTCCGGCCATTTGGTCTATACGCACTAACCATCTACGTGGGAGTAGTTATGGGTATCCCGACGTCGTGGTATCACCGGCACTTCGTGACGCCTTGGCCCGAGTGGCGCGCTACCGGATTGGAACGTAAGCCTGCTCTTGTATTAAGGGGCTAGTTCCGCTTTTTGACAGCGTCACATAACGTCTTGGTGTGCTATGGGCGATGGGCCTGCACCCTGTGGCGCTTATGTTTAGACCGGCGTCTGGCCTCTCAGTTGTGCCTAGGTGGGGCTGCGGCGTGTTGATCTTCCATGGCGGGCATGACCCAGGAAAGTGTGTCCGCCAAATGGGATCAAGCGTGTTGGGTTATGTGGTGCACCCTGCAGTGAAGTTAATCTATTCAAATAGCCGTGATCTTGATAACAGGGGCGACTTGGAGTTGTACCTTGACCTTATGACAACTAGAACCGGATACCTAATAAAACACACCCTTCCAAGTGCCTTATACAACCGGTGGTCGCTCTCTCTCTCTCAGGGATACGAGGAGGGGATCGCCGGGTAGGATTATTGCTATGTGATGTTACTTGGATGACTTCAGTCTGCCCTCTTCTACTGTTGCAAGGCGAAGGTGACGAAGCGTAGTCTTCGATAAGACTAGCTATCCCCTCTTATTACGGCATTCTGCGATTCAGTCCAATCGATATGGCCCTTTACACATATATCCATGCAGATGTAGTGTAGCTCCTTGCTTGCGAGTACTTTGGATGAGTACTCACGGTTGCATTGTTTCCCCTTTTCCCCTATCGCTACTCGATTGCTGCAACCAGACGATGGAGCCAGGAGCCAGACGCCACCGTCGATGACGACTACTACCCCGGCGGTGCCTACTACTACGTGCAGCCCGGCGGCGACCGGGGAGTAGTTAGGAGGATCCTGAGCGGGAGGCCTGCGCCTCTTCGATCCGTATCCCAGTTTGTGCTAGCCTTCTTAATGCAAACTTGTTTAACTTATGTCCAGATTTCAGATATTGTTGCTTCCGCTGACTCGTCTATGATCGAGCACTTGTATTCGAGCCCTCGAGGCCCTGGCTTGTATTATGATGCTTGTATGACTTATTTTATTATTAGAGTTGTGTTGTGATATCTTCCCGTGAGTCCCTGATCTTGATCGTACACATTTGCGTGCATGATTAGTGTACGATTGAATCGGGGGCATCACAATTGCCCTCCCCAAGATGGGAGAGTTGTTGGTGATGATGATGACGATGATTTCCCCCTCCGGGAGGGACGTTCCCCCGGCGGAATCGCTCCGTCGGAGGGCAAAAGTGCTCCTGCCCAAGTTCCGCCTCGAGACGGCGGCGCTTCATCCCAAAAGTCCTCTCCTCATTTTTTCTAGGTCAAAATGACTTATATACCAGGAGATGGGCACCGGAGGTGGGCACAATCCACCAGGGTGCGCCCAGGTGGGTTGTGCCCACCTGGTGGGCCCCCTCTGGTAGTTATTTGCTCCAATATTTCTCATTTATTCCATAAAAATTCTTCGTGAAGTTTTAGCTCATTTGGAGTTGTGCAGAATAGGTAGCCTGACGTAGCTTTTGTAGGTCCAGATTTTCAGCTGCCGGAATTCTCCTCTTTGTGTGAACCTTGCATATTATGGGAGAAAAGTCATTAGAATTACTCCAAAAAGCATTATTATGCATAAAAACATTATAAATAACAGTAGGAAAACATGATGCAAAATGGACGTATCAACTCCCCCAAGCTTAGACCTCGCTTGTCCTCAAGCGAAACCGAAATCCAAAAACATGTCCACATGCTTAGAGAGAGAGGTGTCGATAAAAACAAAATACGGACATAGAATCATCATGCATATTATTATAAGAGCAACAAACTTTAACATAAAACTTTATCATAGAACTTTTATCATAGACTTCTCACGAACAAGTAACAATTCATCACAACATCGAAGTATAAAGCATAAACTCTATTGAAAACCAACAAACTATGTTCCCAGTCAACTTTGCAACTACAATTCATCATCTTTTCAGGAAGGGTCACATATCGGAGCCTTTTTGGCAAGTCCACATACTCAACCATCATATAGTCTTCTACTATTGCTAACACTCACCGCATACACATGAGCAAAACGTTTCAACCGGACACATAGAAAGATAGGGGCTTATAGTTTCGCCTCCCAACATACTCACCACGAGGGTGATGTCAACAGTAATAACTCATGCTACCCATATCCAACTGGATATATGTGCCTAGATCTTTCCTCACCACATGATGCTTGCCAAAAGAGAAAATAAAAAGGAATAGAGAGAAGAACTTTGACTCTTGCATAAAGTAAGTACATAAAAGTAAAAGATAGGCCCTTCGCAGAGGGAAGCAGAGGTTGCCATGCACATTTTGTTTGTAGGCTCAATCCATTAGTGCAAAAGAACGTCACGTTATATTGCCCCTTATGATAGCAACCTTTATTATGTAGTCTGTCGCTTTTATTCTTTGCCATCACAAGTTCGTATAACGCTCGATTTTCTCTTACACTAAATGATCTAACACTTTTATAAGAAATTTTTATTGCCTTATTGGACCGATGACAACTTACTCGAAGGATCTTACTCAATTCTTAGATAGGTATGGTGGACTCTTCAATATAAGATTTGGGTTTAAGGGTTTTTGGATGCACAAGTAGCATCTCTACTTAGTGCGGAATTTTTGGCTAGCAAAGATGGGGGGCAAGCACCACATGTTGAAGGATCTATGACAATTTAACTTCCATGTGAATATGAGCAAACATAAATCATTATGTTGTCTTCCTTGTCCAACGTCAACAATTTTGGCATATAATATTTTGACGGGGGCTCACAATCACAAAAGATGTCCAAGATAGTATATTTGCATGTGAATCTTCTCTTCCCTTATTAATTCTTTCATGAATTGCATCATTGACCAATGCTATGTTTGTGAATTTCCAATAAAATTTTCTACTTATACTCTTCCTTATGTGATGTCATTACTTACCATAAGATTAGCATATGATCCTTTTCATTTATTTCTTTTATTTTTATTGAACATGAAAGTAAAGAAAACAAACTCAAACTAAACTTTATTATATATCTCGCACATGATTACAAAGAGGATCACTAAGCAAACTCTCGAAAAGAAAGGATCGAACTAAACTTTTATTCATCTAAAGCAAAAGATAACTATGGATCGAACTAAGGTAAGTAAAGGCAAAAGATAGTGGAGGTGATATGATACCGGGGCACCTCCGCCAAGCTTGGCACAAGCCAAGGGGAGTGCCCATACCTGATACTCAATTTTATTTTGGTGATGAAGAAGGAGGTGGTGGTGATGAAGTGGTAGGCTTATCCCTCTTCTCCTTTAGCTTATGCTTGAGGACGGAATTTTCCTCCTTTAAGTCATCGATCTCCAGCTCGAGCCCTACTATCCTTTTGCATAATTCTTGCTTGTTTTCCTGCAAGAGCCGAAAGGGGATAAACTGGACCTTAGGTTTCTTCGCTTTGCTGGGGAGACTTAATTTCTTGAATTCCACGTGCATGTCCCCAGGTTGAGGCAATGGAACTTCAGTGTCGTCTGATCTTGTCTCCTCCTCCATTTTAGGATCATAATCTTCCTCCTCCTCCGAAGTCCAGCTATAGTGCTCCACATCCCCATAAACCTTGGGGTTTGTGATATAATCAGCAACATAGCTCTCACCCTCCGAGTCTTGGGACGACATATTTTCAGATCTGTCAGGAAAACAACGAGAAAAGAAAACAAAAGATTTCTCCGCGATACAGAGGTCAATAGGTTCGGGGGGTATATATAGATTTTTTTATCTTGGGAACAAGCAAACGGAAGAAAAACGGAGTCCGGAAGGTAACCGAGGTGGGCACAACCCACATGGGCGCGCCTGGAGCCAGGCGCGCCCTGGTGTCTTGAGCCCACCAGGGGTGCCTTCCTGGTTGTTTCTTATTTTCCTAATTTTTGTTATATTCCAGAACAGACAGAAAATATGTTTGCGGATTTTTCAGAGTCCGTTTACTTACCGTAACACGTACCTGCTCTTTTTCACGATTCTGGAGTGTTCCAGAAGGTTTCTTTTATGTGTTCTTCGGGTCTCATAGTTTGGATAATATTTCTTTCAACATTAATGGGCGTACCTAAGATATAATGTTTTATTAGTTGCCCATTAACAACCTTCTGGTTAGTACCTTCGGCATTATTTATTTTGATGGCTCCAGATCGATAAACCTCCTCGATAACATAGGGTCCTTCCCATTTGGAGAGGAGTTTTCCTGCAAAGAATCTTAAATGAGAGTTGTACAAAAGAACATATTCTCCAACCTTGAACTCACGCTTTTGGATTCTTTTATCATGCCATCTTTTAAATTTTTCTTTAAATAATTTGGCATTTTCATAAGCTTGGGTTCTCCATTCATCTAATGAGCTAATAGGAAATAACCTCTTTTCACCGGCAAGTTTGAAATCATAGTTGAGTTCTTTAATTGCCCAATATTCTTTATGTTCTAACTCAAGAGGCAAATGGCAAGCTTTTCCATAAACTATTTTATAAGGAGACATACCCATAGGATTTTTATATGCTGTCCTATAAGCCCAAAGTGCATCATCTAATTTCTTAGAGCAATTCTTTCGAGACCTATTGACAGTTTTTTGTAATATTAACTTTATTTCTCTATTGCTAAGTTCAACTTGACCACTAGACTTAGGATGATAGGGTGATGCAATTCTATGGTTAACATCATATTTAGCAAGCATTTTACGGAAAGCACCATGAATAAAGTGTGAACCACCATCAGTCATTAAATATCTAGGGACTCCAAACCTTGGGAAAATGACTTCCTTAAGCATTTTAATAGAGGTGTTGTGATTAGCACTACTAGTTTGAATAGCTTCTACCCACTTAGTAACATAATCAACAGCAACAAAAATATGTGTATACCCGTTAGAGGAAGGAAAATGTCCCAATAATCAAATCCCCATACATCAAATGGTTCAACAGCAAGAGAATAATTCATCGGCATTTCTTAACTCTTACCAATATTTCCAATTCTTTGACATTCATCACAAGATAAAACAAACTTACGGGCATCCTTGAAGAGAGTAGGCCAATAAAAACCGGATTGCAATACCTTATGAGCAGTTCTATCTCCTGCATGATGCCCTCCATATGCTTCGGAGTGACATTTCCGTAGGATTTGTTCCTGTTAATGCTCAGGTACACAGCATCTAATAATACCATCTACTCCTTCTTTATAAAGATGTGGATCATCCCAAAAGTAATGTCTTAAATCATAGAAGATTGTTTTTCTTTTGTTGGTATGTGAAGCTAGGTGGTATGCATTTAGCAACAATGTAATTAGCATAGTCAGCATACCAAGGAGTGTTATGAGAAAGATTTACTGCAGCTAATTGTTCATCAGGAAAACTATCATTAATAGGTTGTGGGTCATCAAGAATATTTTCCAACCTAGACAAGTTATCAGCCATGGGGTTCTCAGCTCCCTTCCTATCTGTGATATGTAAGTCAAACTCTTGTAGCAAAATAACCCACCTAATAATTCTAGGTTTAGCATCTTTCTTTTCCATAAGATATTTTGTAGTAGCATGACTGGTGTGAATAGTAACTTTAGAATCAACAATGTAAGATCTAAATTTATCACAAGCAAACGCCATTGCTAAAAAATCTTTTTCAGTAGTAGCATAATTTCTTTGAGCACTGTCTAGAGTTTTACTAGCATAATAAATAACATTTAACTTCATATCAACTATTTGTCCTAAAATAGCACCAACGGCATAGTCACTAGCATCACACATAATTTCCAAAGGCAACTTCAAATCGGGTGGTTGAACAACAGGTGCAGAAATTAAGGCTTTCTTAAGTGTTTCAAAGGCTTCTACACAATCATCATAAAAAACAAATGGAACATCCTTTTGTAAAAGATTTGTAAGATGCCTAGAAATTTTAGATAATTCTTCAATAAACCTCCTATAGAAACCAGCATGATCGAGGAAACTACGAATACCTTTGATATCTTTAGGACATGGCATTTTCTCAATTGCATCAACTTTAGCTTTATCCACCTCAATACCTCGTTCAGAAATTTTATACCCTAAGACAATACCTTCATTAAACATAAAGTGGCACTTCTCCCAATTCAGGATGAGATTAGTTTGCTCACATCTCTGCAAAACTCGATCAAGGTTGCTCAAGCAATCATCAAAAGAAGTTCCGTAAACGAAAAAATCATCCATGAAAACCTCAACAATCTTTTCACAAAAGTCAGAGAATATAGCAGTCATGCATCTTTGAAAGGTAGCAGGTGCATTGCATAAACTGAAAGGCATACGTCTATAAGCATAAGTTCCAAAAGGGCAAGTAACAGTGGTTTTCTCTTGATCGGGTTGTGAGACAGGTATTTGAGAAAAACCGGAATATCCATCATGGAAACAAAAATGTGTGTGCTTTGATAGTATTTCTAACATTTGAACAATAAAAGGCAGTGGGTAATGATCTTTTCTAGTAGCTTTATTTAATTTTGTAAAATCAATTACCATTCTATAGCTAGTGACAATTCTTTGTGGAATAAGTTCATTTTTATCATTAGGAACGACAGTAATACCTCCCATTTTAGGGACACAATGAACGAGACTTACCCATCTACTATCAACTATGGGATAGATTGGACCTGCTTCCAGAAGCTTCAATATTTTAGTTCTTACCACTTCTTTCATTTTAGGATTTAAACATCGTTGGTGATCAACAACGGGTTTGGCATCAGGCTCCATATTAATTTTGTGCTCACAGAGAGTGGGACTAATGCCCTTTAAATCATCAAGAGTATATCCAATAGCAGCTCGGTGCTTCTTCAAAACCTTTAGTAATCTTTCTTCTTCATGTTCTAAAAGGTTAGCACTAATAATAACAGGATATATCTTTTTCTCATCAAGATAAGCATATTTGAAAGTGTCTGGCAAATGTTTGAATTCAAACACAGGATCACCTTTAGGTGCAGGAGGACCTCCTAGAGTTTCAATAGGCAAATTGTGTTTAAGCAGAGGACGTTGTTCAAAGAAATTTTTATCTATTTCATTTCTTTCATGCATATGCATATCATTTTCATGGTCTAGCAAATATTGTTCTAGAGGATCAGTAGGCGGCACAACAATAGAAGCAAGACCAATTATTTCATCCTTACTAGAAAATTATTTCTTATGATGCTCTCGACTAAACTTGGAAAATTAAACTCATGAGACTCATCTCCAAAACTAACACCGACAGTTTGTTTCTCACAATCTTTTTTAGCATTAACGGTGTTCAAGAAAGGTCTACCAGGAAAATCAGTAGGTTATTTTATTTTCCCACACAGGACTTCAACATCTCTAACAATCCCAAGTGGTGTGATGGTGTCTCTATTAGCAAGTTTAATAGTAACATCTATGTCTTCTATTTCAGCGGGTGCCATATCATTCATAATTTCTTGATATAAGGTAAAAGGAATAGCACTCACACTAGCACCTATGTCGAATAAACCATGATAACAGTGATCTCCTATTTTAACTAAGACAACAGGCATGCCAACAACAGGTCTATGTTTATCTTTTTCATCGGGTTTGGCAATTCTAGCAGCTTCATCATAGAAGTAAATAATATGCCCATCCATATTTTCAACCAAGAGATCTTTAACCGTAGCAACACTAGGTTCTACTTTGATTTGTTCAGTGGTTTTGGAAGTTCTAATATAACTTTTGTTGACTACAGTTGAAACTTTAGCATGTTCATTTATCCTAACAGGGAAAGGTGGTTTTTCAATATAAACAGTAGGAACAACTGGATCAACATTATAAATAATAGTTTCATCTTTAGCTATTACCGATTCTTTAGTTTCTTCTTTGATAGGTGGGTGATATTTAAACCACGTCTCGTTAGGGAGATAAACATGAGTAGCAAATGATTCACAAAAGGAGGCTACTATTTCAGAGTCAAGTCCATATTTAGTGCTAAACTTTTGAAAAAGCATCGGTATTCATAGAAGATTTAACACAATCATACTTGAGCTTAATACCTGACTCTTTACCTTCATCGAGTTCCCAATCTTCAGAGTTGCGTTTAATTCTTTCTAGATCCCACCAGAAGTCAATAGTCTTCTTCATAAATGAACCAGTACAAGAAGTATCGAGCATGGATCGATCATCATGAGAAAGCCGAGCATAAAATTTCTGAGTAATAGTTTATCTTGAGATCTCATGATTGGGGCATAAATATAACATTGACTTAAGCCTCCCCCAAGCTAGAGTGATACTTTCTCCTTCACGAGGCCAAAAATTATATATATAATTCCGATCACGATGAACTAGATGCATAGGATAATTTTTTTGGTGAAATTCCAATTTCAATCGATTCCAATTCCAAGATACAACATCATCGCATAGCCTATAACATGCCAATACTCTTCCCTTCAAAGATAAAGGGAAAACCTTCTTCTTAGCTTCATCTCCCGGTAAACCTGCAAGCTTAAATAATCCACAAATTTCATCCACATATATCTAGTGCATATCAGGATGTTCGGTTCCATCTTCTGCATAAGGATTAGTTAGCAAGATAATTTGTAACGAGTTGTTTGATAGCAAGGTAATTTGTAATGAGCAAGTAACGGTAATGGTAAAAAAAGGGCAGCAAGGTAGCTCAATCCTTTTGAGGCAAAGGACAGGCCAAAACGGTCTCTTATGATAAGCAAAGCGTTCTTGAGGGTACACGGGAATTTCATCTAGTCACTTTCATCATGTTGGTTTGATTTGTGTTCACTACTTCGATAATTCGATATGTGGGTGGACTGGTGCTTAGGTGATGTTCTTACTTGAACAAACCTCCTACTTATGATTAACCCCCTCGCAAGCATCCGCAACTACGAGAAAAGTATTAAGAATAAATCTAACCATACATTATACTTCTGAACCCAAATCAGCCCCTTACAGAATAGCGCATAAACTAGAGTTTAAGCTTATGTCACTCTCGCAACCTATCATCTAATAAATACTCCACAATGCATTCCCTTAGGCCCAAATATGGTGAAGTGTCATGTAGTCTACGTTAACATGACACCACTAAGGGAATCACAATATACATATTATCAAAATATCGAACACATATCAAGTTCACATGATTACTTGCAACAAGATTTCTCCCGTGACCTCAAGAAGAAAAGTAACTACTCACAAATGATAATCATGCTCAAGATTAGAGGGTATTAAATAGCATAATGGATCTGAACATATAATCTTCCACCAAATAAACCATATAGTAATCAACTACAAGATGTAATCAACACTACTATAGTCACCCACAAGTACCAATCTATAGTTCCGGTACAAAGATTGAACACAAGAGATGAACTAGGGTTTGAGAGGAGATGGTGTTGTTGAAGATGCTGATGGAGATTGCCCTCCCCATGATGGGAGAGTTGTTGGTTATGATGATGACGATGATTTCCCCCTCCGGGAGGGAAGTTCCCCTGGCGGAATCGCTTCGCCGGAGGGCAAAAGTGCTCCTGCCCAAGTTCCGCCTCGAGACGGCGGCGCTTTGTCCCGAAAGTCCTCTCCTCATTTTTTTCTAGGTCAAAATGACTTATATACCAAAAGATGGGCACCAGATGTGGGTTGAGGAGTGCACAACCCACCAGGGCGCGCCTGGGCTCCCTGGCGCGCCCAAGTGGGTTATGCCCACCTGGTGGGCCCCCTCTGGTAGTTATTTGCTCCAATAATTCTCATTTATTCCATAAAAAATTTGTGAAGTTTTAGCTCATTTGGAGTTGTGCAGAATAGGTAGCCTGACGTAGCTTTTTCAGGTCCAGATTTCCAGCTGCCGGAATTCTCCCTCTTTGTGTGGACCTTGCATATTATGAGAGAAAAGGCATTATAATTACTCCAAAAGGCATTACTATGCATAAAAACATTATAAATAACAGTAGGAAACACATGATGCAAAATGGACGTATCAGTCATCAATCACCAAAAAGGGGGAGATTGAAAGTGCAACTAATCCCTAGGTGGTTTTGGTAATGAATAACAACATATATGTCATTGATCAAATGAACATTGATGATAGATTTCAGAAAAGATGAATGCTTGGCATGGCACGGACTAATGGATGTGGACCCCTCAAAATGTGAAGGACAAGAATTGGCTACTCCAAGACTCTACATTTTTGGTTTAGTGATCCAAGATCAATTGAGTCCCTTAGGAAACCCAATATTATTAAAAGGGTATGAGGTATTGTTGATGAGGTTGTTGCTCAAAGTGCTTAGTGATATTGCTCCAAAAACCCTCCGTCACTTTCCCAAAAACACATCTGTCCAAACCCTATTTCATCATGTTGGTCCCATTGATACAATCCACTCCGGACCCACCGAGATGACCCTTCTATTGCCATAGCCGAAACCTAACAAATCAGACTGATCGAATAGCTTCTCAGTCCCACCGAGATGACCTTGCCAAGTATATAATGAAGTCGTTTCTTTTTGAAATCACTGAGACAAAACGATCGGAATTACCGAGAAGCGGCTCTGCCCTAGCCATTACACTTTTGGTTCCACCGAGATGGTATAATCAGTCTCACCGAAAAGGCTAACGGTCAAGTCTTTTGAACCAGTCGGTCTCACCGAGATTTTCATATCGGTGCCACCGAGTTGGGTCAAAGACTTGTAACGGTTGGATTTTTGGTGCTGTCTATTTATACCCCTCCACCACCACTTACTCTCTAAGAGAGCCATCAGAATGAAACACAACTTCCACCATTCATTTTCTGAGAGAGAACCACCTACTCATGGGTTGAGATCAAGAGATTCCATTCCTACCATTTGAATCTTCATTTATATCCTCTTCAAGTTGCTTTCCACTCCAATCCTTCTCCTACCCAAGCCAAATCTGTGAGAGAGAGACAGTGTTGAGGAGACTAACATTTGAAGCACAAGAGAAAGGGTTCATCACCAACACAACATCTATTACCTTTTGGAGAGTGGTGACTCCTAGATTGGTTAGATGTCACTTGGAAGCCTTCAAGATCATGTGGAGTCGAACCAAGGAGTTTGTAAGGGCAAGGACATCGCCTACTTCATCAAGATCTAACCGAGTGAGGCTAGTCCTTCGTGGACAAAAGCCATGGTGGAATAGACAAGGTTGCTTCTTCGTGGACCTTTCCTGGGTGGAGCTGTCGGTGTCAAAACCGGCGGATCTCGGGTAGGGGGTCCCGAACTATGCGTCTAGGCAGATGGTAACAGGAGACAAGGGACACGATGTTTTTACCCAGGTTTGGGCCCTCTCGATGGAGGTAAAACCCTAACCCTGCTTGATTAATATTGATGATATGGGTAGTACAAGAGTAGATCTACCACGAGATCAGAGAGGCTAAACCCTAGAAGCTAGCCTATGGTATGATTGTTGTTAGATCCCCACGGACTAAAACCCTCCGGTTTATATAGACACCGGAGAGGGTTAGGATTACATAGAGTCGGTTACAAATGGGAGGAGATCTACATATCGCATCGCCAAGCTTGCCTTCCACGCTAAGGAAAGTCCCATTCGGACACGGGACAAAGTCTTCAATCTTGTATCTTCATAGTCCAGGAGTCCGGCCAAAGGTAATAGTCCGGCTATCCGGACACCCCCTAATCCAGGACTACCTCAGTAGCCCCTGAACCAGGCTTCAATGACGACGAGTCCGGCGCGCAGATTGTCTTCGGCATTGCAAGGCGTGTTCCTCCTCCGAATACTTCATAGAAGATTTTGAACACAAGGATAGTGTCCGCTCGCAAAATAAGTTCCACATACCACCGTAGAGAGAATAATATAAATCCAATCTGGCGACGTATTCCGCAGCGTGACATCACACCACGGCCAAGCCTTTATTGAATCGCTTTTTACTGCCCCACCTCAAGCACTTAGCGAGGCGGTTTCCTTGGCACGCCTTGTCGAAGCAGAGATCATGTCCCCTTATTCCGGGATTCTCATCAATACGGGCGTGGGTAACCCAACCGTGCCATTTATTACGGCGCTTGGGAGATAAGCGAGTTTTACCAGGCTGGTGGGGGCACGTAGTTTCGTCCGCCCATATAAGGGGATAAGGATCCACCTTTTCCATCTACGCCTTCTTCCTCCTTTGCTCATCCATTTTCGCACACTCGAGCTCCAGCGCCCAAGTCCGCACATCCCACCTCAACCTTCTCCAGTCATGTCCGGAGCGGGAGGCAAGTGGATGGTCTCCTCCGTCATAGAGGGACACATCAAGAAGCTGAGGAAAGCCGGATACTTGTCCAAGGACATCGTGCACCGGCTCCCAGACAAGGGGCAGCTCATCCCCACCCCCAGGCCCCTTGAGAGGTGGTTGTGACGCCCCCGATTCAATCGTACACTAATCATGCACGCAAATGTGTACGATCAAGATCAGGGACTCACGGGAAGATATCACAACACAACTCTAAAACATAAATAAGTCATACAAGCATCATAATACAAGCCAGGGGCCTCGAGGGCTTGAATACAAGTGCTCGATCATAGACGAGTCAGTGGAAGCAACAATATCTGAGTACAGACATAAGTTAAACAAGTTGCCATAAAATGGCTAGCACAAACTGGGATACAGATCGAAAGAGGCGCAGGCCTCCCCGCCTGGATCCTCCTAACTACTCTTCGTCGCTGGGCTGCATGTAGTAGTAGGCACCTCCGGGGTAGTAGTCGTCCTCGACGGTGGCGTCACAGCTCTGGGCTCCATCGTGCAGTTGCGACAATCGGGTAAAGAAAGGGGAAAAGGGGAACAAGGCAACCATGAGTACTCATCCGAAGTACTGCAAGCAAGGAGCTACACTACATATGCATGGATATATGTGTAAAGGGCCATATCAGTGGACTGAGCTGAGAATGCCGTAATAAGAGGGGATAGCTAATCACGTCGAAGACTACGCTCGCAGCCTCCGTCTTGCAACATGTAGAAAAGAGCAGATCGAGGTCCTCCAAGTAGCATCACATAGCAATAATCCTACCCGGCGATCCCTCCTCGTAACCACGAGAGAGCGACCACCGGGTTATATCTCGCACTTGGAAGGGTGTGTTTTATTAAGTATCCGGTTCTAGTTGTCATAAGGTCAAGGTACAACTCCAAGTCGCCCCGATCAAGATCACGGCTATTCGAATAGATTAACTTCCCTACAGGGGTGCACCACATTACCCAACACGCTTGATCCCATTTGGCCGGACACACTTTTCTGGGTCATGCCCGGCCGCTGGAGATCAACACGTCGCAGCCCCACCTAGGCTCAACAGAGAGGCCAGCACGCCGGTCTAAACCTAAGCGCCAGGGTCCGGCCCATCGCCTCGAGCACACCTGCACGTTAAGTGGGCGGCCGGAAGACCTAGCCTAGTGGCGTTCAGTCCAATCCGGTAGCGCCGCTTCGGCCCGGCGTCACGAAGTGCCGGTGATACCACGGCCGGGATACCCATAACTACTCCCACGTAGATGGTTAGTGCGTATAGACCAAATGGCGGACTTAGATCAAATACCAAGATCTCGTTAAGCGTGTTAAGTATCTGCGAATGCCGACCAGGCCAGGCCCACCTCTCACCTGTAGTCTCAACCTGCCACAGCTCCGCCACAAAAGTAACGATCGGGGCCGTCGGGGAACCCAGGCCCACCTCTCTGGGGATGGAGCCACCCGTCCTTTCAGCCCCCATCTCCGAACATTATCACGGGTAATGTAACAAAGTGTAAAGTATATTGTATATGCCCGTGATCACCTCGAAGTGATCACAGCCAAAGAGTATAGCATGGCGACGGACAAGAGTGTAGGGTCACCGATGGAACACTAGCATCCTATACTAAGCGGTAGGATAGCGGTAAAGGTAACAACTTGATAGTAGCAAGGACAAAGCTATGCACGGTATAGGATTAATTGAAAGCGGTAACATGCTACACTATGCAAGCGATATAGAGAAGAGTAGGCGATATCGGTGTTCAAAGGGGGGCTTGCTGGTTGCTCTGGCAAGAGAGGGCTCGTCAACTCCGTAGTCGAACCGGGGCATCGGCGTAAGATCCACGGGTCTACCAAGAAGAAGAGGGGAGAAACAGTAAATACATAGCAAGCAAGTGCATATCAGGATATGAAAGGAGCTAGGCGTGTTCTAACGCGGTATGAGGTGATACCGGTGAAGGAAACATCCGGGAAAATATCCCCGGTGTTTCGTGTTTTCGGACAGATGAACCAGAGGTGAAATGTTGCAGGTTCACTATGCTAGGGTCGCGTGACGGATGAACGGGCTGCGTATCCGGATTCGTCTCGTCGTTTTGAGCAACTTTCATGTTGAAAATATTTTAATTCGAGTTACGGATTAAAAGATATGATTTTCTAAAGATTTCTGGAATTTAATTAATTATTTAAATTAATTCAAAATTAGATTTATGACATCAGCATGATGTCAGGGTGATGTCAGCAGTCAACTAGTCAGTTGACCTAGTCAAACTGACATGTGGGTCCCAATTGTCATTGTCTGTTAACTAAATAACCATGTTAATTAGATTAATTAATGATTAGATAGGTTAGTTATTTAATTAGGTTTATTAAACATAATTAGTTAAGTTAATTAATTTACTTAATTAATTAATATATTTATTTATTTATTTTCTAAATTCTCTTTTCTCCTATTTTTTTTAAAAAAAATCGTTCTGGGGCATGGGGCCCCAAGGTCAGTGGCACAAGGGCCTTGCGGGTCGGGCGTAATGGGCGGAACGGGTGCGGGAGCACCCGAGCGGGCACTCGCCCATGAGGCGGAGACGAGGCCGGGGCAACCATGTGAGGCAGCTGGCGTGACAGTGGGGCCACCTGGCCGGAGGCGAGGTGGCCTTGGCCTGATCGATGTGTGAGGCTGAGGTGGACCACGACCAGCGAGGAGGCGTCGACGGGTGATGCGGGCGCCCGTGGGGAGCAACTGAGGCGAGGCGAGGCTCGCGGTGATGGCCGGCGATGCCAGCGATGGCGGTGGTCACGGCGGCGTGCATCTGGGACAGGGGAAGAGAAGAGGCTAGGGGCCTCATTGGCGATCGTGGGGACTAGGCAGTGGGGCTCGGGGAGGAAGACGGGGACGGCGACGAGCGACGGCCGGGTGGCGCGGGGCTCCGGCGATGTGGATCCAGGCGGCGACGTGGAGGCAGTCCGGTGATGGCGTCCGGCGAGGTGGTGATGAGGACGCTGGTGCTTGGCGACCACGACGGGCGTTAGGGGAAGACAACGGCAGCGCCGGCAAGGAGGTGTGGTAGTCGGGCGCAGCGAGGGGGCGTTCACGAGCGGCGAGGCGGCCCGGGCGAAGTCGGAGTAACGGCACCGGGCGGGCGGCGTGGGCGGCGCTGGGGCGATGAGGGCAAGCCCGATCCAGATCGGATCGGGGAAAGGAGAGCTTAGTGGGGAGCGAGTGGGGTTACGGGTTAGGGTTTGGCCGGGATGGGGATATGGAGAGTGGGGTGCGGGCGCCATTGGCCAGCCTGGTTGGCCGGTGGCCGTGGCCACGACCCGATGAGGGGGTTTCCTTTCTTTTGTTTTATTTTCAATTTTTTTGTCTCTGTTTTGCATTTTCTTTTATTATTTCTCTTTTCTGTTTTAATTCATTTTAAAATATTCAGGCACTTTCTAAAAATATGTTTTCTCTACTATAATTACCCTTGTAATATTCAGCACCCACCGAACATTTTTGTTTCAATTTTTAAAACCCTTTTTTTTGTTGACATCAGTTTGAATTTGAATTTTGAACGGTTTCGAATTATTGCGAGGATAGCAACAGTAACCGAGGTGTCATGGCACGATTAGCGTGGGATTACTGTAGCGTGATTATCCGGGCGTCACAGTGGTGTTCCTCACCCATTTCCTCCGCGGACTAGGTTTCCCACTTCACCCATTTGTCCGGGGGCTCATGTTCTACTACGGCCTGGATTTCCACGATCTGGCCCCGAACTTCATCCTCAACATTTCGGCGTTCATCGTCGTGTGCGAGGCCTTCCTCTGCATCCAGCCCCACTTCGGCTTATGGCTGAAGACCTTCAATGTCAAACCGAAGGTAGTGGGAGGCCGCCAAGCGGAGTGCGGAGGTGCCATGGTGGGCAAGATGCCCAACGTCCTATGGCTCGAGGGCTCCTTCAGAGAGAGACCATAAAGGGGTGGCAATCGGGGTGGTTCTACATCACCGAGCCGCGTGACCCTGAATGGGCAGCGGCCCCCGAATTCTGATCTGGCATCCCCACCCAGCTCACCTCCTGGAAAGAGACGGGCCTGCTGTGGGGTAATTCGGAAGAGCTGACCGGACTCCAAACCTGCGTCCAAAACCTGGTGAGCAAGAAGCTCAAACTCGTCAACGTAGTCCAGGTCATGCTCATCCGCCGGATCCTCCCGTTCCAACAACGGGCTTTCATCTTGTGGGAGTTTGATCCAAAGACAAAGACCGAACCTGGCAGGCTCTTCGACACTACGCACGAAGACGCCTGGAAGGTGTCTGTTCAAGGCGCCGAGGCTCCCGCATCCGCATGACCGAGGATCGCGGATTCAGCGACATCAAGCCGGTAGCGGTAAGCTATTTTACCCTTTACGGGATACTTGTTTTTCATAGTTTGACTTTATGCGGGATCTAAACTCCCTTACCTTTGACAGGATTGGCAGAAGACGTCTGGGCAGATTGACTGTCCGGCTCCCTTGCCTGAAGACCCAGCGGACGCCCGCTTGACGGGGCTGCTGGTTCCGGCACCTCACGTGGTGCCGGAGAAGAAGGCCAAGAAGAAGGCCATGAGAACTCGAAAGAGTTCCCGGCGCCTGGTGGTGTCGGACTCATCGTCCGATGACTCCGAGGCAGACTCCTCCCGTGAAAACGAGGAGGAGGAAAAAGAGGTCTCTCCCCCAGCGGGGGGAGAGAAGAAAAGGAAGGCCGCCCCAACTGGGGGGCGGAGGGTCCAAGAAGGGAAGGACCCTTCCTCCAGACTACTCCACCAACACCGACGATGGAGAAGAGGAGTGGCCATCCAGGGCCAAGCCCCTGGCAAAATTGTAAGTATCCGGATACCAGAATAACTCATGGCTTTCCTTTGTTGCACAGTATCTTCTGACGCCGAATATAATCATGCAGTCCGCGCCGAGCCCAGGTCGGCGTGTCGTCGAGCGGTTCCCTGGATTCATCGGATGTGAATAGCACTTCACTTTCGGCCGCCTCCTCCCCTCGCGCTGCGGATGATTCCGAAGTGGAGTCCCAAAAGGGGCCAAGCCAGGAGGAGGTGGTCCTGGAGGCGCCGCAAGGCGGCCTCCCGGACTCGGCAAAGGGACAAAACCCCCAAGGGCTCCAAGTCCGCCTCGGGCGGACACCGGAACCTTCAGTGGTTCCGGAGTCCGGCAGGCGCCCCCTAGTAAGAAGGGCAAGCCTACGATGCTGGTGACCTCCGTCCAACCGGAGGCACTGGATAATCTGCTGGAGGTGCTTAACGGCGCCTCCATCAATGAGGAGCACCGCACTATTATGAGTGTGGTGATCCAGAAGGTTCAGTCCGCCAAGAGCGGGCTGACTGAAGCCTGTGCCAGCCTTCTAACAGGCTTTGATGTATGTATTTAAGATATGTAAAAATATTACCGATATGTAAAAATATTACCGCATAGACAGTAGCCCCTGATGCTCAGTTTGGTGTTCGGAAAGAAAAGCCGAACTGAGGATCAAAAAAGATATACGCACGAGTCTAACATAAGTATGTCAATATGGGAATGCAGGCTGCTTGTGGTGACCTCTGCCAGACCTTGGCTGGAGGTCGATGCATTGAAGCGAGCCTCGAGCGGTCCGAGAACGAGCTCGGCCTTGCCAAGAAGCAGCTCGAGGACAAGGAAGGTAGGTAATACCTTATGTAAGTATATAAGAAAAAGATGTGGTTGCAAAAAATGACCGGACCAACGTGAGTATTATAGGGGCCATAACCGAGGTGGCGACCCTGAAGGAAGCGCTGTCCAAGGCCGAAGACAAGGCGGCCGTGGAGCGCACCAAGCGAGAGAAGCAGGAGGCGCGGGTGGCGGAGGTGCAGCAAGAGCTCCTGTGCTCTCGTGAAAAACACGAGTTTGGAGCTTGACTCAAAGACTCGAGAGTCCGAGCTCGCCTCGGCACTTGAGAGCGCCAAATCTGCCAAGGCCGAAGCCCAAAAAGCCCTCCAGGAAATTGAGGCGATGAAGAAGATAGCAGTGGGTAAGGCATTCTTTATGCAAAGCAAGCACGTGAAAGTGTATTACTTGTTACTTACCCGAGTCCGGAGCTCTCCAGGAGCATCCGCAGATCTTCCCTGCAGTGTGTCCGATGCTGCCGCATTCTACCGAGCCGAGGAGGGGAGCTCGACGGAGAAGGTGTTCTGGTCTCAGTATGCTGAGGCCGAACACCCGGTGCCCTTGAGCGACCGGCTGAAGTAGCTGGTCGAGCTCCATAAGGTGGCCGAACAGGCCATGAAGGGTCTCGTAGTCCGGCTGTGGCCTGGGGAAGCCGTGCCTGGGAGCTACTTCGGGCTGGTGAGGCGGCTGGTGGATGCCTGTCCATGGCTTGAAGTCATCAAGCGCTCCGTATGCATCGAAGGTGCTCAGAGGGCCCTTGCCGATAAGCTGCACTGGGGCAAGATGGACGCTGAGAAGCTTGTGACGGACGGACCACCGCCAGGCAAGGAGCATCGCAAGCCCGAGATGTATTATGAGGGCGTCCTGAAGGGTGCCCGCCTTATGGCAGATGAATGCTCTAAAGATGTAATTTTTGAGTAAACTCGCATTTGTGATCCTCTACGCTAAAAACTTGTTCATGTGCGCTAAGCAACGCTTTTGAATTTAAAATATTACCTTCTGTGCGGTTGTTTATTAAATTTGAGAGATGGCGAGTCGTCTGCTTCTGCCCCCATGCCACGAGTGCTGGGGTGTTCGGGATAAACTTGAGCGCTCTTTTTCCCATTCTTGGGTCCTTCGAGGGAGGCGCTCAACACAACGAACAAGGCAATCGGACTATAATGCTTGAACACTCTCACTTAGCCATAGAATTCTATAATTTTAAATTTCGTCGAAGCCCCTAGTATTCGAAGACCGAGTTCGGGCGCTATCCACGCCTAGGCCGGACAAAGCCGACTCCTCGCTCTAAGCGGCATAAGTCTTTAGGGACTCGAAAACCTCTCGAACAATGACCAGCTCTCGCCCTATCATGACGGTCAGTTTAGCTTTCTCCATCGAGGTGCTTAGCCCAGCTCAACCGGGGCACAATCGCAGTGGTTCTCCCAGGCGCTACCTTAGCCGATATAACGGAACGTAAGGTACCAAAACATGGGAGCCGGGCAAACCCAACTATTGACCCAAGACATGATTCGGAGCCGATGCATATAATGCCATAAGTTCGGGGTGCTGCACTTGTGAAAGTGTTCAGACTTATCACACCGTATGTTGGGGTACTTAAGCCCCTGGTGTATTTGGCCGTACCAAAGTGTACGGGTGCAACATGTCATTAATGAACATATATAGATAAAAAAGGAATGCAATAATAGACAAAAGCTATGTATTGTTTATTCGAAAAGGCTGCGGTAAAAGCAGAACGATACAAATAGTGCGACAAGCAAGAGATGGGACTATTTGACATGTCCCCCTCCAAGGGCGAGCTGCAGGATGATATGTCAAACAAGTATACTACTCGTTATAGAGACCACCTGGACACTCAACGTAGCTTTCTGCCTTCCTGGCTATTGCATCATGTGTTCGGCACTTGTACTGCCGGGCAGGTCTTTCGTAGAGTGGAGTCCTGAAAGTAAGAAAAAGAATGACAAAATCGGGAGCCCCTAGCGCGGTTGAGACGCATTTTGGGCATGCCGTGGTCGTGCCCCTCCCCCTATGCCCATGGCATTTCCAGAGCGTAGTTATGTACGCGTAGTACTGGTTTCGCAATTTCGCGAGGGCTGGGGTTGGGGCCGCATTGCTATGCTTGCTCGGAACGTGCCAGGCGGTCTTGTTGTAGGTTACTCCAGGCGCGCTTGACGGTGTCTGGACGTTTAATTGCCGGACTAGAGAATTGCCTTGAGAGGCTGCTTTGTACTTCCGCCGCGAGGGCCGCCGTATGCTCCTCCGTTCGGAGAGAGCGTTCAGTGTTTCCATTGACCGTAATGACTCCTCGAGGGCCTGGCATCTTGAGCTCGAGGTATGCGTAGTGCGGCACCGCATTGAACTTTGCAAATGCGGTTCGTCCGAAAGCGATGCGTGATAGCCACTCGAACGGGACTATGTCGAAGATTAACTCCTCGCTCGGAAATTATCTGGGATCCGAAGACCACCTCAAGTGTAACCGAGCCTGCATAGTTGGCCTCTACACCTGGTATGACGCCTTTAAAGGTCGTCTTTGTGGGTTTAATCCTTGAGGATCTATGCCCATTTTTCGTGACCGTATCCCGATAAAGCAGGTTCAGCTGGCCGACGTCCATAAGGACTCTAGTGAGGTGAAATCCGTCGATGATTGGGTCTAGAACCAATGCGGCGAATCCGCCATGGCGGATGCTAGTGGGGTGGTCCTTCGATCAAAAGTGATTGGGCAGGAGGACCATGGGTTGAACTTTGGGGCGATGGCTCCAATGCATATCGCCCTGAGTGCATGCTTCCGCTCCCTTTTGGGGATGTGGGTTGCGTATATCATGTTCACCGTCCGCACTTGTGGGGGGAAGCCCTTCTGTCCCCTATTGTTCGGCGGCCGGGGCTCCTCCTCGTCATCGCTATGCAGCCCCTTGTCTCTGTTTTTGGCACTTAACTTGCCTGCCTGCTTGAACACCCAACAATCCCTGTTGGTGTGATTGGCTGGTTTTTCGGGGGTGCCGTGTATCTGGCACGAGCGATCGAGTATTCGGTCCAAACTGGACGGGCCCGGAGTATTTCTTTTAAATGGCTTTTTCCGCTGACCGGGTTTAGAGCTTCTGAATCCGGCATTAACTGTCGTATCCTCAGCATTGTCGCCATTAATGCGGCGCTTGTGCTTGTTGTGACGTGACCTGCCATTGCTTTCCTTGGTATCCGAATTACCAGGGCTCTTGGTCATGTTATTACTACGAGCTAGCCAGTTGTCTTCTCCCATGCAAAATTGGGTCATGAGTGTTGTGAGGGCTGCCATGGATTTTGGCTTTTCCTGTCCTAGGTGCCGGGCAAGCCACTCGTCACGGATGTTATGTTTGAAGGCTGCAAGGGCCTCTGCATCCGGACAGTTGACTATTTGATTTTTCTTGGTTAGGAACAGTGTCCATAATTGTCTGGCCGATTCGTCTGGCTGCTGAATTATGTGGCTTAGGTCATCGGCGTCTGGTGGTCGCACATAGGTACCCTGGAAATTGTCGAGGAATGTGGCTTCCGTGTCCTCCCAAAGAACCAATTGATTTCTGGCGGCAAGCTGTTAAGCCAATGCCGAGCTGGTCCTTTAAGCTTAAGTGGGAGGTATTTGATGGCGTGTAGATCATCACCGCGGGCCATGTGGATATGAAGGAGATAATCCTCGATCCATACCGCAGGATCTGTTGTGCCATCGTATGATTCGATGTTTACGGGTTTGAAACCCTCGGGATTTGATGATCCATTACTTCATCTGTGAAGCATAGTGGGTGTCTGGCGCCTACATCTTTGGGCTATATCACGGCGTAGCTCAAATGAGCTTTGTCTCATGTGTTCGGCCCGGCGGAATTGCCATATCCGGCATAGCGGTTGTAAATCGCCACGCGTGTGGGCACCCACGCGATCCGTAGATCGATCTTGTTTGCCTTGCCTTGTCCTCCAATATATCTTGCAGGTCTGGCGCATTTCCTCGTGCCTTGGTATTCTTTGGGCGACGCCGGGGTGCGGCGTGAGAGGAGGGCCGAGAGGCCTCTCTGTCGCGGCCACGAGGTGGCCGGTCGGCCGCGTCATGCGCTGGTGATGTAGGTTTAGGTGCTTCCTCCTCTAATCAGGGTAGTAGTCTGCGCTTTGGGTAGCTCTTGGAGGGGCGTTCGAATTCGTACTCTTCGGCCGCAAGGACTTCAGTCCATCTGTCGGCTAGCAAGTCTTGGTCAGCTCTAAGCTGTTGCTGTTTTTTCTTGAGGCTGCTCGCCGTGGCCATAAGCCTGCGTTTGAAACGCTCTTGTTTGACGGGATCCTCAGGCACGACAAATTCGTCATCGTCGAGGCTTGCCTCGTCTTCAGAGGGAGGCATGTAATTATCGTCCTCTACCTCTCTTTGTGCCGCTCTCTCATGAGGGCTGGCTTCTCCATCCTCCTGTGTTGAATCCTGCTGGAGGGGGTTGTCTTCGGCACTATCCGGGGTGTTATTATCTCCCGTGCCGGAATCGCCGTTTTTGCTTTGGCGGGACTTAGAGCGGCACCACTGACGCTGGCGCTTAGGCTGCTTCTTGGAGGGGTCATCCTCCGTTGTTCCATTACCGTTCCCTTCTTTTGGGGTGCCCACCATGTATATGTCATACGACGAGGTGGCCTTCCAGTGCCCTATAGGCGCTGGTTCTTGGTCGTCTCCTGCATCGGCGTCCATACCGTCGATGTCTTGGTCGAAGTCGAGCATGTCGGTTAAATCATCGGCGGTGGCTACTGAAGTGGGTGGTGGGTGGGCTTTGAATTTCTTCGTCGTCCAGATACCAACCTTGTCGACCATAGTCCGGCCAGGGCTCTCCGATAAAGAGAGAGACTTTAGTGAATTCAGGATGTCGCCAAGGGCGAAGTCTTTGAAAGATGTCCGCGCGGTGAACTCCATGATCGGCGCCCAATCGGATTCGATTAGCGGGCGCGAAAGGTTGGAGTCCGGAGGAGTCCGGCACCTTGGAGTCACAAGCTCAGAAAGGACAAGGTTGGTGTTCGGCTCGATCACCAGAGAGATTGCAGCCCCGAGGCGGTGTCCAGCCACCCGTCCTCGACATGTAGTCGGCTCCGAGCTGAGGGTCGGAGAGGACACGGTGCGACCTCGTGGCACTGTTCGTGGCCAGAGCTAGATCATGCCCATCGTAATAAAGGCGGCACGCTCAGCTGTGGCTTGAACCCGTCGAAGATCAAGTCTCCGCGGACGTCAGCCGTGTAGTTCAAACTTCTAAATCTGACCTGATTGCCAGGGGCGTAGCTTTCGATCTGCTCCAGATGGCCAAGCGAATTGGCCCGCAGTGCAAAGCCGCCGAATACGAAGATCTGTCCGGGGAGAAAAGTCTCACCCTGGACCACATCGTTGTTGATGATCGGAGGAGCCATCGGGCCTAAAGATGACGACACAGAGGAACTCTCAATGAAAGCACCAATGTCGGTGTCAAAACCGGCGGATCTCGGGTAGGGGGTCCCGAATTGTGCGTCTAGGCGGATGGTAACAGGAGACAAGGGACACGATGTTTTTACCCAGGTTCGGGCCCTCTCGATGGAGGTAAAACCCTACTCTGCTTGATTAATATTGATGATATGGGTATTACAAGAGTAGATCTACCACGAGATCAGAGAGGCTAAACCCTAGAAGCTAGCCTATGGTATGATTGTTGTTCGTCCTACGGACTAAAACTGTCACGCCCAAGATGCGACCCTATCCTAAAGGAACTCGAAGGTCCCACCAAGGATAGAAGCGCATCTTGAAGACGCTTTTGCAAGGTGGATATCATTACATCAACATTACATAATAGTGGGGTTACATCCAAGACATACAATGTCACATGAATACAACAATACATCATACATAAGATAAACATCCGACTACGGATGAAACATAAACGAAACTCAAACAATATCCACCTGCTAGCCCAGGCCGACACTGGAACCTATCCCTGATCGAAGAAGCGGAAGAAGAACTCCAAAACAAGCAAGCATCGCTCTCGCGTCATGATCGTCGCATAACTTGTACACTGAACTGTTGTTGTAGTAATCAGTGAGCCACGAGGACTCGGCAATCCCATTACCATGGGTATCAAGACTAGCAAAGCTTAATGGGAAAGGAAGGGGTAAAGTGGTGAGGTTGCAGCAGCGACTAAGCATATATGGTGGCTAACATACGCAAATAAGAGCGAGAAGAGAAACAAAGGAACGGTCGCCAACTAGTAATGATCAAGAAGTGATCACGAACTCCTACTTACGTCGAGACATAACCCGAAACCGTGTTCTCCTCTCGATCCACCCGAAAAAGAGACACTCACGATTCACGCATTTACGGTTGGTGTATTTTAGAAGAGTTTGCTTCAAGTTTACTACAACCGGATATTAACAAATTCCTATCTCGCCACATAACCGCGGGCACGGCTCTCGAAAGTTTATACCTGCAGGGTGTCCCAACTTAGCCCATGATAAGCTCTAGCGATCAACGAAGGATATTCCTTCTCCCCGGGAAGACCCGATCAGTCTCGGAATTCCGGCTATAAGACATTTCGACAGTAATAAAACAAGACCAGCAAAGCCGCCCGAATGTGCCGACAAATCCCGATAGGAGCTGCACATATCTCGTTCTCGGGGCACACCGGATGAGCAAGACGACGGGTTGGCATAGACCCTGGTTGCCCAGGCGCCGGACATCGCTTCGGTTTGGACCAGCACTCGAGAGGAGAAGCGGCCCGGGGCTAAAATAAAGATGACCCTCGGGCTCCGGAAACCCAAGGGAAAAAGGGCATAGGTGAGGCAAATGGTAAAACCAATGTTGGGCCTTCTTTGGAGGAGTCTTATTCAAAGCGAACTGTCAAGGGGGTCCCATAAATCACCCAACCGCGTTAGGGACGCAAAATTTGGGAACATAATACCGATATGACGGAAACTAGGGCGGCAAGAGTGGAACAAAACACCAGGCATAAGGCCGAGCCTTCCACCCTTTTCCAAGTATATAGATGCATTAATAATATAAGAGATATTGTGATATCCCAACATAAACATAATCCAACATGGAGCAATCTTCATCTTCACCTGCAACTAACAATGCTATAAGAGGGGCTGAGCAAAGCGGTAACATAGCCCAGCAATGGTTTGCTAGGAAGGGTGCAAAAGGTTAGAGGCTGACATGGCAATTTGGGAGGCTTGATGAGCAAAAGATAGGTAACGCAGCATAGCGATAGAACGAAGCAACTAGCATAGGAATGATAGTAGTGAGATCCAGGGTAGCGGTCATCTTGCACGAAATCCCGCTAGGAAGAAGAACGAGTCCATGAAGAAGATGAAGCCACGAAGACGAACCAAGCGTAGACGAACGAATCCTCACGATCGCAATGAAACGAGAACTATCGAGAAGAAGCACACAACAAGGTAAACACACCACACATGAACAAGACATGATGCACAATCAAGCATGATGCATGACAAGCTACATGAAGCTACTCATGGCAAGAGATGATGCAAACAAGAGCAGCACATCAAAACAAGTTTAAATGAGGCCGGAAACAACATAGAACAATTCCGGTAAGTCCTCATATGCAAATTTCGAAATTGGTCCAGATCTGAATAACTTTATGTTCAAGTTGTTAAACAGCAAGTTAAGATGCACCACGATGATCTACGAAATTCTAGTCAAGTTACATATAAAGTTCATTAGATTCGAGACTACGACCTAGAAGATATGAGCAAAACAAGTTAAACATGGCATTGATGCAAAATGCATACAAACATCAAGCAAACACCTCAAAACAAGGATGCAACATGATAATATGAAACTACATGAAAAAACAAGCAAGTCTCGTATAGAGCACACTCAAAACGGAGCAACGGTTCAACACATACACTCTATACAAGTTATAGCAACAATCTGTCCAAAACAGCAACTAGACATATTGCAAGCACCTAAATAACAAGCTACAGCATCTTAACATGATAAAAAAAGGTATGGACGTTATGTAAAGGTAAAACATGACAAAACATGAACACTGAGCTATCTCCATAAATGACTAAAACATGCTCAAAAGGACATGGCAAGATTGCAAATAATAACAGTTTCAGATTTAGCAGGAATAACATCAGATTGCAATGTTTAGAACTATCAAACAACATGTTACAGGAACTTATCATGGAAAGCAAAGGCATGGAATGAATCTACTAATTTAAAACAAAAGTCCTTTACTAACCATGAGCCAAAAAGGATCAGAAGATATGATTGCACCCATGTAAACATAGCAAGTTTCGTTAACAAATTCAGGAAACAGAGCATGGCATTAACAGCATCATGAAGGCATCTTTGTGAGCTCGATGCACTCACTAAGAGGCATTGCATGACAAATAAAGCATACACACAGAAACTAGACATGGCATAAAAGCTATACATGGCAAGAACAACAATATAGCATGCAAGGATCAACTACAACAACCTTTGCAAAATTGAATAACATGTAAATAATCTGCAAGGAACATTTTATAACAAAAGTAGAGTACGAAAAAGGCATGATAGACTACTCCATAATTGCAAAAAATGCATGGATGGATAGAGCATAACCATATGTACAAAACATCCTTACTGAAGTATCCCAAAATATGCATAGAATGACTTGTAGAAGCAGGTTAACATAGTATCACGAAATAATAGATTCAGACATGCAAAACAGCAACAGCAAGTACCCTTCTTAACAAGCTTGATGCACTCACTACACAACTCACAAAAATATATGGCAAGCACCCCTGTAAAGATGGCATGATTTAGTTAAAAACACATGTAGACCTCATGCTCATAGGATGCACACATCAAACATGGCAAAAATGACAAAAGAGCAAGTTATAACAGTTTCAGCAGATTAACATCATATAGCACTCTTGCAACGATGATTCAGGCATCAATATGGGCTCAAATGAATATGACGCAATGGAATGAAATGAAGTACCCGTTGAGGCGAACAATTTTACATATTACACGCACGAAACAGAGCAGTATGCAGCAAGTTATGATGCGATGAAAAGTGCACCAGAATGTCAAAATAATCGGGGACTTGGTGGAATTTTCGGGGTCAACCTCGGGTCCGCACGGATTTCGAGGCGGGCTGGAGATGCTCGCCGGAGTAGTTCGCCGGAGATGGAGGAAGACGTCGGGGTGGGTCGGAGATGGCGGATCCGGGCCGGATCCGACCGGATCCGACCGGATATGGGCGCGGGGAGGTGGAGGAGGGCTGCGGTGGGGACGAGGACGCAGCCTCCGGCGGCGGCGCCTCCGCGGCCGGAGGCGGGAGCAGCGGGCGTCGGATCGGGCAGCGGACGGGCGGAGGAGCAAGCGAGGCCTTGAGGCGCAGGCGGCGGCCGGAGGTCTCCGCGTCTGGCGCGTGGGATCGGCGGCGACGACGCCGGTGGCAGGCGGCGGAGGTCGGCGGCGTGTGCACGGCTGGCGGCGGGCGCTAAGCCTTGGCGAGCGGCTGGCCGGCCTGCCTCGGGATGGCCGCGGCGTGGGGCGGCGGTGACGTGGCGGCCCCATTGGGCGCGGAGGCGGTGGTGGTGATGTGGCGGCTCGGATTGGCGGAGTGAGGTGGCTGGGCGGTGGACATGTCCGGGTGAGGTTGGGCGTGTCCGTGGCCTTGAAGAAGAAGGAAGGCTAGGGTTGGACTGCGTGAAAATTGGAGGGGATGCACATATTTATACATAGAAGGAGGTGGGAGTGTCCAAATGAGGTGTGGTTTTCGCCCACACGATCGTGATCGAACGACCGATAGGATGGAGGGGGTTAGGATGGGTTTTGGGCCACTTTGGAAAGGGTGTTGGGCTGCAAGATGAAAGGGGCTTTACGGTTAACCGGTTAACCGTTGGAGTATCAAACGACCTTCAAATGACCCGAAACTTGACAGGCGGTCTACTGGTGCTATACCAAGGCCACTTGGCAAACCTCGGGCCATTCTGAGAAAGTTCAACACCCGCTCACAACGAGAGACAAAAGGGGGACGCCGGGGGACATAGGAGTGCCGGATTGTAAAACGGACAACTGAAAAAATGTTCGGATGCATGAGACGAACACGTATGCAAAATGAGATGCACATGATGACATGATATGAAATGCATATGATGACATGGCAAAGTGCAACACGCAAGCAAATGACATGGCAACGACGGCGAATGACTGGCAGACACCTGGCGCAACGAATCCGGGGCGTTACAAAAACCCTCCGGTTTATATAGACACCGGAGAGGGTTAGGGTTACATAGAGGCGGTTACAAATGGGAGGAGATCTACATATCGTACCGCCAAGCTTACCTTCCACGCCAAGGAAAGTCCCATCTGGACACGGGACGAAGTCTTCAATCTTGTATCTTCATAGTCCAGGAGTCCGGCCAAAGGTTATAGTTCGGCTATCCGGACACCCCCTAATCCAGGACTCCCTCAGGAGCCCTCCGTGGACTCGCACAATCGTTACCCTCCATGCGTTGAAGTATCCATCAACGCGGACGTATGATAGCACCACCTATTAGAATAGTGCCAAAAATCATCGTGTCTTCATTGCGTTTGAAATCTTCAAACCCCTCATTTACTTACATGTGCAATGTTTTACTCTTCGCTCCTATACTCTTTGAATTGCATGTGTAGGGTGATGCTTGACTTGCTAGATTTGCTAAAATCTGCCCACAACTAAAATTGGGAAAATGTTAGGTTTTTATTTGGTCAAATAGTCTAATCACCCCCTCCCCCTCTAGACATATTCTCGATCCTACTGCTTGAAGACATTATGTGAAGACAATCCCATTGATTGCATCTTTGTCTTCATATTAACTGCTTCTACTGTTCTATGCTACCTAGTTTGCTTCTGTCTTCACTTCTCACTTCAATTCTGTTTGTCATGCCAGCATGTCTAGTGTAGCTTATCTTCCGTTGTATCATGTTTACTTACTGTTTCGCTTCCATGTCTTCGAAGACATGGCCTCTTTTGAAGTTAATTACAAAAATCACCTATTCACCCCCCTCAAGTCGATAACTAGCACTCTCAAGATGGAAGAATACGGCAGGTGAAGAGCCCCGCGTCTGTCCCAGACCAGGCGGTAGGCCAGGCGGCGTGGAGGCGACCGTGGCGGCAAGCAGCGAGTGAGGTGGCTGGGCTTGGATCATTCTTTGGCGGCATGAGGCGAGGGTGTCATGGACATGGGTGTGCTACGAAGGCGACAAAAACAATCCACCAACTCCGGCAAGAGTAGCAGTCGGGTGCGACGTGCTACTGGGGAGGTATGTAGGTGCGGGCGGCAGCCTGGGCAACGTACAACCGACTGGAACTGGTGGGCGGCAGGGAGAACGGGGTGGCCGCATGTGTTCGTTGTGAATGTAAGAAGGGGGAAATGGCCAATGTGCCACCGACTAGAGGGCCAGGAGGGCAATGAAAGGGTGTTGCGCGCGTCCGTGCCGATGCAACACGACCCAAATTTGAGCCTGAAATGGGTCGCACACAGACAAAAAGTGGACGGTGGTCAATTTGCGTCGCGCGCATTAGGTCGTGGTTTCTGTCCGTTTCAACTCCGACGCGTGTTGACAGTTTGCGTCCGCGGGTTGGAGTTGCCCTAAGATATTGGATATTGGTCCAGCCCATATACCAGCTGGAAAAAAGGTCCAGCCCAACTCACCTAACACCACCGCAGCAATTTGGTCTAGATCCACCACTGCCAGGGCCATGTCTTGCCCGTACCTATTCCTATTAGAAATCGCCTACAAGCGAGCGAATTGGACCACATCAGCTTATTCGCTCGCTGTCACATGTATGTTGCAGTAGTTCACTCGCTCTATTTTTTTCCTTTTCCTTGGTTTTTCCTCTAGTTTTCATTGTTTTTTACTGGTTTTCTGCGGTTTTCTTTTTCCATTTGTTATAGTGTATCTTTCTTTGTGTTTCATTGGTTTTCTTCGTTTTCGCTTTCTTTATTATACTTTTTGGTTATTTTTTTTCTTTCTAGGTGTTATTCGTATTCATTGGTTTCCTTTGCTTTTTTTCTTTCATTGTCGGTTTTAATCTTTTTATTTTTTTTAACATATGTCTACTTTTTGTGAGTACACAATGTACATTTTTATTGCACACGTGAAACACTTTTTTCATACGCTTTAGACATTTTTACTTGTTTCAAGGACTTTCTTGAATACATGGTAATATTGTTGAAATATATGTAGTACATAATTTTACTGGCAAGAAACATTTTTTAAGCTGCACACGACATTTTTATTAACATTGCATAAACATTTTTAAAATCTTCAACGACATTTTTATGAAAACACATGAATATTTATTTCAAATATCACGTAAATATTTTTAATGGAACTAAACATTTATTTTAACGTACAGCAACATCTTTTTACATTTGTATAATTTTTTTATAAAGCTCGCACGAATATTCTTTTTTATTTTCTGAATATAAACAACAATAATAGAAAAGTAAACCAAAAAGGAAAGTAAAATGTGAACTGAAACCAAGAAATATGGGTGACGTGACTTGGGGAGGACGCAGCCATGCGATTACTGGGCTAGCCCAGCAGGGTCTCCCTGCAGGCGACCCCCGTGCAAGGAATTGTGGAAAACCCTATGCGCCGCTCACTGCGTCATAATGTCGATGGTTCGCACAGGGTTCCGAGAGCGAACGATGCAGTGGGCCGGCCCAATTGTTGGCGAAGTTTTCTTTTTCTGTAGAGTATTTCTACAGGTTTTGGGAACCTTCTAGAAGGTTCCTGAACCTTTTTTTTCTGGTTTTTTACTCCTGGTGTTTTTCGAGTTTTATTTTTTCCTTTTTTCGTTTTTCTTTCTTTTTTGTTTATCCTGTTTCTTTTTTGTTTTCCTGTTTATTTTGTTCAAAATTTGAAATTTGATTCGGAATTTCAAAAATTGTTATTTTTTTCCTAAATTTGTTCACATTTTCAGAAAAATGTTCAGCAATTTCAAAAAGTGTTCTATTTTTCAAAATTTGTTCAAATTTTCCGAAAAATGTTCAGGAATTTCAGAAGATGTTCACGTTTTCAAATTTTTGTTCAAAATTTCATAAAATATTTGCATTCTCAAAATTTTGTTCACGATTTCAAGTATGTTCACGTTGTAAAAATGTTCTCATTTAGAAAAATTGTTCATGTTTTCATTTTTTCAGGAGTTTCGAAAAAAATTCCTGTTTCAAAAATTGTTCACAAATTTTAAAAAATGTTTAGATTGAGTTAAAACTGTTCAAATTTCAAAAATATTTATATTAGAAAAATGTTCATGAGTTAAAAATTTGGTCATAAATTCAGGAAATTTTAAAAAATTGTTCATGTTTCAAAAAATGTTCCTGTTTTAAAACAATTGTTCACAAATTTCAAAATGTGCATGTTTTCATTTTTTCAGGAGTTTCGAAATTTTTCAGTTTTAATTTTCTTCACAGATTTCAAAAATTGTTCGGGGGTACAAAACATGTTGCCGTTTCCAAAAAATGTTCGCAAATTAAAAAAAATGTGCATGTTTTCATTTGTTCAGGAGTTTTGAAATTGTTCAGTTCCCAATTTTTTTCACAATATTAAAAAAAATGTTCTTGTTTTCACATTTTTCGAAATATGTTCGTGCTTTCAAATTCTGTCTTGGAATTTCAAAAAATGTTCCCATTTCATAAAAAGTTCCTGATTTCGTAAATATTTCAGTCTTAAAATTTTGTTCACAATTAGCAATTTGTTTGTGTTTCACAGATCCCTTTGTTTTTTTAATATAAAAGTGCCTTTGAAATTCAAGATATAATTTTGATCTGCGCTGCGTGTTGTTTCTTTAAAAATGGAGCTGCTATATAATCAGTAACGAGTGATAGGGCAACTGGTAGTACCACCTCGGGTATGCCAAAAAGTCGTGGTTTAGAATTCCCGCAACGGCGTTCTTTTTTTTGCTACAGCGCGCTCTCGTTCTCTGTATTCATGGGCCGGCCCAGTTGGACACCCGTCTGTGCGAAGAGGCATCTATTTGCCGCAGTGAGCGGCGAAAGGGAACTCCCAGGAATTGTTACGGGTCCCTAAAAAAAGGAACTGTTACGGTTGTGTCCTATTCCGTGCTTCAGGGCCGGTGCACACACACCCCGGTCCATGCTGGGCTCATATTTTTTATTCTGTTTTCAAAACGAAAATATCTGCTTTTGTTATACCTTTTTTCAAACAAAATGGGGGATCTCCGGTGGGAGCTCCTACTGGACGCTCTTTGCGTCAAATTATTGACGCAAGGCACAGGGAGGCAGCCCGACTGGGCCGGCCCATCGAGCTGTACCGCTTGAGAAAAAAGGGAAGCAAAAAATTGAGCAGGAAAAAAGTTTCAAATCGAACTGGCGACCAAACGATTGCGAGTTGCGACCGCATGCTCCTTGCCAGTCCACCTGACTAGCGTTTTATGTATTTTGACATTGCGTAACTAAATGAACTTAGGACGCCCGTACAACAAGCCAAATCTACTTCGAACACAATTTTATTTTCAAAAACAAAACGTGAATGTTTTATCAAACGCGAACATTATTAGTTCTATTTACAAATTTTGAGAAAACTCAAACATTTTTCAACACACAAACGAATTTTCGAGATGCGAACATATTATTTAGAACAGAAACATTTTTTAAGCTGCACACGAAATTTTTATTAACATTGCATTCACATTTTCAAATGCAATTTTTTTTAAACATGGACAATTTTTAAATAGGAACATTTATTGAAACTCAGAAACAAAAATTGGAAAAACAAACATTTTTCTTAAATTTGCGAACAAATTTTACGAAGTTGTGAAATTAAAAAAACAAAAAGAAAAGAAACAGAGAACAAACTTCGAAGCGTGAATAAATTTTTAATGCATGAACATTTTTTGAATCTTGAGAACAAATTTTGAAACGGAGAGCAATTTTTGAAAAATCCTAACAAAGTTGCAAGTGTCAACTTTTTTAATAAGTGAACAAAAAAATTAAAATCCGGTACATTTTCTGAATTTCGAAAGTTTTGAATTTATATGTGTAAGGAGAACATCTTTTCGAAAGCTGAACTTTTTTTGGGAACATGAACAAAACTTGAATATTTTCAAAAAAGTTTGGAAATAAGAGAAGAAAAGAAAAATAAATAAAATACAAAAGAAAGAAAATTTGTTGAAAAGAGAAAATTAACTTGAAAAGGAAAACTGAAAGAAGAAACAGAAAACAAAAAAAAGGAAAAAGGAAAGGGAAGAAGGAAATAGAAACAGAAAAACAAAAAAGAACTGATAAAAACGAAAAAACCGGTTCAGGGAACCTCCTAGAAGGTTCCCAAAACCGGTGGTAACCGCGACTGGGCCGGCCCAAATCTTCCCGGGGGTGTGCGGAGCCTCGTCAATTCGCCGCAAAATGCAGCAAATAGGGTTTTCCATATCCTGTTCCATGCCCGCTACACTAACCACCCAAACCACGTCACTTTTTTTTGAGGATCCAAACCACGTCACTTGTTCTGTTTTGTTACACCTTTTTCTTTTTTTCTTGTTCCTTTATTCCGTTTTGGAACGTTTTCTTTGGTCTTTTCCTTTTTTCTTATTTCTTATATATATTTTTTTTGTTGCTAAATGCGTGATTCTTTTAAAATTCGTGAAATTTGTTTCAAACTCGATGATTTTTTAAAAAATTGAAATTTTTTCAAAATTTATGATTATTATCAAACCGGATGAACTATTTTGAAAATAGAAGATTTTTTCCAAATTGATGAACTTTTTGCGAAATCTACAAGTTTTTTTTTTGCAAAGTTGATGATTTTTTTTCAAATTTGATGAACTGTTTCATATTAATGATATTTTTTTCAAATTCGCTGAACTTTTCTTTAAAATAGCTGTTTGTTTTAAATTCAATGTACTTTTTCCGAATCAGTGACATTTTGTTTTACAAATTTGTGGTTCTTTCAAGTTTTTGAACTTTATTCAAAATCCATTAACATTTTTTAAGTCACCAAATTTTAAATTTTTTTCATTAAGTCAACAGTTGACGAGTCAACCACGATCGGTCAACATGTGATCGAGCTACCAGCTGGTGCCAATTAGGCGCTAGCATCTAAGTGTTGCGCGTGTGCACCATGGAGCTTCACTGGCACCTGAAGTACCAAATATGAGCTCCCCTTGCTGCGGGCGGCACATAACCGCGCCTGCCCGCCACGGGCGCTACTAAGCGAAAACCCTAAATGGTGCATTCTGCGTCACATTATCAAGCGATCGCAGAGGAGCTGGCGATCCAGCCGGAAGCTGGGTCGGCCTGTTAAGGCGTTGTAGCATTTTCTATTATTGTAATCTTCCTAGATGATTTTTTCTAGTCTTTGAAACCTTATAGAAGATTCCTAAACCCTTTATCCTTTTTCTATTACATATATTTTTTTCTTGTTTCTTTTTTTCCTTTCTCTTCTTTTCCCTTTTCTTATCCTTGTTCGTAAATTTGAAAAAAGGTTTGTGATTTTTTTTAAAGTCTGAAGTGCAAACTTGTTCATTTTTCCATTTTTGTTCACAAATTTAATTTTTGTTGTGATTTAAAAAATTGTTCGATTTTTCCTAATTTTGTTCGCTGTTTCCAAAATTGATCACAGAAGCAAAAAATGTTCGTTTTTTAAAAATTGTGTTGTGAGCTTCATAAAATTTTCCCATTTTTTCAGAAATGTTCATATTTTCAAAAATTTCAAATTTTCAAAACTTTCCCCTTTTTCAGAAATAAAATGAATTCAAAATTTTCTTGATTTTAAATTTGATCGTAAATTCAAAAAATTGTGTTTCTGAAAAATGTTTGGAAATTTTAAAAAAATGTTTGTGTTTTGATTATTTCTCTGTTCAGAAATTTTAAAAATGCCTGTGTTTGTGAAAAGCGAGAATGTTTCAAATGAATGTTCGCATTTTTTGAAATTTTCCTGAATTTCAGAAAAAAAACCTGCTTTCAAATTTTATTGAATTTTTTAAAAAATGTTTCCCTTTTTCAAAAAAATTATTTGGAATTTTCAAAAACAAAGTTCACATGACAACCAAAACATAAGGGAAAGAACATCACTAGAGCCGGTAGGGTCATGCTTGCCAAGGCAGTTTGACCTGTAAGACCATTTTCACATGACGACCATCCTTCCACCCAAATGGGCCCGCGTCAAAATGGACAAGTTGTTGTGCGGATTTTTCTATAACGGGGATGACCGCGAGACTACAGGAAGAGGTCGGGTCTTATCAATTAGAAGAGGATATGTTGCCCTAAGGGGCTTGGGGGTCTTAGAATTGCGGGCCTTGACCATTTTTGGGAGGGAACTTATATTGTGTGACGTGGTTGAAGTGGATTTACCATGGCGGCCTTCGGCCGGCTCGAGGTTCCTTGTAACACGATAGAAGCTCCTCTTTTTGGCATAAAAATCGAACTGCCTTGCGGGGCCCTCCGTTACTATTACCCTCAATTATTTTTCATAATGCAAAAAACGGAATGGTCCATGAAGAACTACAGAACAACACCTTGCTCCGATCGGTGACTCGACTAAGTAGGTTGGAGTAGGTGCGGGAATTCATAACTTAGCGTCGATCACCAGATCAACAACGCTTGACCCGCAAAGGGCAGACTCAATCACCTAGATCTGGGGTGCGCAACCTACACAACACAGTTCATCGGTTCCCATCAGACTGAGAAAGGCGCATGCAAAGCCGAAATGCATATTATTCTCGTGACTCTTGATGCATGAGCGAATCTTCGCGGTGGACCGCCTAGCTAAGCGGGGATAGTCGCGCGACCTAGTTTGCCAACTTTGCCTGAGTGCTCCGGAAACTACTACCCATATATGCAAGCGCTGCCCTTCTTTGTTGGCTGTTTGACGGCTAGTTTTATCTTGGGTTGGTGATGCGCTCACTTCAAGATCAGAAGCTACCTTCCCTTCCGTCAATGCCTCGTGGGACAATTTTCTACGCAAAGTGGACAACACCCAAAGGAGACACCGAAGTGGTTAACTCATCCACATCGTGTGGAACGTTTGGAAAGAGAGGTACCGGAGTATTTTCAATGTCATCAGGGTGACTTACACCAGGGGGCCCACATCGCCTATGAGGATATAATTCGGAGGTACATGACTTTTCGTCCAAGAGTAAACCATAACCAAGTGTTGTCCGCATTCAGCATGGGGCCATTTTTTGGGTTCTGGGATGTCCCTCTTTCTTTAAAACATGTCAACTTGTGCGTATTTTCCCCTCTTAATGAAAGGCGGTGCTCCTGCATGCTGGCTGCTCGAAAAATAACATGGAAGTGACCTTGGCTGATCCCGCCCGACCCCTATGTAAACTGAGCATGAACTCCTCAGTCCCCGTACACCCCTTCCCTCCTAATCCCGCCATTTTGGTTCCTTCATTTAATAGCCACATAGGATCCTCCAGATGCAAGTTGAACACATCAAGCATATAACTTCAATACAGCTGAAACACGTCTGCATGTAAATGAAACAAGATAGCAATGAAACATCCTCAGCTGAACTGAACAACTATATTCGGTAGACGTATGTTTATTATAGTCCCATAGAGTGAAAAAGTGAAACAAGTCCAAGTTTCCATGCGGAGACACCACATAAGATGGTCTAGGGCACGTTCTACGATCAAAGAAAACTGCAAAATTATTAACTCAACCATGATGAGCTAGAAGAATTCAGGCGCAATCTCACCTTGACAAATGTGGGATTTCCCCGCAAAAAGAAAAACATATGTGGGATTGAGTGATTAAGGTGGGTGCTAGAACAGACCAGAATCGTCTATATGATCTTGTACATTATTCGATTCAAATAAAGCCCAAATCATATACGTTAATATCTATAACTATTTAACCCCGCAAAAAATAAAGGGTCTGTTTAGGACTCTGTTTGTGCTGTATTTTTCTTTTTATTTTTTTTGTTTCTTGTTGTTGCATTATATATTTGTGAGAGCTTAAATGTGACATCCTTACATAACATCTACTCCATCCGTTCCTAAATGTAAGTCTTTATAGAGATTCTACTAGGTGACTACATACGGAGCAAAATAAATGAATCCACACTTAAAATGCATCTATATACATCCGTATCTAGTTCATAATGGAATTTCTACAAAGACTTATATTTAAGAACGGAAGGAGTAGATGTGAATTAGACAAACTGAAAAATAAATATCTATAACTATTTGTTCATTAAGTCTGTAACAACCGAATCCTGTATGCCACGGACGGGGCAGTTGCCGCAGTTCCATCCTTATATTAACACGTAACCGTGGCCTGCTACGGCAGATTTTTACCAAATTACATATAGCAGAACTAGTTTAGTTTAGGCAAAGTACATTTGCAGAGATTAAATTTGCCTGACAGAGCAGCACAGTGACAAAAATGCGCAATTTTCCATGGGGCTCAAATCTGGCGGGGGGGCACCTATTCCAGAGAAAGCGAAGCGGGTGCCGTAGGCCGAGACGCTGAGGTCTTTTTCGCAGCAGTAACAGGAGACATATACCTTAGGGGTACAATTATAACCTCGCACACTTTGCCTCAGTACGATCCAAAGGTGCCCCCGATCAATTCATCAAGCTCCAGAGCAAAAGCTAGCCCTGCAACGATCTTTATTTTGCTTTAAAAGACTCGTACTATTTCAAATTCCTCGTCCTTTGCCAATTCCCATCGAGAATCGCATGCGCACATCGGTCTCTCAGTTCATACAGCCTCGCGCCATGCATTTTATTTCACAGTACGATTGATCATTGGTCATTATTACTTATTTAATCTACACATGAGCAAGGCCGCATGTAACATGATCCAGCAAGACGAACTTATGATGCTCATCGCACACACAGTCGGATGCTTATCCGGATGACCTTATGACGGTGATCGTGCCCTTCCCGGCGGTGTGCAGCCTGGTAAAACCGGTGACTGCCTTGCCGGACGGGGCCGGGCGGTCGCCGCCCGCCGACGCGCGCGGGGCGCTCGCGAACTCCCCCACGGGGTGCCGGACGGGCCTCGCCGACGGCGTCAGGATCCGCTCGTTGATGTCGGCCAGCGTCTCGACGCCGTCCACCCCGCGGGGGCCGGGCTTCACCACCGAGAACGGGCGCACCACCGTCGGCCCTGCCTTCCTGCTCCTCTTGCCGCTCCCTCCATCCTGCTCTGCTGCGCAATGCATCATACAGCATTAGCACCAAATTAACTTGTTCTTACTAAATGGACAGGTGAGTAAGTTGGGTTGTACTCTACGTACTTTCTTCTTGTGTCGCCGAGCGTTTGGCCGAACAGTTGGCTCGAGTGATCTGGCGCTGTTGGTCGCCGTGGCGATTGGATGAGGGCGGGCTGAGGGGAGGCTGCTCCCGCTGCGCCACCGGCAATGTGGGCGGCTCCACCGGTGTGGCAGAGCTCGGGACCAGAAGATCATCAGCCCCTGCAGAAGCAGAGCCTATCAGTTTGGTGCTTAATTAACGAAGAAAAAAGGGCACAGTTTGATGAGATTTCAGTTTTAAGAGGCGATGAGCACACAAGGATATGCAGCAGGTAAAACCGAATCTGGGTGGGTGCTACCGTCTGAGAATGCAAGTCCAAAGTTTTTCTTTTTTACTCTACTCAAGAAGCAGTGCCTGCCTAGTCCAGTAACAAGTCAAATGATTCATGATGGACAGATGATGGGCTTAGGACAGCAATGTGCTGCTAATCTTGGGTGGGCCCCAACATGAATCTCCTAACCACCCTAGTTACTCCATACTATAATCATTAAAGTCTGTCCTAGATACTTGGAAAAGTACCAGTACGTACCATGGATTAAATGAAACACCCAGGACTAACAAACCGCTGTCTGAAGAGTGTGAACTAAGATAAGCAAATTAAATGTAAGTAGTAATTAACCTGCATTCAAATTCTTGCACAGGAAAGAAGCATCAGCAGCGGTGCTTGTATCCTCGAGAATGCAGCTGGGATCGAAGCCTACCAGATCCTCGTCTAGGATCGGCAAATTCTGAAGAGGCAAGCAAGAGGCCAGTAAGAAAAAGGTGGTAGTGGTAGTAACACTCTAAGATAGCTGCGCTGCACGCCATTGTTGACTTGCACTCACTCGGATCAGTTCTTCCAACTGCTCATCGGACCACTCCATCACATCGTCCAGCGGCGGCTCTGAAGAACCCGGCAACTCCATGCCTGCAACTGCAACAATGAAAATCAATTACCATACATCACCATGGAATTGAAGAAACGGTCCAGCAGTTCAACTGCATGCCAGAGAAAAACAAAATGGCAAGCCAGATAGATACGCCGCACGTACACTTGGGGAAGAAGAGCCCGAGCTCGTGCTCGATGGCACCATGATCGTCAGGATTACCGCCGCCGGCGACGCCCAGCACGCCTAGGCCGCCGAAGTACCTGATCAGCTGCGGATCCCACTCGAGCTGAAGGCAACACCTGCCGCTGCTGCAGGCCATGGCGCCCAGAGGCCACCGCCAGGCATGCTGCCTCTCCTGCACCTCGGCCGTTTCCATGGGTGGGGCAGAGAGAGAGAGGGAGAGTTGCTGAAAGACACTGGTGAGAGTGAGGAGGGATGGGGCGCGTGCCTAAATAGGGAGGGCTTTTGGGAGGCCTAAAAGCCGGCAAAAGGGCGTGTGCGCGCGCTGCGGGCTGCAGTCCGGCTCCGGCATGTCAAGCAGCCACAGTTTTGTCAGGGAAAGCTCGGAAATCTTGCAAAGTCGAAAGTGGACAAGGAACGGGCCACCAAGCATGCAAAGGGATGATGACTTGGCGCCGCTGCGGGAGGGGAGCTCTTTCTCGTGGCTCGCGGTTCCGAGCCTCCTTTCTTTTCTTTATGTGGATCTCATCTCGCCATGCCTCCCCTTGACTTTTGGCCTTGTTTCCTACGTACTTATTTCTGTTTTAAATACAAATGTGGGTTCTGCTTCTCTTCTTGTGGGGAGACCGAGTTATTGGCTTATTGCAAGTTTGCATGCATTAGCAATAGAGACAATTTTTTGAAATGTGAAGGAAAGGGGCTCCACGCTGCATAACATTTGGGCTTGATCACACTGTCAAGTAAAATTGACGGGAATGGCTCGGAGCCAGTCGACTGAAACCTCGTTTCAGTGAGTCCATCTGGTCTCGATGAATCTGAAGCGTCGGATAGAAAATGAACCGCCTAGATTGTGTCTTCCTCCTCCGAATAGATAGTCATGTTCTTCTTCCTCAGCCGCCACCACGGACAACCGGCCCCCGCCACCCGCGGAGCGCCGCCTCGCCGCCCCGCCCTCCCCGGAACCACCCCCCACTGCCCCGGCCATCCCTCTAGGCCCCGCCACACCTAGATTTTGCCCCGGCGAATCCACACACCCCGCCCCCCCCCCCCCCCACCACCGTCGGTCTCCCACCACCCCGACCATCCCTCTAGGCCCCGCCACACCTAGTTTTTTTTCTCCGGCGAATCCACACCCCACCGCCCCACCCCCCCCCCCCCCCACCCCACCACCACCGCCCCACCCCGAACCCTAAGATAGACTCCGGGGTAGCCTGCTCAACCAGCTTATGCCTTCCCTCCGACGAGTTTCTTCCTTTCCTTTGGCTATTTCTTCCTTCGACCAATATTGATTGACTCAAGTCCGAAAATTCAGTCGACTGAAATGTAGCTATTGCGAAAATTGACTAGAGGAGAGGGCAACCACCACCACCTTATAATCACGGCGAAAAAGCCACAGATGACATGCAAATTCATTCTTTTTCCATCTGGGTTTAAGGGTGAATGGGAAGTCAAACTTGTGCTGCATGGTAGGTCAAAAACTATCATGGTCGTAGCCGCACAGCATGACTCATGACAAGTTTGTCCTCTGTGTAAAACTGTGCGTGGATTAGCTATAATTCTCCAACCTTTGGTCGAGGTACATATGCGCCATCGCATGCCGACATGCACACACGACCACACTCGATAGCATCCACCCATGCACGTTGACTTAGACTCGTATACAGTAGTACTCGACTATATTAAAGCATCTCCAATATCCGCGCTAAACTAGCGTCGCGCCGCAAATTAGGCCGTTTTAGCGCGCGCGCAACGCGGTGGGTGGCTCCAGCGGGCGCGCAAAAATCGCGCGTGCTATAACGAGTTGGGCGCGCGGTCGGATACGCTATCCCGCGCGGTGTATTTGGGGCGCCCGCTTCATGGCGGCACACTCGGCCGCGCCAAGACTCTCTCCTCTCCTCCTCCTCGCCCACAGCGCCAGGCCGGCGAACTTCACCATGGACGCACGCTCCGGCACCCCGCTCACCCCATTGTAAATCGCTCATTCCAACTTTTATTTTTTTGTTATTTTTTCAATGCATCATCATATAGATAGCTTATTTGCATTGTTCAAAAAACTTTGTAGTCTCAACGATGATGCATACATGTCAACTATGGGTGTTGGATCCAACAATTCGCATTGGTCTCAACCAACGACATCCATTTCGAAGACCATGAGTTTGAGGTGGACGAGGAGGGTGAGGGCATTGTCGACGCGCCGAAAGGAAGAGCGGGCAATTACACCAACAAAGATGACATCTTACTATGTAATACTTGGTTGCAAGTGTCGAGGGATCCATTTGTTGGAGGTGATCAAAGTAGAGATGCTTTTTGGGGGCGAATGAAAGAACACTTTGATGCTCACAACGTGAGTGGAATTGATCGCTCTGAGAGATCAATTCGGTCCCGATGGTCGACAATCAACTCGGATTGTCAAAAGTGGGCAGCCGCACAAAAGGCAGTTGACAAGATTAACCCAAGTGGCACAAATGAGGATGATAGAGTAAGTGGCATCTCATACATGTTCATCATACTTGTTTTTGGTTCCGAAGTGCTAACTTGTTTGTTTTTCTTGCCGTACAACATTGCACAAAACTTGTTCAAAGAAGAGGAGAGGACAACCAAGAAGGGGAAGATCAAGAAAGGAAGGATCTTTACCTTGCCTCATTGCTATGAAGTGTTGAAGGATGATGAGAAATGGAAGAAGCGTGAAGATTTGGATGATTTGCATTTGAGCAACAAGCATAAGCGAACAATTGAGTTGATTGATGATGATGAGGAGGATGATGCATCAAGTGATGACGGCAAGAGAAACCCCACACCCAACTCGGTTTCATACTCGAAGCCAAAACGACCAGATGGGTGCAAGAAAGACAAAACCGAAAGAAGAAGAGGAAAGGAGATGATGAGCTCAAAAATGCTATGGAAGCAATTGTGAAGGCAAGAAAAGAAGCGGTGAGGTGAGAAAAATGGCAAGGAACCAAGATGCCGCGGCCGAGGAGAGGAGGTTGGCGGCCGAGGAGAGAAGGGTGGCGGCCGAGGAGAGGAAGGTGGCTTTGGAGGAGAGGAAGGTGAGCAATGAGGAGCGAACTAGATTGTTGGAATGGGAGAAGCACTTGTTCTTCTTGGACACATCCAACCTCAATGAAGCGCAAAAGGAATATGTCAATCTTGCCCGTGAAGAAGTGTTGATGCAAAAAAGAGCCATGATTCGCGCAATGGGTGGCGGTGGCCTTGGCGGCATGGGTGGCGGTGGCCTTGGCGGTGGCATTGGCGGTGGCCTTGGCGGCATGGGTGGCGGTGGCCTTGGCGTCATGGGTGGCATGGGTGGCTTCGGAGGTACCATGAGCGGTTAGGTGCCATGAGAGGGATGGGTGCACCTCCGGCCGCCATGGGAGGCATGGGTGGCTTTGGAGCACCCCCCGACGCTATGCCCGCCATGGGAGGCATGAGTTTTGCTTCTCTCATGGGAGGCATGGGTGCACCTCCAGCCGCCATGGGCGGAATGTCTTTCGATTTGCCTCCTTATACACATTCCCATGAAGATGCCGTTGAAGATCTTGCCAACACCGTTGGAGCTTCACATGATGCGGTGCGTGATGAGGAGAGGGAGGAAGATTCATCTTCAGAGGCGGAAGAATCGTCATCGGAAGATGATGAGGACGAAGACGAGGAAGAGGATTGATGTGTTTTTCATTTGTGTCTTGAACTTGGTTTGCATTTTGAACATGGTTGGATGAACTTGTGGTCATGATTTTGAACTTGTGGGCATGAACTTTTATTCATCAACTTGTTTGTGTGAAATTTTATATGTCATGTTCATTGTATTTTGAATGTTTCAAACTCATTTTATGTCCAAAATATCATATATACAATACCTGGCGAGTCGCGCGTGCTGCATTTTTGCGTGCTTCTTTGGGCGTCGTAGCGCATCTTTGATATAAGCGCGGTTGTTGGAAACGTATTTGGCGGCGCTTAAACCAGTCGAAGCGTGCGCGGCATACCTAGTTTTTAGTGCGCGGCGCGAAGCGTGGCCGTTGGAGATGCTCTTATGCCCATGCGTATGAAAGAAAAGAAAACTGGAGCACGTACATAGGACTACGTAGTGGCCCTTCTTTTTCTGCCATTTTTTGAATTCGCAACTCGCAAGTCGTGCCTACTGCAGAATGGAGACACACAGTGTATACCTTGAGCAATTACCACCACAGGTTCGTCGACACAGGTTCGTCGACACGTAACAAAGAAGCGTCCCAAGACTACACTGTGACTCTATGAGCACTGCTGCCGCAGGCCTGCAGCTACCGTGAGGAAACTTTAGTCAATGCAATCCTAGCCCCACGAAAATCCAAGCAGTAGCATCTATGGTCATTGGTCATCATGCTGCAATTCGAACCATGGACACGATTGATCTCCGATGGGTCCATCCCATGGGCAACCCAGCTCAAATGTACTCTACCCATGTCAAAACGTTTAGAGGCAGCAGTGGGAAAAGGCCCCCCCTCCCTCCCTCCCTCGTCCCGGGTAGCCCCGCGCGCGACCGGATGAAAACCCTAGTCGTCGCCGGTGGGGTCCCCCGCCTGCTCTTTCTCCCCCTCGCTGTCGTCAGAGGGCGCGGCCAGGCGAAGCCTAGTTGGCACCGGGGAGATCTCGCCCTCTCGCTCAGCGGGCTCGGAGCGCGCCGAGGCGGCGCCGGGGTGTCGCGCTAGACGACGGCCGCAGTAGCGCGATGGTGCACCAGGAGCAGTGCGCGACGACGGCATGCTGGAGGTGCGTGCTTGGGGGCCGGATGCGGTCACGGCTCCGCCGGATCTAGCCCTCTGAGTGGCGCGGGCCAGGGGCGGCTCAAGCTGTGGGCGGCCGCCTCCGTCGTGGCCATCTTGGCTGGTGGAGGGGGCGGCGCAGTGGTGGTGCTGCGGCCTTCTCCCCCTGCTGCTCTTGGTATGTGTCCTGCGGCTGGTGGCGAGTGTGGCTGGCCGGTGGTGGCAGGGGTGCTCCTGGGAGGGAGGTAGGGGTGCTTCCCGGCCTGGCCGCCGTGTGCGATGGTGGCCCTGGTTCCCAGCAGTGTCTGACTGGTGGTGTGGCACGACGATAGTCCCCCCCGGATATGGCCTGCTCATACTCGATCTCATCAAGGGGCTCGCGTGGGGGTGGAAGGAGGGACCTTCTGCCCGGTGGGAGCCGCGGTGCCTGTGGGCGAGGGGCGCGGCTCGGGTGCTGGCTGGCGGCCATGGCCGTGAGGGAGGTGGCAACTAGCTTTCGGCGTTCGATGGTGGGGGTGACCAACCTGTCTTGGTTGCGCTTACCCTGTTCCGGTGGCGGATAGTGCTTGCTAGGGTGAAAACTTTGTCTGCCTTGGCTAGACTGACAGCGACGGCGTCTGTGGGCGTCGTACCCTTCTTGAAGGCTTCATCGTGGTTGCTCTTGATGCTCCGGGATGCTCTGGGTAAAGACCTCGATCCTCTAGATCGAGCGGTGGCAGCGCTACGGCATCGTGATCTTCCTGAAGACATCACTTTAGAGGCCTTGATCCGTTGAGTTTCAGCTGCCCCTCTTCGTGGTGTCACGTTTGAGGGCTCCTTTGAAGTCTAGTGTTGATTTATCTTCCTACATGTAGTACGCTAGATGTTGCTTGGAGTGTGTAGTTGTTCTTCAGCACCTATGTATCCTGCCTCGGGTGTGTGTGTGGGTGGGTGCTGTATGTGGTGGGTTGTCGTTGATCGTTGCTTTATATATAAAGCAGGCGGAAGCCTTTTTCGTTAATTGCTAGCAAGCGTATTGTCGGACTAACATGAAAGCGGGTAGGTCGCTGAGCATGCATAGCCATATGGTAAAATGATTTATTGCAAAGCGTCTGCTTTCCCATCTCTGAGAGTAGCCCCCTCCCCGCGAAAAAAAAGGGAGTAGTTTTTGGACGCGAATTTTTGGGACATGGTGCCACGCGAGGTTAAGATCTGAGCAGTCCATACATGCTATGAGATTAGCACTTAATATAGCGAATTAATGAATACCAAAATGATACGGTGAGTTAATTTGATGAATACATGTATGTGATAGGCATCTTAAATGGGATGGTGGTCTAGGCACTGGTCGGCATTTAAACGTGTCTGACTCACCTGTTCACTTAACAAGTGTGGGCCTGCCGTTTTTGCTGTGGTTTGTTTTGCCTAAGCTTCTTTTGTGTCCGTATACCTGCGGTGTATCATGCACTCATTCGACTGTTTCTTGCTATTTGAAAATTTTGCAAAGCTCCATGTTGCAAAGCTCAGCTATTACATTAGGAGCAGTTGTACAACTACAATTCTACATCTTCATTGTTTTTTTAGAGAGATGAATTTCTGTATAACTACAATTCTACATCTTCAAAAAAAAATTGAGAGAGATATGAGCATCTGTACAACTAAAATTCTACATCTTCATTTTTTTCTTCTTCCAAAAGGAGCTCCACATCTCCATGGATGATTTCTAGCTAGCTATGCACATGACAAAGTGAAAGAACTAGAGAGGCGGGATGAATTAGAAAGGAGCTGCCAGATGGACAAGGGATGGTTTACAGGTTTCGTTAAAAGATGTTGGGTGCCTTGATGTCCTGACATCCATTTAAACAGAATTAATCGGATGGTTTACAGGTTTCGTTAAAAGATGTTGGGTGCCTTGATGTCCTGCCATCCGTTTAAACAGAATTAATCTGTGACTCATTAAACGAATGGGGTCAGGCTGAAGGAGTTTTTGATGGTTGGCATTCCTCCTCTCGCCAGTTTGCATGGATGAATAAGAGCTATTCAATGCTGTTGGTATTCACATGCAATCAACAAGCGTCTCGTTTCAATGCATGAGGCTTCCTTGTGGGCCATCTCCTGGCGTTGTGAGATGTAATAAGCGAGCTATACCATTTCTATACCGGGGATGAAATCCAATATACACACTTGATGTATTAAAGCTGCACGAATCACGTGGGAATGGATGGTTTTGATTCCGACCTCGCATGGCTGCATGTTCACTCGTGATTTATCGGTAGTTTTTCTCACACAGAAGCGGGATCACTAGCGTAGCCAGCCTAATGGACGAGGATTGTCCATCATGTCCACTCCCTACTGATGCACTTGGAGCAGAATTCCCTACTCTATGGTTCCATTTTGTGAAAAATCCTATAGTTTCATTCCGTACGGAACCCTAGGAAGAACTTAACAACCAACGTAGGAAGAATTCCCTACGGTTCCATTCCTTGAAAAATCTGAAGGTTTCAATAAATGATGCCCTCAGTATGTCTTGATTGATTTTAATGTTCGGTCATACCGTCCCCGACTATGTTGAATCCTAAGCGTTCACACTTGTGGTCATAATATCGATTAATACTTCTATTTTATGGTAGACAGGTCCATTATTTGTGCCCATACTCAATGATGCCTTCTCAATGGCACACACACTAGAACCAAAAGACTTGTCAACCTTAATCCTCCCGAGTCCCATGGCCGAACCAAGATTATTGGTAGGAATAAGGCAAACTCATTGGTGCAAAGCAATTAACGAGGAGCAGACTTGTTGAGGAACACAACAAGATGTTGGGGAACGTTGCAGAAAATTAAAATTTTTCCTACGGTTTCACCAAGATCCATCTATGAGTTCATCTAAGCAACGAGTCATGGGAGAGAGATTGCATCTACATACCACTTGTAGATCGCGTGTAAAGCGTTCACTAGAACGTGGATGATGGAGTCGTACTTCGCCGTGATTCAAATCACCGATGACCGAGTGCCGAGCAGACGGCACCTCCGCGTTCAACACACGTCTGGGACGGGAGGCGTCTCCTCCTTCTTGATCTAGCAAGGGGAAGGAGAGGTTGATGATGATGGCTCCGCAGAAGACAACGTGGCGTGGTGGTGGTGGAGCAAAGAAGACTCCGGCAGGCTTCGCCAAGCACGTGACGGAGGAGGAAGAGGTGTAGCGAGGGAGGCGCCGGAGTTTCAGTGCGGCTGCCCCTCCCTCCCTTTATATAGGCCCTCAGGCGCGCCGGCCTGGGGATCCCATCTCCCAAGGGGCGGCGGCCAAGGGGGTGGAGTGCCCCAAGGCAAGTGGGCGCCCCACCCTAGGGTTTCAACCCTAGGCGCAGGGTGGGCCAAGGGGTGCACCAGCCCACTATGGGCTGGTTCCTCCCCACTTCAGCCCATGGGCCCCTCCGGGATGGGTGGCCCCACCGGTGGACCGGGGACCCTTCCGGTGGTCCCGACATACAATACCGGGTGACCAAACTTTCCCGATGGTCAAATACCACTTCCTATATATAATTCTTTACCTCCGGACCATTTGAAACTCCTCGTGATGTCCGGGATCTCATCCGGACTCGAACAACATTCGGTATACTGCATATTTATATTCATACAACCCTAAGCGCCACCGAACCTTAAGTGTGCAGACCCTACGGGTTCGGAGACACGTGAACATGACCGAGACGGCTCTCGGGCAATAACCAACAGCGGATCTGGATACCCATGTTGGCTCCCACATGCTCCTCGATGATCTCATCGGATGAACCACGATGTCGAGGATTCAAACAATCCGTATACAATTCCCTTTGTCAATCGGTATGTTACTTGCCGAGATTCGATCGTCGGCATCCCAATACCTTGTTCAATCTCGTTACCGGCAAGTCACTTTACTGCATTACCATAATGCATGATCCGTGACGGACACTTGGTCACTTTGAGCTCATTATGATGATGCACTACCGAGTGGGCCCAGTGATACCTCTCCGTAACACGGAGTGACAAATCCAGTCTCGATCCGTGTCGACCCAACATACACTTTCGGAGATACCGTAGTGTACCTTTATAGTCACCCGATTACGTTGTGACGTTTGGTACACCCAAAGCACTCTTACGGTATCCGGAGTTACACGATCTCATGGTCTAAGGAAGAGATACTCGACATTGGAAAAGCTCTAGCAAAGCGAACTACACGATCTTGTGCTATGCTTAGGATTGGGTCTTGTCCATCACATCATTCTCCTAATGATGTGATCTCGTTATCAACGACATCCAATGTCCATAGTCAGGAAACCATGACTATCTATTGATCAACGAGCTGGTCAACTAGAGGCTCACTAGGGACATATTGTGGTCTATTTATTCACACATGTATTACGATTTTCGGATAATACAGTTATAGCATGAATAAAAGACAATTATCATGAACAAGGAAATATAATAATAATCCTTTTATTATTGCCTCTAGGGCATATTTCCAACAGTCTCCCACTTGCACTAGAGTCAATAATCTCGTTACATTGTGATGAACCTAACACCCATAGAGTTCTGGTGTTGATCATGTTTTGCTCATGGAAGAGGTTTAGTCAGCGGATCTGCGACATTCAGATCCGTATGCACTTTGCAATTTTCTATGTCTCCATCTTTAACATTTTCTCGGATGGATTTGAAACGACGCTTGATGTGACTAGTCTTCTTATGAAACACAGGCTCCTTGGCAAGTGCAATAGCTCCAAAGATTATCACGAAGAGTTTGATCGGCCCCGACGCATTGGGTATGACTCTAGGTCGGTGATGAACTCCTTCACCCAAATTGCTTCATGCGCTACCTCCGAGGCTGCCATGTACTCCGCTTCACATGTAGATCCCGCCATACGACGCTACGCTTCTGCAGCACCATCGCTCCACCATTCAACATATACACGTATCCGGTTTGTGACTTAGAGTCATCCAGATCTGTGTCGAATCTAGCGTCGACGTAACCCTTTACGACGAGCTCTTCGTCACCTCCATAAACGAGAAACATGTCCTTAGTCCTTTTCAGGTACTTCAGGATATTCTTGACCGCTGTCCAGTGTTCCTTGCCGGATTACTTTGGTACCTTCCTACCAAACTTACGGCAAGGTTGACATCAGTGCAGTACATGACATGGCATACATAATAGATCCTATGGCCGAGGCATAGGGGATGACGCTCATCTCTTCTTTATCTTTTGCCGTGGTCGGGCATTGAGCCGAGCTCAATCTCACACCTTGGCAAAGACAGGCAAGAACCCTTTCTTGGACTGATCCATTTTGAACTTCTTCAAAAATTTATCAAGGTATGTGCTTTGTGAAAGACACATCGAGGCGTCTCGATCTATCTCTATAGATCTTGATGCCTAATATATAAGCAGCTTCTCCAAGGTCCTTCATTGAAAAACTTTTATTCAAATAGGCCTTAATGCTGTCCAAGAGTTCTATATCATTTCCCATCAAAAGTATGTCATCTACATATAATATGAGAAATGCTATGAGCTCCCACTCACTTTCTTGTAAACGCAGGCTTCTCCATAAGTCTGCATAAACCCAAACGCTTGATCATCTCATCAAAGCGAATGTTCCAACTCCGAGATGCTTGCACCAACCCATAAATGGATCGCTGGAGCTTGCATACTTTGTTAGCATTTTCAGGATCGACAAAACCTTCCGGCTGCATCATATACAACTCTTCCTTAAGATAACCGTTAAGGAACGCTGTTTTGACGTCCATCTGCCATATCTCATAATCATAGTATGCGGCAATTGCTAACATGATTCGGACGGACTTAAGCTTCGCCACGGGAGAGAAAGTCTCATCGTAGTCAATCCCTTGAACTTGCCGATAACCCTTAGCGACAAGTCGAGCTTTATAGATGGTGACATTACCATCCGCGTCCGTCTTCTTCTTAAAGATCCATTTGTTTTCTATCGCTCGCCGATCATCGGGCAAGTCTGTCAAAGTCCATACTTTGTTTTCATGCATGGATCCTATCTCGGATTGCATGGCTTCAAGCCATTTGTTGGAATCTAGTCCCGCCATCGCTTCTTCATAGTTCGAAGGTTCACCGTTGTCCAACAACATGATTTCCAGGACAGGGTTGCCATACCACTCGGTGTGGAACGTGTCCTTGTGGACCCACGAAGTTCGGTAGCAACTTGATCTGAAGTACTTTGATCATCATCGTTAATTTCCTCTCCGGTGGGTGTAGGCGCCACAGGAACATTTTCTGAGCTGCACTACTTTACGGTTCAAGAGGTAGTACTTCATCGAAGTTCTACTTTCCTCCCACTTACTCCTTTCGAGAGAAACTCTTTTTCAAGAAAGGATCCGTTCTTGGCAACAAAGATCTTGCCTTCGGATCTAAGGTAGAAGGTATACCCAATGGTTTCCTTAGGGTATCCTATGAAGACGCATTTTTCCGATTTGGGTTCGAGCTTTTCAGGTTGAAGTTTCTTGACATAAGCATCGCATCCCCAAACTTTTAGAAACGGCGACTTAGGTTTCTTCCCAAACCATAATTCATACGGTGTCGTCTCAACGGATTTAGACGGTGCCCTATTTAAAGTGAATGTAGCTGTCTCTAGAGCGTATCCCCAAAATGATAGCGGTAAATATGTAAGAGACATCATAGATCGCACCATATCCAATAGAGTGCGATTATGACGTTCGGACACACACCGTTCTGTTGAGGTGTTCCAGCGGCGTGAGTTGTGAAACGATTCCACATTTCCTCAAGTGTGTACCAAATTCGTGACTTAAATATTCTCCTCCATGATCTGATCGTAAGAATTTTATTTTTCGGTCACGTTGATTCTCTACCTCATTCTGAAATTCCTTGAACTTTTCAAAGGTCTCAGACTTGTGTTTCATCAAGTAGACATACCCATATCTACTTAAGTCGTCTCGTGAGAGTGAGAACATAACGATATCCTCCATGAGCCTCAACGCTCATTGGACCGCACACATCGGTATGTATGATTTCCAATAAGTTGGTTGCTCGCTCCATTGTTAGGAGAACGGAGTCTTGGTCATTTTGCCCATAAGGCATGGTTCGCATGTGTCAAATGATTCATAATCGAGAGACTCTAAAAGTCCATCGAATGGAGTTTCTTCATGCGCTTGACACCAATGTGACCATAGGCGGCGATTACCACAAGTATGTGGGACTATCGTTATCAACTTTACATCTTTTGGTACTCACACTATGAATATGTGTAATATTACGCTCGAGATTCATTAAGAATAAACCATTGACCATCGGAGACATGACCATAAAACATATCTCTCATATAAATAGAACAACCATTATTCTCGGATTTAAATGAGTATCCATCTCGCATTAAACGAGATCATGATACAATGTTCATTCTCAATCTTGGCACTAAATAACAATTATTGAGGTATAAAACTAATCCCGTAGGTAAATGTAGAGGTAGCGTCGACGGCAATCACATCGACCTTGGAACCATTCCCGACGCGCGCATCGTCACCTCGTCGCCTTCGCGGTCTCCGTTTATTCCGCAGCTCTGTTGTGAGTTACAAATATGAGCAACGGCACGGTATCAAATACCGGGAGTTACTACGAGTCGGTAAGGTACACATCAATTACATGTATATCAAATATGCCTTTAGTGTTGCCGGCCTTCTTGTCCGCTAAGTATTTGGGGCAGTTCCGCTTCGGTGGCCCTTCCCTTTGCAATAAAAGCACTCTGTCTCAGGCTTGGGTCCATTCTTTGACTTCTTCCTGGCAACTTGCTTACCGGGCGCGACAACATCCTTGCCGTCCTTCTTGAAGTTCTTCTTACCCTTGCCCTTCTTGAACTTAGTGGTTTTATTGACCATCAACACTTGATGTTCTTTCTTGATTTCAACCTCTGCTGACTTCAGCATTGAGAATACTTCGTGAATGGTCTTCACCATCCCTTGCATATTGTAGTTCATCACAAAGCTCTTGTAGCTTGGTGGGAGCGACTGAAGGATTCTGTCAATGACCGCCTCGTCCGGGAGGTTTATGTCCAGCTGGGACAGGCGGTTGTGCAACCCAGACATTTTGAGTATGTGCTCACTGACAGAACTGTTCTCCTCCATCTTACAACTATAGAATTTGTCGGAGACTTCATATCTCTCGACCCGGGCATGAGCTTGGAAAACTAGTTTCAGCTCCTCGAACATCTCATATGCTCCGTGTTGCTCAAAACGCTTTTGAAGCCCCGGTTCTAAGTTGTAAAGCATGCCGCTGAACGAGGGAGTAATCATCAAGACGAGACCGCCAAGCATTCATAATGTCTTGGTTCTCTCGGACGGTGCATCACCTAGTGGTCCTTCTAGGACATATTGTTTCTGGCAGCTATGAGGATGATCCTCGGGTTAGGACCCGGTCCGTATAGTTGCTGCCATCATCTTTCGACTTGGTTTTCTAGGAGCAGCGTTGAAGTTCATGTTGATATGAGCGTTGGCCATTTGATCTACAAGACATATTTGCAAAGGTTTTAGACTAAGTTCATGATAATTAAGTTCATCTAATCAAATTATTTTAGTGAACTCCCACTCAGATTAGACATCCTCTAGTCATCTAAGTGTTACACGATCCGAGTCGACTAGGCCGTGTCCGATCATCACGTGAGACGGACTAGTCATCGTCGGTGAACATTCTCATGTTGATCGTATCTTCCATACGACTCGTGTTCGACCTTTTCGGTCTCCGTGTTCGAGGCCATGTCTGTACATGCTAGGCTCGTCAAGTTAACCCTAAGTGTTTTGCATGTGTAAAATTGTCTTACACCCGTTGTATGTGAGCGTAAGGATCTATCACACCCGATCATCACGTGGTGCTTGAAACGACGAACTTTAGCAACGGTGCACGCAGTTAGGGGAGAACACTTCTTGATATCGTTGTAAGGATCATCTTATTTACTACCGTCGTTCTAAGTAAACAAGATGCATAAACATAATAAACATCACATGCAATTATATAGTAGTGACATGATATGGCCAATATCATATAGCTCCATTGATCTCCATCTTCGGGGCTCCATGATCATCTTGTCACCGGCATGACACCATGATCTCCATCATCGTGTGTTCATGAAGTTGTCACGCCAACGACTACTTCTACTTCTATGGCTAACACGTTTAGCAATAAAGTAAAGTAATTTACATGGCGTTCTTCAATGACACACGCAGTCATACAAAAATAAAGACAACTCCTATGGCTCCTGCGGTTGTCATACTCATCGACATGCAAGTCGTGATTCCTATTACAAGAACATGATCTCATACATCACAATATGTCATTCATCATTCATCACAACTTCGGCCATATCACATCACATGACAATTGCTGCAAAAACAAGTTAGGCGTCCTCTAATTGTTGTTGCATCTTTTACGTGGCTGCAATTGGGTTCTAGCAAGAACGTTTTCTTACCTACGAATAACCACAACGTGATTTTTCAACTTCTATTTACCCTTCATAAGGACCCTTTTCATCGAATCCGCTCCAACTAAAGTGGAGAGACAGACACCCTTGACCACCTTATGCAACTAGTGCATGTCGATTCGGTGGAACCGGTCTCACGTAAGCGTCACGTGTAAGGTTGGTCCGGGCCGCTTCATCCCACAATACCGCTGAAGCAAGATAAGACTAGTAGCGGCAACCAAGTTGAAAAGATCTACGCCCACAACAAAATTGTGTTCTACTCGTGCAATAGAGAACTACGCATAGACCTAGCTCATGATGCCCTTTGTTGGGGAACGTTGCGAGAAAATTAAAATTTTTCCCTACGGTTTCACCAAGATCCATCTATGAGTTCATCTAAACAACGAGTCATGGGAGAGATTGCATCTACATACCACTTGTAGATCGCGTGCGGAAGCGTTCACTAGAACGTGGATGATGGAGTCGTACTCGCCGTGATTCAAATCACCGATGACCGAGTGCGAACGGACGGCACCTCCGCGTTCAACACACGTGCGGACGGAGACGTCTCCTCCTTCTTGATCCAGCAAGGGGAAGGAGAGGTTGATGATGATGGCTCCAGCAGCAAAGACAACGGGCGTGGTGGTGGTGGAGCAAAGAAGATTCTACAGGGCTTCGCCAAGCACGTGACGGAGGAGGAAGAGGTGTAGCAGGGGAGGAGGCGACGGAGTTTCAGGGTGCGGCTGCCTCCCCTCCCTTTATATAGGCCCCAGGCGCCCGGCCTTGGGGATCCCATCTCCCAAGGGGGCGTGACGAGGTGGAGTGCCCCAAGGCAAGTGGGCGCCCCACCCTAGGGTTTCAACCCTAGGCGCAGGTGGGCCAAGGCGCACCAGCCCACTATGGGCTGGTTCCCTCCCACTTCAGCCCATGGGGCCCTCCGGGATGGGTGGCCCCACCGGTGGACCCAGGACCCTTCCGGTGGTCCGGTACAATCTGGGTGACCCCGAAACTTTCCCGATGGCCGAAATACCACTTCCTATATATAATTCTTTACCTCCGGACCATTTCGAAACTCCTCGTGATGTCCGGGATCTCATCCGGGACTCCGAACAACATTCGGTATACTGCATACTTATATTCATACAACCCTAGCGTCACCGAACCTTAAGTGTGCAGACCCTACGGGTTCGGGAGACACGTAGACATGACCGAGACGGCTCTCGGGCAATAACCAACAGCGGGATCTGGATACCCATGTTGGCTCCCACATGCTCCACGATGATCTCATCGGATGAACCACGATGTCGAGGATTCAAACAATCCCGTATACAATTCCCTTTGTCAATCGGTATGTTACTTGCCCGAGATTCGATCGTCGGCATCCCAATACCTCGTTCAATCTCGTTACCGGCAAGTCACTTTACTCATACCATAATGCATGATCCCGTGACCAGACACTTGGTCACTTTGAGCTCATTATGATGATGCACTACCGAGTGGGCGGTGATACCTCTCCGTAACACGGAGTGACAAATCCAGTCTCGATCGGTGTCGACCCATGAACACTTTCGGAGATACCTGTAGTGTACCTTTATAGTCACCCGATTACGTTGTGACGTTTGGTACACCCAAAGCACTCTTCACGGTATCCGGGAGTTACACGATCTCATGGTCTAAGGAAGAGATACTCGACATTGGAAAAGCTCTAGCAAAAGCGAACTACACGATCTTGTGCTATGCTTAGGATTGGGTCTTGTCCATCACATCATTCTCCTAATGATGTGATCCCGTTATCAACGACATCCAATGTCCATAGTCGAGAAACCATGACTATCTATTGATCAACGAGCTAGTCAACTAGAGGCTCACTAGGGACATATTGTGGTCTATTTATTCACACGTGTATTACGATTTCCGGATAATACAGTTATAGCATGAATAAAAGACAATTATCATGAACAAGGAAATATAATAATAATCCTTTTATTATTGCCTCTAGGGCATATTTCCAACACAAGATAGGAGACAAAAGGACAGGAGTAAATGGCATAGTTATCGTGATCTCTCTAGATATACTACATCACAACTTAAGTTTTAACAAAATGACCTTTGAAATAGAAGAGATACAATACACATACATTAGCTTTATATTAGGAAAAGAGTCATTCTCTCACCTTAGGTCTGCAGCTTGGTTCGTACACCTTCAATAGATCTATTTTCCTTTCAACATGGCATGTCTTCTGGCATAAAGTTATGATCGGTGCCATAATCAGCGGGCGAGTAAGAGGAGGTTCGAAGAGGTACTGATGGTGGTGGGGATGTACTGCTGTCAACGGTGTGGTTTGTGAGGGAAGACAATGGAAATAAGGAGGGGATGCACAGTGACATCAATTGTTATGGTTTGGATGGATGGTTGAGGGGAGAAAAGAACAAAATAAACAGCAACCCCTCGGGGGCACACTTTAAATGCACTGCGGTCTTTGGAAATTAGTACTATCATATCGTGAAGAGAAAATTAATGCTACTAGTGGTCCAATGTGATACTAGACTATTACTTGATTTCCCCGCTACCACTACTCCACTGTAGATATTATGTCTTAGCCTGCCATGTCAGGTTAGATGATTAATTAGGTCCAACAAGACACATCACACATAGTCGAACTGAAAGTCTTTGCGAAACATATGTCCCTCGCACAAGCCCAATTGTGTGCATTGGCAAAGTATTGGCCAAAAGCCTAGCGCGCGATGTGAACCATGTCGCACGATTGGCCCAAAAGATATGTGTGCGATGTGAGGGATCACATTGTCGAGATTGTTATTGAGTGTGCGTTCACGATGTGCACCCCATGTGTGGTTTTTTTGTGGGCTATGTAAGCATGTTCACCGTCGCATCCCATATTTTTCACAACTCGTGAATATTGAAAAATTCATAGGGAATTAAAAATTTCCTAATAATACTTGTGTTGGCTTGATAGTAACTAGGGTCTAACTAGGATTGAGTGTTAGTTTGAATGTTGATCTAGTTTGATTTGAAGTAAAATTCCAAAACCATAAAGTATTTAAAACCCTATTTCTAAAAGAAACCCTAAAAGCCCTTTAGGAAAATAATAAGAGACCCTATAGGGAAAATCAAGGAATTAAAAAAATCCTCAAAATAAATTTTCAACACAAATAATTAAAGCTTTGAGAGAAAGAAAAATTCAGTGAAATAAGTCAAATAGAAATATTAATAGAGGCTATATAAAATAATGGCAGCAACTAATTAATCAAAAGGCTCTAGATAAATGTCCAGCATTCACAAAGTTTGCAACTTGAATTTAAAAATGCTTTGTTTTGGAAATAAATTCAAAGATAACATAAACGAATTAAGAAAGAAAACAAAAAAGAAAGGAAAAGTGAAAGAGCATGGTGCCCCCATGCTTGGTTTTGGTAATTGCTGACAATCCCTATGGACTAATGGTTGCCTTGAGCTATATTTGAAGGGTTTGTCCATAGAAATTTTTTGACGTCCATTTGTTGGGTTCAAGGAGATTATGTGATGACCAAGGAGCCACTCAAGGAATTATCCAAAGATTGGTCATATAGAATACATGATACAAGGTTGATCAAGACTAAGTCAAAGAGTAAATCAAGTTGATCAACACACAAAGAGTACAAGATGTACCGAGCGGGATCAAGTGATCCCCTGGTATGGTAAGCATTGTCCATTACGCTTTGTGCACTAACCCATGGTCTACGTGAGAGTCCTATGTGGAGTTTGGTATGTTTCAATGGGCGTGCATCGAAAGGAAGATATCATATAACCCATGGAGGATGACATCTAGTGGTGATCACCATCAAGGTTGCGGTGTGCAAGCTCAAGTGGAGCATCACGAAGAGATCTTGCTTGAAGCTTGCTGTCCATCTTGGTGACAATGAACTTGTGAAGATGTGTCGAAGAGTGGCTTACCCATAGTGGAGTATGAGGGAGCAATCTGCAAGTCTTCATCTGGCCAGCGCTATCAAGAAAGGTGGTCCAACTTGAGGAGGTCAAGATCATCACCATATAACTCAGGTGGATTATGCGCAAGGCAAAGGTTTGTCTCCGGTAGGTTTTCTATTTTACTGGTCTCTTGGTGTTAGTTGGGAGACCAGGTGATAGGGTCGATAGCCATACTATCAAGGGGGCTCTTGAGTGAGTGGCTCTATCGTATCGTTCATAGAGAGCTCATGTAACGCCTGGATAATCATGCTACAGTAATCCCACGCTAATGATGCCACGTCACCTCCGTTACTGTTGCTAAACTTTCGTTAGTTCAAAACCGATTCGAAATCAATTCAAAATATGGCAAACAAACAAATGTCCTCAAACATTGAAATTAAAATGTTTGGGTTGTGCCAAATAATGCATAGGTATTTATAGTGGAGAAACCACATTTTTATAAAATGCCTAAATGCTCTAAAATAAATAAAACAGCCGCAACAACAATTATATAAATGCCTTTGGTATTTTATAAATTGCTAAACTATTTTAATTCGGGGCAGAACTTTTTATGACAGTGGGTTATTCTAGAACATTACTTTGGGGGCTATTATCATATTTACTAAACTAAAATTAATGTGTAACTAAAAGAAAACAGAAACAAAAAATTAAATAAAAAGAAAAGAACAAAACAAAAAAACAAAAGAAAGACCCCCCTTTTCCCTTTTCCCGTGGCCCTCGGCCCACCCGAGCCAACCCACGCAGCTGTGGGGATAAGACCAAGCCCCCCGTCTCTCGGCCTCGTCAGCACCCCCAGATCTTTTCCTCCCCCCCCCCCCCCCGTACGCTGTCGTCGCTATGCACTCCGAGATCCCGCGGCCACTGTCATTGCCTCGACTGCAGCTCATGTCCAGGAGCGCTGCCTCGCTCACCTCCGTCGAGCTGGCGCCCTGCATCGCCTCGGGGAGCATCGCATCGATCTCGTCGTCTCCATCAACACCCGCGGCCACCGAAACCTCGCCGTCGATCCCCTCGACTCCGGCACCCCTGGCTCCCCGAGCACCTCATCTGAATCCGCTGTGAGCCTTCCCTTCAAACCTCCCTGCTTCCCCTTCGTTTAGTCGCCGTAGCCGCCGCCCGTTTCCTCCCGTGACCGCGCCTGGAGCACTGCTCTCGCTCACGTTCGCGCACCACCCGTGCCTGCATCCACCTGCGCGTGCGTGCCTGACGCTGGCCGCCATGTCCACGCCCCGCGTCTGTCCCGTCCGCATCTGGCCGCCCCATCGCCTTGCTTGCGCCGGAGCTTGCTCCTTGCGCGCTGCGCCGTGGCCGTGCTTCCCCCGCACCTGCATCGCTCCCCGGCTCCCTACGCCTCCGCTGCTCCTCCTGCCGCTTGCGCCCACCGCTTGCGTGGCGTCCGCCTCGGCCGGCGGTGCCCACCGGGCCGCCATCGCCCGCCGCTGCTTTGTTGGCTCAGCGGAGGCCGCCGCCCCCCCCTCGCGTGGCCTCGCCACCGGAGTTAACCCGCCGCCCTAATTGGCCATTAAGGCTCTAACCCACCTACTAAGCCCCCACTAACATACAGGCCCCACGTGTTTAATTGAAATAAATAACCATGTCGGTTTAGTCACTTTGGGTATGACATGTGGGACCCCCACATTAACTAAATCCTTTTAACTAAAAGCTATTAACTAGCAGTCCTTGACAGGTGGGCCACAGCGCCTTTGATCGGTCAACATGGACCAATCAGCCGGTAATGCCTTTGCGGGTGCCTTTGGGTGCATCTAACAATTTTCCTTTTAAATTTCGAAATTCTAGAATATTTAGAAAATGTTTAAAAAAAGTTTAATAATTAATATAAAATAATCCGTAACTCGGATGGAAAAACTTTATACATGAAAGTTGTTCAGAACAACGAGACAAATCTGGATACGCAGCCCGTTTGTCTGCCACACATCACTAGCATAGCAAACACGCAACTTTCCCCCTCCAGTTTATCTGTCTAAAAATGCGAAACACCAGGAATACTTTCTCGGATGTTTCCTCCTTCGCCGGTATCACCTACTACCGTGTTAGGGCATACCTAGCACCGTGTATTTCCTTGTTATGCTTTGTGATGCTTTGATTGCTCTGTTATTTATTGTGTTCCCCCTCTGTTACTTCTTTTCGGTAGACCCTGAGACCGTTGCCGGTACCCCTGTGATCGACTACATCGATGATGAACCCTTCTTGCCAGAGCAACCAGGCAAGCCCTCCCTTTGATCACCAGATATCGCCTATTCCTTCTCTATACTGCTTGCATTAGAGTAGCGTAGCATGTTACTGCTTTCGGTTAATCCTATTCTGCTGCATAGCCTGTCATTATTGCTACAGTTGTTACCCTTACCGCAATCCTAAATGCTTAGTATAGGATGCTAGTATTCCATCGGTGGCCCTACACTCTTGTCCGTCGCCATGCTATACTCTTTGGGCCGTGATCACTTGAGGAGGTGATCACGGGCATATACTATATACTATATCTTGTTACATTACTTATGATCTTGTTAGGAGATGGGGCTGAAGGCAGGTGGCTCCATCCCGGTAGAGGCGGGCCTGGGTTCCCGACGGCCCTCATTGTTACTTTGTGGCGGAGGCGGCAGGCAGGTTGAGACCACCTAGGAGAGAAGTGGGCTGGCCTCGTCTCATCATGATTACTTCATTAACACGCTTAACGAGATCTTGGTATTTGATCCGAGTCCGGCCATTTGGTCTATACGCACTAACCAACTACGTGGGAAAGATATGGGCACTTTCGGCGTCGTGGTATCAGCCAAAGCCTTCTTGACGTCGGCCGGCGGCGGCGTGCGGATTGGTGAACGCCTTCTAGGCTAGGAATGCGCTTCCGGCCGCCCGCATAGCGTGCAGGTGTGCTAAGGCGATGGGCCCGGACCCTGTGCGCTTAGGTTTAGACCGCGTCTTGACCTCTCTGTTGGCCTAGGTGGGGCTGCGGCGTGTTGATCTTCCGAGGCCGGGCATGACCCAAAGTAAAGTGTGTCCGCCAAATGGGATCAAGCGTGTTGGGTTATGTGGTGCACCCTGCAGTGAAGTTAATCTATTGAATAGCCGTGATCTTCGTTAACGGAGACGACTTGGAGTTGTACCTTGACCTTATGACAACTAGAATCGGATACTTAATAAAACACACCCTTCCAAGTGCGGATATAACCGGTGATCGCTCTCTAACAGGCGGCGAGGAGGGATCGCCGGTAGGTTTATGCTATGCGATGCTACTTGGTGAACTTACCATCTACTCTCTTCTACATGCCGCAAGATCGAGGTAGCTCAGGCGTAGTCTTGACAGGATTAGCTATCCCCTCTTATTCTGGCATTCTGCAGTTCAGTCCACCGATATGGCCCTTTACACATATACCCATGCATATGTAGTGTAGCTCCTTGCTTGCGAGTACTTTGGATGAGTACTCATGGTTGCTTTTCCCCCTCTTTTCCCCCTTTTCTTTCCTCTCGGTTGTCGCAACCAGATGTTGGAGCCAGGCAGCGACGCCACCGTCGGCAGCATTTACTACTACTACTCGGAGGTGCCTACTACTACGTGCAAGTGTGGCGGCGACCGGGGAGTAGTTTAGGAGGATCCCGAGGCGGGAGGCCTGCGCCTCTTCGATCTGTATCGATTTGTGCTAGCCTTCTTAAGGCAAACTTGTTTAACTTATGTCTGTACTCAGATATTGTTGCTTCCGCTGACTCGTCTATGATCAAGCACTTGTATTCGAGCCCTTGAGGCTCCTGGCTTGTATTATGATGCTTGTATGACTTATTTATGTTTTTAGAGTTGTCTTGTGATATCTTCTCGTGAGTCCCTGATCTTGATCATACACGTTTGCGTGCATGATTAGTGTACGATTGAATCGGGGGTGTCACAGCTCAAACCGTTGCATCCTTGGCATCATCTTTCTTGGTTCTTATTTGACTCTTCTCTTTGTGAGGTTTTAGAGTTTGTGGCTGTCTTCTTGTCAAACTCAAGCTCATCGAAAACGGAGTCCGCATGCATCATCTTTGAGTTTTTCGGTGCTAGAGAGTTTGTCGATTCATACTTGGGGAAGGTCCTCTTCCTATCCTATTAGAATTTCTTCTCCAACACTAGTTCTTAGTATCTAGTCGCTATTGGATAGTACTTGTCTTCTATTCAACAAGCATGATTTTGCTGATTTCAGAGTCTGTTTAAAGGAGTTATAGGAATTTCAGTATTGGAGCATCATTCTGTTTTGCTTGGGTAGTTTTTCAGTTTTAAGCGGTAGTAATGCTCCCCCGAGCGGAAGTACGGTTTCAGCGGTAATTCCACTTCCTTCCTTCTGCCGCAACCACTCCCTCTTATTTTTATGCTCCGGTTGCCCAATCTGCTCGAGCGGTAGAACCTCCCCGAGCAGTAGTACCTCTCTAGCAGAAATGTTTCTTCCTCGCTGGGCTATTTTGACCGCGCTAAGCGGTAGTACCGCTCCCCCGAGTGGTAGTACCGCTTGAGCATGACTTGTGGGCATAACGGTTGGATTTGGGGGGGGGGGCGCTATTTAAGGGGGTCTTCTTCCCAAATGTTTCTTATCCTTTGAGCTCATGTTTTTCACCCATTGTTGACCTTCTTCGAGCTTGCTATCTCTCAATTACTCTAATGATTCTTGATAGTTCTTGAGGGAAAAGAGAGAGGAGATCTGGATCTATGTTTCCACCAATCACTTTCTCCTCTATGTGTGGGGAACCCCTTGGATCTAGATCTTAGAGTTCTCCTTGTTCTTTCTCTCATATACCTCCATAGCTTTTGTTGTTGTCGTGGGATTTGGGAGTGAGGGACTTGACCAATTCATGTGTTCTTGCCATTGCATTAGTTGCATCGGTTTGAGTTCTACACGCTAATGCTTGGAAGTGAAGTTGAGAAGCTTATTACTCTTGGGTGCTTGGTACCCTAGAGTGTGTTCCTCTTGGGTGCTTGGGCGCCCTAAACGATTGGTGGTGTCTCGGATCTCAATCATTGTGGTGTGAAGCTCCGGGAAAACGCCGGGGTCTCCAATTAGTTTATGGAGATTGCCCCAAGCAATTTGTACGGGTTTCGGTGACCGCCGCAAGGGTTGCCAAAGTGTACGGGTTCGGTGACCTCACCCAAGGGTTGCCAATTGTACGGGTCCAGTGACCGCCTTCAAGGGTCACTTAATGGAATCATGGCATCTTGCATTGTGCGAGGGCGTGAGGGGATTACGATGGCCCTAGTGGCATTTTGGGGAGCATTGTGCCTCCACACCGCTCCAAACGGAGATTAGCATCCGCAAGGGTGTGAACTTCGGGATACATCACCGTATCCGCGTGCCTCGGTTATCTCTTACCCGAGCCCTTTACTTATGCACTTTACTTTGTGATAGCCATAGTGTTTCATGTTATATATCTTGCTATCACTTAGTTGTTTATCTTGCTTAGCATAAGTTGTTGGTGCACATAGGTGAGCCTAGTTGTTTTAGGTTCGTGCTTGACAAATTAAACGCTAGTTTTATTCCGCATTTGTTCAAGCCTAAATTGTAATTATTTTAAAGCGCCAATTCACCCTGCCTCTAGGCGACATCCATGATCTTTCAGTTGGTATCAGAGCCTCGTCTCTCATTATCAGGCTTAACCGCCTATAGAGTAAAGATGTTGACTAGGGGATTAGGATTCTCTGACACTCTTAGTTTTGATGGCACAAATTTTGATGTTTGGGTAATTCGCATGCTTAATCTCTCTAGGGTCATGGACCCAAATTTAGAACGAATTGTAGATATATGGGTTTTTATCCTCCAAAGGATCCTCAAAGATTATCTTTAGAGGATGAGAAAAACTCTTATCTCAATGGTCAAGCTTCTAATGTTCTTTTCAACGCTTTAAGCAATGTAGTTATATTTCAACTCATGTTGTTCCGGGATGCTCATGAGTTGTGGACAAAGCTTCAAGATAAATGTGGTGTGTCCAAGATTTGTGGGGATGATTGTTCTCCCTCCACCTCCGGCCGTGTTGTGTTCTCAACTTCTTCTACTTCACCTACATGTGGATTGCCACAAGGTAATGATATTGTGAGTAGTGTTGTTCATTGCAATGATGATAGTGGGCTTATTATTGATGATCCTTGATCACTATCTTATTGCAATGATTCATCTTTGGACTTTAACACTTCGAGCACTCCAAAATTTTCACAAGCTTGTGTTGATAGTCCTTGCATATCATGTATAAATTGCTTCACTAAATCTCATGATGATATGCTTGCTATGTCTTGTTGCCATGATAAAAATTCCTCTATTTCCTCGAGTTATTGTGCTAACAATGTAGATGAAACCCAACACTCCATGGAACAAGATGTGGTTTAATGGTGCTTCGAGGGATCCTACATCGTCATCTATTCTTTCTCACTTTTGCCTTATGGCTAAGGCTTCAAAGGTATCTCCTACTTTGAATCCCAATAGCTCTCATGATGATGATGTTGATGCTAATGAGGATGAGCTTATTAATTAAGAGTATGATAATATTGTTTCCTTAAAAATTAAGGGTGAAATGATTTTTAAAGCTCTTCATAAGAATAAAATTGCTCGTTCCAACTTCATGGAAATCAAGTCTATTGCGATTGAGGGCAAGAAATACACTATGGAGTTGGAATCTCATCTCGAGGAGCATGAGGTCACCATTAAGAAAATGGAAGGTCATGGCGTGATTACGATAATGAGATTGCCGACCTCGCTAAAGCTCTTGAACTTGAACAAACCACCAAGGAATCTCTTGAGGAGATCTTTGCTCTAGAATTATGTAAAGTAAAGGAATCTCGTGATAGAGCTCTCGAGGTGGCCAATGATTTCAAAAATAAAAATTGTGAGCTTGAAGTTGCACATGTCAAACTCCATGCGGACTTTGAGCACCTCAAAAATGGCTCAAGGGTCATTAAGAGTGAGCTCATCGGACTCACCGAGTCTCATGCACAACTTGAAGCTTCATGTTTAAAAGAGCTTGCCAAGTTGCCTTCACCTCTTGCTACAAATGATGATACTTGTGCTACTAACTCTATTTCTTGTGAAGCATCCATACTGAAGGATAATGTTGAGCTAAAGGCTCAACTTGAGTTTGCTATCTAGCAATTATGGGAAATTGGAAGAAAGTCATGAAAGCTTTCTAGCTCTCATGGTGATCTTCTAGTATCCCATAATGTGCTAAAGTTAGCTCACGAGGCTATGATTATTAAGGTAATATTTATTGAGCCTCATGTGGATACTAGCACTACACTTCAATTCAAAAGGCTATATTGCCAAGTGCTAGTCCTTCTAATTCATCTACTCGTAATGTGGCTACATCTTGTGATGAATTACTTTCCTTGCCTTGTTGCTCTAACGATGAAGCCTATATGTCCTCTAGTACTTGTGTTGATACTAACCATGTAGAGGAAATCAAAGAGCTCAAGGCACAAGTCAATTCTTTGAAGAAAGACTTGAAAAAGAGTCATGAAGGGAAGTCCACACTTGACAATATTTTGAGTGGACAAAAATCCCCCAATGACAAGGATGGACTTGGATTCAACTCCAATAAGAAGAAAACGTCCAAGAACAACAAGAAGAAGGGCCAAGAACAAGTCAAGAATTCGGCCAAGATTATTTGCTTCAAGTGTAAAATTGAAGGACATCATGTTATATCTTGCCCATTGAAGAAGAAGCCCATTAATGACAAGCAACAAGGAAAGAGGCCTCAAGTCCGAACTCAAGTTGAAGAATGGCCACTTCCCAAGAAGACTCAAGTTAATGCTTCTCAAGTTGAGAAACCAGGTGAGAAGAAAGTGAAGAGTATATGTTGCTACTTATGTCGTGAGAAGGGTCACCTTGCTTCTTCATGCACTAATGGTACCGTATCCAACCCTATTATGATTGATGATATTTATTCTCTTTGGAAGGATAAGGTTGGCAATGTGTTTGCCAAGTTTGTTGATACTCAAAGTGGTATCAAGGAAACAACCATTTGGGTTGCCAAGCCTATCGTGACTAATCTCTTAGGATCCAACTTGGTTGGGGATCAATGATACGTCTCCAACGTATCTATAATTTTTTATTGTTCCATGTTGTTTTATTATCAATCTTGCATGTTTTATAATCATTTTATAGTCATTTTATATCATTTTTGGTACTAACCTATTGACATAGTGCCAAGTGCCGATTCTTGCAGTTTTTCCATGTTTTTTACATCGCAGAAAATCAATACCAGACGGAGTCCAAATGCCACGAAACTCCATGATGACTTTTTATGGGCCAGATGGAAGATGTTGGGCTCTGGTTGCACCTGGGGGAGTCTCGAGGAGGGGACAACCCACCAGGGCGTGCCAGGAGGCCCAGGCGCGCCCTGGTGGGTTGTGCCCACCTCGGGTGCCCCCCGGACCGCCTCTTTGCTCTATAAATACCCCAAAAATACCAGAACCCTAGAAGCATCGACAAAATATTCATCCAGCCGCCGCGGAGTCCAGAACCACCAGATCCAATCTAGACACCATCTCGGATGGGGTTCACCACCTCCATTGGTGCCTCTCCGATGATGTGTGAGTAGTTCTTTGTAGACCTTCGGGTCCGTAGTTAGTAGATAGATGGCTTCCTCTCTCTCGCTGAATCTCAATACAATGGTCTCTTGGAGATCCATATGATGTAACTCTTTTTGCGGTGTGTTTGTTGGGATCTAATGAACTTTGAGTTTATGATCAGTCATATCTTTTTATATCCATGAAAGTTATTTGAGTTTCTTTGATCTCTTATAGCCTCGTATTTCTTCTCCGATATTTGGGTTTTGTTTGGCCAACTTGATCTATTTATCTTGCAGTGGGAAGAAGTGCCCGGTAGTGGGTTCGATCTTACGGTGCTTGATCCCAGTGACAGAAAGGGAACCGACACATATGTGTCGTTGCTACTAAGGATAAAAAGATGGGATCTATATCTACCGCCATAGATAAACAGATCTTGTCTACATCATGTCATTGTTCTTATTGCATTACTCCATTTTTCCATGAACTTAATACACTAGATGCATGCTGGATAGCGGTCGATGTGTGGAGTAATAGTAGTAGATGCAGGCAGGAGTCGGTCTACTAATCTTGGACATGATGCCTATGCAATGATCATTTCCTCGATATCGTCATAATTATTTGAGGTTCTATCAATTTCCCAACAGTAATTTGTTTACCCACAGTTTGCTATCTTTCTCGAGAGAAGCCACTAGTGAAATCTACGGCCCCCGGGTCTTCTTTCTCATATATTTGCTTTGCGATCTATTTTATTTGCACTTTTTATTCAGATCTACTAAAACAAAAATACAAAAATACTTTGTTGCACTTTATTTTATTTGCAATCTATTTATTCAATCTATTACAACTTTCTCCCGTCAACACGCAATTTCTGGCGCCGTTACCCGAAAGGGATTGACAACCCCTTTAACATGTCGGGTTGCGAGGTGTTGTTATTTGTGTGCAAGGGCTGTTTACGTTGTGTTGCTTGGTTCTCCTACTGGTTCGATAACCTTGGTTTCATATATGAGGGAAATACCTACCGCCGCTGTGCTGCATCATCCCTTCCTCTTTGGGGAAATACTGATGTAGCTTCAAGCGACATCAACCAACAAGATCAAACTTGATCAATAGATGATGTTGGAGGGCATTGGAGACTTGGCTACATTATGAAAAATCAAGGGATCTTCATCATTCATATTGTCTCAAGCCAAGTCATTTGGATTATCACGTTTCTATCTTATATCCAATGTGCCTCTTTGTGGCAACTTGTACTTAAATTGTTTGCATTGAAACTTGCTTGCCCCTTTGCATGTTTTGGTTTTGTACCTTGCATGTGTTTGTATATGTTGGCTTCCAATTTTCTTATCTTGAGTAATCAAGTATCTGTATGTTGGTTTGCACATCATGTATGCGTGAGTGTTGTGTCGAGCCTTTTTGCATCTTGTGTGTATATTAGTTGGCTCTTGTGAGAGATTAATGGAACTTCCCATTTTGGGGGAGTGATGTGCTCTGTGCATGTCACAATCCTAAAAATGTGGGTACGTGAGGAATATCACCTAGTATTGATATTGCAAGATTACCTAGTCTCCATGTGGTATGTCTTCTCATGAGAAATTCAAATTCTAAATGGTCCATTAATTATCTCTTGTTGGTTTTATTTTCCTCTTGTTAAGTTTTCTTTCGTATCACATTATGGGGGAGCAGTATGCTATGTGTATATTACAAGCCTAGAAAATGTGTACATTCGAGGTAGTGCCACTTAGAGCCGATATTGTAAATTATCTTATTCCTAGGTGGCATGTTAGCTCTATAAGCTGCAAGTACTTATGTGTTTGGTGTGAAGATGATGTTGGATATTGTTACTATCTACTACGAGGAATTATTTCCAAATACTCCTTGTCTCTTGACAATTGGTACTCATTTATGTGGTAGAATTGTTGATGATCTTTACATTGGCTTGCTCTTAATTGCCTTATCACTTGCCAAGGAATGTGTCAACTCCCGTTGTCTTCCATGCCCCTTGTGGATCTTATTTATTTCTTGATCTTGTCTAGTGTTTCTCTAGATATAGCGAAAGTGGCGATCCCATCTTGTGCATTTTGTATTCAAATGCAAATTCTCTATGATGCACAACTCTTGGGGGAGCTATCATATTTTCTTTAACACACGCATATTATGATCCTTATCAAGTGCGTGTTGGTGGAAGGCAAACTGTTTCTTTTTGGTACTTTGTGCCATCACGAAACTTTATGGAGGGTTTGGTTGTTTGGAATCTTTATTTCTTTTGGGAGTTTGATATCTTTCAATTATTGTGTATGAATGGATATATTTTTCCTTGACGTATCTTTTAATTGATATCCTTCAAGTGGTAATTTTTCTTTTGGTATCTTACTTTTCTCTTGGTATATTATTGACTGGTATCTTATCAATCATGTGTTGATTTGGTTCTTGAAAGTCTTGATCATGCATATTTACTATAAGTAGTTTCTTTGGCATGTTTTCTTTCTTTGACCCAATATATGGGGAACTCCACCAAGTCTCTAATTGACTAAGATGTGCATGAAATTCAATTTCATATTAATATGCATATATTTATGTGGAGTTTATCCTATGTATTGTTGGTTCTCTAACTCTTTGGTCCTAATGAGTGTGGGTACCCTTTTTGTGTGTGATGATTGTTCTAGGAACTATTGGAGATGCGTTGGATGCCCGTCTCACTCACAAGAAGGTGGTGTCACCATGTGCTTATCGTAGTCAAGTTAGGATGATCAATGAACCATTATCTACTACTCCCTCCTTCCCAAAATATAAGGTGCGATTGACTTTGCACGGTCTTTGATGCATGACTTTGACAGCTAATATATACTAAAGTACATGGATTAAACATGTATAAATGGGGCCATCGTATTTGTGTTTCAAAACAGTTTTATTTCACATGTATGTATATTAATTTTGTAGACATCTAATACATGAAAATCATTGTCAAAGTCGTGTAACGAAGACCAGAAAAGTCAATTGGCGTCTTATATTTTGGGAAGGAGGGAGTACATTATTCCAATGCTATCTTGGTAACAAGTATCATTACCTACTTCATGTGTACATTTCTTGCACTCAACCTTGTGTAGGTTGCATCATGGCATGAAATTCGCTCTTTCTTGTGATACTTGTTTCCTTTCTCAAAGCATCCCAACAATGATCTCTTGTTGCTAGTTGTGATGTCTTTGATGTTTGTGTGTTTGGAATCCATTGATATACAATAAGACAACATTAAGCCTTGTGTTATGCTTTCAAGCAAATATCTTATTGGTATATTTCTGAATTCCGTTTGGATATCTTGTTCTTTCCCTTTTGTAAATATTTTGTTTGTACATCCTTCTTTGTGGATTGATATCATCATGATTTTCATCTACCTAGAATCTTATACACTTGAGACAAGTTACATCTCTAGTTGTTATCCTTATTCTTTCACGTCCACCTTTTCATTGGTGGTTCCGTGAAAGGATTTTTCTTGAGTGCGGGTCTTATATCATTGCATCTTGATGCACTTATTCTTGGTGAAATTTGTTTTCCTCATGCTTGTCTTGATGAGGCCTTTGCCATTTCATTGGTATCCCTCCTCTTGACGAGGCTATTATTTCCCATCTTCACCCCGTGTTGTCACAAGCTTTGATTGTTTCAATTGGTATCTTTTGATTGATTGCTTCTCTCTTTGGTATGTCTTTGTGCCATATCATCCTTTTTGCAATATTTGGATCCTCAATATAGTTTGTCTTCCTCCAACTACTTATCATTGGATATGTGTATCTCACCGCACTCATATTTTCAGAAATACACACTTTATGGAGGAACACATATTATATTGGTCTTCTAAGTTTCTCGCCAATTTTGGCGACCGATACCAATGGGGGGAGAAGTTTCTAGAGTTTTGTTGCATACTTTGGATTTGTTCTAAAGCATTTGCATCTCATGCTCACGCATTATTGGTTGTTGCTTTGCATGGTTGTGCTTAATTGCTTATATAAACTCTCTTGAAAGTGATTGTCATCAATTACCAAAATGGGGGAGATTGAAAGAGCATGGTGCCCCCATCCTTGGTTTTGGTAATTGATGACAATCCCTATGGACTAATGGTTGAATTGAGCTATATTTTAAGGGTTTGTCCACAGAAATTTCTTGAAGTCCATTTGCTGGTTTCAAGGATATTATGTGATGACCAAGGTGCTACTCAAGGAATTATCCAAAGATTGGTCATAGAGAAGACATGATATAAGGTTGATCAAGACTAAGTCAAAGAGTGAATCAAGTTGATCAACACACAAAGCATACACAATGTACCAAGAGGGATCAAGTGATCCCATGGTATGGTAAGTATTGTCCATTATGCTTTGTGTACTAACCCATGACCTACGTGAGAGTTCTGTGTGGGGTTTGGTATGTATCAATGGGCGTGCATCAATAGGAAGATATCATATAACCCATGGAGGATGACATCAAGTGGTGATCACCATCAAGGTTGTGGTGTGCAAGTTCAAGTGGAGCATCACGAAGAGATCTTGCTTGAAGCTTGCTGTCCATTGTGGTGACAATGAACTTGTGAAGATGTGCTGAAGAGTGGCTCACCCATAGTGGAGTATGGGGGAGAAATATACTAGTCTTCATCGAGCCAGCACTATTAAGAAAGGTGGTCCAACTTGAGGAGGCCAAGATCGTCATCATCTAGCTCAAGTGGATTATGCGCAAGGCAAAGGTTTGTCCTTGATAGGTTTTCTATTTTACCGGTTGCATGGTGTAAGTTGGGAGACCGGGTGATAGAATCGATAGCCGTACTATCAAGGGGGGGCTCTCGAATGAGTAACTTGATCGTATCGTTCGTAGTGAGCTCAAACCATTGCATACTTGGCATCATATTTCTTGGTTCTTATTTGACTCTTCTCTTCATGAGGTTTTAGAGTTTGTGTTTGTCTTCTTGTCAAATTCAAGCTCATCGAAAACGGAGTTCGCATGCATCATCCTTGAGTTTTCGGTGATGGAGAGTTTGCCGGTTCATACTTGGGGAAGATCCTCTTCCTATCCTATTGGCATTTCTTATCCATTTCTAGTTCTTAATATCCAGTCGCTGTTGGAAGTACTTGTCGTGTTCTATCCAACAAGCTTGATTTTGCTAATTTCGGAGTCCGTTTGTAGGAGTTATAGCAATTTTAGTATTGGAGCATCATTTTGTTTTGCTTGGGTAGTATTTCAGTTTTAAGTGGTAGTAGGCGGTAGTACTGCTCCCCCGAGCGGTAGTACCGCTTGCGCGATACTTCCACTTCCTTCTACCACAATCACTTCCACTTTTTTTATGCTTCTGTTGCCCAATCTGCTCGAGCAGTAGTAGAGCGGTGGTACCTCTTATAAGCGGTAGTAACTCCTAGCTCTAGTACCTCTTATAAGCGGTAGTACCTCTCTAGCAGAAATTTTTTTGTCTCGTTGGGTTGTTTTGACCGTGCTAAGCGGTAGTACCGCTCCCCCGAGCGGTAGTACTGCTTGAGCACGACTTGTGGGCATAACGGTTGGATTTGGGGGGGGGGGCTATTTAAGGGGGTCTTCTTCCCCAATGGTTCTTGTCCTCTAAGCTCGTGTTTTGCCTCCATCATTGACCTTCTTCGAGCTTTCTATCGCTCAATTCCAATGATTCTTGCTAGTTCTTGAGGGAAAAGAGAGAGGAGATCTAGATCTGCGTTTCCACCCATCACTTTCTCCTCTATGTGAGGGGAACCTCTTGGATCTAGATCTTGGAGTTCTTAGTGTTCTCCTTGTTCTTTCTCTCATATTCCTCCATAGCTTTTGTTGCTGTGGTGGGATTTGGGAGTGAGGGACTTGACCACTTTGTGTGTTCTTGCCATCGCATTAGTTGCATCGGTTTGAGTTCTCCATGGTGATACGTGGAAGTGAAGTTGAGAAGCTTATTACTCTTGGGTGCTTGGTACCCTAGAGCATGTTCCTCTTGGGTGCTTGGGCACCCTAGGCGATTGGTAGTGTCTTGGAGCTCAATTATTGTGGTGTAAAGCTTCGGGCAAGCGTCGGGGTCTCCAATTAGGTTGTGGAGATTGCCCTGAGCAATTTGTACGTGTTCCAGTGACCGCCCCCATGGTTGCCAAAGTGTACGGGTTCGATGACCGCCCCCAAGGGTTGCCAATTGTACCGGCTTGGTGACTGCCCTCAAGGGTCCCTTACTGGAATCACGGCATCTTGCATTACGCGAGGGCATGAGGAGATTACGGTGGCCCTAGTGGCATTTTGGGGGAGCTTTGTGCCTCGACACCGCTCCAAACGGAGATTAGCATCTGCAAGGGCGTGAACTTTGGGATACATCGCCGTCTCCGCATGCCTCGGTTATCTCTTACCCGTGCCCTTTTATTATGCACTTTACTTTGTGTTAGCCATAGTGTTTCATGTTATATATCTTGCTATCACTTAGTTGTTTATCTTTCTTAGCATAAGTTTTTGGTGCACATAGGTGAGCCTAGTTGTTTTAGGTTGTGTGCTTGACAAATTAAACGCTAGTTTTATTCCGCATTTGTTCAAGCCTAAACCATAATTATTTTAAAGTGCCTATTCACCCCCCCCCCCCACACACACACACTCTAGGCGACATCCACGATGTTTCAAAAAGGAAAAGAAATAGGAAAAGGGAAAACAGCCTGATAACCCACAAGTATAGGGGATCGCAACAGTTTTCGAGGGTAGAGTATTCAACCCAAATTTATTGATTCGACACAAGGGGAGCCAAAGAATATTTGCAAGTATTAGCAGCTGAGTTGTCAATTCGTCCACACCTAGAGATTAATTATCTGCAGCAAAGTAGTATGATAGTTTTGATAGTAGTAGCAACATCAATAGTAACGGTAACAGTGATAGCAATGATTTTGTAGCAAGTATAACAGTAACATTAGCAGTAGTAACTTAGCAAGAGCAATATGAGAAAAATTCGTAGGCATTGGATCGGTGAATTCGTTGGATGATATTCATCATATAACAGTCATAACCTAGGGTGATACGTGATACGTCTTCATCGTATCTACTTTTCCGAACTCTTTTGCCCTTGTTTTGGACTCTAATTTGCATGATTTGAATGGAACTAACCCGGACTGACGCTTTTTTAGCAGAATTGCCATGGTGTTATTTTTGTGCAGAAATAAAAGTTCTCGGAATGACTTGAAACTTCACGAAGATTATTTTTGGAATAAATAAAAAATATTGAGGAAAGCATCAACCAGAGGGGACCCACCACCTGTCCACAAGGGTTGAGGGTGTGCCCACCCCCTAGGGCACGCCCTCCTATCTTGTGGGTACCACGAGGCTCCACCAACCTCAACTCCAAATCCATATATTCACGTTCGGGGAGAAAAAATCAGAGAGAAGGATTCATCATGTTTTATGATACGGAGCTGCTGCCACCTCCTATTCTTCCTCGGGAGGGCAGACCTGGAGTTCGTTTTGGGCTCCGAAGAGGGGAAATCGTCGCCATCGTCATCATCAACCATCCTCCATCACCAATTTCATGATGCTCACCGTCGTGCATGAGTAATCCCATCGTAGGCTTGCTGGACGATGATGGGTTGGATGAGATTTACCATGTAATCGATTTAGTTTTGTTAGGGTTTGATCCCTAGTATCCACTATGTTCTAAGATTGATGTTTCTATGACTTTGCTATGCTTAATGCTTGTCACTAGGGCCCGAGTGCCATGATTTCAGATATGAACCTATTATGCTTTCATGAATATATTTGTGTTCTTGATCCTATCTTGCAAGTTATAGTCACCTATTACGTGCTATGATCCGGCAACCCCGGAGTGACAATAGCTGGGACACTTCCCGGTGATGACCATAGTTTGAGGAGTTCATGTATTCACTAAGTGCTATTGCTTTGATCCGATACTCTATTAAAAAGAGGCCTTAATATCCCTTAGTTTCCAATAGGACCCCGCTGCCACGGGAGGGTAGGACAAAAGATGTCATGCAAGTTCTTTTCCATAAGCACGTATGACTATATTCGGAATACATGCCTACACTATATCGATGAATTGGAGCTAGTTCTGTGTCACCCTAGGTTATAACCGTTGCATGATGAATGCCATCCGACATAATTATCCATCGTTGATCCATTGCCTACGAGCTCGTTTCATATTGATCTTTGCTAAGTTACTTTTCCGCTGCTACTGTTACAATTGCTACAAAACTGCTACTGTTACTTTTGCCACTGTTATTGTTACTCCCATACTACTTTGCTACTAAATACTTTGCTGCAGATATTAAGTCTTCAGGTGTGGTTGAATTGACAACTCAGCTGCTAATACTTGAGAATATTCTTTGGCTCCCCTTGTGTTGAATCATTAAATTTGGGTTGAATACTCTACCCTTAAAAACTGTTGCGATCCCCTATACTTGTGGGTTATCAAGACCTTTTTCTGGCGTCGTTGCCGGGGAACATAGCTCTATTCTTTGAGTCACTTGGGATTTATATCTGTTGATCACTATGAGGAATTTGTAAGATCAAAGAACCAAGTTTTTTCCCTCAACTACGAGGGGAGGTAAGGAACTGCCGTCTATCTCTGCACTTGATTCACCTTCTGTTTTAAGTAAGCTTGCGACACCTACACTTGCTATTGATTCTGATATGTCGCATGTTATTGATGATGCCACTTCTTCTATGCATGATGCATATGATGAAACTACTTCTCTGCTTGATAATACTGTGCCACTTGGTGAATTTCTTGATGAACAACTTGCTAGGGTTAGAGAGAATGAAGTTACTGAAACTGATGATATTATTGAAACTGAAGATTATGATTCTCCCCCTAGATATGAATTGTCTATTGTACCTGAATGTTATGTTATGGATGAACAAACCACTAGGGACTTTCTTGCTTGTAATGATAAAGATGATCTTAAGAAACTTTTAGCTAAGCTGAAAGAAAAGTCTTTGAATGCTAGAATGCAATATGACCCTATGTTTGCTACTTCACCTATCTTTGTCACTGATAAGGATTATGAATTCTCTGTCGATCCTGAGTTAATTACTTTGGTTGAATCTGATCCTTTCTATGGTTATGAATCTGAAACTGTTGTGGCACACCTTACTAAATTGAATGATATAGCCACCCTATTTGCTCATGAGGAAAAATTCGTTGTTACTATATTCTTAAGTTGTTTCCTTTCTCATTAAAGGGTGATGCTAAGATATGGTTTAATTATCTTGCTCCTCGTTGTGTGCGTAGTCCCCAGGATATGATTTACTACTTCTCTGGAAAATATTTCCCTGCTCATAAGAAACAAGCTGCCTTAAAGGAAATATTTAACTTTGTGCAAATTGAAGAAGAGAGGCTCCCACAAGCTTGGGGGAGGCTTCTCCAATTACTTAATGCTTTGCCTGATCATCCTCTCAAGAAAAATTAAATACTTGATATCTTTTATAATGGACTAACCGATGCTTCCAGAGACCACCTAGATAGTTGTGCTGGTTGTGTTTTTAGGGAAAGAACTGTTGAGCAAGCTGAATTGCTATTGAATAATATATTGAGTAGTGATAATGATTGGACACTTCCTGAACCAACTCCTAAGCCAACTCCGAGGAAAAGGGGTATTCTATTTCTCAGTCCTGAAGATATGCAAGAGGCAAATAAATCTATGAAAGAAAAAAAAGTATTAAAGATGAAGATGTTAAGAATCTACCGCCTATTGAAGAAATACATGGTCTTGATAACCCGACACGGGTAGTAGAGGTAAACTCTCTCCATAGATCTGATGAAGGTGATATTCCTCATAATAAGTCTGCTAGTCAATGCTTGGATGAGTTAGATAATTTTATTGTTAAACAAGAAAACTTCAATGCTTATGTTAGTAGACAATTGAAACGTAATGCTCACATGCTTGACTGCTTGGGTGATTATATGAGTAGAACTGTTAATGATCTTAAGCTTATCAGTAAACATGCTTCCATGGTTACAACTCAATTAGAACAAGTACTTAAGGCACATGATGAATTGCTTAATGAGTTGAATAGTAAGAATAATGATAATGATGTTAGGGTTATGACTAGAGGTGCTAAAATGACCCAGGAACCATTGTATCCTGAGGGCCATCCTAAGAGAGTTGAGAAAGATTCTCAGAGAACTAATACTGATGCACCGAGTCCTTCTAATAAAAAGAAAAAGAAAACTGATAGGACTTTGCATGCTAGTGAACCTGCTATAGACACACCTGAGAATCCCAATGATATTTTTATTTGTGACGTTGAGACACAATCTAGTGATGAACATGAACCTAGTGATAATGTTAATGATGATGTTATGTTCATGCTCAACCTAGTAATGATAATGATGTAGAGATTGAACCTGCTGTTGATCTTGATAACCCACAATCAAAGAATCAACGTTATGATAAGAGAGACTTTGTTGCTAGGAAACATGGTAAAGAAAGAGAACCATTTGTTCAGAAACCCATGCCCTTTCGTCCTAAGCCATCCAAGAAAAGGGATGATGATGATTTTGAGCGCTTTGCTGAAATGATTAGACCTATCTTTTTGCGTATGCATTTGACTGATATGCTTAAAATGCCTCCTTATGCTAAGTATACGAAAGATAGTGTTACTAATAAAAGAAAGATACCTGAAGCTGAAATTTCCAACATGCTTGCTAATTACACTTTTACGGGTGGAATACCAAAGAAACTAGGAGACCCAGGAGTACCAACTATACCATGCTCCATTAAAAGAAACTATGTTAAAACTGCTTTATGTGATCTTGGAGCTGGTGTTAGTGTTATGCCTTTCTCTTTATACCGTAGACTTGAATTGAATAAGTTGACACCTACTGAAATCTCTTTGCAAATGGCTGATAAATCAACTGCTATACCCATCGGTATTTGTGAGGATGTGCCTGTTGTGGTTGCAAACGTTACTATCTTAACAAACTTTGTTATTCTTGATATTCCCGAGGATGACAGTATGTCGATCATCCTTGGTAGACCCTTTTTGAATACTGTAGGGGCTGTTATTGATTGCAACAAAGGCAATTTCACTTTTCATGTTAATGGGAATGAGCATACGGTACACTTCCCAAAGAAATAACCTCAAGTTCATAGTATCAATTCTATTGGAAAAATTTCAACTATTACTATTGAAGGTTTTGAAATCCCTCTTCCTACTGTCAAAAAGAAATATGATATTCTTATTGTTGGGGACATGCATATCCCCGTTGAGGTAACCTAGTGTTATTCGAAAATTCTCCGCTTTCATGTCATTCGGAAGAAGTTTGCTAATAAGACTTGATCAACGTTGTTAATGGATTCCTTTTGATGGGCATGAGATGGATGAATTTAGAAAGCACAACTTTCTGTACTTATTTAGATTAAATAAAGCAAAAATAGTATTTTATGTCTGTTTTCTGAACTACCCGTGCAATAAAAAATGTCCCAAAAATAAAAGTTCTCCGAATGCCTTGAAAATTTAGTATAATTTTTTATAGAATATTTGAGAATTTCTGGCACTAAGAACACATCAGGGGGCCATAAGGGTGAGGGCGCGCCCTACCCCCTTTGGCGCCCCCTATCTTGTGGGTCCCATGTGGGACCCCACCACTTATTCTAGCACCCATCCACTTTGTCTTCCTCCAGATAAAATCTCCCATAGCTCAAACCCGTGTTCTTGCTCATTTTGTTGCCATTTTCGATCTCCTTGCTCAAAGCTCCATTCACAAAACTGCTTTGGGGGATTGTTCTTCATTATGTGACTCCCCCAATGGTCTAATTAGTTTTTGTTCTAGTGCTTTATTTATTGCAATTTTTTGCTGCTGTGGTGACCTTGTTCTTGAGCTTGCATGTCAAATTTATATGGCCCAAAGTAGTTTTGATGCATGATATAGTCTCTAGACATTTGTAGGAGTAGTTTCTATCAATCTTGTTGAGTTTGCTTCACTTTTATTTTGAGTCACTAAAAATTTCAGAAATTTTTCAGAGGAAGAAAAATGTCTAGGAGAATGTACCAAGGTGGTTCTTCAAGGAAGCAAGCACCGAGGCTCGCGGTACGTGAGCTGGGCGTTGAACCACCAAGGGAAGCTCAAGTGTAGCCTTGTGAATGGTCGTCGGATGAATTTATGGTTCATGAAGGCTTCAAGGATGAATTTGATGTGTATGTACGGAATGCTGATCTTGAGGACTTCGTATCAGATAAGTACCAACAATACTATTACCTCACCGATTCCTTTGTGCGGAGGTTTGAATTTTCATCCAAGCGCAATACCCATACTGTTTTATTTGATCTTTATGATGAATCATATACCATGGACCTTGAAGATTTTAATACTGCTTGCAAAATTCCACATTGGGGCATTCATAGTGAGCCTCACAAATCTGAATACAACGATTTCCTTGCTAGCATCACTATGGGAGAAACTAGAAATATCACACAAGCTACCATAGGGAGCATTCACTTTCCTGCCATACATTATTTTGCTCTCTTTATAGGTAGGTGCATTAACGGTAAACATGATCATTGCCACCTTTGCATTCCAGATCTTAGTGTCCTCAAGTGTGCGGTGTTAGGTGATAAGCGATATAACTTGGGGGCTATTATTGCGAGGAGGTTACATCTGAATGCTAAAGAGGGAGATTTATTTGGTGGGATTTATGCAACTCGTTTAGCTAATTATCTTGGTGTATCCATAAGAGGGAATGACATTGAGTTGCCACCCGCTTTTCTAGATTACAATGCTATGGTACGCTACCAGTTTCTTGAGAGGAACGAGAAGTCCCTCCAGCACCGACTAATCTTTGACAGACGGCGTGCTGTCCATATTACCCTTCCTGCTCCTGCCTTCTTTAACTTTCAGGTAAATGGGAGATATTTTATAACTAGAGAGGAGGCAAATGAGTATGAGAGAACAGCGGAGGCTGCTCGCCTCCAGGAAGTAGCTCTCCAAGCGATAGCTTCCGCAGCACAGTACAACCCCAACTATGATTTAGGGTATCATCCGGCCAGTGGTGGCCTTAGACCAGCTTAGGCCAAAAGCCTATGCTTGGGGGAGTACATATTTCTCACCAACATTACATTCATGTTCACACTCTGATTTCAATTTTCGGTGTTCATACTTTTTCATTGTAATATCCATGTTAGTCTATTTCTTTTTCTCGCTTTCTTCTTGTGTGTTTGAAAAACTTTAAGAAAGACAAACAAAAAATTAGTTGTAGCTAGTTTACTTTCCATGTTTAGTTGTAGTATTAATGAAAACCCAAAAAGATTTCTCGTTCTTCATTTGCTTGTTGGGAGCTTTCCCGTGTAAATAGTTTTTCTCATTCTTGTTTTACCTTCCTTCAGAAAAACAAAAACTCCAGAAACATTTCGGTGTGTTTCTTTGAAATTCTTTTCTTTTCTTTGGGGGTCGAGAGGAGAAGACCATGCTGAAAATGTTGAATGGCTCTCATTTGCATTATTGTTGATCTAACAAAGAGCCCATATTACCTTGTCTTCCCCTTTGAATAAATGTTGCAGATTCCAGCTTAGTCCAATGCAGTGCATTATTATTATTATCCACACCATTCGGTCGTGCAAGTGAAAGGCAATAATGACGATATATGATGAAATGATTGAGATGAGGAAAAGCTGGTATGAACTCGACCTATCTTGTTTTTGTAAATATGATTAGTTCATCATTCTTGATTCAGCTCATTATGAATGAAACATGTTGCAATGACAATTACAGATTATAGTTACTCATGCCATGTTTAATTAGCTAGGAGTTTATAATGGTTTATCTTGCGTGCCAACATGCTTTTAAAATGGTTGTGATGTAGTATGATAGGATGGTATCCTCCTTTGAACAATTCGAGTGGCTTGACTTGGCACATGTTCACGCATGTAGTTGAAACAAAAATCAGCATAGCCTCCACGATATTTATGTTCATGGTGATTTATATCCTACTCATGCTTGCACTCAATGTTGGTTAATCTCAATGCATGTTTATGACTATTTTCGCTCTCTAGTTGGTCGCTCCTCAATCTTTTGCTAGCCTTCACTTGTACTAAGCACGAATACTGCTTGTGCATCCACTTCCATAAACCCAAATTTGTTCCATATGAGTCCACCATACCTTCCTATATGCGGTATTTACCTGCCGTTCCAGGTAAATTTGCATGTGCGGAACTCTAAACCTTCAAATGATAATCTATTTTGTATGCCCGAATCGCTCATGTGGCGACTGGGGGCTGTCAGTATCTTCCATGCTAGGTGGGTTATTCTCATGATGAGTGGACTTCGCTCATCATTCACGAGAAAATGGCTGGTAACCGGGATGCCCAGTCCCATGCTCAAATCAAATCAAAATATAATTGCAAACAAAACTCCCCCAGGACTGTTGTTAGTTGGACGGTACCCGTTGTTTCGGACCAGCCGTGGAGTGTGCTTGTTGGTGGTGGGGGAGTATAAACTTTACCATTCGTTTAGGGAACCGCCTATAATGTATCTAGTATAGAGGATACCGAGATCTCTTGGTTGTTATGTTGACAATGAAAGCATACCGCACAAAATATTATTTATCTCTATTTCAAAAACTCGAGCTCTGGCACCTCTGCAAATCCCTGCTTCCCTTTGCGAAGGGCCTATCTATTTACTTTTATTGCTGAGTCATCATCCTCTTATAAAAAGCACCAGTTAGAGAGCGCCACTGTCATTTGTATGCATTGTTATTAGTTGATATTGAGTACGACTGTGACTAGATCTCTTTTACCATGAATTACAATGTCTAGTCAGTCCTTGATCTTCAGGGGTGCTCTGCATTTATGTTTTGCGGTCTCAGAAAGGGCTAGCGAGATGCCATTTTGTTATATCATATCATAATTGTTTTGAAAAAGTCTTGTCATATGAGATTTATTATTATTGCTCGCTAGTTGATTATGCCATTGATATGAGTAAATGTGAGACCTAAAAGTTACTGTGAATATGGTTAGTTCATAATCTTTGCTGAAAACTTGAATGCCGGTTTTACATATTTGCAGCAACAAGATCAAATAGAGTTTGTAAAAGTTTTTCTGTATCACTTTAAGTTTGTCAACTGAATTGCTTGAGGACAAGCAATGGGTTAAGCTTGGGGGAGTTGATACGTCTTCATCGTATCTTCTTTTCCAAACTCTTTTGCCCTTGTTCTGGACTCTAATTTACATGATTTGAATGGAACTAACCCGGACTGATGCTGTTTTCAGCAGAATTGCCATGGTGTTATTTTTCTGCAGAAATAAAAGTTCTCGGAATGACCTAAAACTTCACAGATATTATTTTTGGAATAAATAAAAAATATTGGCGAAAGAATCAACCAGAGGGGACCCACCACCTATCCACAAGGGTGGAGGGCGCGCCCTCCTGTCTTGTGGGTCCCACGAGGCTCCACCGACCTCAACTCCAGCTCCATATATTCTCGTTCGGGGAGAAAAAATCAGAGAGAAGGATTCATCGCGTTTTACGATACGGAACCGCCGCCACCTCTTGTTCTTCCTCGGGAGGGCAGATCTAGAGTCCGTTTTGGGATCCGAAGAGGGGAAATCGTCGCCATCATCGTCATCAACCATCCTCCATCACCAATTTCATGATGCTCACCATCGTGCGTGAGTAATCCCATCATAGGCTTGCTGCACAGTGATGGGTTGGATGAGATTTACCATGTAATCGAGTTAGTTTTGTTAGGGTTTGATCCCTAGTATCCACTATGTTCTAAGATTGATGTTCCTATGACTTTGCTATGCTTAATGCTTGTCTCTAGGGCCCGAGTGCCATGATTTCAGATCTGAACCTATTATGTTTTCATGAATATATTTGTGTTCTTGATCCTATCTTGCAAGGTATAGTCACCTACTACGTGTTATGATCCAGCAACCCCGGATTGACAATAGTCAGGACACATCCCGGTGATGACCGTAGTTTGAGGAGTTCATGTATTCACTAAGTGATAATGCTTTGGTCTGGTACTCTATTAAAAAGAGGCCTTAATATCCCTTAGCTTCCAATAGGACCCCGCTGCCACGGGAGGGTAGGATAAAAGATGTCATGCAAGTTCTTTTCCATAAGCACGTATGACTATATTCGGAATACATGCCTACATTATCTTGATGAATTGGAGCTAGTTCTGTGTCACCCTAGGTTACAACCGTTGCATGATGAATGCCATCCGACATAATTAACCATCATTGATCGATTGCCTATGAGCACGTTTCATATTGATCTTTGCTAAGTTACTTTTCCGTTGCTACTGTTACAATTGCTACAAAACTAATACTGTTACTTTTGCCACTGTTACTGTTACTTCCATACTACTTTTGTACTAAATACTTTGCTGCGGATATTAAGTCTTTCTGGTGTGGTTGAATTGACAACTCAGCTGCTAATACTTGAGAATATCCTTTGGACCCCCTTGTGTCGAATCAATAAATTTGGGTTGAATACTCTACCCTCGAAAACTGTTGTGATCCCCTATACTTGTGGGTTATCAATATGGCACTAGCTCCGGTTCATAAATGTAATGTAGGCATGTATTCCGTAAATAGTCATACGTGCTTATGGAAAGAACTTGCATGACATCTTTTGTCCTACCCTCCCTTGGCAGTGGGGTCCTATTGGAAACTAAGAGATATTAAGGCCTCCTTTTAATAAAGAACCGGAACAAAGCATTAGCACATAGTGAATACATGAACTCCTCAAACTACGGTCATCGCCGGGAAGTGTCCCAACTATTGTCACTCCCGGGTTGACGATCATAACATGTAGTAGGTGGCTATAACTTGCAAGATCGGATCTAGCACATAGATATAATGGTGATAACATAAACGGTCCAGATCTGAAATCGTGGCACCCGGGCCCAAAGTAACAAGCATTAAGCATGGTAAAGTCATAGCAACGTCAATCTCAGAACATAATGGATACTAGGGATCAAGCCCTAACAAAAATAACTCAATTACATGATGAATCTCATCCAACTCCTCACCGACCAGCGAGCCGGCGAGGGAATTACTCACTCCTGGTGGGGAGCATCATGGAATTGGCGACCGAGAAGGGTTGGTGATGATGAAGATCGAAGATCCCCCTCTCCGGAGCCCCAAACCGACTCTAGATCTAGCCTCCCGATGAAGAACATGAGGTGGCGGCGGCTCCTTCTCGTGAAACACGATAATTCTTTCTCCCTGATTTTTTCTCCAAATATGTGATTTTAAAGTATCAGGGTTGAGGTTTGCGGGGCCACCAGGTGGGGACAACCCACCTGGGCATGCCTGGAGGGGGGGTGCCCTGGTGGGTTGTGCCCACCCAGGTGCCCCCCTCCGGTGGTTCTTGGCTCCAGAAATTCTTATTTATTGAATAAAAAATCCTCACAAAATTTTGTTCCAAATCAAGAACTTTTATTTCTGCACAAAAAACAACACCATGGTAGTTCTGTTGAAAACAGTGTCAGTCCGGGTTAGTTTCATTCAAATCATGCAAATTAGAGTCCAAAACAAGAAGAAAAGCGTTAGGAAAAGTAGATACGATGGAGACGTATCAACTCCCACAAGCTTAAACCTTTGCTTGTCCTCAAGCAATTCAGTTGATAAACTGAAAGTGAAAAAGAAAAACTTTTACGAACTCTTTTGCTCTTGTTTACATAAATAAGCTCAAGTAGCACCCAGGTTTTCAGCCAAAATTATAACTAACCATGTCGACAATAACTCTTAAAATTTATATTAACTCATATCAATGGCATAATCAATTAGTGAGCAATAATAAGATATCTCAAACTATCAACACTTTGTCAAAGCAACCATGATATAATATGACAATAGTGGTATCTTGCTAGCCCTTTCTGAGACTGCAAAACATAAATGCAAAGCACCTCCAAAGTTCAAGCAGTGACTAAACATTGTAATTCATGGTAGAAAAGATCCAGTCATGATGCACCCAACATTAGCTACACGCAATGCATGAGGATGACAATAGTGCTCTCAGGTTCTGGCGCTCATTTGAGATGGTGATGTCACAACATAAAAGTAAATAGACAGTCCCTTCGCAGAGGGAAGCTATGATTTGCAGCGGTGCCAGAGCTCAAGTTTTTAAAATAGGGGTAAATGAAATTTTGAGAAATGAACCCTTCTTGTTTACTTCGCGACCATTAGTTATAGGTATCTTCCATTCTAAACACATTAGCGGCGGTTCTCAAGTGATAAAAGTAAAGGTTTACTCCCCCTCCACCAACAATCACACTCCACGGCTTGTCCGAAACAACGAGTGTCGTCCATACCAACAACAGTCCAGGGGGAGTTTTGTTTAATTATTTGCAATTTGAGTTTGGGACTGGGAATCCCTATTACTGCCCCTCTCGTGCAAGGATGAGTGAATACACACTCATCATGAGAATAACCCGCTTAGCATGGAAGATACTGACTACCTCCTGTCGCTCTATGAACAATCCAGGCACACAAAAAAGATATTTATTTGAAGTTTTTAGAGGTGGCACATGCAAATTTACTTAGGACGGCAGGGTAATACCGTATATAGGTAGGTATGGTGCACTCATCTGGAATAACTTGGGTTTCAGGATTTTTGATGCACAAGCAGAATTCCTGCTTAGTACAGGTGAAGGCTAGCAATTAGGTTGAGAAGCGGCCAGCTAGAGAGCGAAAATGGTCATGAACATGCATTATGCATAAGTAACATTGGATACTAGCATGAGTAGGATATGAACACCATGAACATAAATATCATAGAGGCTATGTTGGTTTTGATTCAACTACATGCATGAACATGTGCCAAGTCAAGCCACTTAACATTCAGAGGAGGATACCATATCATCATACTACATCACAATCATTTTAATGCAACGTTGACATCCAAGATAAATCATTATCCACTCCTAGCTACTTAAGCATGGCATGAGAAACTATAATGTCTAATTTTCATTGCAAACATGTTCATAGGATGAACCATGGATACTAGGTTAAACATATTTACAGAAATAGAACAAGTTGAGTTCATACCCGTTTATCTCTGCCACAGCCAGTTCATCAAATATCATCATTATTGCCTTTCACTTGCACGACCGAATGATATGAAAATAATAACAGTGTAAGAGTGTCGTGGACTAAGGTGGAATATGCAAACATTTTATTCAAAAGGAGAATACAAGGTAATATGGGCTCTTTATTAGATCAACAATAATGCATATGAGAGCCACTCAACATTTTCATCAAAGTCTTCTCCTCGGTACAACTCAATAAAAAGAAAAGAACTTCAGAGAAACACACTAAAATGTTTTTGGAGTTTTTGATTTTTCTTGAACAAGCAAATAAAAGGGAAAAACAAAGACGAGAAAACTATAAACACGGGAAAGCTCCCAACAAGCATAAGAAGAACAAGGAAATCTTTTGGGTTTTCTTTTTAGTACTAAACAAATTAAACTAGGAAGAAAAGCTGAAAAGAAGCGGGAAATATTTTTATATTTTCTCAAAGTTTTTCAAACACATAAGAAGAAAATAAGGTAATAAATCTAGAATGGATAATACAATGAAAAAGTGTGGACACCGACAACTGGAATGAAATGTGTGAACATGAATATAATGTCGGTGGAAATACGTACTCCCCAAGCTTAGGCTTTTGGCCAAACTTGGTAATCACCACTCGAAGAAACCATGGGGTCCTATGTTGAAGTGCTAGGGAGCGGGCACCTGAGGGTACCACTCCTGAGGCTCCTCCTCTGCCGCAGCCAGGTTGTTCTGGTAGGTGACAATGTCCTCAGGCATAATCCTGTATCCACCCCTGGCAATAGGATCAAACAAAGCAGGTGCAGGCAATGGAATAATATCACGAGTGTCCACATTGAAAACCAGGTTACAAGGAATAGGAATGTCAGTGTTCTCGCCGGCAATAAACTAGTGGTGTGCCATAGCCTGACGATCTAAATAAACCCAGGGTAAAGGATAATCATGCTGGCGTATCTGCATGTTAAAGTGACTCGCTAAACGAGTAGCATAAATACCACCATGTATTTTACCCTTGGATCTATTAATGTGGAGGCGACGTGCCACAGTAGCTCCCAAGCTATAAGTGTTGTCGCCGTAGAGTGCACGGTGTAAAACGGGGAAATCGGGGGCACTAAGTGCACCAACCTTCTCTCTAGCAAGTAAACACTTTGCATAAATACAGTAAAATAATGCACTGAAGGGAATTGTAAGCTAGTGGCGGTGACACTCAACACCCCTCTCTCATCTCCTACGGACAGAGTACGATAAAAGCCTTCGAACTCTGCAGGCCTAGGCTCTACTAAACTTCCATCAGAAAGGATCAAGCATATCTCACAAAATTCAGTAAGTGGTATTGATGACCCACAAGTATAGGGGATCAATTGTAGCTCTTTTCGATAAGTAAGAGTGTTGAACCCAACGAGGAGCAGAAGGAAATGACAAGTAGTTTTCGGTAAGGTAATGTCTGCAAGTGCTGAAATTGTAAGTAGCGGAGTAGTTTGATAGCAAGATAATTTATAACGAGCAAGTAACGATAGTAGTAATAGTCACTTTCATCATGTTTGTTCGATTTGTGTTCGCTACTTTGATAATTTGATATGTGGGTGGACCGGTGCTTAGGTGCTGTTCTTACTTGAACAAACCTCCTACTTATGATTAACCCTCCCGCAAGCATCGCAACTACGAGAAAAGTATTAAGAACAAATACTAACCATAGCATTAAACTTTTGGATCCAATCGGCCCCTTACGGAATAGCGCATAAACTAGGGTTTAAGCTTCTGTCACTCTCGCAACCCATCATCTAATTGCTACTCCACAATGCATTCCCTTAGGCCCAAATATGGTGAAGTGTCATGTAGTTGACGTTCACATGACACCACTAAGGGAATCACAACATACATACTATCAAAATATCAAACACATATCAAGTTCACATGATTACTTGCAACATGATTTCTCCCGTGACCTCAAGAACAAAAGTAACTACTCACAAATAATAATCATGCTCACGATCAGAGGATATTAAATAGCATAATGGATCTGAAAATATAATCTTCCACCAAATAAACCATATAGTAATGAACTACAAGATGTAATCAACACTACTAGTCACCCACAAGCGCCAATCTATAGTTCCGGTAACAAGATTGAACACAAGAGATGAACTAGGGTTTGAGATGAGATGGTGCTGTTGAAGATGTTGATGGAGATTGCCCTCCCCAAGATGGGAGAGTTGTTGGTGATGATGATGACGATGATTTCCCCCTCTGAGAGGGAAGTTCCCCCGGCGAAACCGCTCCACCGGAGGGCAAAAGTGCTGCTGCCCAAGTTCCGCCATGAGGCGGCGGCGCTCCGTCCCGAAAGTCCTCTCCTTTTTTTCTAGGTCAAAATGACCTATATAACAGAAGATGGGCACCGGAGGTGGGCCTGGGTGAGCACAACCCACCAGGGCGCTTGGGCTCCCTGGCGCGCCCAGGTGGGTTGTGCCCACCTGGTGGGCCCCTCTGGTAGTTATTTGCTCCAATAATTCTCATATATTCCATAAAAAATCCTCGTGAAGTTTCAGCTCATTTGGAGTTGTGCAGAATAGGTAGCCTGACGTAGCTTTTTCAGGTCCAGATTTCCAGCTGCCGGAATTCTCACTCTTGGTGTATACCTTGCAAATTATGAGAGAAAAGGCATTAGAATTACTCCAAAAGGCATTATTATGGATAAAAACATTATAAATAACAGTAAGAAAACATGATGCAAAATGGATGTATCAGGTATCTGATGGGGTTCAGCATATAAGTTAAACTGCACCTCAGGGGGATTATTCCTAGGCAGGAAATGAAAACTTTGCACAAAGGAATTTGTGAGGAGATGATACTGTTCACATTCAGCTGCGATGAAGTTGGTGAGGCTGACATTAGCAGCATATTGTGCAAACTCTTGAATGATTATAGCCCCCTCCATGAATGGGTTATGCAGCCATTCGCACGGCCGTACCTCCGCCTTTCTCTGGATAAAGAGATAACTGTGAGATGACTCCCCAATAACTCCCTTGGAGTTCTTTTTGGAAGCAAACTTCCTAAAGAAACTCATCTTTTTCCTATGAACAAAATTCTGAAATTTTTAGTCCACAAAATTTTTCTCAACAAAACTTCACAAGATTGATAGCAACTACTCATAGGGATGCATAGAGGCCATATCAAGCATTCAAACTACTTAGAACTCTAAGAATTCAACATGCAAGCTCATCTACAGCAGCACCAAGAGTAACTAATTATTCAAAATATAAACCACTAAATAAAAAACTAATTGGACAAACGGAGGAGTCACATACCAAGCAACAATCCCTCGAAACAGTTTCGGAAATGTGGCTTCGAGCAAAGAGATCGAAATCCGCGGGTTTGAGAGCAAGAACATGAGAGAGAGCAATGGTGATTTTTTTTCTGGAGGTAGGTGGTGATGTGGGATGAAGAGATAAGTGAGGGGGCCCATGTGGGGACCACAACCCACCAGGGCGCGCCTAGGTGGGTTGTGCCCACCTGGTGCACCTCCCTCTGATGTTATTTGCACCAAAAATTCTTAAATATTCAGAAAAAATCGTATTAAATTTTCAGAGCATTTTGAGAACTTTTATTTTTTGGTCATTTGTTATTGCATGGGAAATTCAGAAAACAGTTAAAACATGAAATTTTATTTTATTTAACTAATAAAAACAGAAAACAAAAGGTAGGGACAGAAGGTAGTGCTTACTAAACTCATCAACTGTTGAAATATGCCCTAGAGGCAATAATAAAATGGTTATTTTTATATTTCCTTGTTTATGATAATTGTCTATTGTTCATTCTATAATTGTATTAACCAGAAACCATAATACATGTGTGAATACATAGGCCACAACATGTCCCTAGTGAGCCTCTAGTTGACTAGCTCGTTGATCAATAGATGGTTGTGGTTTCCTGACCATGGACATTGGATGTCATTGATAACAGGATCACGTCATTAGGAGAATGATGTGATGGACAAGACCCAATCCTAAGCATACCACAAGATCGTGTAGTTCATTTGCTAGAGCATTATTAATGTCAAGTATCATTTCCTTAGACCATGAGATTGTGCAACTCCCGAATACCGTAGGAATGCTTTGTGTGTATCAAACGTCACAACGTAACTGGGTGACTATAAAGGTGCACTACAGGTATCTCCGAAAGTGTCTGTTGGGTTGGCATGAATCGAGACTAGGATTTGTCACTTCGTATGACGGAGATGTATCTCTGGGCCCACTCGGTAACGCATCATCAAAATGAGCTCAATGTGACTAAGGAGTTAGTCATGGGATCATGGGTTACGGAACGAGTAAAGAGACTTGCCGGTAACGAGATTGAACGAGGTATGGGGATACCAACGATTGAATCTCGAGCAAGTAACATACCGATAGACAAAGGGAATTGTATACGGGATTGATTGAATCCCCGACATTGTGGTTCATCCAATAAGATCATCGTGGAATATGTGGGGGCCAACATGGGTATCCAGATCACGCTGTTGGTTATAGGCCTGAGAGATGTCTCGATCATGTCTGCATGGTTCCTGGACCCGTAGGGTATACACACTTAAGGTTCGGTGACGCTAGAGTTGTTATGGGAAATTGTATGTGGTTAACGAAGGTTGTTCGGAGTCCCGGATGAGATCCCGGACGTCCCGAGGAGTTCCGGAATGGTCCGGAGGTGAAGATTTATATATGGGAAGTCGATTTGATCCACGGAATGGTTTCGGGGGTTATCGGTATTGTACCGGGACCACGGAAAGGTGTCCGGGGGTCCACCGGGTGGGGCCACCTGCCCCATAGGATTTAGTGGGCTGAATATGGGTGGGAACCAGCCCCCTAGTGGGCTGGTGCGCCCCCCAAGGGCCCAAGGCGCCTAGGGTTGGAAACCCTAGGGGGAGGGGGCGCCTCCCACCTGCTTGGGGGGGCAAGTTTCCCGCTCCTGGTCGCCGCCCCCCCCCCCCCCCCATCTAGATGGATCTAGGGGGCCGGCCCCCTCTTCCCTTTCCCCTATAAATACTGGGAGGTGGGAGGGCAGCCGCACCCCTTCCCTTGGTGCAGCCCCTCCCTCCTCCAACACCCCCTCCTCCTCTGTAGTGCTTGGCGAAGCCCTGCAGGAGAACCGCAAGCTCCACCACCACGCCGTCGTGCTGCCGGAGTTCTCCCTCAACTTCTCCTCTCCCCTTGCTAGATCAAGAAGGAGGAGACGTCCCTAGGCTGTACGTGTGTTGAATGCGGAGGCACCGTCCGTTCGGCGCTAGATCGGATCTTCCGCGATTTGAATCGACTCCATCAATCGTGTTCGTGTAACGCTTTCGCTTAGCGATCTTCAAGGGTATGAAGATGCACTCCCTCTCTCTCGTTGCTAGAATCTCTTAGATTGATCTTGGTGACACGTAGGAAATTTTTGAATTATTACTACGTTCCCCAACAGTGGCATCATGAGCTAGGTCTATGCGTAGAATTCTATGAACGAGTAGAACACAAAGTAGTTGTGGTCGATGATTTGTTCAATTTGCTTACCGTTACTAGTCCTATCTTGATCCGGCGGCATTGTGGGATGAAACGGCTCAGACCGACCTTACACGTACACTTACGTGAGACTGGTTCCACCGACTAACATGCACTTGATGCATTAGGTGGCTAGCGGGTGTCTGTCTCTCCCACTTTAGTCGGACCAGATTCGATGAAGAGGGTCCTTATGAAGATAAATAGCAGTTGGCATATCACCGTTGTGGCTTTTGCGTAGGTAAGAAACTTTCTTGCTAGAAACACATAGCAGCCACGTAAAACATGCAACGACAATTAGAGGACGTCTAACTTGTTTTGCAGGGTATGCTATGTGATGTGATATGGCCAAAAGGGTGTGATGAATTATATATGTGATGTATGAGATTGATCATGTTCTTGTAATAGGAATCACGACTTGCATATCGATGAGTATGACAACCGGCAGGAGCCATAGGAGTTGTCTTAATTTAGTGTATGACCTGCGAGTCAATGTAAACGCCATGTAATTACTTTACTTTATTGCTAACCGTTAGCCATAGTAGTAGAAGTAATAGTTGGCGTGACAACTTCATGAAGACACGATGATGGAGATCATGATGATGGAGATCATGGTGTCATGCCGGTGACAAAGGTGATCATGACGCGCCTCGAAGATGGAGATCAAAGGCGCAAGATGATATTGGCCATATCATGTCACTTTATGATTTGCATGTGATGTTTATCTTGTTTACATATTATTTTCGTTCGACGGTAGCATAAATAAGATGGTCCCTCACTAAAATTTCAAGAAAAGTGTTCCCCCTAACTATGCACCGTTGCGAAGGTTCGTTGTTTCGAAGCACCAAGTGATGATTGGGTGTCAGGGCCGGGCCGGCAAAATCCGAGGCCCTGTGCAAAACTAAAAAATGGGGCCGTATCTCACTAAAAAAAGAACTAACGAGCAATTATAATGTATATATATCTTGAAGAAAAAAATTAATGTATATAATATAATGTCTTAGATAACAATTGGACATATAAAAAATCATACCTATTCAACTCCCGGTTGCTATTTATTTGAAGAACATTATTTTTTAGTATTCTTTGAAATGAAATCTTCAATGATATCCTTGTGATCAATCTTCTCCAACACTTCACTCTCAAGTGCTATTGTGGCCAAGTCATTGAGTCCTTGTTGTGTCACAATAGTACGCATATAGGACTTCCTTTACCTCTATATTATCTGTCTATGTTTGAATATCTCAAAAATCATTGGAAGGAACAATTGCAAGTGCAAGAGTAGAAGGATAAACAGTGTGACTACCGGATGACACTTGCGGTGCTTCTTTGACAACAAATTTGTCCATACCACCTTCATTAGATTTATTAATTAAATTATGTTCTCTTTCTTTTCTCTTGCGCTTATAGGAACCAGACTGATGTTTCCCCATGATGACTCAAATCTGTATTATTGAAACACAAGATAAAAAAGATGACTAGAATTAAATTGGTATATCAATTGAAGATCATGCATCAATGTTTTGCAATTAGACAAACCGTCTAACTCACCTAGTTTTGGGTCCTGTCCGGTTGAACTGCTACACTATGATCTTTAACCAAGGAGGTAACAACCGATCTCTAACTAGTAACAAAGTAACGATCCCTGCCAACAGTTAACTAGGAAATTAGGAATTAGGCGTAGGAACCGAAGTTAATTGTGAAGAAGGACTCGCTAAGCACCTGGAGGCTAGAGTCGGTCACGGATCGATCCAACGAGGCGTCGAGTCTAAAATTTGGGAGAGGAAGCTAGGAAGGTAACAACTGCAATGGCCTGAATCCGATCGATCTGCTGAGGCAAAGGCAACGAGACGATCCTGCTTCTATAGCTAAGCCGACGCAACTGCTGTTGCGTTGCGGTCTCCAGATCGAGAGACGAGACCTGATCCCGCTGGGCTTCTGTAGAGATCGGTATGTTTCCTATCGGTAGAGTGGTTTCCTTCTTTTGAGACATATATATCGATCGAGCCCGAGAACTCGTGCGCTCGATGGCCTCGACTCAGGCCCAGCTCCAGCTCCCGATCGTCTCACGCCCAGCTCCACAACGTAGTGTTTTTTTTAGAAATACTACTAGGCCTATATACAAAATTCGGGGCCCCCAAAATTGTGGGCCCTGTGCGGGCTGCACATTTGGCACCACTATGGGCCCGGCCCTGTTGGGTGTGATGGATTCTAACGTTTGCATACAACGGGTGTAAGCCATATTTACACATGCGAGACACTTAGGTTGACTTGACGAGCCTAGCATGTACAGACATGGCCTCGGAACATGAGAGACCAAAAGGTCGAACATGAGCCGTATAGTAGATACGATCAACATGGAGATGTTCACCGTTGTTGACTAGTCCGTCTCACGTGATGATCGGACACGGCCTAGTTGATTCGGATCATGTATCACTTAGATGACTAGAGGGATGTCTATCTGAGTGGGAGTTCATTAAATAATTTGACTAATTGAACTCATTATCATGAACATAGTCTAAATTGTCTTTGCAAATTATGTTGTAGATCAATAGCTCGCGTTTTAGCTCCTTGTTTTAATATGTTCCTAGAGAAAGACTAAGTTGAAATATATTGTGAGCAATTGTGCGGACTAGGGCCGTAGTCTGAGGATTGTCCTCATTGCTACACATAAGGCTTCTGTCTTTGATGCACCGCTCGGTGTGCCAAACCCCTCTAGCATCGTCTGTGGGTGTTGTGAACATCTGGCAGACACGTTCTCATGACTACTTGATAGTTTAGTGCTCCATGCTTTACGGCTTAGAATGGGGCTCCAAAGGCATTTTGAACGCCATGGAACATATGAGATGTTCCAAGAGCTGGAATTGGTATTTCAGGCTCATGCCCGTGTTTAGAGGTTGAGACCTCTGACAAGATCTTTGCTTACAAGATGGAGGAGAATAGCTCAGCCAGTGAGCATGTGCTCAGAATGTCTGGGTACTTCAATCGCTTGAATCAAGTGGGAGTTAATCTTCCAGATACGAGAGTGATTCACAAAGTTCTCGATCACTATCACCAAGCTACTAGAGTTTTGTGATGAACTATAACATGCAAGGGAAGATGATCCCTGAGCTGTTCGTCGTGCTTAAGGCCGTGAAGGTAGAAATCAAGAAGGAGCATCAAGTGTTGATGATTAACAAGACCACTGGTTTCAAGAAGGGCAAGGGCAAGAAGGGAAACTTCATGAATGGTAAGCCAGTTGCTGCTCCTGTGAAGAAACCCAAGAACCCAAACCCGAGAAGAAGTGCTTCTATTAGGGGAACGGTCACTGGTAGTGGAACTGCCTCAAATACTTGGTAGATAATAAGGCTGGCAACTTCAACAAAATTATATTTTATATATGTGTTATTAATGTGTACCTTACTAGTACTCCTAGTAGCACCTGGGTATTAGATACCGGTTCAGTTGCTAATATTGGTAACTCGAAACAAAAGCTACAAAATAAATGGAGACTAGCTAAGGGCAAGGTGATGATGTGTGTTGGAAGTGTTTCCAAGGTTGATGTGATCACCATCGCACGCTCCCTCTACCTTCGGGATTAGTGTTGAACCTATATAAGTGTTGTTTGCATTGGTGTCTGCGTTGAGCATGAACATGATTAGATCATGTTTATTGCAATAGGGTTATTCATTTAAGTCAGAGAATAATGGTTATTCTATTTACATGAATAACACCTTCTATGGTCATGCACCCAATGTTAATGGTTTATTGAATCTCGGTCGTAGTGATACACATGTTCATAACATTGATGCCAGAAGATGTAGAGTTGATAATGATAGTACCACTTTCTTGTGGCACTGCCGCTTAGGTCATATTGGTGTAAAGCGCATGAAGAACCTCCATGTCGATGGACTTCTGAAGTCACTTGATTTAGAATAACTTGACACATGCGAACCATGCCTCGTTGGCAAGATGACTAAAACCCCGTCCTTTGGTCAATGGAACGGGCAAGTGACTTGTTGGAAATCATACATGCTAATGTGTGCGGTCCGATGAGTGTTGACGCGTGCGGTGGATATCGTTATTTTCTCACCTTCATCGATGAATTGAGTAGATATGGGCATGTTTACTTAATGAAGCATAAGTCTGAAACGTTTGAAAAGTTCAAGCAATTTCAGAGTGAAGTTGAGAATCATCGTACCAAGAAGATCAAGTTCCTACGATATGATCAAGGGGAGAGTATCTGAGTTATGAGTTTGGCAATCACTTAAGACAAGGTGGAATCATTTCACAGTTGATGCCACCTAGAACACCATAGCGTAATGGTGTGTCCGAACGTCGTAATCGCACTCTATTGGATATGGTGCGATCTATGATGTCTCTTACCGATCTACCGCTATCGTTTTGGGGTTGTGCATTAGAGACAACTACATTCACTTTAAATAGGGCACCATCTAAGTCCATGGAGACGACACCGTATGAACTATGGTTTGGCAAGAAACCTACGTTGTTGTTTCTTAAGGTTTGGGGCTGCGATGCTTATGTCTATAGGCTTCAGCCAGAAAAGCTCGAACCCAAAGAGGACAATTGTGTCTTCATAGAATACCCAAATAAGACGATTGGGTATACCTTCTATCTCAGATCTGAGGGCAAAGTGTTTGTCGCTAAGAACAGGTCCTTTCTCGAGAAAGAGTTTCTCTTGAAAGAATTGAGTGGGAGGAAGATAGAACTTGATGAGGTTGTTGAACCTTTACTTCAACCAGAGAGAAGCGCAACACAGAAAGATGTTTCTGTGGCACCTACATCAGTTGAAGAGAAAGCTAATGATGATGATCATGGAGCTTCATATCAAGTTACTATCAAACCTTGTAGATCGACAAGGGTGCGTACAACTTCTGAGTGGTAACCCTGTCTTAAAGGTCATGTTGTTGGACAACGGTGAACCTACGAGCTATGGAGAAGCGATGGTGGGCCCGGATTCCAACAAATGGCTAGGAGCCATGAAATCTGAGATAGGATCCATGTATGAGAACAAAGTATGGACTTTGGTGGCCTTGCCCGAAGATCGATAAGCCATTGAGAATAAATGGATCTTTAAGAAGAAGACAGACACGGATGGTAATATCACCATTTATGAAGCTCGACTTGTCTCAAAGAAGATTATGACAAGTTCAAGGAGTTGACTGTGATGAGACTCTCTCAATAATAGCAATGCTAAAGTCTGTTAGAATTTTGTTAGCAGTTGTTGCATTTTCATTTACGAAATCTGGCAGATGGATGTCAAAACAAAGTTTCCTTGACGGTTTCCATGCGGAAAGGTTGTATGTGATATAACTAGAAGGTTTTGTCGATCCTTAGGATGCTAAAAGGTATGCAAGCTCCAGCGATCCTTCTATGGACTGGAGCAAGCGTCTCGGAGTTGGAACATATGCTTTGATGAGGTGATCAAAGTTTTTGGGTTTATACAAAGTTTGCAAGAAACTTGTATTTACAAGAAAGTGAGTGGGAGCACTACAAGATTTCTGATAAGTATATGTAGATGACATATTGTTGATCGGAAATGATGTAGAATTTCTGGAAAGCATAAAGGGTCGTTTGAATGGAGGGTAAAACTGCTTACATATTGGGTATCAAGATCTATAGAGATAGATTAAGACGCCTGATAAGACTTTCACAGAGCACATACCTTGACATGATCTTGAAGGAGTTCAAGATGGATCAGTCAAAGAAGGAGTTCTTACCTGAGTTGTAAGGTGTGAAGTTAAGACTTGAGGCTCGACCACGGCAGAAGAAAGAGAAAGGACGAAGGTCGTCCCCTATGCCTTAGCCATAGGCTCTATACGATATGCCATGTTGTGTACCGCACCTGATATGTGCCTTGCCATGATTCTAGCAAGGGGGTATAAAAGTGATCCAGGAATGGATCATAAGACAGCGGTAAAAATTGTCCTTAGAGGAATAAGGAAATGGTTCTCAGTTTTGGAGGTGATAAAGAGTTCGGCATAAAGGGGTACGTCGATGCAAGCTTTAAAACCTATCTGGATGACTCTGAGTAGCAAACCGGATACGTATAGTGGAGCAACCATTTGGAATAGCTCCAAGTGAAGCGTGGAAGCAATATCTATGATATGACATAGAGATTTGCGAAGTACATACGGATCTGAATGTTGCAGACCCGTTGACTAAAACCTCTCTCACAAGCATAACATGATCAAACCCCAGAACTCATTGAGTCTTAATCACATGGTGTTGTGAACTAGATTATTGACTCTAGTAAACTCTTTTGGTGTTAGTCACATGGCGATGTGAACTATGAGTGTTAATCACATGGCTATGTGAACTAGATTATTGACTCTAGTGCAAGTGGGAGACTGTTGGAAATATGCCCTAGAGGCAATAATAAAATGGTTATTATTATATTTCCTTTTTTATGATAATTCTCTATTGTTCATGATATAAGTGTAAGTGTATTAACCGGAAACCGTAATACATAGACCACAACATGTCCCTAGTGAGCCTCTAGTTGACTAGCTCGTTGATCAACAGATGGTTGTGGTTTCCTGACCATGGACATTGGATGTCATTGATAACAGGATCACATCATTAGGAGAATGATGTGATGGACAAGACCCAATCCTAAGCATACCACAAGATCGTGTAGTTCGTTTAATAGAGCTTTTCTAATGCCAAGTATCATTTCCTTAGACCATGAGATTGTGAAACTCCTGGATACCGTAGGAATGCTTTGGGTGTATCAAACGTCACAACGTAACTGGGTGACTATAAAGATGCACTACAGGTATCTCCGAAAGTGTCTGTTGGGTTGGCATGAAATGAGACTGGGATTTGTCACTCCGCATGACGGAGAGGTATCTCTTTGCCCACTCGGTAATGCATCATCATAATGAGCTCAATGTTACTAAGGAGTAGTCACGGGATCGTGTGTTATGGAACGAGTAAAGAGACTTGCCGGTAATGAGATTGAACGAGGTATGGGGATACCGACGATCGAATCTCGGGCAAGTAACATACCGATAGACAAAGGGAATGGTATACGGGATTGATTGAATCTCCGACATCGTGGTTCATCCGATGAGATCATCGTGGAACATGTGGGAGCCAACATGGGTATCCAGATCATTTGTTGGTTATTGGCGGAGAGATGTCTCGGTCATATGCGCATGGTTCCCGAACCCGTAGGGTCTACACACTTAAGGTTCGATGGCGCTAGAGTTGTTATGGGAAATTGTATGTGGTTCTTGAGGGAGTCTGGATTAGGGGTATCCGGACAGCCAAATTGTACAATGTCCGGACCATCAAGCGTGAAGATACAAGACTCAAGACTTCGGCCCGTGTCCGGATGGGACTTTCCTTGGCGTGGAAGGCAAGCTTGGTGATCCGGATATCATATTTCCTTCCTTATAACCGACTCCATGTAAACCCTAGCCCTCTCCGGTGCCTATATAAACCAGAGAGGTTGGTCCTTAGAAGGCCGATCACAATCACAATCATACCATCATAGGCTAGCTCTTAGGGTTTAGCCTCTACGATCTCGTGGTAGATCTACTCTTGTACTACCCATATCATCAATATTAATCAAGCAGGAAGTAGGGTTTTACCTCCATTGAGAGGGCCCGAACCTGGGTAAACACCTGTGTCCCTTACTTCTTGTTACCATCAGCCTTGACGTACAGATCGGGACCCCCTACCCGAGATCCGCCGGTTTTGATACCGACATTGGTGCTTTCATTGAGAGTTCCTCTGTGTCGTCACCGTCAGGATCGATGGCTCCTTCGATCATCATCAACGACGCTGTCCAGGGCGAGACTTTCCTCCCCGGACAGATCTTCATGTTCGGCGGCTTCGTGCTGCGGGCCAACTCGCTTGGCCATTTGGAGCAGATCGACAGCTACGCCCCTGGCCACCAGGTCAGGTTTGGAAACCTGAACTACACGGCGGACATCCGCGGAGACTTGATCTTCGATGGATTTGGGCCTATGCCAGGAGTGCCGGACAGTCGCGACGAGCACGGCTTAGACCTGCCATCGGACGAAGCTTGGGGTATCGCCCCCGTAGTATCTCCGGACCTAGATCCGGAGCAGGCCGCGCCGCCTAAGGACGGAGGGATGGACCCCACCACGCCGGTCGCGCACTCATCGGCGGTAGAGCCGAACACGGGCCTTAACCCTGTAGTGGCCTGTGAATCCGGACCCCCGGATTCGTATCCGGACGTTGGTTCCGTTCCGCACACTCCCGATCCAGTCGAGCCAGGTTGGGCTCCGGTAATGGAGTTCACCGCTGCGGATATCTTCCAGCACTCGCCCTTCGGCGACATGCTCAACTCATTAAAATCCCTCTCTTTGTCGGGAGGCTCTTGGTCGAACTACGTCCGGCTCGAGTGGGAAGCAGGCGATGAAGGAATTATTTGCCCACCCACCACCCACTTCATTGCCACAGTCGATGACTTAACCAAGGTACTGAACTTCGACTCCGAAGACATCGACGGTATGGACGACAATGCAGGAGAAGAACATGAACCACCGCACACTGGGCGGTGGACAGCCACCTCTTCTTATGATATATATATGGTGGACACTCCAAAGGAAACAAATGGTGATGAGGCAACGGAGGATAAAACCTCGGGGGAAAAAGCAAAGAATGGACGCCGTCGGCGCCACTCCAAGCCCCGCCACACCAACACCGGCCCAGAGGCGAAAACAATCCGAATGATCTTTGAAGAAGAATACAACCACGATCAGCCCGCCTTGAGCAGGCGAGCAGGAGGATGAGCGAGTCAGCCTAGAAGAATAGGCGACGGACGAATACCCGGAGGAGGACAGCTACATGCCCCCTCCGAAGGCGAGATTAGCCTCGGCGACGACGAAGTTCGGGCGTGCTCGAGGATCCCGTGAGCAGGGCGCTTCAAGCATCGGCTTATAGCCACTGCGAGGAGCCTGAAAAAGAAACAGCGGCAACTCCAAGCTGATCAAGATCTGCTCACAGATAGATGGACGGAAGTCCTGGCAGCCGAGGAATACGGACTCGAGCTCCATACGGCTGACCGGCCACCTTGTGGCCGGGATAAAACGGCATACCAGTCCGCATACCGGCAAACACCCCCACACCAACATACTACGGCCCGGGGCAACAAAACGGGACAACCAAGATCGATCTACGGATCGCGGGGGCGCGCTTCGGTATGCGACGAGGACCGTCACATCGGACACACCTTCAACAAGTCCGGCCGGCCGAATATAGCCATCTAGAGCAATTTGACCTGCGTAGCCACATAGCCCGGCACAGAGGTGCCGCGCACCCCCTCTGCTTCACTGATGAAGTAATGGATCATGAATTCCTAGAAGGGTTTAAACCCGTAAACATCGAATCATACGATGGCACAACAGACCCCGCAATATGGATCGAAGATTTCCTTCTCCACATTCACATGGCCCGCGGAGACGATCTACACGCCATCAAGTATCTTCCACTTAAGCTCAAAGGACCAGCCCGGCACTGGCTAAACAGCCTGCCAGCAAATTCGATTGGCAGTTGGGAAAACCTGGAGGACGCATTCCTCGACAACTTCCAGGGCACATATGTGCGACCACCTGACGCCGATGACTTGAGCCACATCACTCAACAGCCCGGAGAGTCAGCCAGGAAATTCTGGACTCGGTTCCTAACCAAAAAGAACCAAATAGTTGACTGTCCGGACGCCGAAGCCCTAGCGGCTTTCAAGCATAATATCCGTGACGAGTGGCTCGCTCGACACCTCGGCCAGGAAAAACCCAAGTCCATGGCAGCTCTCACAACATTAATGACCCGCTTTTGCGCGGGCGAGGACAGTTGGTTGGCTTGCAGCGACACTACGCCATACGATCGGCAATTCGGATGGCCGCGACAATAACGGCAAGCCACGACGTAACAGACATAAGCGACGAAACAACGGCGACAGCACTGAAGACACGACAGTCAACGCCGGATTCAATGGGTCCAAGCCCGGTCAGCGGAAGAAGCCGTTCAAAAGAAATAATCAGGGACCGTCCAGTCTGGACCGCATACTAGAGCGCTCGTGCCAAATTCATGGCACCCCGGACAAGCTAGCCAACCACACCAATAGACATTGCTGGGTATTCAAATAGGCCGGCAAGATAAACGCCGAAGACAAGGACAAGGGGCTGCACAACGACGACGATGAGGAGCCCCGACGTCCGAACACGGGGGGACAGAAGAAATCCCCCCCCCCCCAGGTGAAAACGGTCAACATGAGCTACGCCACGCACATCCCCAAGCGGGAAAGAAAGCGGGCACTAAGGGACGTCTATGCGATGGAGCCAGTCGCCCCCAAATTCAACCCATGGTCAGCTTGTCCGATCACTTTCGATCGTAGGGATCACCCTACTAGCATCCGTCACGGTGGCTCAGCCGCATTGGTCCTAGACCCAATCATTGACGGATTCCACCTCACGCGCGTCCTTATGGACGGCGGCAACAGCCCGAACCTGCTTTACCAGGACACAGTGCGCAAAATGGGCATTGACCCTTCAAGGATCAAGCCCACTAAAACCACCTTTAAAGGTGTCATTCCTGGAGTAGAGGCCCGCTGTATGGGCTCTATAACATTGGAAGTGGTCTTCGGATCTCCGGATAACTTCCGAAACGAAGAGTTAATCTTCGATATCGTCCCCTTCCGCAGTGGTTACCATGCACTGCTCGGACGAACCGCATTCGCCAGATTCAATGCAGTACCACACTACGCATATCTCAAGCTCAAGATGCCACACGCGCGCGGGGTCGTAACGGTGAACGAAAATATGGACCGCTCCCTACGAACAGAAGAACATACTGTAGCCCTTGCGGCGGAAGTACAATGCGGCCTTCTCCAACAAACCAATCCGGCGACAACAACTTCGAGCACAGTCAAGCGAGTCCGGAGCACCCCGCAACAGGATCATCGGGCACGCCAAGAGCGCAACTAGCAGTCCGGCCTCCGCTTAAGCCCCATCAAAGCAGCATTCGTGCCATGTGCACACAATTACGCACTTAAAATACCATGGGCATAGGCGGAGGCGCATCAACGACTCAGTCAATAGTGCGGGTAACCGCCAAATACTTTCATACTCTTTCCCTCTTACCTTTCAGGACACCGCGTTGGCGCAGCATCCTCAAAAGAGCCAAATTGCCGGACTTATAGGGAAGAGACATCCAAGGAGGCAATAGACGTTGTGCACAGAAGGAAATACCCAGGTGGAATCTATTTACGATCATTATACCTGCTTTATCTACGAACACACACGCCTGGACAGGACATGTCAAATAGTCCTATTTTATCTCTGCTTAACGCACTCATTGTAAATGTACGCTTAAACGTATTTTTCGTCAATGGGAGATTATATATATAGCGTTAGCTTATTTTTCTTATTTGAGCATTTTTTATTTTTGCATCCGTACACGTTAGTGCGGCCGGTTTGCCAGCGGCTTCTTATGGCGCCCCGCTATATGGCAACTAAAGTCCGAACACTTTCAACAGCGCGGCACCCCGAACTTATAGCACTATATGCATCAGCTCCGAATCATGTCTTGGGTCTACATTTGGGATAGCCTGGCTCCCTTGTTTTGGTGCCTTACATTCCGTTATATCGGCTAAGCTAGCGTAGGGAGAACTACTGCGATTGTGTCCCGGTTCTTCCGGACGAGCACCTCAGTAGAGAAAGCCGAAACTGACCGGCATGATGTGGCGAGAGCTGGTCGCTGTTCGAGAGGTTTTAAAATCCTTAAAGATTTTCCGCTTTAGGCCATAAATCGGCTTTGTCCGATCTAGGCGTATATAGCGCCCCAATTCGGCCTTCCGGATTCTAGGGGCTTCGCCAAAATTTAAAATCATAGACTTCTATGGCTAAGTGAAAGTTATAAAGCCGGATAGTCCGATTGCCTTGTTCGCTGCGCCAGACACCTCCTTAAGGGACCAAACATTTGGGTAAAGAGTGTTCGGGTTTTCCACGAACACCCCAAAGGTTAGTCACGTAAAGGTAAGCACGACTGGCCTACTTTCAGGATTTTATAAACAGCCGCACAGAAGGTAATATTTTAAATAACAAAAGCGCTACATAGCGCAAGTAACTTCGTCTTTAATTACAAACATGACAGAAGTGAATTCATTCAAATATGGTGTCCTTGGTACACTCATTGGCAACGAGACGAGCACCCTTCATCACGCCATCGTAGTACATTTCGGGATGGCGATGCGTTTTACCCTCTGGCGGCCCGTCCTTGACCAGCTTCTCCGCATCCAGCTTGCCCCAATGCACCTTGACGCGGGCAAGAGCTCGGCGGGCACCTTCGATGCAAACAGATCGCTTGGTCACTTCAAGCCGCGGGCAGGCATCCACCATCCGCTTGATCAGGCCAAAGTAGCTACTGGGCAGGAGCTCACCAGACCACATCCGGACTATGAAGTCCTTCATAGCCAGTTCGGCCGCTCTGTGGAGTTCGATCAATCGCCAGCTTGGTCGCCAGAGGCATCGGATGATCGGCCCCAAAGACATCGGGACCGTAACAGCTTCTCCGTTGAGCTCCCCTCCGGGCACGGTAGAACTCCATGGCCCGAGACACTGCGTGGAAGATCTGCAAATGCCCTTGGAGAGCTCCGTGTTTGAGTAAGTAAAAGAAACGCCTCCTCCACATGTTTGCTTTGCATAATGAATTTCTTACCCGCTGCTATCTTTTTGGCCTCCTGGATCTCCTGCTGTGCTTTGTCGGCTTCAACCCTGGCATCTTTCAAATTCACAAGGGTCTTCGCAAGCTCGACCTCCTTCGCCTTCAGCTCATGCTACAAGGACTCGCACTTCTTGCTGAAGTCCTGGAGCTCCTGCTGTACCTCACCCACTCTAGCACTTTGCTTTTCGCGCTCCTTACACTCCGAGGCCGCCTTGTTTTCGGCCTCGGTCAGCGCCTTCTTCAGGGACGCCAATTCGGCGGTGGACCATGTTACATGGTCACGACACTTAGGTGTTAGACTCATCAATTCTGCCTATCCTTAAACGCATAAGAGCGGGAATTACTTACCCTTGTTCTCTTCGAGCTGCCTCTTCGTGAGGACGAGCTCTCCCTGCGCCTGCTCTAGGTGCCGTTTCAGTTCGGCAACCTCGGCAGTATGGGCAGTAGCAGCAAGCAACACAACCTGCTTATTCACAACAATACTTATTATTAGACTCCTGCGGATTATAATTGACCCTCCGTTTGGCTTTTCTCTCCGAACACCAAACAGAGTATCAGGGGCTACTACCTATCGGGTGGTAATTTTATACATTTTTATTACTTACCTCAAAGCCCGTCAGGAGGCTTGTGCAGGCTTCGGTTAGTCCGCTTTTGGCGGACACGACCTTTTGAATCACCGCACTCATAAGAGTACGGTGCTCCTCTTCCATGGAAGCGCCTCGAAGCGCTTCCACCAGACTATCCGGCGCCATTGATGCGACGGAAGTCCTTGGCACGGGCGGCTCGCCCTCCCTAACGAGGGGCTGCCTGCCCAAGTCCGGAACCGTTGGAGGTTCCGCGGCAGTGTTCGGTCGAGAGTCCGCCTTGTTGCGGCTCTTGTCGACGCGATCCGCGGGGATCTTGAACCTCGCATGCCCGACATCTGGAATCCCGCCGAGGGGCGTCTCCAGAGTCACCTCCCCTTGCTCCGAGAGCCTTCGGGACAACACCTTTGTGTCATCTGCGTGTGGAGGGGTAGTGGCCGTCGGGAGCGAATTTATCGCCGAATCGCTCAGGGACCCGGAGGAGGATTCCTCGGGGTGAACCCTAGCCGGACTGCATATATGTTCGGCACTATAAGTACAAAAACTATGAAGTAAAACCACGATAGGATGTGGGTACTTACGATCGCACCGGGGGCTTCCCGGGCAGCCACCCTCCTGTCATGGCGGCCGTGGCGGAATAGTCCGGAAGGGTTACCTTCCCCTTCTTGGGCCTTGACCTCCCCCTCCGGGCGGTTTTCCTCTTCTCCCCTAGTGCGGGAGGTGGAATTTCTTCTTGATTCCCCGCCTCCTTGAGAGGAATGTGTCTTGTCGTCATCGGACGACAGAGGAATAACGGCCTTGCGCCGATGGCCTTTTCGGCCTCGACCCGCTTCGGGCCCCTCATCCTTCTCGGATGGGGCGTCTTCTTCTTCTTCCTCCTCCCCTTCGTGGGAGGAGTCCGCCTCGTCGTCTTCGGATGCAACCTTACGCCGGAGACCCTTCCTGGTCCCCGGGGCCTTCTTCTCGGCCTTCTTCTCCGGCACCTTGTACGGTGCCGGGACTAGCATCTCCGTCAGGAGAGCATCCGCTGGATCTTCCGACAACAGAGCCGGACAGTCAATCTACCCCATCAATCTGCTCCGCTGTCTTCACATAATCCTGAGGCAAATATATATAAATACTTAAAACTACCCCATGAATGTATTGGGAAAAAACTGAACCCGGTGGTGGTCCCAAAACTCAGCGGATTTGGGGGTCGCTGCATGAAGTCCGCGGTCCTCGGATGTGGGAGGAGGTACTTCGGAGGCCTTGAACAACACTTTCCATGCGCCTTTGTGCATCATGCCATAGAGCTTCCGGAGCGTCTGGTGTTCGGCCGGGACGAACTCCCACAGATTTACCGCCCGCCTTTGGCAGGGCAGGATCCGGCGAACGAGCATGACCTGGATCACATTGACAAGCTTGCTGTTCTTGTCCTTCATGCTTTTGATGCATGTCTTGAGTCCGGCCAGCTCCATGGAATCGCCCCAGGACAGACCCTTCTTTTTCCAGGAGGTGAGCCGCATGGGGATTCCGGAGCGGAAATCGGGGGCCGCCGCCCAGTTGGCGCCGCGCGGCTCGGTGATGTAGAACCACCCCGATTGCCATCCTTTTATGGTCTCCGCAAAGGAGTCGTCCAGCCAGGTGACGTTAGGCATCTTGCCCACCATGGCCCCTCTGCACTCCGCTTGTTGGCCGCGTACAATCTTCGGCTTCACGCAGAAGATTTGCAGCCACAGGCCGAAGTGAGGCCGGATGCGGAGGAAAGCCTCGCAAACGACGATGAACGCCGAGATGTTGAGGACGCAATTCAGGGCTAGATCGTGGAAATCTAGCCCATAGTAGAACATGAGCCCGCGGACAAAGGGATGGAGTGGAAATCCCAGTCCACGGACGAAGTGGGCGATGAACACGACCCTCTCGTGGGGTCCTGGGGTCGGAATGACCTGCCCAACGTCCGGTAACCGGAGCGCTATGTCTGCGGCCAAGTATCCGGCCGCTCGAAGATCTCTGATGTGCTTCTCCTCGATGGTGGAAGCCACCCACTTGCCTCCTGCTCCGGACATGTCTAGCTGTGCGAAGGAGACTTGGGCTTGGGCGCTGGAGTCGAGGAGGCAAGAGTGGGCAGAGAACGAAGGAGGCGTGGGTAAAAATGAGGAAATCTTATCCCTTTATAGAGGCGACGAAAGCGGTGCGCCTCCCCACTTGCCCGTTGGGAATCGCTTGCTTCCCAAGCGCCACGATTAATGATGTGGTGGGATTACCCGCACCGTATTGATGAGAATCCCGTAATGAGGGGGCACGATCTCTGCTTTGACAAGACGTGTCAAGGAAACCGCCTCGCAATATGCGCTGTGGCTGGTTGTGGAAAGACGGTTCGAATAATGACCTGACCGTAGTGACACGTCGCGTTGTCTAAAAAGTTGTCAGCAGATTGCATTTGTGAAACATCATTATCTCTACGGTGGCATACGAAGATCATCTTGTGGATCCGGACACGGTTTGAGTGTTCGATAATTACCTTGGAGTATTCGGAGAAGGAACCCGCCCTGCAATGCCGAAGACGATACTGCACGCCGGACTCATCGTCATTGAAGCCTGGTTCAGGGCTACCGAGGAGTCTGGATTAGGGGGTATCCGGACAGCCGGACCGTGTACAATGTCCGGACTATTGAAGCGTGAAGATACAAGACTCTAGACTTCGGCCCGTGTCCGGATGGGACTTTCCTTGGCGTGGAAGGCAAGCTTGGCGATCCGGATATTATATTTCCTTCCTTGTAACCGACTCCATGTAAACCCTAGCCCTCTCCGGTGCCTATATAAACCGTAGAGGTTGGTCCTTAGAAGGCCGATCACAATCACAATCATACCATCATAGGATAGCTCTTAGGGTTTAGCCTCTACGATCTCGTGGTAGATCTACTCTTGTACTACCCATATCATCAATATTAATCAAGCAGGAAGTAGGGTTTTACCTCCATCAAGAGGGCCCGAACCTGGGTAAACACCTGTGTCCCTTCTTGTTACCATCAGCCTTGACGCACAGATCGGGACCCCCTACCCGAGATCCGCCGGTTTTGACACCGACAGTTATTGAAGGTTGTTAGGAGTCCCGGATGAGATCCCGGACATCATGATGAGTTCTGGAATGGTCCAGAGGTGAAGATTTATATATGGGAAGTCCAGTTTCAATCACCGAAATGGTTTTTTATCTGTATTGTACCGGGACCACCGAAAGGTGTCCGGAGGTCCACCGGGTGGGGCCACCTGCCCCGGAGGACTTAGGGTGTGTTTGGATAGCATCCTGGTAGCATCACGCCTGGCCTGGGAGCCTTCCTGAGAATTGCCTGGCCCTTGTTTGTTTCGTGTCCTGAAAAAGTCGCTGCTTGCCTGGACCAGTAGCCCCATCACGTAGATTAGCCTGGCTATTTACCCAGGCATCTTGCTTAGCCTAGACCAGGTGTCCGAAATTGGTAGCCTGGGTCGAAGGAAAGCTGCCTGGCGTCAAATTATGCACTTAACAGCCATTGTTGCAGGTACTTTACCAGACTATTTAATGCTCTTGTGCTATTTAATACTTTACCAGGCGAGGGTACCAACCAAACACCACTAGTCCATACTAGCCTGGCCAGGCAGAAAAGTGTCACCGGACTAGGCTGAAATCAGGCAGCAAAAAATTTCCACGCATGGTCCGAGGACACTATCCAAACAGGCCCTTAGTGGGCTGAATATGGGTGGGAACCAGCCCCCTAGTGGGCTGGTGCACCCCCAGGGCCCAAGGCACCTAGGGTTGGAAACCCTAGGGTGAGGGCGCGCCTCCCACCTGCTTGGGGGGCAAGTTTCCCCCTCCTGCCCCCCCCCCATCTAGATGGATCTAGGGGGTCCGACCCCTCTCCCCTTCCCCCTATATATAGTGAGGGGGTGGGAGGGCAGCCGCACCCCTTCCCTTGGTGCAACCCCTCCCTCCTCCAACACCCTCTCCTCCTCCATAGTGCTTGGCGAAGCCCTGCAGGAGAACCGCAAGCTCCACCACCACACCGTCGTGTTGCCGGAGTTCTCCCTCAACTTCTCCTCTCCCCTTGCTGGATCAAGAAGGAGGAGACGTCCCAGGGATGTACGTGTGTTGAACGCGGAGGTGCCGTCCGTCCGGCGCTAGATCGGATCTTCCACGATTTGAATTGTCGCGAGTACGACTCCATCAACCGCGTTCTTGTAACACTTCCGCTTAGCGATCTTCAAGGGTATGAAGATGCACTCTCTCTCTCTCGTTGCTAGAATCTCCTAGATTGATCTTGGTGACACATAGGAATTTTTTTGAATTATTACTACGTTCCCCAACATCAACTTCATACCTCTTCCGGTTAGCATGAAACCGAAGAACTTTTGTAAAACACTAAGTTACCTCGACGGGGATATGAATGTCCCCAGAAATAAGTATTTCATATTTCTTTTTTACAGTAGGTAGAGGTAGTTGAAAACTTCCAATAGTGATTGTCGGAGATTTTTCAATAACACTAATACCATTCACTTGGAATTGTTTCTTCGGAAAGTGCATCGTATGCTCATTACCATTGATATGAAAAGTGGCATTGCTTTTATTGCAATCAATAACAGCCCCTGCAGTATTCAAGAAGGGTCTACCAAGGATAATCGACATGTTGTCATCCTCGAGCATCTCAAGTATAACAAAGTCAGTTAAAGTAGTAACATTAGCAACAACAATGGGCACATCCTCACAAATACCGATAGGTATGGCAGTTGCTTTATCAGCCATTTGCAAAGATATTCCAGTAGGTGTTAGTTTATTCAAGTCAAGTCTTCTATATAAAGAGAAAGGCATAACACTAACACCAGCATCTAAATCACATAAAGTAGTTTTCACATAATTTCTTTTGATGGAGCAAGGTATAGTTGGGATTTCTGGATCTCCAAGTTTTTTAGGTACTCCATCCTCAAAGGTATAATTAGCAAGCATGGTGGAGATTTTAGCTTTCAGTATTTTTCTCTTATTGGTGATGATGTCTTTCATGTGCTTTGCCTAAGGAGGAATTTTTAAGATATCAGTCAAGCGAGTACGCAAAAAGACTGGCCTAAGCATTTCAGCAAAGCTTTCAAATTCTTCATCATCTTTCTTTTTAGTTAACTTAGGTGGAAAGGGCATAGGTTTTTGAACCAATGGTTCTCTTTCCTTCCCATGCTTCCTAGCAATGAAGTCTCTTTTATCATATCTCTTATTATTGGGTTGTGGGTTATCAAGATCAACAACTGGTTCTATTTCAACGTCATTGTCTAGTTCGTTATTATTTGTTTGAGTGTCTTCATGAACCTCATCATTATCTTTTTCATTATCTGAAGGTGAGTGTTCATCACCAGACTGAGTTTCAGCATCAGAAATAGAAACATCATTAGTAGCATCAGGAGGTTTTTCTACTTCAGGTTCACTAGAAGCATGCAAAGCCATATCATTTTTCTTCTTGTTTTTCTTTTTAGCGGGACTAGGTGCATCAGTGTTTTATTTGAGAATCTTGTTCAATTCTATTTGGGTGTCCCTTAGGATAAAGTGGTTCCCGAGTCACCTTACCTCCTCTAGTGGCTACTCTAACAACAAAGTCATTATATCGTTGTTCATTTCATCAAGCAACTCTCTTTGAGATTTAGCAACTTGTTCTAGTTGAGTTCGAACCATAGAGGCATGCTTTCCTACACCTCTAACATCATTGGTAATTATAAATAACAAATCACTCAAGCGAGCAATCATATCAGAATTGTATTTCAATTGTTTCATAACATTTGCATTGAAGTGATCTTGTTTTCTAATGTAGTTGTCAAACTCATAAAGGCATTGACTAGGATGCATATTGTAAGGATTATCATTGTCATTGAATTTCATTAGAGAATTTACCTCTACCACCTTAGGTGGTGGTGGTGTATCAAGTCCATGTATTTCTTCAATAAGAGGTAAATTTTTTACATCCTCGGCTTTAATACCTTTTTCCTTCATTGATTTCTTTGCCTCTTGCATATCTTCAGGACTGAGATATAAGATACCCCACTTCTTCGGAGCAGGTTTAAGCGGTGCTTCAGGAAGAGTCTAATCATCATAATTTTTCAGTATGTTATTCAATAGTTCTTCAGCTTGTCCAATAGTGTGTTCCCTGAAAACACAACCAGCACAACTATCTAGGAAATCCCTAGTAGCATCGGTTAGTCCATTATAGAAGATGTCAAGTATTTCATTTTTCTTAAGAGGATGATCAGGCAAAGCATTAATCAGTTGGAGAAGCCTCCCCAAGCTTGTGGGAGACTCTCTTCTTCAATTTGCACAAAGTTAAATATTTCTTGTGAGGCAGCTTCTTATGAGCATGAAAATATTTTTCAGAGAAGTAATAAATCATATCCTGGGGACTACACATGCAACTAGGAGCAAGAGTATTATACCAAGTCTTAGCATCACCCTTTAATGAGAACGGAAATAATTTGAGAATATAATAATAATGAATCTTCTCATCATGAGAAAAAAGGGTGGCTATGTCATTCAGCTTAGTAAGATGTGCCACAACAGTTTCAGTTTCATAACCATGGAAAGGATCAGATTCAACCAAAGTAATTAACTATGGGTCAACGGAGAATTCATAATCCTTATCATCAACAAAGATAGGTGAAGTAGCAAACTTAGGATCACATTTCAATTTAGCATTCAAAGTTTTTTTCTTTATACTTGCATAATATTTTTTCTAGATCGTCTCTATCCTTACAAGAAAGAATGTCTCTAGTTGTCTCCTCATCCATAACATAACCTTCCGGTACCTTTGGCAATTCATATCTAGGAGAACTAGGTGTAATTGGTGTTTCAAGATTTTCAGTTTCAGGCTCTTCATCAGTTTCAGCATTCACAAAAGCTTTAGTTCTAGCAATTTGTTCATCAAGAAATTCACCTAGTGGCACACTCTCATCAAGCAAGGTACTAGCATCATCATGAGTAGCATTCATAGTAGAAGTAGCATCATCAATAACTTCCAATATATTAGAATTAATAGCATGTGATGGTGTTGCAAGTCTATTTATAACAGAAGGCGAATCTAAAGCAGAGTTGGATGGCAGTTCCTTACCTCCCCTCGTCTTAGAGGGGAAAATCTTAGTCTTAGCATCCTTCAGTTTCTTCATAGTGATAATTTGATAATAATCCTAAGTGACTCAACAAATATAGTTATGATCCCTGGCAACGGCGCCAGAAAAAGGTCTTGATAACCCACAAGTATAGGGGATCGCAACAGTTTTCAAGGGTAGAGTATTCAACCCAAATTTATTGATTCGATACAAGGGGAGCCAAAGAATATTTGCAAGTATTAGCAGCCGAGTTGTCAATTCAACCACACCTGGAGATTAATTATCTGCAACAAAGTAGTATGATAGTTTTGATAGTAGTAGCAACAGCAATAGTAATGGTAACAGTGATAGCAATGATTTTGTAGCAAGTATAACAGTAACAGTAGTATTAGTAACTTAGCAAGATCAATATGAGAAAAATTCGTCAACATTGGATCGGTGAATTCGTTGGATGATATTCATCATATAACAGTCATAACCTAGGGCAATACGACACTAGCTCCAGTTCATAAATATAATGTAGGCATGTATTCCGTAAATAGTCATACGTGCTTATGGAAAGAACTTGCATGACATCTTTTGTCCTACCCTCCCGTGGCATCGGGGTCCTATTGGGAACTAAGGGATATTAAGGCCTCCTTTTAATAGAGAAACGGAACATAGCATTAGCACATAGTGAATACATGAACTCCTCAAAGTACGGTCATCACCGGGAAGTGTCCTGACTATTGTCACTCCAGGGTTGCTGATCATAACACGTAGTAGGTGACTATAACTTGCAATATCGGATCTAGAACATAGATATAATGGTGATAACATAAACGGTTCAGATCTGAAATCATGGCACCCCGGCCCAAAGTGACAAGCATTAAGCATGGCAAAGTCATAGCAACATCAATCTCAGAACATAATGGATACTAGGGATCAAGCCCTAGCAAAACTAACTCGATTACATGATGAATCTCATCCAACTACTCACCGACCAGCGAGCCTATGAGGGAATTACTCGCTCCTGGTGGGGAGCATCATGGAATTGGCAATGGAGAAGGGTTGGTGATGACGAAGATCGAAGATCCCCCTCTCCGGAGCTCCAAACGGACTCCAGATATGGCCTCCCGATGAAGAACAGGAGGTGGTGGCGGCTCCGTCTCATGAAATGCTATAATTCTTTCTCCCTGATTTTTTTCTCCAAATATGTGATTTTATAGTATCAGGGTTGAGGTCTGCGGGGCCACCAGGTGGGGACAACCCACCTGGGCACGCCTGGAGGGGGCGCGCCCTGGTGGGTTGTGCCCACCCAGGTGCCCCCCTCCGGTGGTTCTGGGCTCCACAAATTCTTATTTATTGAATAAAAAATCCTCGCAAAGTTTTGTTCCAATCCAAAAAAAATTATTTCTGCACAAAAAACAACACCATGGTAGTTCTGCTAAAAACAACGTCAGTCCGGGTTAGTTTCATTCAAATCATGCAAATTAGAGTCCAAAACAAGAGGAAAAGCGTTAGGAAAAGTAGATACGACGGAGATGTATCACATCCATCCTAGATCAACCCAACCCAGCGACCCAGTCAGCCGTCCAAGCTTGCGAGCACGCACGAAACCCCCATAAGCTAGCGAATCGGTGTGCCCCGTCATAATCTTAGTCGCACGTTCCCCATCCAGAACTGACAGCATTCCTACACTCTCTCTATCCTCTCTCTCTCCCTCTCTCTGTCTCTCTCTCACTCTCTCTCTCTCAAAAGTGGGACCCACCCACATCGTCCCAAACCATCAGTCGCACCTGACGTGTCCACGACCTGCGCACGCTCGAGGCCACGATCTTCATGCTCGCCCATTTCCCGTGCACCCTCGGCCTCGTGCCCATGCCCTATAAAATTCACGGGGCTACCTCTCCATGTTGCCCCATCTCGTGACTCCTCTCGCCGCCAGGCTGCCCTGCCGGAGACCCCCTCTTCTCCACCACAGTAGCCACTAATGTTGGTCAAATTTCGGTGACACACGCCACCTCCTATTGAGCCACCAGCACCGTCATCTTCATCACATCTCGGCGGACCTTCCGGACATCATCCTCTCGAGCAGCACTTCCCGAAGCACTGAGTTCGATGAAGACCGTCCCGCGCCACCACCGGATGACAAACTCCAGTGAACCCCTAGGTAATTGACCCCGCGAACCTTGTCCATTGTGATAACGGTGACCATCTGATACGTCCCAAACATATCTATATTTTTTTATTGTTAAATGTTATTGTATTATCACTTTCGTATGCTTCATATGTCATTTTATATTATTTTTTGGAACTAGCATATTAGTTTAGTGCCCAGTGCCAGTTCCTGTTTTTTTGTATGCTTTTGGTTTTGCAAAAAAATCATACCTATGGAAGTCCGAACACGACGATTTTTTGATGTTTTTTCTAGAGAACAAGAGACCCTAGAAGCTTCGAGAGAGGTAGAGGGCCCCCACGAGGAAGCCACATGGACAGATGGCGCGACCAGGGGGTGGCCGCGCCACCTCCCATGTGCCCCCCCCCCCCCCGAGCCTCCTTTGACCTAATTCCGGGCCTATAAATACCCCAACATTCTGTAACCATCATAAGAGAACCTGAAAGAATTTTATCATTGTCGCAAGCCTCTTTTCTGAAGCATTCCGATCTGGAGCCCTGTTTTGGTACTCTGTCGGAGAGGGGGTCATTGGGGAGGCCATCTTCATCAACCTTGATGCCTCCATGATGATGTGTAAGTAGTTCCATTAAGACCTACGGGTCCATAATAGTATCTTGATCTCTCTCTCTCTCTCTCTCTCTCTCTCTCTCTCTCTCTCGCTCACTCTCTCTCTCTCTCTCTCTCTCTCTCTCTAATCTTCAATACAATGATCTCCTCTGAGATCAATCCGATGTAATTCTTGTGGTGTGTTTATTGGGATCAAATGAATTGTGGATTTATGGCCATATTATTCATTGATTTATATTGATTCTCTTGAAGTCTCTTTTATGTGTAAGCTATGTATGCTTTCCGATCTATGAGTCTTCTTTTGCCAAGATAGATGAGTAGTTCTTCAGAGGGAGTGGTGCATAGTACTGGGTTCAATCATGTGGTGAATTGTCCAGTGACAAAAGGGACGGAGGCCCGTATTGTGTTGTTACCACTAAGGATAAAACAATGGGGGTTAATCTTATTGCTAGGTTTTCTTTTGTCTACATTATGTCATCTTCCTTATTGCATTACTCTGTTTCTTGTAAACTTAATAATTTGAGATGCATGCTGGATAGAGGTCTTGAGGTGGAGTAATAGTAGTAGACGTCAGTAAGTTCAATTGTCTACTTATCACGGATGTCGGTGCCGTGACCGTTGGGTTCACGGACCCAACTACGCATGGGCCACGGTCGCCTCCTGGCCAAAGCAAAGCAAATGAAGAAGCTCTCCGTCAACAAGGCTTCCTCCACTACTTCATGGTGGCATGCAAATCTTCTTCAAGGTCGTCCTCAACAACATCTTCAAGAAGGAGCCCAAACTCCGTAATGGCATGCAGATCTTTGTCAAGATCTATTTCATGCTTCTCCAAGCCAACAACCAAGTGCTAAAAGGAACAGGTTCAAGTCGCTCGACAACGACCCGAGGCAGCTGACACACGGGAGTGACTACGCCCAGCAATGACTCATTCAGTTGGCCCGCACCCGGCAAGCGTTAACAGCAAGCCACCACACCCCACACGTCGTACAACTGTTTTGTTAGTGCATGCCTTTTGCGACACATGGCAGGGGCGCAGGCACGCCAGTGGAAGGAAAAGACACGAGGTATGAATCATCTCATTATTCACCGCATGGTGCACGCCTGTCAGGATGCGTGTCACACCCAGATCCAGCAGCACCATGGGCGGCGATGACAAGACAGACGATCGTTCCCGGAGGCCAAAAGACGGTGACACTTCACCAAGCATTTAATGAAGTCACCTACCGTGGACTGTGATGTCCTACACATGCGTGACAACAATGGACGCCTATGTGAGATTATGCCATGAATGATCGTAGTTATAATTTGCGCTATTCTGTCAATTTCCCAATAGTAATTTGTCTACTATGCCACTACATGCTTTTGATAGAGATGCCACTAGTGAACCTATGCCCCCAGGTCTATTTTCCATCAATACAAAAACTCTTACAATTTGCTCTTTACTATTTTGCCGCTTTGCCCTTTCACTATTTGCTTTTAATCTTGTAACTAGCAAGAACAAGGGGATTGACAACCTCATTCATATTATATTGCTGGGTGCAAGCAATTTTATCTATTTGTGTGCACGCACTGCTAACATTGTTAGCTTGATGACTCCTACTGATTCAATAAACCTTACTTCTTAATTGAGTGAAATACTATATGATGTCGTGCTACGTCACCTTTCCTTTTCGGGGAATCCAACGACTTGTACAGGAATAGCAGAAGAATTTGATGAACATGATATGTTTAGTCCCCCTACTAATGAAGAAGTTATAAAAGAAAAAATATGATTGTGATAGACATGACAATCTTCATGATTCAAGTGATGAAGATGATGCACTTGATGAAAATAATGTTTTACAAATTCAATAACAGTTCATCAAATTCAAACTTTCAAATTGTGAACATTTTTTACAAATTCGTTAGTCCTTTTGGCAGTTGAGAATAGTTTTATGAATTCAGGAACATTTTTTGAATCGTGAACATTTTTGAATTCACGAACATTTTTACAAGTCACAAACATTTTTGAAATCTTGAATATTTTTAAAATCATGATTTCTTTAAAACCAACATTTTTTGAATTCGCAAACATTATTTCAATTACACGAACATTTTTTCAAATTCGGTAACATTTTTTGAATTCATGAGCATTTTTTAAATTCGAGATCTTTTTTCAATCCATGGACATTTTACAAATTCAGGAACACTTTTCCAAACTCACGAACATTTCTTGAATTTCAGAAAGTAATTAAATTCACAAATATTTGGAACTTGGTTTTACTTGAAATCCTGAACATTTTTATTGATGCAAAAAGAAACAAAAACGAAAAAAAATGAAGGAAAATAAAATAGGGGCACCCCTCCCAACACGGGCTTGCCAAAAGTCACGCGTGTGCAAGCGAGTGGTGTGCGATGACAATGTATTCAAAACATGTTAAACTCCTATTCCAAAAATGTTAAACGTGTATTTGAAAAATGTACTTGACATATACGAGAAATGTAGAATGAAAACTAAAAGAAAGAAAACAAAAAAATTGTGAATCTTGTATTTGTAAAAATGTTAAACAAGCATTTGAAAAATGTTGAAAAGTTGTATAGAAAAAATGTTGACCATGTATTAAAAAAAATCATAAACTCTTATTTGAATTTTTTTAAAGTGTACTTGTGAAATGTTCTTGACGTATACGAAATATGCGTAATGAAAACTAAAAGAAAGAAAAGAAAAACAATGAAAATCGGAAAAGAAATCAAAGAAAAATAAAACCGAAGTAACAAATGCAAAAAGAATGAATAATCAGTGAAAATCAATAAAGAGACAAAGATTAACAAAAAAAGGTTGAAAACCAAGAAAGAAACGAAAAAAACCAAAGAAAAGAAAAAGGAAATGAGTAAGAAAAGAAAAACCGATAAAAATGAAAACACAAAGAAAAACCATAAGATGAAACAGAAAAAGCCTGAGAAGAAATAAGAAAACCAAAAAAAATAAAAAAATGAGAAAAAGGAAAAAATGAGAGGACCAAATAAAAATGAAGCAAAAAAAGAAGAGAGAGAAAGGCAGAATAAAATGAGAAATCGGGAAAACCCAATGAAAATTTGGCTCGTTTTGCCTCAAGTATGTCTCGCCCTAGCACTATGTCAGGAACTCAACGCTTGCTCGCTGGTTAGCACCGCAACTAAGTATCGAGGATACCATGGATCTAATCCCCTGCTCGCTCCCATATAGATGCCCTACAACCCCACTCCACAAACATATCTAACTGGGCTGCGGCCCAATATTTCTCCTCAGATCGATTTTTTGGCCTGGGTTTCTGTTTCACAGTTTTTGTACTATTTTGATTGTTTTTCGTGTTTTTCTATTTCTACCCTTTTCGCTTTGGTTTCTTTTCCGGTTTTCTTGTATTTTTATTTTTGTGTTCGTGTTTTCTTTTTTTTAAATCAATGAATTGTTTTCATTTGTGAACTTTTTGGAATTTCTAAAGTTTTATTCAAATTCACAAACGATTTTCAAATTGTTGGACATTTTTTTAATTCACAAACTTTTCCAGATATGACTATTTTTTCGAATCCATGAACTTTTTTTAAATCCGTGAAGTATGTTTCAAATCCATGAACTTTCTTCAATTCCGTGAACTTTTTGCAAATCTAAGAAAAAAATTGAATCCCTGAAATTCATGAACTTTTTTCAAATTTGTTAACATTTCTTAAATGCATGATTTTTTTAATCTGTGAATTCGAATCAACAAAATATATGAACTTTTTCAACTCCATGAACGTTTTTAAAATCCACATTTTTTTCTAAAATTCTTGAACCTTTTTCAAATTTACGAGCATTTCTGAAATTTACAGACTTTTTCAAGTTTATGAACTTTTTTAAAATTTGTGAACTATTTTAAAATTCATGATATTATTCTAATTCTTAAACTTTTAATTTTTTTTTTTAATTCATGAACTTTTCTGAAATCCTGAAACATTTTTTAGGTTCAAGTTTTTTTCAAAATTGTAAGCTTTTTTAACTTCTTTTCAATATATTTTTTTAATCTATAAAAACGGAGTTTGTTTTTTGAAGTCGTAGTTTTTTTTTCAGATCTACGCTGCTAGAGCGAGCGCGCGCTAGCGACCAAAACTAATGTGTCATGGCCCACTCTGCAGTCGCGTGACTGCTAGCTTTTGTTCCGGTGGTAAAGGTGTTGTAGAGGCGCTCTCCACTGGAAGGGTGTACGTGGGAGGTGAGGCACATGGTCTCTGGCTCCTACTTCGTTCTCGGCGGTACACTCCCTCTGTTCTAAAATATTTGAAGTCCAGATGAACCTGATATCTTGTTCGTTCAATGGTGCCTAGGGATGCTGGAAAATGGCTCTGTTACGTCAGACTTCATGCGCTGGAAAATTGGGTACGGACAATAATACCGCAGGGAACAGTGCAATACGGTGGGCCGTTTCTGTACAGAGGGAGGCCTATTTCGAATCGCACATGGGTAGTTCCGTCACGTGGTAGTCCTGAGCCGTGGTACAGGACGTCGGCAACGTTACGAGCCCGGCCCATGAAAACGTCAACTATAAGCCGAGCAGTCGGACAGGGTAGTTCGAGACCCATGTGTCGGTTGGGTCGCACACAGAAATTTGCCTCGTGATGTCGATAGTGCTAGACCGGCATGTTCATCTGTTTCGAAAAATCTCCTGTAGTTTTCGTGTGGGGCGGCAAGTTGCTGGGTGCAAGCAATTTTATTTTTTTGTGTGCAAGCATTGCTAACGTTGTTAGCTTGATGACTCCTACTGATTCGATAAACCTTACTTCTTAATTGAGTGAAATACTATATGCTGTCGTGCTACGTCACCTTTCCTCTTCGGGGAATCCAACAACTTGTACAGGAATAGCAGAAGAATTTGATGAACATGATACGTTTAGTCCCCCTACTAATGAAGAAGTTATAAAAGAAAAAAATATGATTGTGATAGACATGACAATCTTCATGATTCAAGTGATGAAGATGATGCACTTGATGAAAATATTGTTTTACAAATTCAATAACAGTTCACAAAATTCAAACTTTCAAATTGTGAACATTTTTTACAAATTCATTAGTACTTTTGGCAGTTGAGAATAGTTTTATGAATTCAGGAACATTTTTTGAATCGTGAACATTTTTGAATTCACGAACATTTTTACAAGTCACAAGCATTTTTGAAATCTTGGATATTTTTAAAATCATGATTTCTTTAAAACCCATGAACAATTTTTGAATTCGCAAATATTATTTCAATTACACTAACATTTTTTCAAATTCACAAATATTTTGAACTCGGTTTTACTTGAAATCCTGAACATTTTTCTTGATGCAAAAAGAAACAAAAACGAAAAAAATGAAGGAAAATAAAATAGGGGCACCCCTCCCAACACGGGCTTGCCCAAAGTCACGCGTGTGCAAGCGAGTGGTGTGCGATGACAATGTATTCAAAACATGTTAAACTCTTATCTGAAAAATGTTAAACGTGTATTTGAAAAATGTACTTGAAATATACGAAAAATGTAGAATGAAAACTAAAAGAAAGAAAACAAAAAAAATGCGAATCTTGTATTTGTAAAAATGTTGAACAAGCATTTGAAAATTGTTGAAAAGTTGTATAGAAAAAATGTTGACCATGTATTAAAAAAATCGTAAACTCTTATTTGAAAATTTTTAAACGTGTACTTGAGAAATGTTCTTGACATATACAAAATATGCATAATGAAAACTAAAAGAAAGAAAAGAAAAACAATGAAAATCAGAAAAGAAATCAAAGAAAAATAAAACCGAAGTAACAAATGCAACAAGAATGAATAATCAGTGAAAATCAATAAAGAGACAAAGATTAACAAAAAAGGTTGAAAACCAAGAAAGAAACAAAAAAATCAAAGAAAAGAAGAAGGAAATGAGTAAGAAAAGAAAAACCGATAAAAATGAAAACACAAAGAAAAACCATAAGATGAAATAGAAAAAGCCTGAGAAGAAATAAGAAAACCAAACAAAAAATAAAACAAAATGAGAAAAAGGAAAAAAGGAGAGGACCGAATAAAAAGGATGCAAAAAAATAAGAGAGAGAAAGGCAGAATAAAATGAGAAATCGGGAAAACCCAATGAAAATTTGGCTCGTTTTGCCTCAAGTATGTCGCACCCTAGCACTATGTCAGGAACTCGACGCTTGCTTGCTGGTTAGCACCGCAACTAAGTATCGAGGATACCATGGATCTAATCCCCTGCGAGCTCCCTTTTTATTCGCCTATTACCATTTGAATGTTCACGTGCCCAGTTGCCTATGCGAGTCGCTATTTCCTTCAGCGAGAGCAGATTCCATCTTGCTTAAGACAAGATACAACCCCCTTGAGGACTATTTCTCACATTAAGCCAGAGACCCAGAAAGTATCGCGTCGAACATTTTATTACTAGGCTGACCCATTTTTCCGCGCACAGCTGAGGAAAAAAGGAGAGGACCGAATAAAAATGATGCAAAAAAATAAGAGAGAGAGAAAGGCAGAATAAAATGAGAAATCGGGAAAACCCAATGGAAATTTGGCTCGTTTTGCCTCAAGTATGTCGCGCCGTAGCACTATGTCAGGAACTCTACGCTTGCTCGCTGGTTAGCACTGCAACTAAGTATCGAGGATACCATGGATCTAATCCCCTGCGAGCTCCCTTTTTATTCGCCTATTACCATTTGAATGTTCACGTGCCCAGTTGCCTATGCGAGTCGCTATTTCCTTCAGCGAGAGCAGATTCCATCTTGCTTAAGACAAGATACAACCCCCTTGAGGACTATTTCTCACATTAAGCCAGAGACCCAGGAAGTATCGCGTCGAACATTTTATTACTAGGCTGACCCATTTTAGACCCAGGAAGTATCGAGGATACCATGGATCTAATCCCCTGCGAGCTCCCTTTTTATTCGCCTATTACCATTTGAATGTTCACGTGCCCAGTTGCCTATGCGAGTCGCTATTTCCTTCTGGACTATTTCTCACATTAAGCCAAAGACCCAGGAAGTATCGCGTCGAACATTTTATTACTAGGCTGACCCATTTTAGACCCAGGAAGTATCACGTCGTACATTTTATTACTAGGCTGATCCATTTTTCCGCGCACAGCCGAAGAAAAAGGGGAGGCGAGGGATCGATCCCTGGTTGTCGCGTACGAACCAAGCACGAAAAGCCACCGCGCTCGCGCACAACACATGTTGACTAAAGGGACGCGGCCTTCTTTGAAGCAAGTTGAGATGGTGTTCTCCCTTTTTACTTTTTAATTTTTTATTCTCTGTTTTTTTCTTCTCCTTTTTTTATTTTTCCTTCTCCTTCTCCGTTTCTGTCTGTTTCTTTTTGTTTTTTATTCTACATTCTTGTATACATGATCAACATTTTTCCAAATACTTATTCAACATTTTTCAGATACGTTCTCAACAATTTTGTTGTTCTTCTCCATTTTTTGCTTGGTTTTCTTTTTCCATCTTCATTTTTTATTTCTCCTTCGTTTTTTGTTATGTTTGTTTTCGTTTTCACTAAATTTCTGTTCATGTCAACAACATTTTTTGTAACAAGTGATCAACACTTTTTGTATACAGGTTCAACATTGTCCGAATGCTATTCAACACTTTTCAAAAATGTGTTCAACATTTTCATAGCTATTCAAAAAAATCAAATACTTGATCAACATTTTTCATACTTATTCAACATTTTCAAATACTTGTTCAACATTTTTCATATACTCGTTCGACATTTTTTAATAGCTATTCAACATTTTTCAAATACTTGTTCAAAATTTTAAATACTTATTCAATATTTTGAAATCCCTGTTCAACATTTTTAATTTTTTTTAAAACTTGATCAACATTTTTCATATACTAGATAACATTTTTAAATACCTATTCAACATTTTCAAATTCTTCTTCAATATTTTTAATACTTCTTCAACATTTTTTAATACCCGTTCAACATTTTTCAAATTCTTACTCAACATTTTTAATACTTATTCAACATTTTTAGAAATGTGTTTTTGAAGTGTTTGTGTAATATATATATTTAGAATATTTTAAAATATAAACAAAAGTAAGAAGAAGAAAAATGAAAAAAAACGTGAAAAACAGAGAAACGGACTGGTGTTGCCCGCGCAGGTGGGCTGTCTAGTCTCTCGCGCGCTTCAGCAAGTCGGATGCCTCGACTCGCTGAACGCAAGGAATAGAGCGGGTTCCTATATGGTGCATAGGGCGCCCCCGAGCGACCAGGCGCGCACCCACTTCCCAGGAGCCCCTAGTCGGCGCATTCAGCGCCGGTTAGACAACCTGGCGCCGGCACGTTTCTTGATTGGGCTGGTTCGAATCTGGCCCATTACCTGCTAACAAAGGAAAAAGTGAAAAATAACCAATGGGAGAGCTGGGGTTAGAACTCACTATCTCATGTCTACATGAACGAACGTGACAACCACTAGACCAACCTGGTATTGGTGTAAAATAACAGAAAACAGTTATAGTTATTGCTTTTCATAAAACGTTAACTTAAATATAAAACTACTTGAAAAGTTCATTGGTTTTGAAAAAGTTCACAAAAAATGAAAAAAAAGTTCATAGATTTTCAGAAATGTTCGCAATTTTTAAAAAAGTTCATCTAATTCGAAAGAAGTTCCTCAAAATTTGAAAAAAGTTCATCCAAATTTAAAAAAATTCATTGAATTTGAAATAGTTCATTTTAGAAAAATGTTCACTGAATTCGAAAAAAGTTCATTGAATTTGAAATAAAATTCATCGAATTTGCAAAATAGTTCATCAATTTTTCTAAAAAATTCAAAATATGAAAAAAGTTCACTGATTTTAAAGAAATGTTCATGGATATGAGGGGAAGTTCATGGATTTCATAAAAAAAGTTCATCAATTTTGAAGAAAAAAGTTCATGATTTTTTTAAGAATCCACGCATTCAAAAAAGAGAGGGAAAAGCAAGGAAAAACACGAAAAACTGAATGCAAACGTCCAGAAGGAAAAAAAACACGATGGAAGGAAGAAATAACAAGCCTAAGATGAATGTTTTTCACAATGTGCTTGGATGGCCGAATGGCTAGTGTCGTTCTCTTCGAACACAGAGGTCACGGGTTCGAAGACGACCCCCCCTCCCCCCCCTTGGTGCTCTGAGCGCTCGTATGAGCCGGCCCATATCCCATTTATTTTCCTTTTCTTTTTTCTTTAACTCTCTTTTTCCTTTTTTCTTTTCTGTTTCCCTTTTTCGCTTTCTTTTTCCTTTTTTCCTAATTCCTGAACATTTTTTGTATCAAATTCAAAAAATGTTCGCAGTGTGTAAAAATGGTCAATGATTCAAAAAATGTTCATAAAATTCCTTTTTTTGTTCATCGGATTGAAAAAAATCATCAAAATTCTAAATTTCTTCATCGAATTGAAAAAATGTTCACCAAATTCAAAAATTGTTCATCAATTTCAAAATTTGTTCGTTTTCTTTTCTTTCTTTTCTTACAAAATTTGTGAACATTTTTTGTATCAAATTCAAAAAATGATCATCAATTTGTAAAAATGTTCATAAAATTCTATTTTTGTTCATCGGATTGAAAAAATATTCGTCAAAATTCAAATTTTGTTCATCAAATTCATAAAATGTTCATCAAAATGAAAATTTGTTCATTGATTTCAAAAATTGTTCAACAAATTCAAAAAAATAATCGTCAATTTAAAAAATTGTTCACGAAACACAAAAATTGTTCGTCGATTTCAAAATTTGTTCAATGAATTCAAAATTTGTTCATCCATTTTTCGAAATAGTATTCTTAAATTCAAATTTTGTTCATCAGGTTTAAAGAATGTTCATCGTATTCAATTTTTTTTCATCAAATACAAAAAATTGTTCAGCACTATTAGAAAAATGCTCATATAAATTTTTTCGTCAAAATAAATAAATAAATTTATTAAAATTCGGCAAAAGTTCATTATTTTGAATTCAAGAACATTTTTTTGCAAAATTCACTTTTCTAAATTACGAATTAGTTTGAAGAAAAACGAAAAGAAAAAATGGTAAAAAACGATTTAAGAAAACTGGGGCGTTCAACCCCGCTCGTGGGCCGGCCCACTACGGGCGCACTGGTGAGGACGGGTGCGCACTGGCTTGTTCGCCAGCGCGTCACGCGCCATATAGATGCCCTACAACCCCACCCCAGAAACATATCAAACTGGGCTGCGGCCCAATATTTCTCCTCAGATCGATTTTTTAGCCTGGTTTTCTGTTTCACAGTTTTTGTACCATTTTGATTGTTTTTCGTGTTTTTCTATTTCTACCCTTTTCGCTTTGGTTTCTTTTTCGTGTTTTCTTTTTTAAATCAATGAATTTTTTTCATTTGTGAACTTTTTGGAATTTAAAAAGTTTTATTCAAATTCACAAACTATTTTCAAATTGTTGGACATTTTTTTAATTCACAAACTTTTCCAGATATGACTATTTTTTCAAATCCATGAACTTTTTTTTAAATCCGTGAAGTATGTTTCGAATCCATGAACTTTCTTCAATTCCGTGAACCTTTTGTAAATCTAAGAAAAAAATTGTATCCTTGAAATTCATGAATTTTTTTCAAATTCGTTAACATTTCTTAAATGCATGATTTTTTTAAATCTATGAATTCGAATCAACGAAATATATGAACTTTTTCAACTCCATGAATGTTTTTATAATCCACGTTTTTTTCTAAAATTCTTGAACCTTTTACAAATTTACGAACATTTCCTAAATTTACAGACTTTTTTCCATTTTATGAACTTTTTTAAAATTTGTGAACTATTTTCAAATTCATGATATTTTTCGAATTCTTAAACTTTTAAAATTCTTTTTTTAATTCATGAACTTTTCTGAAATCCTAAAACATTTTTTAGGTTCAAGTTTTTTTCCAAATTTTAAGCTTTTTTTGAACTTCTGTTGAATATATGTTTTTTTAATCTATAAAAACAGAGTTTGTTTTTTGAAGTCGTAGTTTTTTTCTTCAGATCTACGCTGCTAGAGTGAGCGCGCGCTAGCGACCAAAACTAATGTGTCGTGGCCCACTCTGCAGTCGCGTGACTGTTCCGGTGGTAAAGGCGTTGTAGAGGTGCTCTCCACCGGAAGGGTGTACGTGGGAGGTGAGGCACATGGTCTGTGGCTCCTACTTCGTTCTCGGCGGTACACTCCCCCTGTTCTAAAATATTTGAAGTTTTAGGTATGTCCTAAGTAGTACTTCTTTTAATTTGAGCAACTTTATAAAAAAAGTGTTAATATCAACAACATCAAATATATATGGTATACAAATATATGTTATGATGAATCTAATCAAGCTAATTTGATGTTGTAGACGTTGGTATATTTTTCTACAAACTTGGTCAGACTTAAAACAGTTTGACTTAGGACAAATTTGAAACTTCAAATATTTTGGAATGGAGGGAGCAGTAGAGGTATATAGCCTGGCAAGGCGACTGGAACGAAGTTGTGGATTTGTTCTGGACCTCCGCTCACACGTTGGGCAGTTGCGGGCGCGTAGCACCTGCTGGGGATGCTGAGGCAGGCGGGTTTGGTAAAGGCGGTCCTGCCATGATCATTGTCCATGGGTACGTTGCTGAGGATAATGCCATTTGAGGCACTCATGGTGTCTCGTAGATTAGATATGATATCACAACGATTCTCACAGTTGATGCCAATTGTAGATGGTATTTGACATCTAGGTTTGAGCCATTAAGATGCAAGTAATAACCATAATCCTGCTTGTCCGAAATTTTATGAAAGGATTGCATATCAGCTAATACAAAGTTTAGAGCAACTCCAACGGGTCGACCCAAACAGACGGCGCATTTGTCCACTTTTTGTCTGTTTGGGTCGGCCGCCCGCCCGATGTCCGCCCAGTTTTGCATTTGGGTCGGCAATGCGTCCAACGCGCCGACCCATTTCATGTCCGCACTCAACTTTTAAAAAAAGGCCCGCGGCCGATCATGCGAGCGGCCATGTCTCATGCCGGCACCATGTCAGCGCCGGCATACAATGTCGGATTCAAAAAAATATCACCACGATTCATCTTTGGCGCTTTTCATGACCGGCCGCACACATGCCGGCACACAAAAAAGGGTGGGACTTGAGTTCGACCACGCCATCGCGACCCCTGTGGTCATGCCAGCACACCTGACGGCGGCGTTGACGAGGTCGTGCTGGCCGCAGCGACGGTGGCATTGACGAGGCCGTGCTGGCCAGGGTTTAACCCTAGCATGTAGAGCGCCTCCCTCGTTGCCGCCGTGACGCGAGCGTTGGTGACCTCCTACCGCGCGGCGGTAGCGACGGCGGCTTGCGCGGCGGCCTCATCCCTCGCGTCCGCGGCATGCCTCCGGTCCTTCCTCTTGGCCGACTCCCTTGCCCGTTGTGCGAGTGTCAGCGGCTTCTTTGGCTTGGCCGCAATGGCGGTCTTGCGCGGGGCACGAGGCTTGCCTTTCCCGGAGGGGGCGGCGGCGCCGGACGAGGCGAGGGATGCGAGGCCGGTGGCGGCGTCAAGGTCGATGGCGTCGTCCATGGCAGGTGTGGGGCGGGAGCGCACGGGCGGGAGGGTTTTTGGGGGAAATGGGGGGAAATGGTGGTGGCTGCCACCGACCGGCGGGCCCTGGGAGAGGAGTAGGCGTGCACGTCCGTCTCGTGTCCGCGCCGACGCAAATCTAGCTCAAAATTGGGCCGGGAATGGGTCGCCATGCGGACGCCAAGCGGACGCGCATCCGTTTGGATCGGCGTTGGGCCGCTTTTTCTGTCCGCGCCGATCCAAACGGACGCCAGCAGACGAAATGGGTCGCCCCATTGGAGTTGCTCTTATGTCCAAATAATGGGTCGCCCCACGAAATGGGGCGGGGCGCTGGTGCGCTTCGGGGGAGCGCACGAGGCCCGGGCAACATGGATATGCACCCTGGTGGTCGCGTGGTGGTCGGTTGTGGTGGTGTTGCTCCGACGGCATTGCAACTCAGGTGGCGCGGCTCGATGGCCCTGGGCGACGCGGGAGGGCAGCTCCATGCAGTGAGTGTAACGGAGCTGGTCTCTGATTGGCGCAACGTGGCATGTGTGGGGCGCGTCAGCGCGTCTGATGTATGGCTACGGTCAGAAACCATGGTGGTTCTTGGCATGAGGCATCGCTCCTCTGCTCCCTGTCAGCATGGTGCTCGATAGGGTGCGGGGCTCGCGCTCCGTCCGGTGGTCCAACGTTTGGTCGACCATTGATGGATCTGCCACCTTGTGTTGGAGCTTGGTCGTCGTTGGCCTTTGTGAGGTGCAATTGGTTGTGGTGGATCTCGGCGCTTCTTCATCAATGGGCGTGTTCGATGGTGGTGGTTGGTGGTCTTGACAGCGTTCGCGCCAGTTGATGTGTGACGAACAGTGTGTCCAGAGCTTGGGTGAAGACCTTGTCTCGGCTACTTGTCGTGTGTTTGGCCTTTGTGAGGTGCGATTGGTTGTGGTGGATCTCGACACTTCTTCATCAATGGGCGTGTTCAACGGTGGTGGTTGGTGGTCTTGACGGCATTCGCGCCGGTTGATGTGTGGCAAACGGTGTGTCCAGAGCTTGGGTGAAGACCTTGTCTCGGCTACGTGTCGTGTCGTTGGCCTTTGTGAGGTGCGATTGGTTGTGGTGGATCTCGACGCTTCTTCATCAATGGGCGTGTTCGATGGTGGTGGTTGGTGGTCTTGACGGCGTTCGCGCCGATTGATGTGTGGCGAACGATGTGTCCAGAGCTTGGGTGAAGACCTTGTCTCGGCTACGTGTCGTGTCGTTGGCCTTTGTGAGGTGCGATTGGTTGTGGTGGATCTCGACGCTTCTTCATCAATGGGCGTGTTCGATGGTGGTGGTTGGTGGTCTTGACGGCGTTCGCGCCGGTTGATGTGTGGCGAACGATGTGTCCGGTGCTTGGGTGAAGACCTTGTCTCGGCTACGTGTCGTGACCAGCGATGGCAACGAGTGCAGGTGTCGTTGACCTCCACGAAGGCATCGCTGCAACACCCCTCTAGCAGATCCGATCGTCGGTGCACGGTTCAAGGAAAACCTTATCATGTGTGGTCGAACGATGGTAGCACCTTGGTGTCGTTTTCCCCTTGGTTTATGATAGTTTTCACTTGATTTTAAATTTGAAATTAATTAACTGTGCAAGTACTGCTTAAAAAGTCTTTTTTTGCCTCTGTTTCAAAAAAATTCTAACAAGAGAAAAATAGTTGTTGCTATCACTAGTAAAAAAAATACAGAAGTTTTGTTTTAGAAATCATGCAATGATACAAAGGCTTAGCGACAAAAAACAAAATTATCCCTAAATTAGATGTGATCAATGCGAACCAACCCAAAGTCCAGCACCAGCCGTGCATTTCAAGTGCAGGTTTGACACAAGGCCACCAACCAGTTCACAGGTGTGCCCTCGCCTGGCAAGGTGTCGACCACCGGACGGCAAAAGGAAATCCGACGGCAGAGAATCACCGCAGCTGGCAAAGCGGCCACACGACAAATCTGAACCCGGCGACAACCGTGACCTTCGCCCCGCAACCTCAAGCGGCCCCTCCGCACATGTCGCTCTCCACCACAGCCGGACCGGGACCGGACGAGCCGGCCATTGTCGTCCAATCAAGGCGCGCACACGAGCAGCTTGCCGAGGCCGGGGCCTTTCCCAACGTCCTCTTCACGTGAACTCACTCAGCCAATGGTCTAGTGCAAAGTCAAGGCCGCCATCACCACGTATCAGCGTCAGGAAAAGGAGAAGTGCGTATCGTCCTGTGACTCGGCGAGTTGCTCAACAAACGGGACGAAGGTGGCATCCTCTCCCTTCCTGATATTTGGGACACCTACACCTGCGGCAAGGACGAACACAAGATGTTTAGTCAGATATCAGTGGAATTGCGTGTCCAATCTACAACGAAAAGCAGTGACGTTCATGCTCTGTAAGTCGCAAAATGAAGCGGGGAATTCAAATAGGAAGAAAATCTGAAGAAAACTAGAGTGGATGTTGGTAGTTGCGAGGAGAGTAGGGATAACAGTATTGTCTACAAGTATCAAAATGTACTAAAATGCTACTGCAGTTAGAGCATCTCCAACAGCCACGCTAAGTTAAGCGCCAAGAAAACCTGTTTCACGCATGCTTTTTACTTGGTTTAATATATCATACGCTACTCCAAAGAACACAAGAATAATGTACACGCTTCCAAATAGAAATATAAAAATACAAATACACAACAAGACAAACCACATATACATGTATTATTATGAGCAAAAATGATCAAACAAACAAAATAAATCAACAATATATAGTTCAATTTCGTTATCATTACAACTCAAACAAATAGTTTATCGTTCAGTACAACAAATGCAATAAACACAACAAATAGTTCATGAACAATACAAGATATCATCATGTTCTTTGTCGTCCATGCCATGCCCACCACTATTCAATCAAATCATTCTGAAGTTCATTGTGCGTTGCGGGACGCCGAATGGCATGATAGGAGGCAATAAAACGGGCTACCCTTTCAGCCCTCCGTCAAGACTTTTCGCACGAGATATCCCAAGAGCTCATACTGTGAGTAGTCTAAATCTTGGCCACGCTCATTCTCGATGATCATGTTGTGCATGATCACACAAGCGTGCATGATGTACCAAAGCATTTTTTGATCTCAAAATCTAGCCGGTCCTCTCACAATAGCAAATTGGGCTTGCAAAATCCCAAATGCTCTCTCCACATCTTTTCTAGCCGCCGCCTGAGCATTGTGGAAATCAAGATTTTTCTTACCTTTCGGCTTTTTCAACGGCTTCACGAAGGTTTGCCACTTTGGATAGATGCCATCCGCTAGATAGTAGCCATAGTTGTACGTATGACCATTTGCTACAAACTGCACAGGTGGCAACTCACCGTTTGCAATCTTATTCATCGGTGGTGACGGTTGACAACATTGATGTCATTCAAAGATCCGGCATTCCAAAGAATGCATGCCAAATCCAAGTCTCTGATCGGCCACCGCTTCAAGGATTATAGTGGAACCCTTTTTGGCCGTGGAATTGCCCATGCCATGCCTTTGGACAATTCTTCCAACTCCAATGCATGCAATCTATTGAGCCAAGCATGCCAGAAAACCGCTGAGCTTTGTTCATCGCCAATAGCCTTGCGGCGTCTTGATATTGGGAGATCTCAAATACTCCTCGCCAAACACTTGCACAATTCCCACTGAAAAGCGCTTGACACACATGATGGCTTGGCTCACACCCATAGCCAAGTGATCATCAACAAGATCAGCCGGTATACCGTATGCCAACATACGCAAAGCGGCTGTCACACCTTCGAAAGGTGCTATGCCCGAGCTCTCCGCGGCATTCCTCCTTTCTTTGAAAAACGGTCATGGCTCGCTAGTTTCTCTGCAATGCGCCTAAACAACTCGGTGCTCATCCTAAACCGGCGACGAAAATATGACTCGGGGTATATGGGATTCTCCGTAAAATAATGCCTGATCAATCTGTTGTGGGCATCGATCCTATCCCTCCAAATTTTCTGCCGACCCATAACCGAACCACCGTGCTTCGGTTTTTTTTATATGCAAGCTAGGATCATTGCAAGATCCTCCTCCTCTTCCATATCAAATTCTTCTTCGGAAGAATCATACGACGAACTCATCTACAATGTTCAATACTATACTATAAAACTACAATTCAAAACATGCATCAAATTCATGAAGTTTGAGCAATACATATCTTGTAGGCGTTTTGTCAAACACCTTGGCGGCGACGCGGCGTGAGCGCCGTTTCCTCGACGACGGAGGCCTTGGCCAGGGACTAGGAGGATGGGGCGAAGCGCGCCTTGAGGATAGGCCGAAGCTGAGCAGTCGCCGGGGCGCGGCGGGCGGCGGCGACCGGACGGTGGAAGTGGGAGAGGAAGTGCGCGCGAGCATCGGAGTGTGCCGCGCTGCAATGGCGCTCAAATACACCGCACGGCTAAGTGTTTCGACCACGCCCAACCCGTTATAAGCAGCGTTGTTTTGCGCCATTGGAGCGACCACCCGCCTTGGCGCTTAAAACGGCCTAATTTGCGGCGCGGCGCTAGTTTAGCGCGACTGTTGGAGATGCTCTTAGGTGATATTCTAGATTATTTTGTTGGTTGTTTACACCAGAGTTCACAAAGATATATCAAAAGGAACACGTAAAGATAGTAGCAAGCTGGTGAATTTATTTGCTACCATCACATGCAAAGAACCAGTAGACAGCTATCAGACTTACTTTTAAAGTCATGCACGATAGCAACATTCCAGAAACCACACGAAGCCACTTTTCACAACATCGTTGAATTCACGAAATTTAGTATGTGTAAGGTTACGCGCATTATCGAAGCCCAGACCTTATATAAAGAGCTGATGGCGGAAGGAGCACACTTACTGTTGGTAGCATTGCCATCTTCCAAGGAACCTGAGCATTCATCTTGAGCCCAGGCTGCAAGAATGGCTTGTGCTGTAGATCCCAGCAGCAACAAGAACAGCTTGCTGATGCTTCCTGAGAGAGTGAAGAAGATCACCAGGATTCCTGCTTCGTGGTGGGCGTACGCATGGAGTATTGGAAGAGAAGATCAAAGGAGAGCCATTCATGCTCTCAAGGTTGGGACAGCTCTCACACTAGTCTCGCTCTTGTATATACTAGAACCGTTGTTCAAAGGAGTGGGAAAGAATGCAATGTGGGCTGTCATGACGGTTGTTGTTGTGCTCGAATTTACCGCAGGTAATCTACTAGCATCATATTGATTATAATATGGTATATGTGGATGTAGTTCTTCGGTTTCTAACAAGTGAGTGCTGATCAACAGGTGCAACCATATGCAAAGGTCTGAATAGAGGGTTCGGAACAGTCATAGCGGCATCTCTAGCATTTATCATTGAACTTGTAGCAGTAAGATCTGGAAAAGTTTTCCGCGGTTTCTTCGTGGCATCTTCAGTATTTCTGATAGGTATGCACCTTGTAAAATTGGAATTTAGGATGGCCAAATTAATAGTATCTTATGCCGTAGCATTTTCAATGACAGGATTCGCGGCCACATATTTGAGATTCTTCCCATCCATTAAGAAGAACTATGATTATGGTGTGGTGATTTTTTTGCTAACCTTCAATCTGATAACGGTCTCAAGCTTCCGCCAGGAGAACATACTGCCTTTAGCACGAGATCGCTTGAGTACAATTGCCATAGGGTGTGCCATATGCCTCTTTATGAGCCTCTTCGTATTGCCAAACTGGTCGGGAGAGGACCTCCACAGCTGCACTGTGCGCAAATTTGAAGGATTGGCAAGATCAGTTGAAGGTGGGTATCATCACATATATGATGTTAACATACTAACTATTATCATAGTAATAGCTTAATCTTTAAATGTAACAAAATATCAGAACTCAGTAGTATCTTACCAAAGAAAAATTGCAGGTTGTGTGAATGAGTATTTTCGCGATCAAGAGAAGCATGATAATATTCTTGATAAGCAGACGTCAAGAGCTTCCATTCATACTGGGTATAGAGAAGTACTAGACTCAAAATCAAGTGATGAGTCCCTGGTAAGTAAATCATCGTTTGATGCTTCAATCTTCTTATCCTTTTCTCTGTGCAAATGTTTTTTTATCAGATTGATGTCATGGATGTCTCTTATTTCAAAAAGTATATGCCCTCAATAATAACAATTGGCCAGGCACACTATGCAAGCTGGGAGCCAAGACACTCAATGCAGTGTTACAGTTACCCATGGCAAAAGTATGTGAAGCTTGGATCTGTGCTTAGACACTTCGCATATACTGTCGCTGCACTTCATGGATGCCTCGAATCAGAAATTCAGGTACTGCAAAAAACTTGTGATATAACATGCTTTTCCAGATTTATCTGACATATCAGTATTATTTCAAGCAAAACCATCTTTCTGTAAATAACCTGTGCTCACAAAGTTATATTTATCGATGTTGAAGACTCCGACATCCATCAGATCACTATTTCGAACCCCATGCACTAGAGTTGCACGAGAGGTGACCAAGGTTCTACAGGAGCTCGCAGACAGCATAAGAAATCACCATCGTTGTGCCCCTGATGTGCTGTGCGATCATCTTCATGAAGCACTACAGGATCTAAACTCAGCAATAAGGTCACAACCACGGCTATTTCTCGCCTCAAAACATGGATCTGCCAATAGTCGTATGCTAATGGAACTGAATTCAAGCAAGCATGCCGCCTCAAGAACTGCTCTGCCCTCATTCAAGACTGATACAGCATCAATATTAGAAAGGAAGAACACAAAAGCAGATCAATCATCAGAACGCAGTGAGAGGAGCACATTAGGGCGGACGCTAAGTAAGATAGCTATCACGAGCCTTGAGTTCTCTGAAGCACTTCCATTCGCTGCTTTTGCTTCGTTACTGGTAGAAATGGTAGTACGACTGGAGCTGGTTATTGAGGAAGTAAAGGAACTGGAAAGGGCTGCAAATTTTAAAGAGTTCACTCGCCATGACCATCTGACCATTGATATCACTTGCAAGGAGGAGAAGAGAAACAATGATGGTGTGCGATTAGGCAGCCACACAGTTTCTCCTGCAGCTGAATAAAAACTCATGGGTAGATCAAAGCAGCAGTGTATAGATCACTCTGAAAATAATACAGTATGTATTTATTCTTTGGTTCGAAAAAGATGAGTGGTGTGATCTCAATAACTACTGTTAGCATGATATACATTTAGGTGTTATTAAATATTCTCCGCCTATCAATGAGTCGTTTGCAGATGTCCCAGAGATCAGACTTGGAAGGATGTTTAATCTATCAAGTGAATAGTAATTCACCTGTTTTCCTGATGAAGTAAGTAATGATTTGTATCCACATATATCCTTCTCTGACCCGTGTTTCACATTGGAAGATTATGCAGCTTCTTCCTGCCTAACATCTGGAACATGGTCTAAGGTATAATGGCCAAGCCTTCCTGTGCGATAGAGATTGAGTAATTTGACAGCGATACGTTTATTCCTATCCTCAATTGTTTCAGCAGAAATCCTGAAAGCATTCTGCAAGTGTGTAAACTGGATTTCTACCAATCTTTTTAAATCATTCTCATTTCCTAAATCTCCCTGAAAAGATGCTATGGTCTCAGAAAGCGCTTGACGAACGGCTCTAACGATAAAATCCTGCACACAAATAAAGCGAAGCAATTAAACCACGGCAGCTACCTAATACTCCCTCCGTCCGGAAAAGCTTGTCCCAAGCTTGTTCCTCAAATGGATGTATCTAGCACTAACTTGGTGCTAGATACATCCATTTGATGGACAAGCTTTTTCGGACGGAGGGGTATGCATGTCAGAACCAAGAATTTGATGCTCTTAAAAATTGTTATATAATGAGAAATATATCCATTTTCTAGCATTAATAGTAAGAAACTGCAATATATATTAGGATGTAGTAATAACTAAAATACTCATCGATATTTACCTGGGTATGATCTGAGGGATACTGCCTTTTAGTATGGCAACTCCTGGTGGGAATTGCATCAGCAAAAGAAGATTTATCTCCTTCTAGATTCAGGTTCTCCCACTCCCTGCATTCCTTCCTTAAGTTAAGAATTGTAAGAAGGAATTGCGCAATCTCATACTCCTCTAACAAGGAATCCTTAATTGCTCCTGAAATAGAGGTGCTTGCGTCAAATAATAATATATAATGACAAGTGAAACCCTAAACTTCGTAGGAGTCTTTACCTGTCAAAACTAGCCTGGGACCAGATTCATCATTAGCAAATATAGGAGATAGAACACCAGGAGTGTCTAACACATATATATTTGGATGACTAGCAACCTGAAAACCAGAAACTTCCTGTTGTTAAGATTTAAATGACACATTACAATCATATAAATAGTTCCTGAACCATGGGATATTGATGGTAGCAAACACAAGAAGGTGCAAAAGACAGGCACTGCAGCTATTTCTACAATCAGCATGCTTGAGTGCTGTTGCAATTGTGTAAAGACATTGTCAGATTATTGGTCAATGTGAACAGAAGTAACTCATATGATGCTTACATTGTGCTCGACTGTTAAATAAGAGGGTTTTCCAAATGATTCGGGTAATTCTTTTTCTGTTGGTGAGATAAAGTACTACCGCATGTTCTTAGAAGACCAAAAATCATTTTCCTTCATTCGACTGTACAACACAAGGTATTAAATCACCCAAAATACCTTGTAGCCACTTATATCTCTGGTTTCTCCTGGATGGCTGCTGACAATCGCATGTTTGAGCTTTCCCTTCTCTGAAAGACAACCCAGCCATTGTCACCCAGCAATCAAATCACAATCAAAGCAACCACAGTAATAGGAAAAATAAGGTGCATCAAAAAGCTATTACGAACAGAACGGCAACAAGTAAACTGCATCACCTACTGCCCCAATCCTTCCAATTTGATGCATAGCATTGATGATGGCCGACTTGCCAACATTAGGGATACCGACCAAGAGAACAGTCCCTGTGCAGTCGCTCACCCCAAGCTTGATCTCCCTGATCCTCCCACGCACAGCATTCAACAGCTATATTAGAGTTGAAATGAGCCCCAATCAGATACAGGAATCGCATAATAATCACGAATTAAGCCTGTAAACCGATGCACTTAGAATGCACTTGAGATGACACTAGCACGGTTCTAACTTCTAACTACCTCATTGATGCTTTCCCTGCTGTGTGAATTGACCGCGATGCACGAGCAGCCCCTTTGCTTCATGAACGCCACCCACTTCTGGAGCAGCAACGGCGATAAATCATACAGTCAAAAACCAATTTGCGTATGTCAGAACTAAACATATCTGCAGGGCGCCAAGCAGTTGAAATCTCCCCCGTGTGGAGCGCGGGGTTCGTGAATCCGTTACCTCGGTTTCGGACGGATCAGCCAGGTCGGCCTTGTTGAGCGCGACGAGCCGACGCACGTCGGGCTCCTCCGGGGAGCGGCGGTGGAGAAGCTCGAACGCCGAGGTGGCGGGTACCTGCGGGGGAGAGGGAGAATCCACGAGCTTGTGAGTACAAGTTGAACCCCGTCTCGTCTGAAAAGTGGAGAGGGGAGCGAGAAGGACGGTGACGGTGGCGGTGGCGGCGAACGTACACGGGCGTCGCGGACCTCGAGGACGAGGTCGACAAGGGGGAGTCGGGCGCGGATGGCGCGGTCGGCGGCGGCCATATGACGGTTGTACCAGGCGCCGGAGAGGCCGCGCACGGCCGCGCCCAGGCGCCGCGAGAAGGCCTCCGCCGCCGCTGCTCTTGCCATTGCAGACGCCGGACCAGGCGGGAGTGCTTGATACTGCGGTGGGCCGTAGAGTAAGACCCAGAAGAATTATCGCGTCGGTTAATGGGCTGCTTTTCTAGGCTGAACTTATCGTCGTGGGCTCGAGCTTCCAAGGCCACCTGCGCGGTTAGACTGTCTGCGTTCCGCTCAACGTAGAGAGAATTCCTTATTTGACACTACCTTAAAATGTGGTTTCCTATTTGGCCCTAAAAAAAATTTTGTTACCTATTTGACATGTAGTTTAAATTTCTTTCCCAATATGACACTTTAGTGCATTTTGTTCACTAACGGTGTTAAAGACAGACGTGAAAAGACATTTTTACCCCTGGTGCATAAGGTGACCAAAAATCTGTACATGACAATATCTACAATTATGTTACATATTTGATCATAATCTCCCCTGTAAGTTGATCCCATATCTTACACAATTCATATATATATAGAGTGTTGTACCTCCTCGTATAGGTAGGCAACTATTTCTCTTCTATTTTTGATTGGGTCAATCGAAGGTGAGGATGCATTCTATGCCCATATGCTCACAGGCAAATAATCCACATTCAGAATGGGGATTTTTCTTCTGTTCACGGTTACTATGAATTTAATTCCAAATTCTGGTTAACCTTAATGAGTAGAAACTGTATAACATTGACCAGCAATAGTATTTTGGCTACATGCGTATTTATCTGGAGTACTGCAAGCTTATACTTATTCAGCACAATAATGATTTCTCTATTTCGCTTCAGATCATTCCACAGTGAAAGTGTCTTCAACTCTGAAAAACTGTTCGCTTTGTTGATCACATGGATTGATCAAGAGGGTACCACAATATGGTCAATGGAGGCAACAGTTAATGTATAGATCATATGGACGATCAAAGAGAAAATCAGTTCTCTCTGTAAAAAAAGAGAATTACTCAAGAGTTTTGTAGTAGTATATTTTCCTCTGTTACCATGTGTAGTCAGACTGAATGTACTACCATCTTTAATGAAGGATATGTAATACCTGTGTGTTGGCCTGAGATTTCTCTAAGACTTTTTTCTCTGTATCCATGTTTATTTTGGATGGACTGATAGTCGCCCATTAGGAAGTATAAGCCTTTCGGTTCAATTTACCACTTCTGTTGTCATATAAACTCTTTCTGAAGTGGTATATACCCATTAAAAATGCATTATATACCCATTAAAAATACCATGCAGTATATACTTCTTAAAGAGTGCAGTATAAACCCATTAAAAATACCATGCAGTATATACTCCTTGAAAAATGGTGCAACATATACCCCTTATAAATACTGCATTGTTTTTTTTTGCAGTTTATACCCTTAAAAATTGTCCAATATATACTCCTTGAAATATCGTAAAGGCTAATTTTTTGGGAATTTTATATTACACAAACGGAATACTACATTGTTTGCATATCTTTCAAGATTATAGTATATATACTGCATTGTTTCTACAAGCAGTGGTAGTTGCCACCACTTGCATTTTGTATGTTGTATGTAGTATCTATCGAAACCGAGAGTATCCACGTGTAGTATGCAGTATATAACAATGATTACGTAATATATATATACTAATTTTTAGGTAGTATGTACCATGTTTTGAGTATGCTCTTTTTTACATACAAATATGTACGTATTTCACAAATATAACAAAAACTATGGGCTCATATGCAATTTTTGCATGTAACTTGTTTTGAAATATCTTACATATAGTATATGAACATATTTAAAATAATAAAATAGTATATGTAGTACCACATGATTATGATTATATATATATATATATATGAATATATATATATATATATATATATATATATATATATATGACAATTTTTTCCTACTACCGGGTGTAGTTACTCCCACTTTTGTTTCATACGTTGTAGGTAGTATATATCATATCAGAGAGTATGTACGCATAGTATGTAGTATGTAAGAATGATTAGGTAGTATATATACTATTTTTTATGTAGTATGTAGTATATTTTGAGCATACTTCTTTTTACGTACAAATATGTACGTATTTCATAAATATTACAAAAATATTGGCTCACATGCAATTTTTTCACATAACTCGCTTTGTAGTATCTTAGATATAGTATATGAACATACTAAAAATAATAAAGTAGAGTATATACTACCACATGGTATTATATGAGAAATGGATGTAACTACACCCGGTAGTAGGATACATTTTCCATATATATAGACAAAAGCAAAGATATAAAGTTTCGCTGGCGCGGCTGCAATCACAAGCGCTCATTCGTGTGGGGATCTGGTCCCTCCTCTTACCTCATTTGCATTTTCATGTAATATATCATTTTATGCTTATTTCCTCTTATAGAGAAAGCTGGACCATGCTACCTGCGAGACAGCAGCACTGTGCAGGCACTAGGCTGCCAAGACGCCAGTCCAGGAGGCAGGGACCACCCGTGTTCGGCCCGAGACTGACGTGGAGAACTGTTGAGCTAAGGTTCGAACCTTTACTTTCCATGCCAGTTTTTCCCTCATCCTTGGTTTCAGGACGGCCAGTGCTGTGTGATGTTGTTGATCTACTCTTATCTTTTTTGAAAAATTGTATCCTTGAAATAGAAGGCAGACGAATCACTGTTGCCTGACCGTGCTGCGTGATGTTGTTGATTTTCCCGATCCACTTCTTCGTGTGCATATGTCGATGCAAACAGATGCGATTCGCTACTGGATAGTGCAGCCAGAGCGCGGGAAACGAGATCTCCCCTGGCCATCTATGATGCTTCCCCCTATTCCTGGTCTAAATGTCATGGATTGCCAACGGTAAGGTTCAGAAACACATCCGTGTGTCGTTGATACGCACACAGTCCCTAATTCGGGCACGTATGGCCACTAGTGTCGTCTGTATGTGCTGTTCAGACGCTGACGCGTGAGTTCGCGTGCCCTGGTTTCATAGCAGCCCTGCCTCCCTCCCCAGCCAGCCACCTTCTCCTCATCTCATATCCCTCCGTCAGCGGTCATGACGACGTGCAGGCGACCCATGCTGCTCCTGGAGCCGCGTTACTCCTCCCTCGCCCCCGGAGTTAGATCCTGCAACGTTTTAATATATCTGTTCCTGGAGCATAGCATGCAACCCGTTTTCTACAGAAAGAGAATCACAAGCAGCAAGTTCATACACGGGGAAGGCATATAAACAACATACCCCTTGGAAAAAAGTAGTCAGTTCTGCCATAGCAACATGTCTATTGTTGAGCATGCAGAACACCGCCATTTTTTGCTAGTTAAACCACTTTTTGATGACTTGGCGAGCTGGTGGTCTGAATTTTTTGTGCTTGAGGTTTAACCTTTTTTGTGTACAAACGAAATGCTCATCCTTGTTAGTTAGTACAGCAGTGCAGGTCCATTTTCAGAGATGCATTAACCCATTAATATTAGTCGCTTTGGTAGCCATAACATGTCCACTACTTTTTGGCTGGTTCTCGACACACTTCAGGGCCGGACCTCCTATATGCATTCCCATACCCCCCTCCCCGGCAGACACCCCCCCCCCCCCGCCATCTCGAGAGTGAGAACCCTCCTTTTTTAGTGTCGGGACCTCGCCCGCGCCGATGGGGGGAACCCTCTGTTGCGCGGAAGGAACCTCACTGGACCCATACATATATGGTGGCGCAACAGTTGGGCTGCATGTGGTCTCACAGTAGGGGGGGGGGGGTTAAACTCATCGCGGCACCATATGTATATGATAGGCGAGTCTTCTTCTTCGCACGGTCAAAACCATATCTATATGACGCCGGACCTCCTATACGCATCCCAATAACCCCCTGACCTCCGCCATCACGAGTGAGAACCCTCCTTTTTTATTGTTGGAACCTCACCCGCGCCGATGGGGGGAACCCTCTGTTGCGCGCAAGGGATCTTACAAGACCCATATGTATATGGCGGTGCGGCCCGCATGTGGTCGCACGGCAGGGCTAGAAACGCACACCGATTGAGGAAACCCTCTGAGATGCGTGAGGAACATTCGCGGGACATCGATACCAGAACGGATGTTGGTTTCATAGACATTTGATACTGTAGCACCGAATCGATCCCCCTATCATGTCATTTGTTTGTCATAAATGAGACATGTCCAAATCATATGTATATGGATAGGCGAGTCTTCTTCTTCGCACGATCAAAACCATATATATGACGCCGGACCTCCTATATGCATTCCCATACCACCCCCACCCCCCCCCCCCCCCGGCAGTCCCCGCCATCTTGAGCGGACTAACTCGCCGAACCCAAAGAACACAGAGACACAAGATTTATACTGGTTCGGGCCGCCAATGTGGTGTAATACCCTACTCCAGTGTGTGTGGTGGATTGCCTCTTGGGCTGGGGATGAACAATACAAGGGGAAGAACAGCCTCCTGAGGCGAGGTGTTCTTGTGCTGGTGAGCTGGAGAAGGGTTCATCCCTTTCTTCTGCGGTCGCTAGTCCTATTTGTAGGGGCCCGGGTCCTCTTCCAAATATCGAGCGGTCTGATTTATATTCAATGATCTAATACGATGGTCGTTATAAATAACAGAGTTTTAGTTCTTTCTCTCCTCCCTCCATTTTAAATTATTTATTTATTTTGTATGCGTATTTGTCAAAGCAAATTTATGTGTTAGGGACAGATGCATGTATAAGCTGGCTTGGTCCACTACGCATCAATGAATGCAATCAGGTGATATAGTATATACTCAGCGACCTTTTGTACGTAGCGCTAGTGCTGATAGCCATGCAATCTTGGACCATGTGCGTCATTGGACTACATTGACCATGTATGGTGCATCAATATGCATGCAACACACAGCGGCAGGATTGCTGGCATGCTTCCCCTGAATTCGGCTGGTGTTGCTGGACAGAGGCAACATGAAATACTGCGAACGCGAAAAGTAGAGTAGGTCTGGACACTACTCTCACCGAGGAAAATGACTCTGACCTGCACTCGTGGGGGGTATCCGATGTGCTGGGTCGCCTACATATGACGCATTCAAGTTTTATAAAGCAATCGAGCGTCATTCTTTATCTATCACCCATGTACACTTTTTTGGCCGCACTCAAGAGGGCGTCCATGCTGCAACAAAAGAGAGCCAAGTGGCTTCATTTTCTAGCACGAGCGGTGCCGAACCGTGTACGCTGAGCTGAACCAAAATGGAGTTTTAATGCCCGAACAAGTGCAAAGCGGCTCAGAACTTTTAGTATTTGACCTCCACCGGCCACTGCACATGTTTGCCGGAAATAGCTACTGTCACCCACTGGCGAGCGAGAAAGGAGCGGCAGCCTTTGATCTGAAAATGACTGTGAAGTCAGAGACTAGCTTGCTATTCCGGGACTACACTTACATAAAGGTGTATGCCAAGCTTACCTCTTGTGTCATGGCGAAATTCAACAATTCAGAAATTTGGAACATTATCCACTCGAACGTGCGGATCTCAAAGCGCATGAACGGTTCCGATACCAACCCCCCTAACTAGTGTGGATAGCAAATCCATGTCCTATATATATATATATATATATATATATATATATATATATATATATATATATATATATATATGGCTGGACTATTCTCTTACTAGTAATGTAATAATATTAGTTACCCCCGCCCTATATAAGCGCTGACGCTACCGACACCACCTGCATACAATCCCCGATCCCCGAACCGAACCCAACCCGCCTTCTTCCGGAGGCGCTGTGGGCGAAGGAGCGACGGCGGCAGCCGGAGCGAGGGAGCCCACGACGCCGTGACTGGCCGGCGACGGATCCGCCGCCGTCTCCTGCCACCGTCCGTCGCCGGATTCATCATCGGGCCCGTGATCCGCCGTCTCCTGCCTCCTTCCGTTGCCGGATTCATCGACGGGGCCGTGATCCGCCGTCTCCTAGCTCCCTCCGTCGCCGGAACCAACGACGGGGTCGTGATCCGGCGTTTCCTGCCTCCCTCCGTCGCCGGATCTAACAACGGGGCCGTGATCCGCAGCATCCTGCCTCCCTCCATCGCCGGGGCTCCTTCTCCGGGGCAGTGATCCCCGCAAGACGCTGCCTCCCCAGACCTCTTCGAAAGACGTCCACCACAAGCAGGAGCTGCATCAATGGCGCCGCCTCCCAAGAAGATGCCAGTATGCCGACCACGAGAGGAAGAAGAAGAAGAAGTCAGTCAACTGGAGGTAATGTCTGCTTCCCACGTTTGTGTCGATACATCAGTTCATCGATCACCGCTATGAAAGAAGAACCTGGTAGTACATTGCAAATGCCTGATCAGTTCATTACACCCCTGCCACTTGATGCACAATTTGGAAGTCGACGTTAGTGTCAGTACCTCTAATATCATAGCTTCAGTTCAAAACCAAAAAACACAAACTTATGCATCAGTCCAAGGAGCTACTAGGCTTTATATAAGGTTCAGCTGCCACCACAAGTTGTATGATGTTATTTCTAATAGTACATGCCGTGTAGTCGCGTCAGTTCGAACTAGTGAAAGAATGTTGTTGAAAAAAATATACACATGTTACACAGTAAGTTCAATGATACATAAACTAGGAGTACTACTAGTGTAGTTGCATAAGTTATAAAAATATGCATATCCATACATCTCTAAAGTTCAATGTTCAGTTTACAAGCAGTGCTAAAAAACAGTACATCAGTGTTGAACATGTATGGTTATACTGTTCGACTAAAAATGAAACCAGATACAAAATAGAGAACAAAAGTTTAAATAACAACCAGCGATGCAAGTTCAACTTGTACAATGCCTTCAGTGCATTACATGTTACCCATAGCATGTATACGAGAAAAATGCAGAAAAGATTAATCCCAAAACTGTTGAATGTCATTGCAGAAGCAAGCAAGGTGGCGCACGCAGCGAGCATTTGATGAGCCAAGCAGATATGGGGCACCACCTGGTTTGGTGACACTAGAAATACCACCTGGATACTTCAACAATACATGCAGATTTCAAGATACACCGGAATCATCAGAAGCACGGACAAGTTCTTATATGCAGCAAACACCAATGACTGGGAATACAAGCTTTGTCACTCATGGGTTGCAACAAAGCCAACAATACCCCCAACAACAAATGTTTTCCTTCCCTAGCGCATGCAGAAAGCCAAGGACAGGAAGCCGTGGATGGGTTGCAACAAGGCTTCCACCAGTCGCTCCGTCAACATCAATCATCCGTGCTGCAAAAGCAGTTGCGACAGGAAGACCAGGCCAAAGAGACAGAAATTTTGGTCGCTCTAGCAGGTTCCAAAGTACAAGATATGAGCCATATAGACAGGAGCAACCTCACAAGGAATCTGAGGGGAGACGGCCGTACAATGAGAGACGGAGATCTTCGTCAACATTGCTCCCTTCAAGAGATGCATTGCTGCATGTGCCAAGGGTGACACCACCCGCGCCCATACACCAGGGTGAACAGCAGACACCGGAGGCAGCACAGAGCTATACACATGTAAGTATCCATATAGCAAAAAAAAACATACAAGCAAGGTCCATACCATGGTACTATGACCACCCCATTTAACATTTTCATAACTGCGTTTTTGTTTGCTCACTGTTGCGTGCAGCCACCTAACATTGAAGCTTATGTTCTGCCAAGGCTAGAGATGCGCTTTGAAACTTTTGAAGAAGCAAAGAACTTCTACAACGTTTATGCGAAGCACGCCGGTTTTGCTGTCAGGGAAGGCTCCAAGTTTAAGACCAGAGCCTACCTTTATTGCACGTGCTATGGAGTCTATCATTCGAAGGTGTCAAAAGCAAATAGACAGCGGAACAAAACGACAAAGAAGGACTAATCAAGGGCTAAAATGAAATTTGAAGATTGAAAAGGATGGAACACTTGTCGTAAAAGAGATAGTGCAGGAACACAACCACAGGCTCTGACTCACTCCGCAAATGCTTGTCTTCTTGCACTCCCACAAAAACTTTGACAAAACAATCTTGGAGTACGTCAAGTACCTGCAGTTCAAAGGCATTGAACACGCGCAAATCATGAGCATACTGGGTGGTGATGACCCTGGTAGCTACTTCCTCGAAATGAATGCCAAAGACCTGATTAACCTGTAAGTACAAACTTGTTCTCCTCCCATAAACCGCCTATGTCTTTTTTTCCTCTGTCAGTACAAACATATTACGCAACACATGACCTGACGCCAGTTCAACATGCATTTTTGAATGACTGTTCACTTTTAATATCCAGGAAAGCAAAGAATTCAAGGATGGATGATGTGGACGATGTCCTAAAGACTGTCAACTTCTTTAGGGAGATGAAAGCTATAAACAGGAATTCTTCTGTGACATGCAACTCGATGAGTCCGGCGAGTTAAGAACATATTCAGGCGAATGCAAGCTGCCGAGGGCCTATCGGGACTTGGTGATGCGTAACATTTGACACCACATATAAGACCAACAAGTACCATATGCCACTTGGGGTGTTTGTCGGTACTAACAACCACTTTCGGACTACATTCTTTGGTTTACATACGATAAGAGATGAGGATGCAGAATCATTCAAATGGCTGTTCAAGACGTTTTTAAGGTGCATGAGAGGGAAGGCTCCTACATGCATCCTCACAGATACAACCGCGAAAACCACCCCAACCACCACCACCACCCCCTTCCCCCCAAAAAATAGAAGGAAAATAACACGGTAAAAAATGTTGTGTCAGTTCTACTTGTATATATGCAACACCATATGCTGACCACTCCACACCTCTTTTCTCACTACCAGACCAGTGCCCGGCAATGGCTTTGGCGATACCAAAAGTTTTCAAGAACACATTACACAAGCTGTGCCGCTGGCACATTATGAAGAAGTACAGGGAACACCTCGCATACCTGTACAACCTGCACGAAGACTTGAAAGAAGAATTCACATCAATCCTCAACTGGCCCCTCATGCCAACTGAGTTTGAGGATGCCTGGAAAGGACTCATCGATAGGTACAACCTCCATGATGATGCCACGACATCGCCCATGTGGAGCAGGCGTGAGAAATGGATATCGACCTACTTCAAAGAAATTTTCTGTGCCAAAATGACATCCACACAGCGAAGTGAGAGCATGAACTATGTGCTCAAGAAGAACTTTGTAAGTGAGAGACAAAACCTACACCGGTTTGTCAGCCAGGTAAACTCCTGCATCAAAACCAGGAGGCAGACAGAGAACCAAGAGACAATGGGTAACAGGGTATAGCTCTATCACCTATCGTGAGACAAAAAAATGCTTACTAAAGTAAAACTTTATTAGTTAGACAAGTTTTTGCTGCAAGAAAACTAACAATTTGGTCATCATTCTTGCATGTGCAGAAGGAACAAAACACGCTGACCTTCTATGGGTTTGACACCGGATGGCAAAGGTTTACTCATGTTTGTGTACTGAGATCGAAAAAGGCTAAAATCGAGCACACTCTTCACGGCACGAGACGGAAGAGCCCACAAAGTACCTCGTGGCGCTACAACAAACCGCAAAACTGTCTGCATGGTCTCAAAGACGCGTTCGGTGTGGTTGCAGACCATGGGGAGAAACATCTGAGTCTGAAAGTGCGAGCTATGGGACCACACAGGTGAGGACTGCAAAAAAACATGTTACATACTACTGTACTATTATTGGCAAAGTTTTTGTTCGAATGAAATGATAAAAAACATGCACCTCTTCCAAAAACAAATACATGTCTTTTCTGCGTGCATGTCATGTGCATGATGCAGACAATTAAGGCTCCCAGCGTTCCAGAGAAATATATCCCCAGGAGATACACTAAACGCCCGAACATCCAGCCAACATTCGACAGAAATGACTTGAGGACAGTAGCGTCAAACAAGGCATCCCAATACTGCATTGAAAGCTCACTGCTGACGCTCAACATGAGGGTGCACAGAAAAAGTTTGAGAAGCCAAGAGCAAATGGCGAGGTCGAGGGTCGTCATGGACAAACTTGAACAAGAACTCGACGCCATGCATTCTGCTGAAAATGGAGGTGTGGCGGACAATGATGCCATTGAGAAGGATATTGCTACAATGTTATCCGAGATGAATCATATGGGAGCTGTTGACCCGTTTGACAACGAGGAAGATGAGCAGCAGCAACCAGAGCTTGCCCATGTGCACACTCAAGATCACCAACAAGCTCACATGTGAGATCATGAGCTTGATGGTGCTGTAGGCGAACGACATGACAACAACACATCCTACCAGCAGCAGCAGGAAAGAGTGATTAAACCACCCATATTCTCAAACACAAAGGGGAGGAAGAGCAAGACGCAGGCATCGAAAGCAGCAGCCAAAAAGCCGCCACGCCCCATCAAGCGTGTGGAATTTGGCCCGGACGGCAAACCTCTCGGGATAAGGGCATGCGGATTCTGCAACGTCTTGAGCAACCATAACTACCGCACATGCCCACTCCGCACAGATGGCACTACCAACAAGCACAAGCAGATTGGAGGCACCCAGGTTTCTACCAATGGAGACAACACACGTAACAGCTACACTTGCCGCAAGTGTGGGGAAACTGACGGGCACAATGCCCGCTCGTGCAAAGTGGGCAAGGAGGTCATTAGCGCTGAACAAACACAGGGCAAGGTGCAGAATTCTAAAAAATCAGATGAGGACGATGAAGAAGAAGAGTTTGACGAGAATGACGACCAATCAGATGAAGACAATGAAGATGACAGTGTCGGGGACGAGGAAACTAAAACTGACGATGAAGTTGCCAAGGCTCAACCAGGAAAGGGCGCGGGCAAGGCACAACATTAGGAGAAGCTCAAGGCTGAACCACTGAACAATACATAGTGGTCTCAATTGCCTCGGCACACAATGAGGAAACACTTCAGAAACACTGTTGTTACCCAAACTTATTTAGCTTTATCGTCGATTTCTCGATCAGGACTTATAATGTGTGATTTGTGCCGCGTCATACTCGCTCGTTTCGCTGGTTCGGCCTCGCCGGGATGGGGAGGGGTCCCTCCCCTCCCCGGCTCGGCCTCGCACTAACGCGACAGTGCACTCGTTTGACACGCGCAGTTCAGTTATTCTGTTTCCCCCCCCCCACACGCACCCACACACCCCTAAAAGATAGATAATGGGTGCAAGTCCATACAAGGAAGATGTGTCAGTACAACTATGCACCGTGGGGAAGTGCGGTTATTCTGTTTCCCCCACACGCACCCACACACCCCTAAAAAGATAGATAATGGGGGCAAGTCCATACAAGGAAGATGTGTCAAGATACAACTATGCACCGAGGCGGTCACGGTTATTCTGTTTCTCCCCACACGCACTCCACACACCCCTAAGATAGATAATGGGGCAAGTCATGTTACGGACTCGCCTCCGGATGCGACGCCTTGACACGCCGCATCGCTTTTCTGACTCGTTCTGGCTCGGCCTCGCCGAGATGGGGAGGGGTCCCCCCTCCCCCCGGCTCGGCCTCGTGCTATCGCGGCAGTGCGCTCGTTTGACAAACGCAGTGCGGTTATTCTGTTTCCCCCCCACACACGCACCCACACACCCTTAAAAGATAGATAATGGGGGCAAGTCCAGACAAGGAAGATGTGTCAGTACAACTATGCACCGAGGGGCAGTGCGGTTATTCTGTTTCCCCCCCAGACGCACCCACACACCCCTAAAAGATAGATAATGGGGCAAGTCATGTTACGGACTCGCCTCCGCATGCAACGCCACGACACGCCGCGTCGTCGCCTGCTACGGCTCGTTCCTGGCACGGCCTCGCCGGGATGGGGGAGGGGGTCCCGACCCCCCTCCCCCCGGCTCGGCCTCGCGCTAACGCGGCAGTGCGCTCGTTTGACAGGCGCAGTGCGGTTATTCTGTTTCCCCCCACACGCACCCACACGCCCCTAAAAGATAGATAATGGGGGCAAGTCCATACAAGGAAGATGTGTCAGTACAACTATGCACCGAGGGGCAGTGCGGTTATTCTGTTTCCCCCCCACACGCACCCACACACCCCTAAAAAGATAGATAATGGGGGCAAGTCCATACAAGGAAGATGTGTCAGTACAACTATGTTGGGGAACGTAGTAATTTCAAAAAAATTCCTACGCACACGAAGATCATGGTGATGCATAGCAACGAGAGGGGAGAGTGTTGTCCACGTACCCTCGTAGACCGAAAGCGTAAGCGTTATGACAACGCGGTTGATGTAGTCGTACGTCTTCATGATCCGACCGATCCAAGTACCGAACGTACGGCACCTCCGAGTTGACGATCCCCGGACTCCGATCCAGCAGGGTGTCGGGGATGAGTTCCGTCAGCACGACGGCGTGGTGAAGATGATGATGTTCTACCGACGCGAGGCTTCGCCTAAGCACCGCATAGCGATATGACCGAGGTGGAATATGGTGGAGGGGGCACCGCACATGGCTAAGGAACGATCACGAAGATCAACTTGTGTGTTCTAGGGTGCCCCCGCCTTGTATATAAAGGAGCCAAGGGGAGGGCGGCCGGCCAGGAGGAGGCGGCGCCAAGGGGAGTCCTACTCCCACCGGGAGTAGGACTCCCTTCTTCCTAGTTGGAGAAGGAGAAGGGGGAAGGAGGAGGAAGAGGGGAAGGAGAGGCGCCGCCCTCTCCTTGTCCTATTCGGACTAGGGAGGGGAGGGGGCGCAGCCCACCTCTTGCCTCCTCTCCTCTTCTCCCTTAAGGCCCATGTAGGCCCAATAACCCGGGGGGGGGGGGGTTCCGGTAACCCCCCGGTACTCCAGTAAAATCCCGATTTCACCCGGAACGATTCAGATATCCAACTATAGGCTTCCAATATATCGATCTTTATGTCTCGGCCATTTCGAGACTCCTCGTCATGTCCATGATCACATCCGGGACTCCGAACAACCTTCGGTACATCAAAACTTATAAACTCATAATAAAACATCGCCATCGTAACGTTAAGCGTGCGGACCCTACGGGTTCGAGAACTATGTAGACATGACCTAGAACTATTCTTGGTCAATAACCAATAGCGAAACACGGATGCTCATATTGGCTCCTACATATTCTACGAAGATCTTTATCGGTCAAACCGCATAACAACATACGTTGTTCCCTTTGTCATCGGTATGTTACTTGCCCGAGATTCGATCGTCGGTATCTCAATACCTAGTTCAATCTCGTTACCGGAAAGTCTCTTTACTCGTTTTGTAATACATCATCCCGCAACTAACTCATTAGTTGCAATGCTTGCAAGGCTTAAATTGATGTGCATTACCGAGAGGGCCCAGAGATACCTCTCCGACAATCGGAGTGACAAATCCTAATCTCGAAATACGCCAACCAAACAAGTACCTTCGGAGACACCTGTAGAGCACCTTTATAATCACCCGATTCGTTGTGACGTTTGGTAGCACACGAAGTGTTCCTACGGTAAACGGGAGTTGCATAATCTCATAGTCATAGGAACATGTATAAGTCATGAAGAAAGCAATAGCAACATACTAAACGATCGGGTGCTAAGCTAACGGAATGGGTCATGTCAATCACATCATTCTCCTAATGATGTGATCCCGTTAATCAAATGGCAACTCATGTCTATGGTTAGGAAACTTAACCATCTTTGATCAACGAGCTAGTCAAAGTAGAGGCATACTAGTGACACTTTGTTTGTCTATGTATTCACACATGTATTATGTTTCCAGTTAATACAATTCTAGCATGAATAATAAACATTTATCATGATATAAGGAAATAAATAATAACTTTATTATTGCCTCTAGGGCATATTTCCTTCAAACTATGCACCGAGGGGCAGTGCGGTTATTCTGTCCCCCCCACACGCACCCACACACCCCTAAGATAGATAATGGGACAAGTCATGTTACGGACTCGCCTCCGCATGCGGCCTTGGCACACGCTGCGTCGTCACACTTCTGACTAGTTCTGGCTCGGCTCGCCCGAGATGGGGAGGGTCCCACCCTCCCGGCTCGGCCTCGCGCTAACGCGGCAGTGCGCTCATTTGACAGGCGCAGTGAGGATATTCTGTTTCCCCCCCACACGCACCCACACACCCCTAAAAAGATTGATAATGGGGGCAAGTCCATACAAAGAAGATGTGTCAGTACAACTATGCACCGAGGCGGTCGCAGTTATTCTGTTTCCCACACGCACTCCACACACCCCTAAAAGATAGATAATGGGGCAAGTCATGTTACGGACTCGCCTCGCATGCGATCTTGCATGACATGCCGCGTCGTCGCCACGGCTCGTTCTGGATCGGCCTCGCCGAGATGGGCGAGGGGTCCCGACCCTCCCCGGCTCGGCCTCGCGCTTCTGTGGCGGCGCGCTTCGTTGTGAGCGCGTGATCTTTGTTATTTCCCCACACGCACTCCACACACCCCTAAAAGATAGATAATGGGGGCAAGTCCGGACAAGGAAGATGTGTCGGTACAACTATGCACCGAGGCGGTCAAGGCGGTTATTCTGCTTTCCCCACGCACCCACACACCCTAAAAGATAGATAATGGGGCAAGTCATGTTACGGACTCGCCTCCGCATGTAACGCCCACGACACGCCAGCGTCCATCTGCACTCTGGCTCGTTCTGGCTCGGCCTCGCCCGAGATGGGGAGGGGTCCCGACCCCCTCCCGGCTCGGCCTCAGCGCTAGCAGCGTGCGCTTGTTTGGCTAGCGATGCAGTTATTCTGTCCCCCCACACGCACCCACACACCCCTAAAAGATAGATATTTGGGGCAAGTCCTTACAAGGAAGATGTGTCAGTACAACTATGCATCGAGTGGCAGTGCGGTTATTCAGTCCCCCCCCCACATGCACCCACACACCCCTAAAAAGATAGATAATGGGGGCAAGTTCAAACAAGGAAGATGTGTCAGTACAACTATGCACCGAGGCGGTCACGGTTATTCTGCTTCCCCACACGCACCCACACACCCCTATAAGATAGATAATGGGGCAAGTCATGTTACGGACTCGCCTCCACATGCGACGCCAGCACGCCCAGCGTCGTCGCGTGCTACGACTCGTTCCTTGCTCGGCCTCGCCGGGATGGGGGAGGGAGGGTCCCGACCCCTCCCCCGGCCTCGGCTAACGCTGCAAGGCGCTGCTTTGGCATGCGCAGTGCGGTTATTCTATCCCCCCCCCACACGCACCCACACACCCTTAAAAAGATAGATAATGGGGGCAATTCCATACAAGGAAGATGTGTCAGTACAACTATGCACCGAGGGGCAGTGCGGTTATTCTGTTTCCCCCCACACGCACCCACACACCCCTAAAAGATAGATAATGGGGCAAGTCATGTTACGGACTCGCCTCCGCATGCGACGCCGTGACTGGCACGCCGTCGTCACTGACGGTTCGTTTTAGCTCGGCCTCTTGAGATGGGGAGGGGTCCCAACCCCTCCCCCCGGCCTCGCGCTTAACGCTGGCAAAGGCGCTTTCGTTGACAAAGCGCAATGCGGTTATTCTTTCTCCCCCCACACGCACCCACACAGCCCTAAAAAGATAGATAATGGGGGCATGTCCATACAAGGAAGATGTGTCAGTACAACTATGCACCGAGGGGCAGTGCGGTTATTCTGTTTCCCCCCCACACGCACCCACACACCCCTAAGATAGATAATGGGGCAAGTCATGTTACGGACTCGCCTCCGCATGCGACGCCGCGGCACGCCGCGTCGTCGCCTGCTACGGCTCGTTCCTGGCTCGGCCTCGCCGGGATGGGGGAGGGGGTTCTGACCCCCCCCGCTCGGCCTCACGCTAACGCTGACAAAGGCGCTTTCGTTTGACAAAGCGCGGCGGTTATTCTGTTCCCCCACGCGCACCCACACACCCCTAAAAGATAGATAATGGGGCAAGTCCATACAAGGAAGATGTGTCAAGTACAACTATGCACCGAGGGGCGGTGCGTTTATTCTGTTTCCCCCCCACACGCACCCACACACCCCTAAAAAGATAGATAATGGGGGCAAGTCCATACAAGGAAGATGTGTCAGTACAACTATGCACCAAGGGGCAGTGCGGTTATTCTGTTTCCCCCCCACACGCACCCACACACCCCTAAGATAGATAATGGGGCAAGTCATGTTACGAACTCGCCTCCGCATGCGACGTCGCGGCACGCCACGTCGTCGCCTGCTACGACTCGTTCCTGGCTCGGCCTCGCCGGAGATGGGGAGGGGGGGGTCGACCCCTCCCCGGCTCGGCCTCGCGCTTAACGGCTGCACTCGTTTGACAGCGCTTGATGCGGTTATTCTGTTCTTCCCCCCCACACGCACCCACACACCCATAAAAAGATAGATAATGGGGGCAAGTCCATACAAGGAAGATGTGTCAGTACAATTATGCACCGAGGGGCAGTGCGGTTATTCTGTTCCCCCCCCACACGCACCCACACACCCCTAAGATAAATAATGGGGCAAGTCATATTAAGACTTTTCGCCTGCGCATGACGCTGCACGCCACGTCGTCCCCTGCCACGGCTCGTTCTGGCTCGGCCTCGCCGGATGGGGACCCTCCCCGGCTCGGCCTCGCTTAACGCGGGCAAAGGCGCTTCGTTTGACAGGTGTAGTGCGGTTATTCTGCCCCCCCCCCAACACACACGCACACACCCCTAAAAAGATAGATAATGGGGGCAATTCCATACAAGGAAGATGTGTCAGTACAACTATGCACCGAGGGGCAGTGCGGTGCGGGGGCAAGTCATGTTACGGCTCGTTCCTAGAACAAAACTCATAAGAACTAGAACAAAAAAGTATCAGGTTAAATTACTGGTGGAGCCAAGTACTAGATTCAAACAAAAAAAATTTGACACCCAAGGATCATAAAAGTATCAGTCCAATTTACTGGTGGAGTCAAGTACTACAATCAAACAACAACAAAAAAGAAAAAAAAATTGACCGCCCAAGGACAGGCGCAAGCCCTGACGCTGCTAGGTAACTTGAACTTGAGCCCATAGGCGAATCCCTAGTAGTCCACACAACGCAAGACCCACCGATCAGGGCTCACAGGTCAAAGAGAGAGAGAGCGAGCGCCGTGTATAAGCGCTCCGGTAAGTTTTCAGAGGAGTTCAACCGGTGAGCCTCGCCTACGCTTATAAACTGGTCTAGATCCCCCTCGACTAGCGAGGTGGGGCTAAATCCATAGCAAGACACAAGACGCCGCAAGACTGCCACATGGACGAGCTAAATGGGTCGAAAACAACGACTCAGCCAGAAGGCCCAACACAGTACTTCACCCCATTACAAAATTCCAGCAGATCACACACGACAAAAAAATGCTGATATTTTTAAAAAAACCTCACAAGAAATAAGTTCAAAAAAAATAATGTAAAAAGTTCAAATACATCTTAACTGTAAGAACCAAAAAAAATAGAAATACATATATTTTTTTGGAAAATTAAACATAGAAATTTGTAAATAAAAATTCCAGAAGCAAAATTATAGAAAGTTCAACTACTACAATTCATAAAGTTCAACTAAAAAAATACTGTGCAGCAAAGATAAAAATCTTCTAATTGTAAAAAATACTAGAAATATCGTTATTTAACTGTAAAAAAATGTGATCCAAAATTCATCTAAAAAAGATAGAAACAATTGTTATACAACAAACAAAATTGATTGGTACTTGACAACCTAAAATAGTTCAGTACTATCATTAACAGAATGTAAGTTCAGCAATCTCGAACCCAAAAAAAGGGGTTCTACAAACATCATCAGCGTATAGTTCCTTCTCCAAGCTATGTGCATGAAACTATACCAGTCAAAACAAAGAATGCCCATCAGTTCAACTATAGAATTGTTCACGTACTAATATAAAGAATATATAAATAAAGCAGTTATACTTGAGCAAAACAGATAGGAAAAGCATTACATGAGTTGTTCTAAACCATCTGATAATACAACAGAATTCAAACATCTCACATGCAGAAGGTTTAAAGAAAAAAATACTGCAACATAATCAACCACACACAAATCTCACAAACCGACGTCATTTGCCACATTTAAACCTACAAAGACATAAATTACGAATGTCGAGAGTCATCTTCCACGAGAACATAACCATAACCACATCACCATCCTCAAGTCCAGACTCTGCAACAAACTCCTTCCACCCAGTAGTTAGGTTGATGCAACCATCAAAGTCGATGTGGTAGGCAACTTCCATCAACTGATACCCATTTTTGTCTGAAGTCCATCTCCAGAACACCGGAACTAGGAGCAACAATCGTGATCCTGGGTGACATTTTCTGCAAATGGGCATGGGAGTACAAAACAAAAGTGAACATTTGACATAACTGAATTTTTACACAGATATATGAAGGGTTTGCATAACAAACTGAAAAGAAAAAATCTGAACCAAAACAATAAAACACAACTGACTAGTCAGGTGAACTGACTAAACTGAAGAAATATACATATCAACACACCTACAGTAAAAACATCTGACAAGAAACAGATAAAGGATTATACAAAAAATGGATAAAAAATTATGTAGTAATGAACAAATACAAACAGAAATCCCTACTGTTAAAACCTGACAAAACCAAATAAAAAAATTAGACAAACTATTGATAACACTAAACTACAGATCCAGTGCATGGGATTCAAAAAGAGAACTACAAAAAAGTAGAAAAAACAAATATAAACACATACCCATGATTCCTTCAAGTCACCAACCGTCAGGTGACAAACATATGGCGCACGAAACCCATGGTTGCGACACATGAACAAGAAAGTTGCCCACGCTTGGCGAGTTCTGGGTGAGCTCCAAACCAGATTCGTACACACAGCCGTCAGCTATGCGCGCCATCTCTGCCAGGCATCCGCATGAACAATCCTCCATGGAACTGACAGGAACAGGGAAAGAAAACAACGAAGAGAAGAGGGAGGAACCTAGATCTAATTCTGGAAGAAGGAAGAAAAATGACGGGGAGACTGAGCCACACCACACACAGATGGATATAATTTATAGCCAGGGAGACTCGCAGATTATAAAAATAATAAATAGGCAGGTGGGTAGCCAGCTGGTAGGAAATAGTTATTATACAAGCCATGCAACATTTGACCGCAAATCAGTTTAACTTCTGACAAACAAGCAGTTCGACATATGCAGATAAAACAACACATTCAGAGATAAAACAGTTCAATTCATTTAGTCATTCAAAACATCTGCTCCCCCACAACAAAAAACTTAAAAACATAATCTGCACTACTTCAGTCATAACGATCAAAGAAACGACGCCATTTGGCCCTGGTGGATGGACGTGGAGCCGTGGCTGCTCTCGCCCTAGCCCAACTGATGATCTGAATATGGTTCCTGCCCCTGCCCTCTGGGAAAAGAAGCTCCAATTCACTGGAATTGCAAGTATCCATCACCTCGCGCGCAAGGCGTTTGTTGAACTCTGCTCCAGTTCCTCCTCGGCAGCACGTCGTGCCATCTGCCTGCGCCTGCGCCTCCTCCTCCTCTGCTCCGCTACTGCAGCCCTCACATCGACGGCATTCCCCTCCTCCTCTATGACATCTCCCAACTCAGGATCCATCTCGTTATTCTTTGATTGCAGCTGGTAGAATGAAAAGTGACAGAGGCCTCGGGCTTTATAATCAAAGTGCAGAATTATCAGTAGGCAGCCAGTTCCAATGTCAACGCGCAGTAACACAACTTTGACACGCAGCAGTCCAACTACACATACGACAGCAATTCAAAACAAACACTGAAAAACAGGAAACTTAATTACACAGTTTGACCAGATTACAAGAAAAATTAGAGCCTACAGTCAGCCGCCATACACCACCTCCGCCAACAACTAAATAACATGGAAATCCAGGATATAAACAACTCAAAAGAAGCAAAATTGACAATGCAAATCTTTTCATACAATCCTCATAACTCTCCCTGCAACACCAATTCGAAAGTAAAACAACAGAAAAAGAAGAACGCATTTACATGGCGGACGTGGAAAACGACCAAGAACACCAAAGCCTATAATCAGAAATTAAAAATGAAATTAATATCCAAAAACTCTAACATACTGATAATTCCCACATCCAAAACAACAAACATGACGTAAATTGAGGCCTACGAACACCACCGTAAACACCAATGCCCAGAACACGTCCGCCGCCAAAATACCCATGCCGTCACCTCCGGTGACTACAGATCGCAAAACACGACCAGGTGAGCGCGCACACGTGCGGGACCCCTTATATGTCTCCTCTAGCAACGATTAGCCCACATCATCGCGCCGGAGAATGCCCGGAAGATCCACGTTGCATCCCCTGTTTCCGCCCATCGTACACACAGGAAGATCAGTTCAGGAGGAAAACTACGTCAGTCCAACCTGCAAACCACGTCAGAACACGCGCAAATTCCTTATTCTGCGCTCCGGCCAGAACACGCGCTCGATGCTCCTCTAAACAACTCAATGCGCGCATGCTCGGTGTAGTTGCTTCCCACTTGATCGTAAAGCATGAGTAACATGTAGTAAAACACGGTAACCACGTTACAACGGTCACACTTCTATTTGTTTCTAACTTGGTGGTAACCGATGGTAACCTGCTTACTATGTCCATCTTTATGAGGGAATGAAATGTGGTAATCCAAAGTAGTAGTTCTAGTAATTTATTCATTTATCTGGAATGGAGGGTCTTATATAGCCACGTTGTGCTTACTTTTGCATGTATGGTAACTACAAGTGGTAGATCTAGTAATTCATGGTAACGCCAAGTTGGGCTCAATTATAAATCTATGGTAATGCCACGTTGTACTCCTAGTAATGGGGAAAACTAAACTTTAATACTATTAGTAATGACGATGTCGTAATCAAAGTACCACATACCCAAAGCTAACAACAATTGGCACGTATGGAAGTCACTGACCCGGCTAGTTAGCAAGGCAAATCTAGTGGGGTAATTATTTTACTATATTTTGCAAACCGTTACGAGGGTCTAAAGCAAAAGAGATGTGGTCAGCTAATTTGGCTGGGCGTGGTGGTCTATGCAGCCAGGTAATCAATTATTGATGTTATGATGGTTTCCGTCCTTTTTACGATCAAACGGAGGGAGGTTTGTTGGTTGGCTAATTTGTTGCCAGTGTGCGCGGACGTCCGGTCCGCCCACCTAGCTGGAGCGCACGATTAGCGATTCTACGCTCGGGTGTATTTTAGCGCTACCGTATATATATATATATATATATATATATATATATATATATATATATATAGCCCGTCTATTCTGATAATATTATCAGAATAGTTATTCTAATAACACTTCGCACTACATGCTCAACGCGAGGGCACTGCACTTTCTTTAGCAAAAGCACTGCATTACAAAGACTAGTGAACTTCGCGCCAGAAAAAACTGCGCGTAGTGTTTTTTCGGTATTGTTTTCGATCTATTTTTTTAACTATTTATCGGAACGAGGTGTGTAATATACCATTGGAAAGCTACGGATTAGGCGCAACTTCGTCATGTTGAACAATTTTCGAGATTCCCCGTAGTTTAAGAGCAGTTTCAAAAACAGTGCGGCCCACAAAGAGTGGCATCGAGCATTTTTTCGCGTTTTTTTCTAAACCGCTCGTCGGAATGAGGAAAATGATACATCGTTGGATAGATATCGTCGAGGCGCATCTTTTTCATAACTATTGTTTTGTCTAATTCGTTATGGTTTAAGTGCAGTTTCAAATTTACTAAATCGCGGAATTCTGTTTTCAATTTTTTTAAATTTTCGGTATTGTTTTCTCTCCAATTTTTTAACAGTTTATCAAAACGAGGTGTGTAATTTACCGTTGAAAAGCTATGGACGAGGCGCAACTTTCATATGTTGAAATGTTTTTGAGATTCCTCACGGTTTTAAGTTAATTTTAAAATTCGTACGATGGACGACGAGTGATAGCGGCCGTTTTTCGCGAAATTTTTACAAATCGGTTGTCGAAATGATTCCAATGATATGCCGTTGGAAAGATATCGACGATACACAACCTTTTCATGTAGAACACTCTTTCTAATTCCTTACGGTTTAAGAGCAGTTTTAAATTTACAAAATGCGGACACTCTGTTTTTTCGCGACACCCAAATCGACGTGGGTACTTCATCCGACTGAAAACCGCACTGCATCGGATGAAAGACCGCACTGCATCAGACGTGTTAGAGAACTGCATGGTTTATTTTATTCAAACGTAATTTTTTTCAAGGACAAAAAAGTAGAGTGCAATTCACATCGGGTGTAAATGAACCACAACACTATCAAGAAGTGAACCGCATTACTTTTTTTCGCTTTCGTAATAATTTTTGTGCACTTACGGGATGAACAACATCATACGGCTGACCGCACTGCTTTAGAATGAAAACCGCACTGCATCGGACGGGCAAGCGAGCTGCATAATTTCTTTTGTCGGACGTTATTTTTCTGATACGAGTTTTTGTTGTCTTTTTTTCAACTTTTTTTTGAACGAGAGTGGACCGCAACACTACCAAAAGTGAACCTCATAAGTTTTTGTTGTCTTTTTTTCATACTTACTATTTTTTACGCGCATTGACCAAGCGAGTGGACCGCAGAGGCGAGCTTCTTTTTGAGATCTTTTTTTTGTGTTTACCAAGTGGACAACAGAGGAGTTTTATAGCATACAGAATCTGCATTCTCCACCAGCTGAATCACGATAATGAACTGCAGTTTTTACAATGAACTAATGAAGTGCAGTTTTCAACAACAACAAAATTAAGTAATGGGGCATCCAATAGAACTGCATCACTTCATCTTTTTCCTGCAAAATTGAGTAAAATGAACCTCAATAGGAAACCATAGCGGACTTCATTTGCACCTTTTTTTTCTCTTCAGAAATCACAAAATCAGTGAAATGTATAAGAGCACTGCCGAACCGCATGGCACGTCCAGTTGTACTGTGATAACCCACAAGTATAGGGGATCGCAACAGTTTTCGAGGGTAGAGTATTCAACCCAAATTTATTGATTCGACACAAGGGGAGCCAAATAATATTCTCAAGTATTAGCAGCTGAGTTGTCAATTAAACCACACCGGAAACTTAGTATCTCAGAGAAAAGTGTTTAGTAGCACAAGAATATGATAGTGGTGGTAACGGTAACAAAAGAGTAGTCACGAGCAATAGTAAATATTTTTGGTATTTTGTAGTGATTGTAACAAGAGTAGCGGGAAAGTAAATAAGAGAGAACCAAGATATGGAAAACTCATAGGCACCGGATCGTTGATGGATAATTATGCGGATGCGGTTCATCATGTAACAGTCATAACATAGGGTGACATGTAACTAGCTCCAATTCATCAATGTAATTTAGGCATGTATTCCGAATATAGTCATACGTGCTTATGGAAAAGAACTTGCATGGCATCTTTTGTCCTACCCTCCGGTGGCGGGGGTCCTATCGGAAACTAAGGGATATTAAGGCCTCCTTTTAATAGAGAACCGGAACAAAGCATTAGCACATAGTGAATACATGAACTCCTCAAACTATGGTCATCACCCGGAGTGGTCCCGATTATTGTCACTTGAGGTTGCGGATCATAACACATAGTAGGTGACTATAGACTTGCAAGATAGGATCAAGAACTCACATATATTCATGAAAACATAATAGGTTCAGATCTGAAATCATGGCACTCGGGCCCTAGTGACAAGCATTAAGCATAGCAAAGTCATAGCAACATCAATCTCAGAACATAGTGGATACCAGGGATCAAACCCTCACAAAACTAACTCGATTACATGATAAATCTCATCCAACCCATCACCGTCCAGCAAGCCTACGATGCAATTACTCACACACGGCGGTGAGCATCATGAAATTGGTGATGGAGGATGGTTGATGATGACGACGATGACGAATCCCCCTCTCCGGAGCCCCGAACGGACTCCAGATCAGCCCTCCCGAGATGTTTTAGGGCTTGGCGGCGGCTCCGTATCGTAAAACGCGATGATTTCTTCTCCTCTATTTTTTCTTTCCCAAAGCAAATATATAGAGTTGGAGTTGGCGTCGGAGGAGGTCCAGGGGGCCCACGAGGTAGGGGGCGCGCCCTAGGGGGGGGCACCCCTCACCCTCGTGGGCAGGGTGTGGGCCCCCTGGTCTTCATCTTTGGCGAGGATTTTTTATTATTTTTTATAAGACATCCCGTGGAGTTTCAGGTCATTCCGAGAACTTTTGTTTCTGCACATAAAACAACATCATGGCAATTCTGCTTTGAAAACAGTCGGTCAAGGGTTAGTTCCATTCAAATCATACAAGTTAGAGTCCAAAACAAGGGAAAAAGTGTTTGGAAAAGTAGATACGACGGATACGTATCAACTCCCCCAAGCTTAAACCTTTGCTTGTCCTCAAGCAATTCAGTTGACAAACTGAAAAAAAGAAAAACTTTTACAAACTCTGTTTGCTCTTGTTGTTGTAAATATATCAAGCCAGCATTCAAGTTTTCTGCAAAGATCATAACTAACCACATTTGCAATAATTCTCAGGTCTCATAATTACTCATATCAATAGCATAATCAACTAGCGAGCCATAATAATAAATCTCGGATGACAACACTTTCTCAAAACAATCATAATATGATATAACAAGATGGTATCTCGCTAGCCCTTTACGAGACCGCATAAAACATAAATGCAGAGCACCTTTAAAGATCAAGGACTGACTAGACATTGTAATTCATGGTAAAAGAGATCCAATCATAGTCATACCCAATATAAATTAACAGTGATGAATGCAAATGACAGCTGCGCTCTCCAGCTAGTGCTTTTAATAAGAGGGTGATGACTCAACATAAAAGTAAATAGATAGGCCCTTCGCAGAGGGAAGCAAGGATTTGCAGAGGTGCCAGAGCTCGGTTTTGAAATAGAGATAAATTATATTTTGAGCGGTATACTTTCATTTTCAACATATCAACTAAGAGATGGCGATATCTTCCATGTCACACACATTATAGGCGGTTCCCAAACAGAATGGTAAAGTTTATACTCCCCCTCCACCAACAAGCATCAATCCATGACTTGCTCGAAACAACGAGTGTCTCCAACATACATCAGGTCCCAGGGGGAGTTTTGTTTGCAATTAAATTTTGATTTAGTTTGCATAAAGCATGGGACTGGGCATCCCGATGACCAGCCATTTTCTCGTGAGTGAGGAGCGGAGTCCACTCCTCTTGAGAATAACCCGCCTAACATGGAAGATAAGGGCAACCTTGGTTGATACATGAGCTATTCGAGCATACAAAACAGAATGTTTATTTGAAGGTTTAGAGCTTGGCACATACAAATTTACTTGGAACAGCAGGTAGATACCGCATATAGGAAGGTATAGTGGACTCATCTGGAATAACTTTGGGGTTTAAGGGATTGGATGCACAAGCAGTATTCCCGCTCAGTACAAGTGAAGGCTAGCAAAAGACTGGGAAGCGGCCAACTAGAGAGCGACAACAACCATGTACATGCATTAAATTTAATAAACATTGGATGCAAGCATGAGTAGGATATAATCCACCATGAACATAAATATTGTGAAGGCTATGTTGATTTGTTTCAACTACATGCGTGAACATGTGCCAAGTCAAGTCACTCAAATCATTCAAAGGAGGATACCACCCCATCATACCACATCATAACCATCTCAATATCATGTTGGCACACAAGGTAAACCATTATAACTCATAGCCAATTAAGCATGGCACAAGCAACTATGATCTCTAATTGTCGTTGCAAACATGTTTATTCATAACAAGCTGAATCAAGAACGATGAACTCATCATATTTGCAAAAACAAGAGAGGTCGAGTTCATACCAGCTTTTCTCATCTCAGTCATTCCATCATATATCATCATAATTGCCTTTCACTTGCACGACCGAACGATGTGAATAATAATAAGAGTGCACGTGCATTGGACTAAGCTGGAATCTGCGAGCATTCAATAAACAAGAGAAGACAAAGTAATATGGGCTCTGGGTTAATTCAACAATAATGCATATAAGAGCCACTTCAACAATTTAATCATGGTCTTCTCCTATTGACCCCCAAAGAAAAGAAAAGAAATAAAAACTATTTACACGAGAAAGCTCCCAACAAGCAAAAGAAGAACGGGAAATATTTTTGGGTTTTCTTTTTTACTTACTACTACTACAACAGAAAAGTAAACTACTACTATTTTTTTGGTTTTTCTTAAGGTTTAACAAACACACAAGAAGAAAGCAGGAAAAAAATAAACTAGCATGGATATTACAGTGAAAGAGTATGAGCACCGACATCTAGCAATGAGTGTGTGTGAACATAAATGTAATGTCGGTGAGAAATACGTACTCCCGCAAGCTTAGGCTTTTGGCCTAAGTTGGTTTATGGCCAGGGATAGCCTGGCGGATACCCGTAGGTGTAGCTGGGGTCGTACTGCGACGAGGAATAGCTGGGATCATCTTTGTGATGCAGCGGTTATCGCTTCTTGAGCTACTGATGAGTCGGGCTGCCTCCGCTCTCCTCTCGTACTCATCTGCCTCCTCTCTGGTGATAGTATATCTTTGTTTTGCCTGAGAATCAAAGAAGGCAGGAGCAGGGAGAGTAATACGGACAACATGCCGTTTGTTAAAAATTAAACAATATAAGAGAGGTGATTCAGGCCTTTCGACAAACTGGTGCGAAGCCATAGAGTTATAATCTAAATATGCCGGAGGCAACTCCGTATCACCCTCACGAATTTCTATCTCAAGAAAATTAGCTAAGGGGTTGCATAAATTCCTCCAAAGAAATCTCCATTATATCTATTATGATGCAACCTACGAGCTACAATGGCTCCCATATGATAAGATTGGTCTCCTAATACAGCATTCCTGAGAATGCTAAGGTCAGGGACACACATGTGACATGCTTCATCCATTTATGCATCTACCCATGAAGAGAGCAAAATAATGTATAGCAGGAAAGTGAATGCTCCCTATGGTAGCTTGCGTTATATCTCTAGATTCCCCTACAGTTATACTAGCAAGAAAGTTTCTAAATACAGATTTAGGGGGATCCCTAACACTACCCCAAGATGGAAGTTTGCAAGCAAAAGTGAAATCCTCTAAGTCCATGGTATAAGATTTGTCATAAAGATCAAACATGGTGAAGGAGAATTACGAAGATGAATACTCAAACCTCCTCACAAATGAACTTGTGAGATCATGATACTGGGGGAATTTGTTAGCCTCAAAATCCTCAAGACCGGCATTGCGCAAATATGCTTTAAATTCTTCTTTAATTCCCGCACGATCCATAAAATTTTCCGACGGCCATTAGCAAGGCCGCACTAGAGCGTCTCTTGGTGGATCCTCGTCAGCATCACGCATAGCAAGCCTGGGTCCTTGCTTCTTAGAAGAACCACCTTGGAACATCTTCCTAAGCATATTGCTTTTCTCTGAAAAATTTCTGAAATTTTTAGTAACTTCAACCAAAAGTGAACCAACTTCAATAAAACTGATAGCAACTACTCCTACAAGTGCCTAGAGCCTATATCAAGCAAACCATATAAATTTGACATGCAAGCTCAAGAACATGGTCACCTATGCAGCACAAATTTGCAAAGAATAAAGCACTAGAACAAAAACTAATTGGAACAATGGAGGAGTCACATACCAAGGAACAATCTCCCCAAGCAGTTTTGCGAGAGGTGCTTTGAGCAAGGAGATCGAAAATCACAGCAAAAGTGGGTGGAACTCGTGCTTGAGTTGGTTTTTCGGTTTTGTGTGAGGAAGAGGAAGAAGATGGGTGCTGGGATAAGTGGAGGAGGGCCACCGTGGGCCCACAAGGCAGGGGGGTGCGCCCAGGGGGGTAGGGCGCGCCCTCCACCCTCGTGGCAGTGGCAGCTCCCATGTAATTTTTGCACAGCAAATCCTCAAATATTCCCGAAAAAACATATTAAATTGGCATGTCATTCTAAGGACTTTTATTTTCGGGATATTTTTATATTGCACGGATAAATCAGGAAACAGACAGAAAAATACTATTTTTACTTTATTTCTACTAAATAACAGAAAGTATAGAGAGGGTACAGAAGTTTGTGCTTCTACTTTCATCCATCTCATGCTCATCAAAAGGAATCCACTAACAAGGTTGATCAGGTCTTCTTAACAAACTCATTCCGATAATCATGAAACCGGAGAAATTTCGAATAACACTAGGTTACCTCAACGGGGATATGCACATCCCCTATAATAAGTATATCATATTTCTTCTTGACAGTAGGAAGAGGAAATTCAAAACCTCCAAATATAATTTTTCCAATGGAGTTGATACTATGAACTTGAGGTTGTTTCCTCCGAAAGTGTACTGTATGCTCATTACCATTAACATGAAAGGTGACATTGCCTTTGTTGCAATCAATAACAGCCCCTGCAGTGTTAAGGAAAGGTCTTCTGAGAATAATAGACATACTATCATCCTCGGGAATATTAAGAATAACAAAGTCCGTTAAAATAGTAACGTTTGCAACCACAACAGGCACATCCTCACAAATACCGACAGATATAGTAGTTGATTTATCAGCCATTTGCAAAGATATTTTAGTAGGTGTCAACTTATTCAAATCAAGTCTACGGTATAAAGAGAGAGGCATAACACTAACACCGGCTCCAAGATCACATAAAGCAGTTTTAATATAATTTCTTTTAATGGAGCAAGGTATAGTAGGTACTCCGGGATCTCCAAGTTTCTTTGGTATTCCACCCTTAAAAGTATAATTAGCAAGCATGATGGAAATTTCAGCTTCCGGTATCTTTCTTTTAGTAGTAATGATATCCTTCATATATTTAGCATAAGGATTTGTTTTGAGCACATCAGTCAATCGCATACGCAAAAAGATAAGTCTAATCATTTCAGCAAAGCGCTCAAAATCCTCATCATCCTTTTTCTTGGATGGTTTGGGAGGAAAAGGCATGGGTTTCTGAACCCATGGTTCTCTTTCTTTACCATGTTTTCTAGCAACAAAGTCTCTCTTATCATAACGTTGATTCTTTGATTGTGGGTTATCAAGATCAACAGCAGGTTCAACTTCTACATCATTATAGTAACTAGGTGGAGCATCATCATGAACATCATCATTAACATTTTCACTAGGTTCATGTTCATTACCAGATTGTGTTTGACATCGGACATAGAGATATCATTTGGATTATCGGTGGTTCGACAATAGGTTCACTAGAAGTTTGCACAGTTCTATCATTTTTCTTTTTCTTCTTTTTAGAAGAACTAGGTGCATCAATATTATTTCTCACGAGAATCTTGCTCGATTCTCTTAGGGTGGCCTTTAGGATACAAAGGTTCCTGAGTCATTCTACCAGTTCTAGTAGCCACTCTAACAGCATAATTATTTTTCTTACTATTCATTTCATCAAGCACTTCTTTTTGAGCTTTAAGTACTTGTTCTACTTGAGTGGTAACCATAGAAGCATGTTTGCTAACAAGTTTAAGTTCACCCTTAATATTAGCCATATAATCACCCAAGTGTTTAATCATATAAGCATTATGTTTTAATTGTCTATCAAAATAAGCACTGAAGTCGTCTTGCTTAAACATAAAGTTATCAAACTCATCCAAGCACTGACTAACAATTTTAGTAGGAGGGACTTCAGCTTTATCATATCTATAGAGAGAATTTACCCTTACTACCTATGTCGGGATATCGGGATCAGGAGGTTCTTCAATAAATAAAGGATTAAGATCATATGTTTCTTTGACATGCGGTAAATTAAGACCATGTATTTCTTCAATAGGAGGTAAATTCTTAACATCTTCAGCTTTAATACATTTTTCTTTCATAGATTTCTTTGCCTCTTGCATATCTTCGGGACTGAGAAATAGAACACCTCTCTTCTTCGGAGTTGGTTTAGGAATAGGATCATTAATAGGAGCAGGAGCTGGCTCAAGAGCTGGCTCGGGAGGTGCCCAATTATTTTCATTTTTCAACATATTATTCAATAGAATTTCAACTTCATCCGGTGTTCTTTCCCTGAAAAGAGAACCAGCACAACTATCCAGGTAATCTCTGGAAGCATCGGTTAATCCATTATAAAAGATATCAAGTATTTCAGGTTTCTTAAGAGGATGATCAGGCAAAGCATTAAGTAACTTGAGAAGCCTCCCCAAGCTTGTGGGAGACTCTCTTCTTTAATTTGCACAAAGTTGTATACTTCCTTTAAAGCAGCTTGTTTCTTATGAGCAGGGAAATATTTAGCAGAGAAGTAATAAATCATATCCTGGGGACTACGCACACAACCAGGATCAAGAGAATTAAGCCATATCTTAGCATCACCCTTTAATGAGAACGGAAATATTTCAAGTATATAGAAGTAGCGCGATCTCTCATCATTAGTGAACAGGGTGGCTATATCATTTAATTTAGTAAGATGTGCCACAACAGTTTCAGATTCATAACCATGGAAAGGATCAGATTCAACCAAAGTAATTATATCTGGATCAACAAAGAATTCATAATCCTTATCGGGAACACATATAGGTGAAGTAGCAAAAGCAGGGTCAGGTTTCATTTTATCTCTAAGTGATTCTTTGTTCCATTTAGCTAATAACCTCTTGAGCTCATATCTATCTTTGCAAGCTAAAATAGAGGCAGAAGATTCCATATAAAAAACATAACCCTCAGGCATAACATGCATATTTTCATCATCACTTCCATCATTATAATCAGATTCAATAATTTCTTTCTCTCTAGCCCTAGCAATTTGTTCATCAAGAAATTCACTAAGGGGAACACTAGTATCAGGCATAGAAGTAGTTTCATCATAAGTATCATGCATAGCAGAAGTGGCATCATCAATAACATGCGACATATCAGAACGAATAGCAGAAGCAGGTTTAGGTGTCGCAAGCTTACTCATAACGGAAGGTGAATCAAGTGCGAGCTAGTGGCAGTTCCTTACCTCCCTCGTAGTTGAGGGATAAATTGTTGTCTTAGCGTCTTTCAAGTTCTTCATAGTGTCCAGCAGATATAAATCCCAAATGACTCAAAGAATAGAGCTATGCTCCCCGACAGCGGCCTTGAGAAAAAGGTCTTGATAACCCACAAGTATAGGGGATCGCAACAGTTTTTGAGGGTAGAGTATTCAACCCAAATTTATTGATTCGACACAAGGGGAGCCAAAGAATATTCTCAAGTATTAGCAGCTGAGTTGTCAATTCAACCACACATGGAAACTTAGTATCTATAGCAAAGTGTTTAGTAGCACGATAATATGATAGTGGTGGTAACGGTAACAAAAGAGTAGTCACGAGCAATAGTAAATATTTTGGTATTTTGTAGTGATTGTAACATGTAGCAGAAAGTAAATAAGAGAGAACCAGGTATATGGAAAACTTCGTGAAACCTTTGGATCAGTGATGGATAATTATCTTGGGATCACGGTTCATCATGTATGATCATAACATAGGGTGACCTGAACTAGCTCCAGTTCATCAATGTAATGTAGGCATGTATTCGAATATAGTCATACGTGCTTATGGAAAAGAACTTGCATGACATCTTTTGTCCTACCCTCCGTGGCAGCGAGGTCCTATCGGAAACTAAGGGATATTAAGGCCTCCTTTTAATAGAGAACCGGAACAAAGCATTAGCACATAGTGAATACATGAACTCCTCAAACTATGGTCATCACCGAGTGGTCCCGATTATTGTCACTTGGGGTTGCGGGATCATAACACATAGTAGGTGACTATAGACTTGCAAGATAGGATCAACAACTCACATATATTCATGAAAACATAATAGGTTCAGATCTGAAATCATGGCACTCCGGCCCTAGTGACAAGCATTAAGCATATCAAAGTCATAGCAACATCAATCTCAGAACATAGTGGATACTAGGGATCAAACCCTAACAAAACTAACTCGATTACATGGTAAATCTCATCCAACCCATCACCGTCCAGCAATCCTACGATGGAATTACTCACGCGGCGGTGAGCATCATGAAATTGGTGATGGAGGATGGTTGATGATGACGACGGCGACGAATCCCCCTCTCCGGAGCCCCGAACGGACTCCAGATCAGCCCTCCTGAGAGGTTTTAGGGCTTGGCGGCAGCTCCATATCGTAAAACACGATGATTTCTTCTCCTCTATTTTTTTCTCTCCGAAAGCACATATATAGAGTTGGAGTTGGCGTCGGAGGAGGTCCAGGGGGCCCACGAGGTAGGGGGGCGCGCCCTAGGGGGGGCCCACCCTCGTGGACAGGGTGTGGGCCCCCTGGTCTTCATCTTTGGCGAGGATTTTTTATTATTTTTATAAGACATCCCATGGAGTTTGGTCATTCCAAGAACTTTTGTTTTCTGCACATAAAACAACATCATGGTAATTCTGCTGAAAACAGCGTCAGTCCGGGTTAGTTCCATTCAAATCATACAAGTTAGAGTCCAAAACAAGGGCAAAAGTGTTTGGAAAAGTAGATACAACGGAGACGTATCATACTGCAGAGTGGAGGCTGCAAAGATCTTTGGACCATGGCACACCCATTTTACAAACATGCATACATCCCCACGGGCAGTACAAAAAACAGAACGCATTGAACTACAAAATTGCACATGGACACCGCACAAACCACATTGGGGAGCATGACACACTGCTCATGGGATCCAGGTGCACTGCACTGCACATCCGGGCGCACAACAAAAATCTGAAAAAGAACACCAGAGCCGGACGCCACACTAGTTCAACTCTAGGTGTGATAGGCATCTAACCCAGAACAGTGGAGGAGAGCAGGATCTCGAGCTCGAGAACGGCAAGTCTTACCGGAAGATAACCGAATTGCATGGATCCAGTGGCCATGTCCGTTTTTTCAACTGGCTTGGTCGCCTGCTTGGAGAGGGGAGGGGCGTCCCGCAGGTTGCCGGCTGGGGAGGGAAGGAAGGGGCGTCCGCGGGCGGACATCAGGAGGAAGGTGCGGGGGCAATCGGATCTCGCCGGATACAGTAGAGCGGCGGCGGTTGGAGGCAGCCGACTCGCCACGCCCATCGAACTGCACCGCAGAGGCCGAGCACTGCAACGCCCACGCAACTGCACCACGGGCCCGACGCTAGCGAACTGCGCGCTGAGGTGGTAGGCGGCGGTGTCATCCCAGTGGAGTAGTCGAGCAGGCTAAAGTACGGGGCTCGGCGCGGCGCTGTCGGCGGTGCTTTTGGGACAGAGGAGGGGAGGTGGAAGAGGAGTGGGTGCAGAGGAGGGGAAGGCAGCTACAGCTGCCGGAGGCGGAGGTGAGGTGGGGGAAGGGGACAGAGGAGAGGGCTGACCTCGTCGCCAGCTAGAAGAAGGAGGCGGCGACGAATCTTGGCCGGATGGGGTCGCCGGTTCCTAGCAGATAGGCGTGGGTGGAGGAGCTGCCCGCATGACGACGGAGGAGATGCACAGCCCGCTGTCGATGCCTCGCACCTGCGGGTGGGGTGAGCTGCACAGGAACGATGAAGGAGGCTGCTGGAGGGCCTGGATTCGGTGGTGAACGGCCTAGTGCTGCCAGATCCGAGCTCGCTGTGGAGCAGGTCGCCGGCGTAGTGGTGGCAGCGGGGCGTCGCGGGGAGGCCGCCGCACCTGACTCCGGCGGTGGGGCGTCGCGTGGGAGGAGGGAGGTGGCCGGGGGAGGGTTGTCTCGCCGGCGAGTGGAGGAAGGTCACGGGCGGGGTGGGGGCGCAGGAGATCTGTGCGGTTGTGAGGGTGGGGGAGAAGGTGGTGCGGTGGTGGTGGGTGGGTACGAGGAGATGTGCGAGGAGTGGTGGTGGGTGGGTTGACCTGTTTATTTTTTATTTCGCGTCGGTCGGTGGGTTGGGGGTGTTAGCAAAATAAGGCTCTGGTGTTATCAGAATAAGGGTCTTAAAGGTGTTATTATAATAGACCCATCCTATATATATGTACTACCAGTTCTCTTGGAGACATGACGTATATATACTGTATCAACCATATGTACGCTCACTCGCAAAAAAACCATATGTATGCTGCCTAACTTCCTCCTCGTATAAAATATACTACTTTGGGTCTGAAACATGAAGTATATATTGTCCAATGAATAATCCTTGTATTTTCTAACGCTTGAAAAGTAAGGACTACATGCACAGTTCCTTGATTCTAGTAGCAAGTAGTTGGATGCTTACCGTCTCATAAAAGCTAAATTAGTGGCATGCACAACAATTTAAATGCCCCATGTTTTTCTCCCTCGCTTGGTATGCTACTACCGGGCGCAAGCCCACCAAGGGGTGGGAGTATGGTCTCTTGTGAGATATGGGATCAAATTACATGGGAGCTTAAATATGTAACATAACTGTAGATATTGTCATATATAGATTTTTTGTCACCTTATGCACCAGGGGTAAAAAGGTCTTTTCATGTCTGTCTTTAACACCGTTAGTAAACAAAATGTACTAGAGTGTCATATTGGAAAAGAAATTTAGATTACATGTCAAATAGGAAGAAAAATTTTCTTAGGGCCAAATAGGGAACCACATTTTAAGGTAGTGTCAAATAAGTAATTCTCTCCTCAACATACTCCCTCCGTTCCTAAATACTACTACTTCCTCCGTTCCTAAATATATGTCTTTTTAGACATTTCAAATGAACTACAACATATGGATGTATGTAGACATATTTTAGAGTGTAGATTCACTCATTTAATTCCGTATGTAGTCACTTGTTGGAATCTCTAAAAAGACTTATATTTAGGAACGGAGGGAGTATGAGTCTTTGTAGAGATTCCACTATGAAATACTCCCTCCGTCCGGAAATACGTGTCGGAGAAATGCATAAAAATGAATGTATCTACACTAAAATATACCTAAATACATCCATTCCTCCGACAAGTATTTCCGGACGGAGGGAGTACATATGGATTTACACTATAAAATGCATCTACATATATCCGTATGTGGTTCATAGTGAAACCTCTCCAGAAACTTATACTCCCTTCATCTCAAAATTCTTGTCTTAGATTTGTCTAGATACGGATTTATCTATATTAAAATGTGACTTGATACATCCGTATTTAGATAAATTTAAGACAAGAATTTTGGAACGGAGGAAGTATTTAGGAACGGAGGGAGTATTATACTTCTCTTAAAAAATTAACGTACTATACTTCTCTAAAAAATATTAAAGTATTATACTTCTGTCAAAAAATTAATGTACACCTTCCGATTCTAATATTGGATCGGAGGGAGACTTAACGTCGTATCTAGACAAATAGTATAAGACAAGTAATATGGATCGAAGGAAATATTATACTTCTCTCGAAATACATTATGTGCTATACTTCCCTAAAATAAATTAAAAAACCTAACATATTATACTTTGTTATCAAAAATATAAACTTGACATACTACAGATTTTCCTCAACAACGACAAAAAACTTAACATGTTACATGTCATCAGTTGAATATGATGCGGAGAGTGATCAATCGATGGATTTTCGCTTTATGTGAACATCTCTATTTTTACGATGCGCGAGAGCCATGTAGATTGGTAGTTCAAGAACTAGCGTCATTGGATCACTCTATACCTGCTTTTGGAGGATTCCAATCAACAGTCGCCCCGAGCTAGTTTCAATTTGGATTTGTCAGCTACTCCCTCTGTCCGAAAATACTTATCATTAAAATGAAAAAAAAGGATGTATCTAGAACTAAAATACGTCTAGATACATCTCCGTTTATCCATTTTGATGACAAGTATTTCCGGACGGAGGGAGCACTTGTTTTTAGGGGAGAGAGAGGGTAGCAGCCAGGAGGTGCCCCCCCCCCCCAAGGCGGTCCGAATTGGACTAGGGGAGGGGACGCGACCCCTCTTTCCCTCTCCCTCCCCCTCTCCTTCCTTCTCCTCCTAGTTGAACTAGGAAAGGAGGAAACCTACTCCTACTAGGAGGAGGATTCCTCCCCCTTGGCGTGCCCATGATGGCCGGCCGGCCTCCCCCTCCCTCCTTTATATACGTGGGGAGGGGGGCACCCTAGAACACATCAAAGTTGATCTTAGCCGTGTGCGGTGCCCCCCTCCACAGATTTCCACCTCGGTCATATCGATGTAGTGCTTAGGCGAAGCCCTGCGTCGGTAACTTCATCAACACCGTCACCACGTCGTCATTCTGACAGAACTCTCCCTCGGCCTCAGCTAGATCAAGAGTTCGAGGGACGTCACCGAGCTGAACGTGTGCAGATCGCGGAGTTGCCATGCGTTGGTACTTGATCGGTTGGACCGCGAAGATGTTCGACTACATCAACCGCGTTACTTAACGCTTCCGCTTTCGGTCTACGAGGGTACGTGGACACACTCTCCCGCCCGTTGCTATGCATCACATAGATAGATCTTGCGTGACCGTAGGCAAAAATTTCGAAATACTGCGTTCCCCAACAGTGGCATCCGAGTCAGGTCTATGCGTAGATGTTATATGCACGAGTAGAACACAAAAAGTTGTGGGCGATAATAGTCATACTGCTTACCAGCATGTCATACTTTGATTCGGCGGTATTGTTGGATGAAGTGGCCTAGACCGACATTACATGACCGCGTTCATGAGACTGGTTCTACCGCCGTGCTTCGCATTACAATTGGCTAGTGGGTGTCTGTTTCTCCAACTTTAGTTGAATCGAGTGTGACTACGCCCGGTCCTTGTTGAAGGTTAAAACAACACACTTGATGAAAAATCGTTGTGGTTTTGATGCGTAGGTAAGAACGGTTCTTGCTAAACCCGTAGCAGCCACGCAAAACTTGCAACAACAAAGTAGAGGACGTCTAACTTGTTTTTGCGAGGGCTTCTTTGTGATGTGATATGGTCAAGACGTGATGATATATAAATTGTTGTATGAGATGATCATGTTTTGTTGAAGTTATCGGCAACTGGCAGGAGCCTTATGGTTGTCTCTTTATTGCATAAGATGCAAGCCCATGCAATTGCTTTACTTTATCGTTATGCGATAGCAATAGTTGCAAAAGCAATAGTTGGCGAGACAACCATATGACGACACGTTGATAGAGATCATGGTGTCATGCCAGTGACGATAGAAATCATGACGGTACTTTGGAGATGGAGATCAAAGGCACAAGATGATGATGGCCATATCATGTCACATATTTTGATTGCATGTGATGTTTATCTTTTATACATCTTATGTTGCTTAGTTCGGCGGTAGATTTGTAAGATGATCCCTTACTTAAATTTCAAGGTATAAGTGTTCTCCCTGAGTATGCACCGTTGCGACAGTTCTTCGTGCTGAGACACCACGTGATGATCGGGTGTGATAACTTCTACGTTCACATACAACGAGTGCAAGCCAGTTTTGCACACCTTGAAAACTTCGGGTTAAACTTGACGAGCCTAGCATATGCGAGATATGGCCTCGAACACTTTGAGACCGAAAGGTCGAGCGTGAATCATATAGTAGATATGATCAACATAGTAATGTTCACCATTGAAAACTACTCCATCTCACGTGATGATCGGACATGGTTTAGTTGATTTGGATCATGTGATCACTTAGATGATTAGAGAGATGTCTATCTAATTGGGACTTCTTAAGTAATATGATTAATTGAACTTTAATTTATCATTAACTTAGTCCTGCACTACAAAAAAAAGACACATCCGAGACATTTTGGGCCGAACGAAATTTTTTTCTGTCATACATATGACACTTCTATGACGATAATTGTGACAAAACCCGGTATCATCATGGATGTGGTGGGATCCTACTTCTATGACAAAAAATCATGACAGAAAATGGGCTTTTCATCCTGGGCGGGCAGGAGAGGCAGCTGCATAACATTCTTTGGGCCGTCCATGACGGAAAAAACCGTGGTAGAAGCGAGGGGAGGAAAATTTCGGGGAGTTCCTGGTTACGGTGGGAGGTCGGGGCGAAGCGATGCTGCGTTCCCTCATTACACGCACGCTGGCGTGTGTGAGGCGTTGGCTCTAATCGAACCCGAAGCGAGGCGTTGGGCTCTAATCGAACCCGGCGATTGCACGCTGCAGGCTACGTGTTATCAAACCGAGCGATCGATCGATGGTCGTTAATCGAACCCGATCGAGCGATTCTTCGCTTCGCTGCTAATCGAAGCCGATCGATGGGATGAGCGGTGAGTGTTGCGAGGGGTTTGGATGAGCGGTGAGCGGTGGCATTGCCTCTGGATGAACAGGACCCCATGGTGTGGTGGAGGGCTGGATGAGCGATGAGCGGTGGAGGGTGGTTGAACGATGGCCGGTGGAGTATCGCGCGGTGGAGGCTGGATGAACAGGAGCCCGTGGATGAACAGTCGCAGGTGGAGGCTGGAGGAGTCAACGGTGGATGAACAGTAGCTCGTGGAGGCTGGAGGAGGTCGACGGTGGAGATGAACAGTATCCCGTGGAGTCCCGTTTTGCGGTACGCTACACCCCTCCCGATGAACAGGACCCCGTTTCGATCGTAGCGCTCCAACACAAGTCCGTTTCCTCCGTCTTGCGGTACGCCACACCCCTCCCGCTCAACAGGACCCCCGTTTCAACCGTAGGAGGTCCGTTTCCTCCATTTTGCGGTACGCCACACCCCTCGCGATCAACAGGATCCCTGTTTCGACCGTAGGAGGTCCGTTTCCTCCGTTTTGCGATACGCCACACCCCTCCCGATGAACAGGATCCCGTTTCGAACGTGGCCGGTCAAACACGAGGCTGTTTCCTCTGTTCTGCGGTACGCGAGGCCTCGTTTCCATCGCCTGTTTCGTCCAAGCCCTCCCGATGAACACGACCACGCATTCCGTTGCCTCCCCATGAACACGACGACGATGCTGTTTCTCCGTTCCGACCCAGCCATGTACACGAGCCCTGGCCGTCATTGCGCGAGTAGGCGTTCGAGACCCGCTGTATGTACACATATGTGGCAGATTTTTACATCTTGCACCACAGCGCATACGCCGTGTACCGCTACGTGCGCGCCTCTACTACGACGCGTGCGGCGCCTCTACTACGACTGCGTCGCGCGCCTCTACATCGACCGATGTATGCGTACGTTCGCGACCAGAATGACAATGCTACGTACGCTTCGACCAGGTGGGTCCCGACTGTGAGGCACTTCCTTGCCTGCGAAGATGTAGCTGGTCGGTCCCATCAGTCAGGGGGCGAATCATTTTGTTTTGCCCGGACGCACTTCCTTGCGTGCGAAGATGTAGCTGGTGGGTCCCAGCAGTCAGGGGGGCGGAATACGGTGGCCCGTCCGGTGGGTCCCCGCTGTCAGGTGGAGGAATAATTATTTTGCACGTAATAAGGAGGCACTTCCTTCCTGCGGCGTGGACCCGGTATCGGCCTCTCTCCATGTACGATCCACGTCCGATGGAAGCCGGTCCTTGACCACGTTGACCACGCCGCGCCGAGAGCACCAGGGCGGTGGACGATGGTGATGCCTAGGAAGGGGACGACGCAAAGCCGGGGAAGACGCGACAGTGGATGCCCACGCGTAGAGGAGTACGAGGGCACTGGTTCGCTGCGATGTGAGGCTGTCGCCGCCGCAGAGTAACATGGGATGTGGGTGAGTAGAGGGATGGCCTGGCCAGCGGTGGGAGTAGTAGGGGGCGGTGAGGCCTCCGCCGCATCGCAGCCGGCCACGGGAGGCAGGAGCACGAGGCACGACCGGCGCTGGAGCAAGAAGACCAGAGGTTGAAGAAGCACTACGGCCGTTGGATGGACATCGTACGGTCACTGGAGCTAGAATCGTGCATATTGACTAAGTTGACAAAGCCCTCTGTCCCCATCAACTTAGTAGGCCCACAAGTCAGCCTGCCACTATCTTTGGGTCCCGGCTAACGTGGGGAGTATTCATTTTTTGTGCGTAATAAGGAGGCACTTCCTTGCGTGTGAAGATATAGCTGGTGGGTCCGATTTGTACCGGTGATAACGTTTTTTCGCGAAATCTGAGGCCCTTTCGGTGGAATCGATGTCGGTGGAGGAATCATTATTTTGCAGCGTAATAAGGAGGCATTTCCTTGCGTGCGGCCGTGGACCCAGTTGTCGGCCTCTCCACGTCTGATCCGCTTCAGATGCATGTCGATCGTTGACCCACGTTGACCAAAGCAGCGCCGAGAGCACCAGAGCGGTGGGCGACGGCGAGGCCTAGGAAGGAATGACACGGAGGCAGGAAGACTCGGCGATTGTTTCCACGCGAGGGGAGTCTGTTGTATGAGGTTTCTTGGTTAAATACTGCCATTGCCGGAGAATAACAACGGTGTGGGTGAGTAGAGGGATGGCTAGGCCAGCGATGGGAATACTGGGCGGTGAGGCCTCTGTGGCAAAGACCTGACGGGAGGAGGAAGCGAGCGATCCTTGGGCGCTTGTTTGAGCGGTGGGAGCAGAAGAGCAGAGATTGAAGAAGCACGACGCGGCCGTTGGATGGACATGCAATGATCCTTTGCTTGTCGTCAACCTTTTTAGGAAAGCCTCAAATATGTGGAAAACAGCATACAACCCATCTGCCATTATTTCTAATAATTTTCAGCCCATTTGCTAATTCTTAAGGTTTTTTTGGAGCCCATATTCTTTTTGTTAGCATTACAGCCCAAATTGTGGCCACGATTAAAAAATTATACAAAATTTTGCATATTTTGGTGCGGTCCGAACTGTTTTTAATCCCGAAATTTCGACTCACATTCAAACTGATTTTAAAAATAAATGTATATCATTATAAAATCCAACAAATTCTCCACGCATAAAAATTAATGTAATTTAAAATCTTGAAATGAAAAAAGAAGACATTTGAAACTAATTGCCGGTTTGATGTGTTTTTAAAATGTACAGCCCATTTCTCATTACTGATGGGCCATTTTCTCGGCGAGCCGAATAAAAGCTCTCCTCGTCTTGAAAGATTTGCAGCCCAACAGGCCTGACAAAGCGACTTACTTGGCAAATCACAAAAAAACTAGGTTGTGGCCGTGGACCCGGTATCGGCCTCTCCACGTCTGATACTCTTCCGATGGAAGTCATTCCTTGACCACGTTGACCATGCCGCGTGGAGAGCACCACGCCGGTGGACGATGGTGAGGCCTAGGAAGGGGACGACGCGGAGCCGGGAAGGCAGCGGCGGTGGAAGCCAGCGGAGAGGATCTGAGGGTTCACTGGTTCGGCTGCGGTGTGAGGCTGCCGTCGTCGTAGGGCCTGGTCAGCGGTGGGAATAGTAGGGGGCGGTGAGGCCTCCGCGGCAGCACAGCCGGCCACGGGAGGCAGGAGCATGCGGCACGACCGGTGCTGCTTTGGGTGGGTGGAGCAAGAAGACCAGAGGTTGAAGAAGCACTACGCCCGTTGGATGGACATCGTACGGTCACCGCAGCTAGAATCGTTCATATTGACTAAGTTGACAAAGCCCCCCGTCCCCGTCAACTTTGTTGGCCCACAAGTCATCCTCCCACTATGGTGGGTCTCAGCTAGCAGGGGGGTATTAATTTTTTTGTGCGTAATAAGGAGGCACTTCCTTGCGTGCGAAGATATTGTTGGATTTCGGGTTCCGGCAGACTCTTAGGTTCGAACACTGGGGTGCGCGCGGAAATCTCTCCCCTACCGATCTACGTCCGATCTCCTCGCGTGATCTAGGCTGGAAATGATGAACAACACAAGGGACACGATGTTTATACTGGTTCGGGCCACCGTTGTGGTGTAATACCCTACTCCAGTGTGTGGTGTGGTGGATTGCCTCGGGGGCTGATGATGAACAGTGCAAGGGAAGAACAGCCTCGCGAGGGGTGTTCTTGAGCTGGTGCGGCGAACTGCTTGGGTTAGTTCAGCCGTCTCTCTCTCTCTTTCTCTACTTGGGCTCTATCAGATTTCTCGATCGATGCCTCTACTCTGCAGTGGCTAGCTCTACTTATATAGGCCCTGGGCCTCTCCCCAAATAATGAGCGGGAAGGGCACCAACAATTGGCCATTTTGAAGGGGAACATCTAGTACAAGTTATCCTGACCAAAGGTGGTCTTCGGCTGCCAAAAGCACTGGCGGTGACGCCGTCTTGGGCTCCACGGTGACCTCCGTCCTGCCGTCCGGCCGGTCTTGGTCTCGTTGCACCGGAATGGTAACCTTTGCCTGATACCTTGGCCTGTGCTTGCCCCCTTTGCACCGAAGGGGAAACAAGGACACTGCGTAGGCCGGCGCCCGCCTGGCCTCGATCGTCATGGCTTGCGTCATGGGTTCCTCGCGAGGTACCCCTGCCTTGATCTCTCCGCCTCCTCGCGAGCCTACCTGATGAGGCTGCCTCTGAGGAAGTTTCCTGTCGTTCGCTCTGCAAGGCTTGGCCCCTCGCGAGGGTCTTCAGCTTGAGCTGATGAGGATGTGCCGCGCTGGGCCCAAACTTGAGCCACGCCGCAGGCCACAGGCACGCAAGTCTGGGGACCCCCGTTCCCAGAACTCCGACAGTAGCCCCCGGGCCCAAGGCGCGCGCGGGCTTGGCTTAGCAGAGAAGCGAAGGGGCAAGCGCGAAGTGCCGCGGGCCCCAAAAGCATGCGGCCTTGGGCGCTGCATGGCGGTTGATTGGACGTGGGCGACTGCGCTTCCCACGACGCCTCGGCAACTGTCCATCTGACAAAAGGAGTACCCAGGCCAGACTTCTGTGTTGCTCTCGTTCGCCTCGCCCCAGATCCCCTTTCTCGCTCTCCTCCTTCTTGCTCCCAAAATCCTCCAAATCTGTTTCATCCTTCTCATCCGGCACGCCATGGCGCCCCGCAAGCCTCAGACCGAGGCCTGGTACTGGCCGGCTCTGGATGCCCTGAACCTGTCGAAGAAGAACCTCGCCCTCACGCGCCTGATGACGGTGGCGTAGGGCCGCCAGGGGGCGACCGTGCTCAAGGCCGGCTCCGACCAGCCTGAGGGCAAGGGGAGCACCTTCTACCCGCTCTTCGTGAGCGCCATCGTCGCCGGTCTGGTGCCACCTTTCTCTGAATTCTTCTTAGCTGTCCTCCGTCTATACAACTTGCAAGCTCTGCACCTCCATCCCAACTCCGTTCTTCTCCTAGCGATTTTTGATTACTATTGCGAGGCTCACGTTGGAGTGAAGCCCTCAGTGGCCTTGCTGCGCCACCTTTTCTCCCTCCAGGTTTCTGGTGCCCATGTCTCCGCATGCGCGAGCTTTATCGCGTACTCCACCTCCAATGCTATCTCGAAGCATGGGAAGAGGATCGAAGGCTTCCGAAGCAAGTGGGTCATGGTGGACGTCGGACGCATCCACCCCCGGCTGGCGTTTCCCGCGGGGCAGCCCAAGGCTATTGACGCGTGGTCCCGTGCGGAGCTCGTCGACCCCCGCGCGAAGGCGGTGCTGAAGAGGATGAAGGCGGACCTGAGGCCCAACAACTTGGGGGCGGCGAAGTCAACCGGGGCCACGCTCCTGAGGGAGTTCTTGGAGCACCGGGTGGCTCCACTGCAGGAGCACTCGCTCCCACTGTGGAGGCTTGGGGGAGCAGACGCCGCCCTGCGCCTGAGCTCCGAGGCCCTGACCGACGAGGATCTGGTCGCGGCCCTCCATTCCTTGGTTGGGGTGACGTGGCGAGCTCGGTGGGCGCCCCCGTCCCCCTGTTCCTTCGTGACGACTGGGAGCAGGTGGTGCACGCCAGGCCCACCTTCAATGGCGAGGGGCTGGTGCCCGCGGAGGCTCGCGAGGATCTGGTGGTGCTGGCGATGGTGAACTTGTCCTCCGGCAGCTCCAGCGGGGGAAATGGAGAAGAATAGGCGGAGGAGGAAGAGTCCGACTCGGAGGCGACTGGCGAGGATTGGGGGGAGTCCTTCCCTCGGCGCAGGTCCAAGGCCCTCCGCTCCATGCCGGACAGCAGCGAGGCCGGCCTTGAGCGAGGAGGAGAGCTCTTCCTCGATCACGAAGAAGGGCAGGTCAAGCTTTGGTTCCCCAGTGGTCTGCCTCGGTCCACAGGGGTCTAAGGCCAGCTCCAACCTTCCTGACGTAGCTTCTGCTTCCGGGCCTCCCAAGGCTGACCCCCGCTGCAGGCTCTCGGGTTTCAAGTTCGGCCGGAGGTTGCTTGAGTCCGCGGATGACGTCCAGTGAGTGCTCGATTTGTGCTTTTACTTGGTTTCTGCCGCTGAGGCTTGACGTCTGCATTCTTTTACCAGGCCGGCACCTGCAGCCAAGAGGTTGAAAGAGGCTTCTGCGGCCCTGCTTGGGGCGAATCTGTCTGCTGGGGCGACGCCTTCATGTGCCGGGGGAGAAGACGGCGAGGCTCGCGCCTTTCTGGCCCGATCGCCCTCGCGAGGCGAACTGGGGCACCTCGGCGAGGAGTCAGCCCCCGTGGCCCCGCTGAACCTAGAGTTGACTGCGCCCGATGCCGCGGCCGGGGCGGCCAAGGCCCAGGAGGTTCCTTCCTGCCAAGCCGTGGTCATGCTGCCGCCTTATCCGCCCGCTCCACAGGTTCTTGTCTCTTCTGCTCCCTCTGCCGCCGTCCTGGATCAGGTCGCCAACGAGCTGAGCCGACTGCAGGAGGATCTTCTGAGCGCGGACCCTCGCCTGGTGGCCGGGCGTCTCCCTCTAAGCAGCGCTGAGCCAGGCCACGTCGGCCTCCGATGGGGAGAAACAGGCCGCCAACCAGGCCAAGGCCGCTCACGATGCTGCCCTGGGCGATGCTGTGACTGCCCAGGGTTGCTGCAAGACGCTGGAGGCCGAGCTGCAGGGCCTGCGCGATGAGCTCGCCAAGGAGGTGCACGGCCGCCAGGAGAAGGAGAGGCAAATGGAGGCTCGGGAGGCTGCCGCCAAGGACCGGGATGCCAAACTTGATGACCGCCACAACCGATTGGAGACGCTGGAGCGGTCGCTGATGGCGGAGAGGACCGAGCTGGACGCGAAGGCGAAGGTCCTGGCGGAGGACCGGGTGGCCTTCGCGAAGCTGGAGAAGAAGGCTCACGCCATTCTGAAGACGCTTTATGAGAGCGGTCTGGAGGAGCCGTTGGCTGGTGCGGAGGACGGCCCCTGCAAGTTGCTCCCCTTCCTGGTTGATGCGCTTGAGGATGTCGCAGACGGCCTTGGCCCCACAGTCGAGGCCGAGGCGCCTGCTCTGTCTTCTGCGGTGTTGACGCATGTCCTCAGCCATGTCTACCTGCGCGACCCCAACGTCGACTTTGTGACTTCTGGAGCCCGTGGCGGCGACCGTGCCATCGCTTCTTCGAGGCCGTGAAAGGCCGAGCCGAGGTTTCGCTGGGGAAGTTCCGCTCCTCCAGCGTCTTGCCCGGGCGCGATGTCGCCGGCTCCGCGACCTCAGGAGGCGAAGTCGCCCAGTGTGACTCCACCATCGGTGACGGCGTCACTGGAGAGTGATCCCTCCGCGGCTTCTGTCCTGTTTTTATTCCTGCAACATGCACCATGTCTCGCGGAGGCGTTTAAACTTGTGTTTGGCGTTATGGAACAATCTATGGCTTGTAATATTTGCTTTGAATTTCCTGGAATTTGCATTTTCCTCTCCTACTTGCTTGCGCTCTACGTCGGCAGGGCCCGGCCCCGCGCGTACCTCACCCAGCGTTAGCCCCGACCGGAAACCAAGGACGGGACTAAGGAGTGAGGGGCTACGTGGCAAGTTAGGCTCCTGAGTCGCGATGCTCAGGAGTCCCCCTTGACGCGCGAGAAACAAGTAGGGAAGGGGGAGCGAGGAGTGGATTGATCGTTCTACATCGGCAGGGCTCGGCCCCGCGCGTACCTCACCCAGCGTTAGCCCCGACCGGGAACCAAGGACAGGACTAAGGAGTGAGGGGCTATGTGGCAAGTTAGGCTCCTGAGTCGCGATGCTCAGGAGTCCCCCTTGACGCTCAAATGGGTCTTCATACCTTGGCTCCGCCGAGAGGGCGCGACGACCAGGTCCGAGGGACTGGGCTGGGTGGCGTCACGCTTGGGCAAGGCCCGGCGTAGCCCGTGTCCAGCCCCTCGCTGGGCGCTCCCGAGGGGAGGCGCGGCGACGGTTGCGGACACCGAGCACTTTGGGCTCCTTGAGGTTGGTAATGCGGCCGTGGGCCGCCTCGATTGTTTATCACCAGTATGAGCATAGCGCTTCCGTGTGTCTCGGCATAGCCGCTCCTCGGCGGTGTCGTCGGCCAGCAAGGAGCATGGTGCTTCCATTGGTACACAGGAGGGCTCCCTCCGGGAGGAGCCCAGGCGTGTACAGCCCCATACGGCAGCGTGGCCGGCACGGTAAGGCTAGGAGAGGTGTATCTGGGCACCCGTGAGCTAGCGCGGGACTCACGAGGCCCTACCTCGAGGCGGGTTGCGCCTGGCTCTGGGCCTTTATCAATGGTGTGTTCCTACAGGGTAGTTAGAATGCAAATGCTCTACGTCCTCGTGTCCGGCCCTCGGCGAGCTTCGGCCACTGGTATGACAGGTCGCGATGCCGTGGGTCAAGGCCAGGGGGTGAGGGCTGGAGAGCCAGTAGGAGCCCATGAGTCGTGATGCTCAGGTACCCCCTTTTAACGTGCAAGCGCTTTGCATGGCGATAAACAGTAGGTGACAATCATGGAAACCGAATTTATTTTAAGCAGAATGCAGGAAAAGCAACCACCGCTGGGTCAGGCCCGAGCAGCTTGGGGATGATGCAGCCCGAGGGTGAACCCGTGCGACCTGGGAATGATGCGGCCCTGTGGGCATTTCCAGCTGAAAATGGAACTTAGAAAGATGTCACCTGATGCTGCTGAAGATGAAGTGATGCTGAGAAGTGAGGATGCGCGGTGAAGACGTCGGCCCTCACGAGCCCCCAGGCCCAGGGGCCTCGGGAGGCTCCGGGGGCACAGGTGGGTCCTCGAGAGCCATCTCCATCTCTGCCAGGGTCGCATAGTGCCTGACCTCCTGAGCCTCCAGAATGCTCCTCAGCAGGCGCTGGTGAGCGGCGACTGCGTCTGCAGGCCGAAGGGCATGCGAACGTAGCTGTGAGGTGGCCCCTCATAGCGCCCCACGCGCGAAGGCCAGAGGCGCTCCTGAGACGCGGCTCGGTTGAGCCTTGGTACGTCGATGCAGACGCGCAGCCCACCATCCTCGCCTGGATGTGGGGCAACGGCGGGTAAGCGGCGGCTGCCGCTCATGACTCTTGACTCTTGTAGCTCCTGGGCGTTTCTTGCGATGAACTCCTGAGGGTTTGGTCTTCCTTGCCTTGTGTCTTCCTGAGGGAAACGTGCCTGGAAGCACCCCTCCAAGTGGTGCCCGAGCGCCTCCCTCGCGACCTTGGCAAAGTCGGTGGTTCTCCAAGAGAGAGCCCCCGAGCCCTACCTGAGGAGGGCGCCGAGCGCGCCTTCCTGTGCGTGAGAGGGTGGCGCTCCCTGATCGGGCACGAAACCTGACGCAACACCTCCGGAGGCGCCGGCCTCCTTGTGGCTTGGGCCAGGCGAAGCCTTCTTCTTCTTGAGGGTCTCCTCTGGAAGTCTCCCGGTCCTGTGATCTGGGTCTTCGATTGCTGCGGCTTGGAACGCACGCTCGAGTGAGCACACTGCGTCCCTTTCTTCACAGGGTACAGTTATGACTCCACCGCTTCCTGGCATCTTGAGGACATTGTAACCATGGTGAGTCACTACCATGAACTTGGCCAGAGCTGGGTACCCGAGGATGGGTTGTACGACAGGCAAATGTGGGTGACGTCGAAGTCGATGAGCTCGGTGCGGTAGTTGTTGCGCTGTCCGAAGGTGACTGGGAGGCGAACCTGCCCTATTGGAACAATGGAACCATCGGTGACTCCTGAGAAAGGCTTGGTCGGCTGAAGCTGATCATATGGCACTTGGAGATTGTCGAACATCTCAACGGACAGGACGTTGAGCCCTGATCCGCCGTCGATGAGGGTCCTGGTGACCTGCACATTGCTGATGACTGGGGAGCAAAGCATCGGGAGGACTCTGGCCGTTGCGGCGCACTTGAGCTGATCCGCTAAGCTGAATGTGATAGCGCATGTAGACCACCTGAGAGGGCGCGTGGCCTCAAGCTTCGGTAGGACGACATTCACCTCGCGAGCAAACTGCTTGAAGATGCGTTGCGAGGCTGGGGCCTGGGCGCCACCCAAGATGCACGCGATTGCGCGTGGCTCCTGGAAGCACCCAGCTCCATCGTCTTGATGTTGGTCTTCATTCCTCCTTGGTGGTGGCGGCAGAGGAGGAAGGCCTACGTTGCCGTGTGGGCGATCCTCGCAAGGCTGATCCCTCCAACCTCCCTCGTGATGCTGGTCCTGCCAGCGATCCTCGCGAGGTCGGTCACGCCACCCTTGGCAAGGGCCACGGTCTTCCCATCGTCCGCCACCTCTTCCTCCTCCTCTACCATAGCCCCTGTCGTTGCGCTCGGGGCGTCGGCCGATTCGCCCATTTCGCACGGCTCTGAGCTCTTGACATTCGTTGGTGCTGTGGGTGTGGAGGTCGTGATACACGCAGTATCGGGTGCCCTTGGATGACTCAGGCTGATCCCTGCCTTGCTTGGTGTCTGGTTCCGTTGCGAGCACGGCAGCCCCCTTGCGCTTTACGTCCTTGGCCTTGAGCTTCTTCTCTTCTGGGTTGGATGCCGGGAGCTCGAGGAGCGAAAGGCGCCCTTCCTCAGCCCTGGCGCACTTGGTCGCCAAGTTGAACAGCTCCAGGGATGTGCACAGGTCTTCATGGATTGCTAGCTCTTCCTTCATCTTGATGTCGTGCACGCCGTTGGAGAAAGCTGAGATGATGGCTTCCTCAATCACCCTGGGGATCTTGAGGCGAGCGTAGTTGAAGCGCTGGATGTACTTCTGCAGGGTTTCCCCTGGTTGTTGCTTGACGCGGTGCAGGTCACCCACGGCCGGAGGCCGGTCGCGAGTGCCCTGGAAGTTGGCGATGAAGCGGGTGCGCATCTCGCTCCAGGAGGAGATCGTGCCGGGAGCCAGGTTCAGGAGCCAAGTGCGGGCGCCGTCTTTGAGCGCCATGGGGAACCAGTTTGCCATGACCTTTTTGTCTCTGTTGGTGGCTACGATGCCCAGCTCGTACAGCTGTAGGAACTCTGTGGGGTCCGCCGTGCCGTCGTAGCAAGGAGGGAGGTCAGGCTTGAACTTGCCTGGCCATGTGACGCCGCGCAACTCGGGGGTGAAGGCGAGGCAGCCTGCCGTGGCCACCGGCGCCCTTTGCTGGTGCTGGGCTTGCTCCTGGGGATCACCACGCGCCACCGTTGGGAGCAGCGCGGGGTCTTGTCGTGGAGGCGCAGGGACACGGTGGCGCGCCGGCGCTGGGAGCGCGCGAGCACCTTCTCGGGGACATGGGATTACTTGGCAGCTCCCTTCTTGCTGCGCAGGCGCCGGACATGGAGGGTCTCGCCCTAGGGCTGCGCGCCTTGGAGCCAAGGCGCCTTCTTGGGGAGGAGGTTGCGGAGGCGCCTCCTGATCTTCGCCCAGCAGCAAGCGGAGGCGAGGCAGCGGAAGGGTCGCATGAGGAACCCCTGCTGGCCATTGTGAGCTCGGTGATCTTGGTGAGCCAGTCCTCGTAGAAAGGTCGTCGAAGAAAGCGATGGTCAGGAGCTCTCTTGCCCGGGGAAGCAGCGGCGTGCGCATCCATGGGGCCTTGACAGGCGTGGGGCGACGAGTGGAGTCGGCGGGGTGGCGATGCGGCCATCCCGCCGCACCGAAGGGTGTTGAGACGAGGCTTGCTGCTCGTTCCCGGCCGGGCCGCTGGCGGCGTTGGTGGCAGGCGATGAGGAACGACGAGGGCGTCTGCCGACGGGTGCCGTCTGGGCGACGCGGGTGACGAGAGCAGCCCGGCGCTCGGCGCGAGCCCGACGAGCGTCAGCCATGGACACGACGGAAGATCACACGCGAACAGCGGAAGAAAGATTCCGGCGCACCCCTACCTGGCGCGCCAAATGTCGGATTTCGGGTTCCGGCAGACCCTTGAGGTTCGAACACTGGGGTGCGCGCGGAAATCTCTCCCCTACGGATCTACGTCCGATCTCCTCGCGTGATCTAGGCTGGAAACGATGAACAACACAAGGGACACGAGGTTTATACTGGTTCGGGCCACCGTTGTGGTGAATACTCTACTCCAGTGTGTGGTGTGGTGGATTGCCTCGGGGGCTGATGATGAACAGTACAAGGGAAGCACAACCTCGCGAGGGGTGTTTGTAACGCCCCAGATCCGATGCGCCAGGTGTCTGCCAGTTATTCGTCGTCGTTGCCTTGTCATGTGCTTGCGTGTCTCTCTTTGCCAGGTCATCATATGCATTTCATATCATGTCATCATGTGCATCTCATTTTGCATACGTGTTCGTCTCATGCATCCGAGCATTTTCCCCGTTGTCCGTTTTGCAATCCGGCACTCCTATGTTCCCCGGCGCCCCCTTTTACCTCTTTTCGTGTGCGGGTGTTAAACTTTCTCGGAATGGCCCGAGGTTTGTCAAGCGGCCTTGGTATAGCACCGGTAGACCGCCTATCAAGTTTCGGATCATTTGAAGGTCGTTTGATACTCCAACGGTTAACCGGGTAACCGTAAAGCCCCCTTCTCTTTGCAGCCCAACACCCCTTTCAAAGTGGCCCAAAACCCAGCAAACTCCCCTCCATGCTCTCGGTCGTTCGATCACGATCGGCGTGGCCGAAACCGCACCTCATTTGGACTCTCCTAGCTCCCTCTACCTATAAATATGTGCATCCTCCAATTTTCAAGCGGTCCAACCCTAGCTTTCCTCTTCCTCGCTTGTTGAACCGTCCAACCTCACCCGGACGTGTCCACCACCCCAGACACCTCACTCCGGCCAATCTAGAGCCGCCACATCACCACCGCCGCCTCCGCGCCCAATGGGACGCCGCCACGTTGCCTCCACCGTGCCCACATCGCCGCCGCCGCCCGGGGCCTAGATCCGGCCCGCCCGGGGCAAGACGCTTCCGGGCCAGCTCCGCCTGGCTTCGCCTCCGCGCCTCACGCGCCTCGCGCCGCCGCCCGGCCCGGCGTCCCGCCGCCGCGGATCTCGCCCGCCCGGCCGGCCGTCGCCCGATCGGCCTTGTAGTCCCGCCGCCTCCCTCCGGCACCCGGCTCACTTGAGCCGGCCAGTAGCGCCTCTCCGCCCGGCCGGGCGCCTCGCCCTCTCCGGCTCGCCGCCGGCCGGATCCGGTGAGATCCGGCCCGGGAGCTCCTCGCCGCCCTTCTTCCTTCCCCGCAGCGACCAACTCCGGCAAGGATCCGGCGATCCTCGAATTCCGTGTTAGGTTGCCTTCTTCTCCATCCCCCCCCCCCCCCCCCGATTTTTCCTCTTAAGTCATTTTCTGCCAGTATTTTGTTGCATTTTCATCGCATCATGTCTCTGCATCCGTAGCTCCGTTTTGTGCGTGTAATATGTCAAATTGTTAGTCTCGACGTGTACATCATTTCATATTATTGCATCATTTTCATTTGAGGTCATCTTGATGCCTGAATCTTTGTTGCAAGAGGGCTATGTGATGTTAGTTTCAGATTCTTATCAGAACATGCACTTTTGTCATTTTTGCCATGATTGATGTGTGCACCCTATGAACTTGAGTCCTACATGTGTTTTGTAATATGCCATGCCATATTTACTGGGGTGTATGTCATGTATTTTTGTGATCTCTGCGGTGACTAGAACAAGCATGCAAACTAGGCTTCATGATGTTGCTGATTTCAGCCCCTGTTCTGCTGATATTTTTGTGCCATGTTAACTTGATGCTACCGAGAGATCCATGCTTATTTTGAGATACTTCAGTAAGGATGTTTTGAACATATGGTTATTCTCTATCCATCCATGCCCTTGTTTGCAATTATGGAGTGTCATAGCTTGAGTCAATCGAGCTCTACTTTTGCTATAAAATATTTCCTGGCAGATTGTTTACATGTTATTCAATTTTGCCAAGGTTGTTGTTAGTGATCCATGCACCCTATAAACTTGATATTGTCATTCTTAGCTTAATAAACATGTCTTATTACTGTGAGTTGCCTTTCCATGCCATGTATTGGTCTGTGGTGAGTGGTTCAAGCTCACCAACATGTCTACTTATTGTTGTTCCTGCCATGTTTGAATCTGTAATATAACTTGCCATGTTTACTTGGGTGCCATCATATTTTCTGATCCTTTTTGGCTCATGGTCATTAAAGGACTTTTGTTCTATGCAATTAGTAGATTCATGCCATGCCTTTGTTTGCCATGATAAGTTCCTGTAGCATGTTGTTTGATAGCTCTAAGCATTGCAACCTGATGTTATTTCTGCTAAAGTCTGAAACTGTTATTATTTGCAATCTTGCCATGTGTGTTTGAGCATGTTCTAGTGATTTATGGAGATAGCTCAGTGTTCATGTTTTGTCATGCTTTACCTGTACATCATGCCCATGCCTTTTGTTTTCACGTTGAGATGCTGTAGCATGTTGTTTTGGTGCTTGCAATATGCCTAGTTGCTGTTTTTGACAGATTGTTGCTATAACTTGTATAGGGTGTGTTGAACCGTTGCTCCGTTTGGAGTGTGCTCTATATGAAACTTGCTTAGAATTGCACGTAGTTTCATATTATCATGTTGCATCCTTGATTTGAGGTGTTTGCTTGATGTTTGTATGCATTTTGCATCAATGCCATGCTTATCTTATTTTGCTCATATCTTCTAGGCCGTAGCTCCGAATCTAATAAACTTTATATGTAACTTGACTAGAATTTCGCGTAGATCATCGTGGTGCATCTTAACTTGCTGTTTAACAACTTGAATATAAGGTTTATTCAGATCCGTACCAATTTCGAAATTTGCATATGAGGACTTACCGGAATTGTTATATGTTGCTTCCGGCCTCATTTAAACTTGCCTTGATGTGTTGCTCTTGTTTGCATCATCTCTTGCCATGAGTAGCCTCATCTAGATTTGTCATGCGTCATGCTTGTTGTGCATCATGTCTTGTATATGTGTGGTGTGTTTACTTTGTTGTGTGCTTCTTCTTGTTAGTTCCTGTTTCGTTGCGATCGCGAGGATTCGTTCGTCTACGCTTGGTTCGGTTTCTTCCATTCGTCTTCTTCATGGACTCGTTCTTCTTCCTTGCGGGATTTCAGGCAAGATGACCGCTACCCTGGATCTCACTACTATCATTGCTATGCTAATTGCTTCGTTCTATCGCTATGCTGCGCTACCTATCACTTGCTGCTCAAGCCTCCCAAATTGCCATGAACCTCTAACCTTTTGTTAACCTTCCTAGCAAACCGTTGTTTGGCTATGTTACCGCTTTTCTCAGCCCCTCTTATAGCGTTGTTAGTTGCAGGTGAAGATGAAGTTTGTTCCTTGTTGGAACATGGAGTGTTGTTCCTTGTTGGAACATGTTTACTTGTTGGGATATCACAATATATCTTATTTAATTAATGCATCTATATACTTGGTAAAGGGTGGAAGGCTCGGCCTTATGCACAGTGTTTTGTTCCACTCTTGCCGCCCTAGTTTCCGTCATATCGGTATTATGTTCCCGGTTTTGCGTCCCTAACGGTCGGGTGATTTATGGGACCCCTTGACAGTTCGCTTTGAATAAGACTTTTCCAAAGAAGGCCCAACATTGGTTTTACCATTTGCCTGACCTATTACCTTTTTCCCTTGGGAGTCACGCATCCCAAGGGTCATCTTTATTTTAGCCCCCCCGGGCCAATGCTTGTCTAAGTGTTGGTCCAAACTAGAGCCCTGTGCAGCGCCACCTCGGGGAAACTTGAGGGCTGGTTTTAGTTGTACGGACTGCTCATCCGGTCGTGGCCTGAGACGAGATACGCGCGGCTACTATCAGGGTGTCGGCACGTCGGGAGGTCTTGCTGGTCTTGTTTTATTGCTGTCGAAATGTCTTGTAGCCGGGATTCCGAGACTGATCGGGTCTTCCCGGGGAGAAGGAATATCCTTCGTTGATCGCGAGAGCTTATCATGGTCTAAGTTGGGACACCGTGCGAGGTATAAACTTTCGAGAGCCGTGCCGCGGTTATGTGGCAGATGGGAATTTGTTAATATCCGGTTGTAGTAAACTTGAAGCAAACTCTTCTAAAATACACCAACCGTGTGCGTAACCGTGAGTATCTCTTTTCGGGGTTGATCGAGAGGAGAACACGGTTTCTGGGTTATGTCTAACGTAAGTAGGAGTTCAGGATCACTTCTTGATCATTACTAGTTGGCGACCGTTCCTTTGTTTCTCTTCTCGCTCTCATTTGCGTATGTTAGCCACCATATATGCTTAGTCGCTGCTACAACCTCATCACTTTACCCCTTCCTTTCCCTTTAAGCTTTGCTAGTCTTGATACCCATGGTAATGGGATTGCTGAGTCCTCGTGGCTCACAGGTTACTACACCACCGATTGCAGTGCAGGTGTTATGCGATGATCATGACGCGAGAGCGATGTTTGCTTGTATTGGAGTTCTTCTTCTGCTTCTTCTTCGATCAGGGGATAGGTTCCAGGTTGGCAGCCTGGGCTAGCAGGGTGGATGTCGTTTGAGCTTCCGTTTATGTTTCATCAGTAGTCGGATGTTGTTCTTGTACATGATGTTGATGTATTCTTGTGGCATTTGTGCTTTATGTATGTATCCCCATCTATTATGTAATGTTGATGTAATGATATCCACCTTGCAAAAGCGTTTCAATATGCGGGTCTATCCTTGGTGGGACCGTCGAGTTCCTTTTGGATAGGGTCGCATATTGGGCGTGACAAGTTGGTATCAGAGCCTCGATCGACCCTAGGAGCCCCCTTGATTGATCGTGTAGTTTGGCCGTTGTTGAGTCTAGAAGAAAACTATTTTCGGAGTTTAGTTATATCGGATAGTAGGAATTCTTTTTACTCCTCTGCCCCTTCGTCGCTCTGGTAAGGAATCTTGACGTAGGTGTTTTGAATTACTTCTCTTCCCCTTCAAATTTTCTTTAGGATCACGCAGTTGGTTTTCCGGTAGTTGTTCCTCAGCTCTTTTTATCCGGTGCATTTCTCGTCAAATCGACTCGAACCCCTTCATCTTTGCAAATTCAATCCTGAGTTGTTTTCTTTTCCCACCCGCCCTCCCTTCTTCCTCTCGGAACCGGAGTCCGTATTCGAGTATCCATCCTACTCGTGCGAAGTTTTTGCTCTCTCTCCTCAATGATTTCAACCGGTGTTTTCTCTTCAAGATATTCGTCGGTTTCCCCTTCCAAGTTGTCTTTGTTTTCCCGCCCTCCCACCCTATTATTCCCGAAGTTCGAGTTTCTTCCGACCATGAATTCCATTCATGTGGAGCCTCTTCAGTCTTCCCTTAATTATTTCAACTGAATTCTCGTCTCGTTCGTCATTCTTCATCCCTTTCTTTTCCGGTGCACTCAATTCAAGTCTTTCGGGTTAATCATATTCTTTTCCTTCGAAGTGTTCTCTTTGCTCGTTCTCCTCTCGCCAGTTTATCCTTCCGGAGTATTCAAGACATCTCAGGAGATTCGTCTGTGTTCCAATTAATTCGAGGTTGTCACCTCATTGAAATATTTCAATTGTTCCGGTGCTTCATCTATCTGTTCAACAACCTTTCCAACGGTGTTTTCTCTTCAGTGGGCCCTAACCCACATGTCTTTTCTCGGGATCTTACCTGACTCTTCTAATTATTCCGGAGTTATTCTCAAATCCTTTTCGAAGTTTGACGTAAGTATGAATTTCATCAGTCAGACGCCTTCCCTAGATCTCTTTCAAATTATTTTCATTGTTGACTCAACCTCTTTGCTTTTCATTCTTCCGGAGTATCTCATTAATTTTGGCGGTGTTTCTCGTCGTCATTTGAAGACCGAAGAAGAGTTTTTCCTCTAAATCTCGTCCGTTCTCCCGAAGATTCATGGTGCTAGCTCGATGTTATCCTATCTAATTGTTTCTAGTCATGCAAATTCTTTTCATCCATCCGGAGCATTTCAGGAGTTACTTTCCGTCTCAATCATCCGGAGGCCATCTTTTCGGAATATTTCTTCGTTCCAAGTTTTCAGCTTCGTTCGTCTCAATATTCTTCCGGTGCTTCGTTCAAGTATTCTTCAACCAGTTCGCGATCCCGTCGTTATCTTGTCTTTTATTCCTCAAGTATCTTCGTGCTTTTCTAATTCTTCCCGATGATTCATTCTCTTTCATCAGTCATTTCCGAATTCTTACGGTGGTTCGTTCAAGATTCTTTTTCCATCACTATATCATTTTTATTCATTCGTTCTTTTCAATCATACCGGTGGTTCATGAAGACTTTCTCAAGTTTTGTGCTATCCCTTCTCAATCTCTTTTCAAGAAGAATAAGTAATATGCAAAAATCCATTGCTTGTCATCAATTTAATTTGATGAAGGATAAGCATACAATAAATCTTATTCTTATTTCATCCAAGTGATTAATCCTTTCCTTCGGAGTTTGTTCTTGATGAATAAATTCTAGTTCCAAGTGTTTCCCATCTTTTCTTTTCCGGAGTTCAATTATTTCCTCGGCCTTCTCGTCGGAACCTCCATCTAAGTCACCGCAAGGCTCATCTTATTCTTTCATCCTTCAATCGTATCTCATCATCCTTTTGTTACCGGAGTTCTTCATGGTGGTTCTTCATGATTTAATCTTTTCTCCAAAGAGTTCATCAAGATTCTTGTTGGTGGAGTTCAAATATCTTTTCTTCTTGCATCTCTAAGTGTAATTAATTCTCCGTATTCTTTAAAAATGGAGTTTTGCATTTCTTAGTTCTTCTCAGCCTTTCAAACATTTCCGTTTGCGGCTGGTTATCACCTCATATTTTCTGAGATGTTATCTATAAGTCCACGACAAGCTTATTCTTTTCGTTGTTGAATTTTCTCAACAACTCCATTCAATCTTTTCTTCTAAGGTTGCTTTCTATTTCATTCGTGACACAAGTTGTCATTTTCTTCTCCGTTCTTTTCATCCAACTCTTTTAATTCTTTCCGGAGGTTTTGTGTCATGTCTTCATCAAGTATCATTCCATCCTCTCAAGTTCATGTTCTTTTCCTTCCATGTTTCAACCGGAGTGTTGCCTAAATCCTTTCATTCTTATTCGTTTCTTTTCTCATTCTAGCCACTCCGGTTAGAACGAGTGCTTTCATAGTCTATCTGATTCAATGAGCTTTTGATTCTCGTCATTCTCATCGTTCCTCTCTTCTTCTCGAGTGCTCTCGATTCTTTGCTTCTTCTATTGAGTTTTTGTTTCACCTCATCCCTTTTTCTCTTCCGTCTCGGTCCTAAGATCTCGGGACGAGATCTCTTGTTAGTGGAGGAGTGTTGTAACGCCCCGGATCCGATGCGCCAGGTGTCTGCCAGTTATTCGTCGTCGTTGCCTTGTCATGTGCTTGTGTGTCTCTCTTTGCCATGTTACCATATCCATTTCATATCATGTCATCATGTGCATCTCATTTTGCATACGTGTTCGTCTCATGCATCCGAGCATTTTCCCCGTTGTCCGTTTTGCAATCCGGCACTCCTATGTTCCCCGGCGCCCCCTTTTACCTCTTTTTGTGTGCGGGTGTTAAACTTTCTCGGAATGGCCCGAGGTTTGTCAAGCGGCCTTGGTATAGCACCAGTAGACCGCCTATCAAGTTTCGGATCATTTGGAGGTCGTTTGATACTCCAACGGTTAACCGGGTAACCGTAAAGCCCCCATCTCTTTGCAGCCCAACACCCCTTTAAAAGTGGCCCAAAACCCAGCAAACTCCCCTCCATGCTCTCGGTCGTTCGATCACGATCGCGTGGCCGAAAACCGCACCTCATTTGGACTCTCCTAGCTCCCTCTACCTATAAATATGTGCATCCCCTCCAATTTTCGCGCAGTCCAACCCTAGCCTTCCTCTTCCTCGCGCCGCCGGACACGTCCAACCTCACCCGGACGTGTCCACCACCCCAGCCACCTCACTCCGGCCAATCTGGAGCCGCCACATCACCACCGCCGCCTCCGCGCCCTATGGGACGCCGCCACGTCACCGCCTCCAGCGCCCCACATCGCCGCCGCCGCCCGGGGCCCAGATCCGCCCGCCCGGCAGGTCGGGCCGCTCAGGGCCCGCTCGCGCCCACTTCGCCTCCGCGCCTCCGCGCCTCGCGCGCCGCCACCCGCCCGCGTCCCGCCGCGCCGCCCAAGTCGGCGCCCAGCTCCGCCGCCTCCTCCCGGCGCCGGCTCCCGCCGAAACCCGGCCGGCGCCTCTCCGCCCGGCCGGGCGCCTCGCCGCGCGCCTCCCGTCGCCTCGGCTCGCCGCCGGCCGGATCCGGTGAGATCCGGCCCGGGAGCTCCTCGCCGCCCTTCTTCCTTCCCCGCAGCGACCAACTCCGGCAAGGATCCGGCGATCCTCGAATTCCGTGCTAGGTTGACTTCTTCTCCCCCCCCCATTTTTGCTCTGTCATTTTCTGCCAGTATTTTGTTGCATTTTCATCGCATCATGTCTCTGCATCCGTAGCTCCGTTTTGTGCGTGTAATATGTAGAATTGTTCGCCTCGACGAGTACATCGTTTCATGTCATTGCATAATTTTCAGTTGAGGTCATCTTGATGCCTGAATCTCTATTGCAAGAGGGCTATGTGATGTTAGTTTCAGATTCTTATCAGAACATGCACTTTTGTCATTTTTGCCATGATTGATGTGTGCACCCTATGAACTTGAGTCCTACATGTGTTTTGTAATATGCCATGCCATATTTACAGGGGTGTATGCCATGTATTTTTGTGATCTCTGTGGTGACTAGAACAAGCATGCAAAATAGGCTTCATGATGTTGCTGATTTCAGCACATGTTCTGCTGATATTTTTATGCCATGTTAACTTGATGCTACCGAGAGATCCATGCTTATTTTGAGATACTTCAGTAAGGATGTTTTGAACATATGATTATTCTCTATCCAGCCATGCCCTTGTTTGCAATTATGGAGTGTCATAGCTTGAGTCAATCGAGCTCTACTTTTGCTATAAAATGTTTCCTGGCAGATTGTTTACATGTTATTCAATTTTGCCAAGGTTGTTGTTAGTGATCCATGCACCCTATAAACTTGATATTGCCATGCTTAGCTTAATAAACATGTCTTATTACTGTGAGTTGCCTTTCCATGCCATGTATTGCTCTGTGGTGAGTGGTTCAAGCTCACCAACATGTCTAATTGTTGTTCCTGCCATGTTTGAATCTGTAATATAACTTGCCATGTTTACTTGGGTGCCATCATATTTTCTGATCCTTTTTAGCTCATGGTCAGTAAAGGACTTTTGTTCTATGCAATTAGTAGATTCATGCCATGCCTTTTTTTGCCATGATAAGTTCCTGTAACATGTTGTTTGATAGCTCTAAGCATTGCAACCTGATGTTATTTCTGCTAAAGTCTGAAACTGTTATTATTTGCAATCTTGCCATGTGTGTTTGAGCATGTTCTAGTGATTTATGGAGATAGCTCAGTGTTCATCTTTTATCATGCTTTACTTGTATAACATGCCCACTCCTTTGTTTTCACGTTGAGATGCTGTAGCATGTTGTTTTGGTGCTTGCAATATGCCTAGTTGCTGTTTTTGACAGATTGTTGCTATAACTTGTATAGGGTGTGTGTTGAACCGTTGCTCCGTTTGGAGTGTGCTCTATATGGAACTTGCTTAGAATTGCACGTAGTTTCATATTATCATGTTGCATCCTTGATTTGAGGTGTTTGCTTGATGTTTGTATGCATTTTGCATCAATGTCATGCTTATCTTATTTTGCTCATATCTTCTAGGCCGTAGCTCCGAATCTAATAAACTTTATATGTAACTTGACTAGAATTTCGTGTAGATCATCGTGGTGCATCTTAACTTGCTGTTTAACAACTTGAACATAAGGTTTATTCAGATCTGGACCAATTTCGAAATTTGCATATGAGAACTTACCGGAATTGTTATATGTTGCTTCCGGCCTCATTTAAACTTGCCTTGATGTGTTGCTCTTGTTTGCATCATCTCTTGCCATGAGTAGCCTCATCTAGATTTGTCATGCGTCATGCTTGTTGTGCATCATGTCTTGTATATGTGTGGTGTGTTTACTTTGTTGTGTGCTTCTTCTTGTTAGTTCCTGCTTGCTATGATCGTGAGGATTCGTTCGTCTACGCTTGGTTCGGTTTCTTCCGTTCGTCTTCTTCATGGACTCGTTCTTCTTCCTTGCGGGATTTCAGGCAAGATGACCGCTACCCTGGATCTCACTACTATCATTGCTATGCTAATTGCTTCGTTCTATCGCTATGCTGCGCTACCTATCACTTGCTGCTCAAGCCTCCCAAATTGCCATGAACCTCTAACCTTTTGTTAACCTTCCTAGCAAACCGTTGTTTGGCTATGTTACCGCTTTTCTCAGCCCCTCTTATAGCGTTGTTAGTTGCAGGTGAAGATGAAGTTTGTTCCTTGTTGGAACATGGAGATGTTGTTCCTTGTTGGAACATGTTTACTTGTTGGGATATCACAATATATCTTATTTAAGTAATGCATCTATATACTTGGTAAAGGGTGGAAGGCTCGGCCTTATGCCTGGTGTTTTGTTCCACTCTTGCCGCCCTAGTTTCCATCATATCGGTATTATGTTCCTGGTTTTTGCGTCCCTAACGCGGTCGGGTGATTTATGGGACCCCCTTGACAGTTCGCTTTGAATAAGACTTTTCCAGCAAGGCCCAACATTGGTTTTACCATTTGCCTGACCTATCACCTTTTTCCCTTGGGAGTCGCGCATCCCAAGGGTCATCTTTATTTTAGCCCCCCCGGGCCAATGCTTGTCTAAGTGTTGGTCCAAACTAGAGCCCTGTGCAGCGCCACCTCGGGGAAACTTGAGGGCTGGTTTTAGTTGTACGGACTGCTCATCCGGTCGTGGCCTGAGACGAGATACGTGCGGCTACTATCAGGGTGTCGGCACGCCGGGAGGTCTTGCTGGTCTTGTTTTATTGCTGTCGAAATGTCTTGTAGCCGGGATTCCGAGACTGATCGGGTCTTCTCGGGGAGAAGGAATATCCTTCGTTGATCGCGTGAGCTTATCATGGGCTAAGTTGGGACACCCGTGCAGGGTATAAACTTTCGAGAGCCGTGCATGCGGTTATGTGGATGATGGGAATTTGTTAATTTCGGTTTGTAGTAAACTTTAAGTAATCTCTTCTAAAATACACCAACCGTGTGCGTAACCGTGAGTGTCTCTTTTCGGTGTTGATCGAGAGGAGAACACGGTTTCTGGGTTATGTCTGACGTAAGTAGGAGTTCAGGATCACTTCTTGATCATTACTAGTTGGCGACCGTTCCTTTGTTTCTCTTCTCGCTCTCATTTGCGTATGTTAGCCACCATATATGCTTAGTCGCTGCTGCAACCTCACCACTTTACCCCTTCCTTTCCCTTTAAGCTTTGCTAGTCTTGATACCCATGGTAATGGGATTGCTGAGTCCCGTGGCTCACAGGTTACTACACCACCGATTGCAGGTACATGTTATGCGATGATCATGACGCGAGAGCGATGTTTGCTTGTATTGGAGTTCTTCTTCTGCTTCTTCTTCGATCAGGGGATAGGTTCCAGGTCGGCAGCCTAGGCTAGCAGGGTGGATGTCGTTTGAGCTTCTGTTTATGTTTCATCCGTAGTCGGATGTTGTTCTTGTACATGATGTTGATGTATTCTTGTGGCATTTGTGCTTTATGTATGTATCCCCATCTATTATCTAATGTTGATGTAATGATATTCACCTTGCAAAAGCGTTTCAATATGCGGGTCTATCCTTGGTGGGACCGTCGAGTTCCTTTTGGATAGGGTCGCATATTGGGCGTGACAGTGTTCTTGAGCTCATGCGGCGAACTGCTTGGGTGAGTTCAGCCGCCTCTCTCTCTCTCTCTCTCTCTTTCTCTACTTGGGCTCTATCAGATTTCTCGATCGATGCCTCTACTATGCGGTGGCTAGCTCTACTTATAGAGGCCCTGGGCCTCTCCCCAAATAATGAGCAGGAAAGGCGCCAACAATTGGCCATTTTAAAGGGGAACATCTAGTGTAAGTTATCCTGACCAAAGGTGGTCTTCGGCTGCCAAAAGCACTGGTGGTGACGCCGTCTTGGGCTCCACGGTGACCTCCGTCCTGCCGTCCGGCCGGTCTTGGTCTCGTTGCACTGGAATGGTAACCTTTGCCTGATACCTTGGCATGTGCTTGCCCCCTTTGCACCGAAGGGGAAACAAGGACACTGCGCAGGTCGGCGCCCGCCTGGCCTTGATCATCACGGCTAGCGTCATGGGTTCCTCGCGAGGTACCCCTGCCTTGATCTCTCCGCCTCCTCGCGAGCCTACCTGATGAGGCTCCCTCTGAGGAAGTTTCCTCTCGTCCGCCCCGCGAGGCTTGGCCCCTCGCGAGGGTCTTGAGCTTGAGCTGATGAGGATGGGCCGCGCTGGGCCCCCACTTGAGCCACGCCGCAGGCAGGCAAGTCTGGGGACCCCCGTTCCCAGAATGCCGACAGATATAGCTGGTGGGTCTGACATGTCAGCAGGGGTAACGTTTTTTTCGCGAAATACAAAGGCCCATCCGGTGGGTCCCAGCTGTCAGGTGGAGGAATCATTATTTTGCGCGTACAGTCCACGGCCGATGGCCGCGCCGAGAGCACCATGTCGGTGGACGACGGCGAGGCCTAGGAAGGGAATGACACGGAGCCGGGGAAGACTCGGCAATGGTTGCCCACGCGGTGGGGAGTACGAGAGCCATCGGTCCTACCGCCGTCGCGGAAAATAACAGGAGGTGTGGGTGAGAAGAGGAATGGCACGGCCAGAATGAAGTAGGGTGGGGCGGTGCGGCTGCGGCAGACAACCCGGCCACGGGAGGCGGGAGCAGGCAGTCCCACCGGAGCTGGTTTGGGCGGCTGGAGCATGAAGATCAGATATTGAATAAGCAGCACGGCCGTTGGATTAACATCCAACGGTCACTACTGCTAGAATCGTTTGTGGACTAAGTTGACAAACCCAAAGTACACGTCAACCTAGTAGACCCACAAGTCAGCCTCCAAATCTGTCCCAAACAAAGCATATGACCCTAAATTTCTAGCCAGATTCAAATTAATTTTAAATTTAAATATACCTTAATTTAAATTCAATGAAATTTTACCCTCACAAAAACAATGAAATTTAAAATATCAAAATCCGAAAGAAAACAGTATTTTGGAACTAATTGTCTGTTTGCTGTATTTTTTCATTTTACAGCCCATTTCTTATTACTTTTAGCCCATTTCTTATTACTTATAGCCCGCACAACCCAGTTGATACCCCTCTCCGTCCCGAAAAAACAAAATTATCATACTTGGCTGGGTCCCTACTGTCATCCTCACCATGTACAGTCATCTCCTTATTCCTCTCGGTTGTTGACCATGTTGACAACACCGGAGGGCGGCGCCGCGGCGAGCGAACCAAGGCGGAGGACGATGGTGAGGCCTCGGACGGGAACGAACAGGAGCCGGGGCAGATCACAGCCAGCCGTGGGAGGCGGGAGCAGGCGGTCCCGCCGACGCTGGTTTGGCTTTGGCGGCTCGAGGAAGAAGAGACTGAAGAAACGCGACAGACGTTGAATGTCAATCCAACGGTCAAGGTTGGCACAATCGTTTGTTGACTAAGCGGACACCAAGTAGCATACTTTTTTATATATAGGAAGAAAACTACGAGGAAAATGCGTTCGTCTGCCGTCCTCCTCATAGGGAACGTTCGCCACATAAGTGACTAGCACCCTTGGTTTTCAACCGAGAGGTCTTGGGTTCGAGTCCCAGGAACTCTCAATTTTGTCCTCCTTCCTTCCTCGCAAAAAAAGGGAAATAAAATCAAAGAATTGGGAAGGTGTACAGAACAAGCTAGTGTACCAGTAAAGAGACGTTGCCGAGTTTTAGAAAAAAGAAAGACGTGCTCCTATAGCTGGTTCGAATCCAAACCTAGACTATGACTATATATGGTGCTATGCTACTCTGCAAGTAATGAAACTGACATATCCAACGTTCGCTTCTCCTCTTCTCTACTTACTCTGCCTAGCATTAGAAGCTCTGGGCGCAGCAACCATGTCCGATGGCTGCTCGTCCACCTGCTCTTCAGCAGGCAACAACCAGATATGCGCCAAGTCACAACCCGTACCATCACCTGTGGGTCTCATCACACCCTTGCCGGCACGCACACCGCAGCCGATTGCTCATCGCAACTGTAAGTGCATCTAGTGCCCCTTAGTGATTTTGGTGTATTGAAGACTTATAGGTTAAGGATCTAATGTGTTTATGAGTGTACACAGGTCTATAAGTCTATAAGGAGTTTGATATTTACAGAGAAAGTCGACCCCTAAAAATGAAGTTCTTCAACTGAAGACTTTGATATTCTGAAGACTTTCTGAAGACTTTGAAAGTGAAGAGATTTGTGTAACCTTGAAGACTTGGTATTCATTCGAGGAACATGGAGCGTGAAGACTTTTGTTTTCGTAGTTTCATTTTCTCTTTCTTGAGTCATAGGAAACACCGTACTGTTAAAGGGGGTCGAGGAAATACTAAGGAAAAATTTCCATGTGATGCTCAACTCAAAATCCTACACCTACCAATCCCTTGAGTGAAGCCATTGGAAATCTCATACAGTTCAGTCAATTTCTTCAAAGGATGTAGACGCAGTTCTTCTGGTCACTGAGGACTTTGTTCTGACTGAGGAGTTAGGAATTCGCCAGTGCAAATTGCCTACACTGTGAGGAACATGATAGCCCTGAGGAATTTGTACCTCAAATTTCCGACCGTTGTTGTGCTACGCGCCAGCTGTTCCAAAATATCTTATCCATCCAACGGTCATATCATTGAAGGGCATTTATGTCTTATCATGTCAGGCTGCTCCCTAGGCTATAAATAGCCGCCCCCTACAACCACTAGCTGGTTGGCTGCTCCGAGAGAAACTGACACTTGTCAATTGAGAGCATCCCATCCTCCAAGGACTTTGAGCGAAAATCATCAAGTGAGGAAAATCCAAAACCCAAACCCAAACACCTACAAACCCAAAGTGATTGAGCATCACGGAAGAGATTGATCCTGCGTGGATCCGACGCTTTTTACCTTTGAAGATTGTGCTTCTTCCAGACGGTTAGGCGTCATGGTCTAGAGCATCCAAGAGGAATCGTGGATCGCCGAGTGACCGAGTTTGTGAAGGTTCGGAAGTCACCTGAAGACTTACCACGAGTGATTGGGTGAGGACTGTGTGTCCTTAACTCAAGGAGAATACGGTGAGGACTGTGTGTCCTCAGGTTTAAATACCTAGCCGCTCCAACCAGATGTACAACTGAGACAGCAGTTGGAACTGGTCTACCAAATCATTGTCTTCACCAAGCCAACTGGTTCTATTTCCTCAACACTTTCATTTCCTCATTCTTGTGTTGTGTGTTTGTTCATATCTGTGTTTGAAGGCTTTGTTGAAGACTTTCTCAATTTTCTCAGTTCAATTTCTTGATCTGTTTGTCTTCATCTTGTGCTATCCTCGTGTTTACGCTTTACGTACTGTGTTTGTCTTCATTTCATCATGATGACCATGCATGTATTCTGTTATGTTTACTTGAGTACTTATTCATTGCAAGTAGTTCTTCGCTAAGGAATTTCCTCACTAGCAAATTCCTCAGTGAAGAATTCATAAAAATCGCCTATTCACCCCCCCTCTGGTCGATATAACGCACTTTCAATTGGTATCAGAGCAAGGTACTCCCTTGTTCTGTGTGATTTTTGTTTAACCGCCTGGAGTTTTAGTTATGTCGACCGTAGGTATGATCAAGGTCTCTGCTGGGTGTCCTACCTTCAATGGGACGGACTACCCCTACTGGAAGAACAAGATGCGTATGCATCTTGAGGCAATTGATAACGATCTCTGGTACGTTGTGGAAAATGGTGTTCCCTCCGTCTCACCCTCCTTTGAACGCTACCGATGTGAAGAGATTCAAGCAACTCGATTCCCAAGCGAAGAATATCATATGTGGCCATCTGAGCAAAGGACAGTATGGAAGAGTGAGTGCTTTGGAGATTGCCAAGCTTATCTGGGATAGGCTGTCCAAAGTGAATGAAGGAGTCTCAACTCAGCGTGACTCTCGAGTTGATGTTCTTCGCAATCTCTTCAACCGCTTCAAAAGACTTGACAGTGAAAACGTTCAGCAAACCTTCGATCGCCTCACTGACATCTCAAATGAGCTTCAAGCACTTGGTGCCACTGACATCACCGACCATGAGGTGGTGAAGAAATTGCTGAGATCGCTTGATTCCTCATTTGATACTCTGGCACTCATGATACAAGAGCATGCTGATTACAAGTCACTTGACCCCGCTGATATCCTCGAAAGGCTAAACACTCATGAGTTCCAGCTTGTTGAAAAGAGAGATCTCTATGGTTCGAGCTATGGCAGATCACGTGCATTGAAGGCCAAGGCAGTATCAGAATCCGAAGATGAAGACTCTGGTAGCAGCCTTGGTGACCCTGAAGAACTGAGTCATGATCTAGCACTGCTTGTAAAGAAATTCCAGAAGTTCTCAAGGCGTGGTCGCTTTGGAAAACCCTCAAGGAGCAATGATTCCTCATCCAGTGACTACAAGAAAAGGCTTTGTCACAAGTGCAAGAAACCAGGACATTACATTCAAGATTGTCCTCAGTGGTAAAAGGAATCAAAGAAGAAGAAATACAAGGATTACAGTTCTGATGATGCAAAGAAAAAGAAGAAGTCCTCAAAATCTTCATCATCAAAATCCTCAAAGTCTTCATCTCACAAGAAGAGCAGCTCCAAGAAGGCTCGGGCATTCATTGGCAAGGAAATGGAATCTGAAGCTGAATCTGAGGAACAGGAGGAAGAGGAGGCTTCTGAGGACTCTGAGTCTGGTGTGGCGAGCCTAGCCCTTGCTACTGCATTCGTCAGCAAGTCTATCTTCAACTCTGAAGAAAATGACCTCACCTCCAAGGCTGATGAAGGCAATGATGACTATGCTCCCACCTATTGCTTTATGGCAAAGGGTGCCAAGGTACCTAAATATACCTCCTCTGAGTCTAGTGAAGATGAATCTGATGAAAATCTTAAGCCCAGCTACACAAAACTTGCTAAGATTGCTGTGAAACAACAAAAGGCTTTTGAAAAGGTTCAAAACATGCTAGACAAAAGTGATGATATGTTGGGTGAAGAAATGGATCGCACTAAAGCCTTGACTGAAAATCTCCATAGACTTCAGACCAGGTTTGACAACCTTCAAGGTCATCATAACACTCTATTGTCTGATCATGAGAAGCTTTCTTATGAATTTCTTCAAAGAAAGCAAGATCTTGGGAAGCTAAGAGTGAGTTATGAAGATCTTCAGAAGGAGCGTGGTTCACTACTTGCTCAACAAATCAGCGCTGCTCAGGAAGAATTTGTTCCTCCATGCTTGAAATGCATTGAACGAGAATCTGCTAACTCTTCACCTGAATGTTCAAATACTTATAATGTTACAAATTCTTCACCTGCCTCTGCTATCACTAATTCCTCATCTAAGGACATTGCTAGTATCACTGATGATGCAGGGTTGAAGGAATTGTACATGGCGAGCATGTACAAAAGCCTCAAAGGGCATCGAGACTCTTTGTGATGTGCTTAAAAAGCGAGATCCTCAACAGGAACCCTAGGAAAGAGGGTATTGCCTTTGAGAGGAAACTCAATGCTGATGGTACATATTGGAAGCCTGAGCAGTACCCCAAAACCTCATGGGTTGCTGCATAGGGACCTCCAGTTGATCCATCTAATTTATCTGGTTATACATGTGAATATTCTCATTCTTCTGATGAGTCATTTGACTCCAACTATAAACTGTTCAAAAATCAGAATGGTGAAGTATTTGCTACATATGTTGGCACTAAATGTAGGAATGGTTCCCCTATGAAGAAAATCTGGGTTCCCAAAAAGTGCCTTGAAAGTCTTCAGGTGAATGTCCTCATGACACCACTTGTGAAGAATAGGAACCCCAGATCAAATTCTTCATATGGACCAAATTCTTCATATGGATCCAAGTCCTCATACGGACCAAATTCCTCACATGGATCAAATTCCTCAAAAGGATCAAAGTCCTCATATGAACATCATCATGCTAACAACTCTGTTTCGCAGGGAAGAGCCAAGGGCTATGAATATGAGCATTATTCTTCTAATCATTATGTTCATAAGTCCTCGAAGAATTTCTCTGCTTATTCATATGCTTACCCTAACCCCTCTTATGTGAAACGAAATGGTTTGGCTGCTATGCCACCATTCTCATATGGAGCACGCAGAGTGATGAACTCTTTGCCACCCCTTCATATGTGGGTGGTGAAGAAAAAGAACTAATCTCTTATGCAGGGTCAGGTCTCCAGACGCACTGTAACGTCTGAAGAATTTTCTGGGGACCTGAAAAAATTGCCTGAAAGGACGCAGGCTAATCATGAAGAAATGAATTTTCATTTCTCACGTCCTCACACTGCTTTATCTGTCTTACTGCTTGATGAAATTGATCTGATGAATTTGATATCATATTCTTCAGCGATGAAGTATGAGTTCGTAAGTCGCACTAATTCATCTGCAGGATGATCAACCCAAAGCCACCGAGTGGGTCCTCGATAGTGGATGTACAAATCACATGGTGGTGACAAGAATCTATTGATGGATGCTCCCTTATCATCATCGCATCTGAAGCATATCATCTTCACGACAAAAGCAAAAGTCGGTATTGGGTCTAGGTAAGGTTGCTATCACAAAGGATCGACACATGGACAAAGTCATGCTTGTTGAGTCCTTAGGATACAACCTTATGTATGTCTCAATGCTTTGTGATCTTGATATGGTTGTTGTCTTTGGCAAGTATCGTTGTGTTGTGATTATGGAAGTCGACAATTCCAAAGTCTTGAAGGCTTTAGGAGAGGAGACTTGTATATTGTTGATTTCTCTCTGATTCACAACCAGCCGTGTGCCTACTTGCCAAAGCTTCAGAAGGATGGTTATGGCATCGACGACTTGGTCATGCAGGCATGAGGAATTTGCACACGCTTGCGAAGAAGAAGCATGTCATTGGCATTGAAAATGTCAAATTTCTCAAGGATCACTTATGCGGTGCCTGTGAAGCTGAAAAAATGACCAAGGCCAAGCATCCAGCTAAGACTATCATGACCACTACTCGCCCATTTGAATTGCTTCACATGGATCTCTTTGGTCCTAATCATTATTCCTCTGTTTCGAATGAAGCATCTCAATATGGCTTTGTTATTGTTGATGATTACTCTCGTCACACATGGGTACACCTTGTTACTTACAAACATGAAGTGCAGGAAGTCTTCAAACGATTTTCCTCGAGGGCTTCAACCAACTTTGGTGTGAAGATCAAGCACATCAGAAGTGACAATGGCACTGAGTTCAAGAATTCGGGTCTCGATGATTATCTTAATGAACTTGGTATTACTCATGAGTTATCTGCTCCTTATACTCCTCAACAGAATGGCGTCGTGGAGCGCAAGAACATGACTCTTGCTGAGATGGCTCGCACTATGCTTGACGAGTACAAAACCCCTCGTCGTTTACGGGTTGATGCAATTGATATCGCATGCCATATCATCAGCAGAGTATATCTTCACAAATTCTTCAAGAAGACTGCCTTGAACTCCTCAACGACAAGAAACCCAATGTGAGTTATTTCAAAGTCTTGATTGCTAAATGCTGGATTAGAGATCCTCATCACAACTCTATATTTGCACCAAAAGCACATGAAGGTTTTATGCTTGGTTACGGAAAGGACTCGCACACCTACAGAGTCTTCAACAATGTTCTTCACAAGATTTTTGAAACTGTAGATGTGCGGTTCGATGAAATTAATGGCTCGCAAAGAGAGCACCTACCTTCTGTGTTAGATGAACCAGCACCTGAGGATTCTATCAAGCACAAGGCTACTGAAGATGTCATTCCTACTGAAGAATCTGCTGAAGAATTCATTCCAGAACGTGAAGAACATCAAGCTGATGCACCTGAGGAAAATGCTGAGGAAATTGATGCTGAAGAAAATACTGATCAAATTCCTCACTGACAACCAGCTCACCCTCGCGTTGCAAAAGAAGTGCAAGTGGAGAAGATCATCGATGACATTAGAGCACCAGGTCCTCTCACACGCTCAAAAGCTTCTCATCTATCTAACTTTTGTGGGCACTTTGCTTTTGTCTGTATCACAGAGCCCACTAAGGTAGATGAAGCATTTACGGAGCCCGAGTGGATTCAGGCCATGCAAGAAGAATTACATCAGTTCAAGCTCAACAACGTCTGGGCCCTGGTCAATCGTCTGAGATCCTCGCAAGCGTAATATCATTGGCCCAAAGTGGATCTACCGCAACAAGCAAGATGAAAACGGCCTTGTGGTGAGGAATAAGGCACGCCTAGTAGCTCAAGGCTACACACAGGTTGAAGCAGTTGATTTCGATCAAACTTTTGCACCTGTTGCTAGACTTGAGGCTATTCGCATATTACTTGCTTATGCTAACCATCATGATATCATCTTATATCAAATGGGTGTGAAAAGTGCATTCCTCAATGTTAAGCTTGAGGAAGAAGTATATGTTGCTCAACCCCCAGGTTTTGAAGATCCAAAACATCCTAACAAAGTCTTCAGACTCAATAAGGCCCTCTATGGTCTCAAGCAGGCCCCATGGGCGTGGTATGATACTTTGAAGGAATTCTGCATGAAGAAAGGCTTCACACCCTGTTCACTCGACCCCACTCTCTTTACTAAATTTTATGATGGTGAACTGTTTGTGTGCCAAATATATGTTGATGATATCATCTTTGGATGTACTGACCAACGTTATAGTGATGAATTTGCCTATATGATGAGTGAAGAATATCAAATGTCTATGATGGGAGAGTTGAAATTCTTCTTAGGTCTTCAAATTAAATCAGCGCAATGGCATATTCATATCTCGGAGAAATACCTCAAGGATGTCCTGAAGAAATTCGGCATGCAAGATTGCAAAGGCATCAAAATTCCTATGCCCACAAATGGTCAACTATGCACTGATGAAAATGGTATTGACTTTGATCATAAGGTATACCGCTCCACGATTGGCTCTTTATTGTACTTATGTGCATCTAGGCCAGATATAATGCTTAGTGTTTGCATGTGTGCCCGATTTCAAGCTGCACAGAAGGAATCACACCATAAGGCTATGAAGCATATTCTTCGATATCTAGCTCACACACCAACACTAGGATTATGGTATCCCAAGGGCTCGGATTTTGATCTCGTTGGATATTACGACTCGACTATCTTTGGTGATCGTGTGGACCATAAGTCAACATCTGGTACATGTCATTTCCTCGGACGATCCTTGGTCTGTTGGTCCTCGAAGAAAGCAGAACTATGTATCACCGCTCATGAAAGCCGAGTACATTGTTGCTGGTTCTTGTTGTGCTCAATCGCTATGGATGAAGCAAGCGATCAAGGACTATGGCGTCAACGTGAAGAATGTGCCTCTCCTCTGTGACAATGAGAGTGCCATCAAGATTGCTCACAACCCAGTTCAGCACTTTCGAAGACAAAGCACATTCAGATTCGTCATCATTTTCTTCGCGATCATGTGTTGAAGGCGACATTTCTATTGAGCATGTGAAGGCGAAGAACAGCTAGCCGATATCTTCACTAAGCCCTTGGATGAGAAGATATTTAGCAAGTTGCAGTGTGAGCTAAATATCTTAGAGTCTTGAATGTACTTTGAAAAGGCACTCATCCTAACACTTATGCAAAATTGATGACTTAGATGTGCAACACATGAAGAAACGTTTTTCTTCAATCAATGAAGAATAACACTATAAGTGTGAAGAAATTAACGAAGAATTTGATTCTCAGAACCCTACGACAATTGTAGTGTCTGAAATCATCATTCTTATACGGTGGGTTATGCCACCACAAAAGTTGAAAATCTTCAATTTGAGTTTTTCGTCAGTTTTGAAATTCCTCAGTTGTTCAAATTCTTCAACTTTTCAAAATCTTCACTTGTTCCGAAGTTTTTCTTCATTGGCTATATATATATATATATATATATATATATATATATATATATATATATATATATATATATAAGTTTATGTCCTCTACAACATTCACTTATGGCTATTTCTTCAAGTTGGTGTTTTTTGCTAAGTGAATGTGATCGGACCCTTCCCCCTCTATGCTATACTCGACCCAATCTATTCACAAATTCTTCATGTGCGTTCTATTTGAAACTCGTTCAAAATCTTCACTGTGTCCTTGTCAGCTGAAGAAATTGCGAACGGAACGTTAATACTAATCTTATCCATATTTTCGGTTTTGCCGCTCAATCCGTTCCGCATCCCACGAAGAATTTTTTATTCACCCACGATCATACACGATCTCCACCTCTCTGTACGTGGGTGACACATGTCATGCAAAGGAGAAAGGTCAGGGGCACGTTCCCCAAATCTTCGGGCGAACAGTTTTTCACTGCCTCTATAAATACCCCCTCACCCCTTCCTCACTTCCTTTACTCCGCTCGATCTCTCTCTCCCGCTCGAGCTTCCCAAACCCTAGCGCCGCCGCTACTCCATCGTCGCCGGTGAGGAAGAGCTTCACTGCCTCGACCTCGTCGCCGTCGTACTCGCGCCGACCGCGGAAATCTTCACCTCCGCCGCCGCCGTAGACGGCTTCCTCCGCCAAGTTAGGGCGTGGAAGATCTACACCGACGAACCTCACTTCTCCATCTCTGTGTTCATCGTGTTCTTCATTCAGGGTAATTAAAAGTTACTTTTACTGCCCTCTTTGATTCGAAGTTTCTCTACAAAATCTTCAAAAGGTGTTTTACTCTTCAAATCTTCACACACTAAAACACCTCACAAATCTTCTACTCTTAATTCATTTCTCTAAGCTTTATTCTCTTCAAGATTCCTCAATTGTGTGGATCTTCGATCTATACAACTCTGGAACCTAAGACAAAGCATGCTTAGCGAAATTCTTCAAGACTCATCTGGTCAAATTCCTCAAACTTGTTCTTTTTGAAAAACCTTATGAGAACGCATATGACCTCTCCAAATTCCTCGCAACTATATTACATTCCACGGTACTCATGTCATTCTTTGAATCACTAGGTTCTCATCAACTTAACACATTTGCAGCGTTCCTCGAAGAAAAATTGCATACTTCTTCAGAGAATTCAATTGTTCAAATTCCTCAGCTGAATAATATGGCAGATGGTAAGAAGCCACAGAAAGGAGGAAAGAAACCTGAGGTCATGACTGCTTTTGAGATCCCTGAGGACATTTACAAAGATTACTGCACACCTGATGAAGCCAAGTTTATCAAAGAGAACAAAAATCAGCGCAAGATGCGCATTCAGAGGATAGAAAGAAGATGGGCAAGAGAATGGAAGGAGTACAGATACGTTACTCCAAAATATATGAAGAAATTCGCTCTCAACCCTCCATGCCCAAGACTTCCACTGGCACCTGGCCAAGTGGCTGATCCCACTAGCGTCAAACGCGGTGAGGACTTCCCTGAAGAATGGGCCAGGCATCAAGCCAAGTTGGCAAGACAAGCCAGAGAAGCAGTGAGGAAATTCAACGAAGATTCTGCTGCTGCTGCTGCCACTGAGGCCTCTGTCAAGCCGAGGAAATCAATGACAAAGAAGCCTGCTCGTAAGCCAAGTGCTTCACCAACATTGCCCTCACGGCCAAGTTCCTCAGTTGCGCCCTCACTGCCAGGAATTCAAAATCTTCAAAACCAATTCCTCAAGCTGCTCCCACTCCTTCAAAATCCTCAGCACCTCCACCAAAATCCTCAGCACCTATGCATCTGGCCTCTTGCCAAAGGACTGCAGGCATCTCAATTGCCTCTGGTGTCTCAGCAAGTTCCTCAGCTGCACCGAATTCTTCATCCGGCCCCACTCTGCTGAAGACTAAGGCAACTGCTGGACGAGGTCCTCAGCTAAGTCCCAAGAAGAAACAGGTTGCCTTCCAAGAGCCACCTGAAGATGATGAGGCTGATGATGATGAACTTGCGGAAATCATCAGAGATAGGCAAGTAAGGGCCGCTAGAGCCAAAGGCACACCTGTGCCACTGCTTTTGGATCCAAGGGCGATCCTCGATTATATTGATCTCTGGCATAAGGACCCAAATACACCTATGCCTGACTTCAAGTTGACACCTGGTCAAAATCACATGCTGACTCACTTCATCCAAGAGGAGAAGTGGAAGTATGACCAGGCCAGGCAGATCAAGAAGGCCCAGTACAAGAAAGAGAAGTTTCTGAAGACCAACGTGGTCAAAATGTCGACTGATGAACTCATCAAAATCCAGTCTGACATCAAAACCCTCAGCGAAAAAATCGACTCATACTATGCTGATTGGAAAGGAGCCAAAGTCAGGTTTGTGAAATTGACTGAGAAGTTCACCAATGTTGCAGCCCCATCGCAACAAGAATTTCCTCAAGCTGAAGCTTCTGCTCAGCCCACTGAAGAACATGCCAGCACCACTGATGACTTTCAGGCTGCTGAAGAAAATGCTAGTTCCAGGGCTGATGACTCCATTCCAGCCGATGAAGAAATTGCCAGGGCATCCACTAGTGATGCGCCTAAAGAAACTGAAGAAGTCAGGGCAACTGCATCAGTTGCGCCTGAGGAAATTCAAAGATTCCTTAGCTCCACCTGCGCCTACACCAACTCCTATCCTTCCATCTGCATCAGATGTGAAGAAGACTAAGGCTGCAGAGCGAGCTGCAGTGAAGAAAAGGAAAGCATCAAGTGCTTCAGAATCTTCAGCTCCAAAGAAGATGAAGCCTATGACCAGCTCTTATGAAAATCCGATCGATGCTGTTCCGATTTCCACCATGCCATCAAAGGACCTTGTTCCTTTTGGTGAAGAATATGAGATCCCAAGCGGATCTGATGAAGAAACTCAATCTGCTGCTTCGTCAGAGCAGATTGATGAGGAAATTGAAGTGGATACGATCCCTTCAACCCCAGTGGTATCCTCACCAATGCCTCGGTTCACTGCTGAAGAGGCTGGTGTTGAAGAATTAGAAGATGAAGACGTGAACATTGGAAGCACAACTCCAGTGATGAATGATGACTTTTGGGAAAGTCAGCATCCCAATTCTCCACTCTTCACCCCACTACAGCAAATTCCTCACTCCCCTGCACCAACAGTTCAAATGGGCTCTGAAGAAACTCATCCCACCTCATCTGTCCGTGAAGACATTCCAGCCGCTAGTGCTGAAGAAACTGCTGCTGCTGAAAACGTGACAACTCAAACTGCACCTGAGGAGGAACCAGAAATTCCTCAGACTGAAGAACCTGAGCTCACGATTCCTGAGGTTGTGATGCAACTCACTGACACCCCTCTGCCAAAGCCAAAGGATCCGTTCTCAAGGAAGCAAAAGTTCAAGACTGAAGACTTCTTTGGTGAGCATGTATTCTTCACAGATTACAACACATATGACTCTGCTCGCATAAGGAAGAGGCGTTTCTGGACTGCTAGTCAAGCCAACTTCTATTCCTCAGTGCTATTCAACAAAGACAAAGTCTTCGATCATGCACATATTCCTCACGTGGACATGGAGTCTCTGCCGTGCTTCCAGCCAGTCCTCAGTGTTCTTCATGACGCTGGGCTGCTTAACTTCTGCACTGATATCTGTGATTGGAATGAAGAACTTATTCTTCAGTTCTATGCAATGCTGCACATCACAGGAGATTCTGAAGATGTGAATTCATGGGTGCTCGACTGGATGTCTGAAAATACTCATCACAAGGCACCAATGTCTGAATTGCTTCGTGCCCTACCACTCAGTCCTCCCCTTGAAGATGCACGTTGTGTTAATGAATCTGAGCTTTCAAATCACTACATGCAAGTTTTGATGAAGCCTTTGAAGCCAGGGCAGGCCTCTCGAACCAAATTCCTCGTCAAGGAATTACTGTATGTGCCTCGGACTGTCTATCGCATTCTGTCGAAGATAATGAGTCCTATCAAAGGCCACGGCTCAAATGATGAAGAAGTCGTTGGCATCATGAAGAATATGCTTTTCAACATCTGTCATGGCATTCCCGTCAACTTCCATGATTTCTTCATGAGGACTCTGGCCAATATTGCTATGTCACCGTTTGAGCTGAAGCCTTATGCGCCATGGATTATGAGATTCATCAGGACAAGGTCTTCACTCAACTACAAAGCTGACACTCTGAACCACTGCAGCTACTTGCCTCCAATTGAAGTCCTCAAAAGGACATTTTCCTCAGCTGATGACAAAGGCAAGGCAATTGCTGTGATCGATGAAGGCATTCGTCCATTGGATGGTCAATTTCGCAAGGCTGCATCCTACTCCACCAATGATGACTCTGCCACACATGACTCTGTCGTCAACAATGCCAAGCAAAATCCTCAAGCCACAACACCCAGGGTGATGACTGATCGTGAGTTACTCCTCAGTCTTCATCAGAAGGTTGATCGCAATCATAAATGGGTCAAGCGTCAGTTTGGTTCAGTTCTTCACAACATGACTTCAACACACAATGCAGTGAAGAAAAACCACTACTACCTCCGTGAAACCCTCAACCGCACCTGGGCTGTTCTGTCTCAAGTCTACAGCGCTGAAGATCTGAAGAAAATGGGTCTCAAAGAAGATTTTGACTGGGCTGCACCTCCTCCGAAGAAATACAAGAAGGTCAAGGTTCCTTCTTTGGTGGCCAGCTCCTATTCTTCATTGCGTGACACTGATGAAAATGAAGACTTGGACGACACAGCGGCAGGCCCTACTTCAACAACCGACCCCGACAACGCTAGCGCTCCTTCATCAACTTAATTATCTTCAGGGGCGTTAGTCCTCAGTTTCGATACTTTTGGTCATTCGATGACAAAGGGGGAGAAATCTGAGTTAGTCTTCAAGTGGGTCTATTATACGGGCATTTTTTTGCTATGTTACAACTCTCGTTCTTCCGAAACTTTTATTGGATCGAGTTGTAAACTTAAACCCGATGGTGGTCTGATACTTCTGCTACGTTATTCTGCATGCTTATTCCTCGTTAATATTATCGCACGCATGCTGAAATTCGTCAGTCACCATTTTTCATCATGCATTTCAAATTCTTCATAGTATATATCAAATGCATGTATGAATTACAAGATATAGGGGGAGATCTCCATGATTCAACTCTTCAAGTGTGCATTGCTTCAAAAGCAAATTCCTCACTGTGCACATCTTCAGGGGGACTTCTTCTATATCTTGCAATCAAATTCCTCAATATCAGTATTTACACTACATATATTTATCCCCGTTGAAAACTTAACCTATATTGTCATCAATCACCAAAAAGGGGGAGATTGTAAGTGCATCTAGTGCCCCTTCGTGATTTTGGTGTATTGAAGACTTATAGGTTAAGGAACTAATGTGTTTATGAGTGTACACAGGTCTATAAGTCTATGAGGAGTTTGATATTTACGGAGAAAGTTGACCCCTAAAAATGAAGTTCTTCAACTCAAGACTTTGATATTACGAAGACTTTACGAAGACTTTGAAAGTGAAGAAATTGGTGTAACCTTGAAGACTTGGTATTCATTCGAGGAACATGGAGCGTGAAGACTTTTTTTTTCAGTAGTTTCATTTTCTCTTTCTTGAGTCATAGGAAACACCGTCTTTGTTAAAGGGGTCGAGGAAATACTAAGGAAAAATTTTCATGTGATGCTCAACTCAAAATCCTACACCTACCAATCCCTTCGAGTGAAGCCATTGGAAATCTCATATGATTCGGTCAATTTCTTCAAAGGATGTAGACGCAGTTCTTCTGGTCACTGAGGAATTTGTTCTGACTGAGGAGTTAGGAATTCGCCAGTGCGAATTGCCTACACAGTGAGGAACATGATAGCCCTGAGGAGTTTGTACCTCAAATTTCCGACCGTTGCTGTGCTACGCGCCAGCTGTTCCAAAATATCTTATCCATCCAACGGTCATATCATTGAAGGGCATTTATGTCTTATCATGTCGGGCTGCTCCCTAGGCTATAAATAGCCGCCCCCTACAACCACTAGCTGGTTGGCTGCTCCGAGAGAAACTGACACTTGTCAATTGAGAGCATCCCATCCTCCATGGAATTTGAGTGAAAATCATCCAGTGAGGAAAATCCAAAACCCAAACCCAAACACCTACAAACCCAAAGTGATTGAGCATCATCAAGAGATTGATCCTGCGTGGATCCGACGCTTGTTACCTTTGAAGATCGTGCTTCTTCCAGACGGTTAGGCGTCATGGTCTAGAGCATCCAAGAGGAATCGTGGATCGCCGAAAGTGACCGAAGTTTGTGAAGGTTCGGAAGTCACCAAGACTTACCACGAGTGATTGGGTGAGGACTGTGTGTCCTTAACTCAAGGAGAATACGGTGAGGACTGTGTGTCCTCGGGTTTAAATACCTAGCCGCTCCAACGGATGTACAATCGAGACAAAGTAGCTTGAACTGGTCTACCAAATCATTGTCTTCACCAAGCCAACTGGTTCTATTTCCTCAACACTTTCATTTCCTCATTACTGTGTTGTGTGTTTGTTCATATCTGTGTTTGAAGGCTTTGACTGAAGACTTTCTCAATTTTCTCAGTTCAATTTCTTCAGTCTGTTTGTCTTCATCTTGTGCTATCCCGTGTTTACGCTTTCTGTACTCTGTGTTTATCTTCATTTCATCATGATGACCATGCATGTATTCTGTTATGTTTACTTCTGAGTACTTATTCCGCTGCAAGTAGTTCTTCGCTAAGGAATTTCCTCACTAGCAAATTCCTCAGTGAAGAATTCATAAAAATCGCCTATTCACCCCCTCTAGTCGATATAACGCACTTTCAGCAGCCCGCTGCCGTTGGTGTGGTGCCACTGCTGCAAATCACGCTAGTCATCCGTCGCGTCTCAACCACAATCCGCAACCCTGGCCGAGTCTTCTACAAATGCCCGAATCATGGGGTAATAATATGTTTAAGTGTTGTTCTGCTGCTTTCAGTTGCTGATTTTTGTAATAGTTTGGTTGATGATCTACCAATTTGATCCGTGCAGAAAAGGGAAGATTCGTGTGATTTGTATTTCTGGGAAGTTGCTGATGTGGGGGAATGCAACTACGCTGATTATTTGGTTAATCGAGGAATCCCAATACCAAAGAGGTTGGGGTGTTGGACAAGTGGCTGAAGGAACGGCAGAAGAGGAAGATCACGAGCAGAAGGTTAAAGATACAGTTCCTTCCGATCATGGCCAAACAACAAATCTTGAACGACCTTGACAAAGAATGAGGAGATGAAAGAGCTTGTGAAGATAATGGGCAAAATCAATGTGCTCAGAGGATGATTGTCTCTTTATTTGCGATGTATGTAGCACTTTCGTGATGTATTCGATTAGCTACGACATGAGAACTTTCTTTGAAACTAGTAATGAATGAAACATGTGTAGCGGTGGGCGTAGTATTTTGAACATCTAATGATTTCTATTAACGGAAATCAGGGGTATCCCCTTTTGCTCATATAAAGAAATAAATAGCAGAGGCCTGTCGGGTCAGCTTTGTTCTCATTCAAGACGTCGAGCAAATTGCAGTCCAACAACAAACTATGTCATCAAATTCAAGTTTCACAGCCAAATATGAGTACAACTAAACAACAATGTCATCATGTTTTAGTTGTCATACAATCACCAAACACAAATCAGCATACATAACAAGTGATGTACTCACAGCAAAATACTAAACAACATGTTCATCAGGTTTCAGTTGTCATAGCAAACACAATTTCACATAGTAGATAAAAAACGCGTCTCGACGTGCAAATACGACAAAAGCAATGTAATCATCATCCGCAGCAGCAGCGTCAACATCTTCGCCATGTGTATCAGGCTGAATCGTAATTCCCCACGGTGTCATCTTCTTCTTCGTCCTAAACGTCCTCGAACGTTGGCTTCTTCTTGATCAACTCTTGTATGTCCACAGCACGACAGGCAATATCTTCGCCGGCGTCATTGACATGATGGTTCTCAAACATATTAGGAACATCTGTGTTATCTTGTACATCAGGAGCAGTGTAAGCATCATCTTGTTGTGCAACTTCATTAAACGAATTCCTCTGCTCAAACCTTTGCAATACTCTCCAGTCAACGCTACGTGCAAATGTATCTTCCAAGAAAAATATCTGTGTTGCTTGATTTGCCAAAATAAAAGGCTCGTTGGTCTGGTACGCCGCCTTGACATTGATGGATTTGAAATAATCATCAGCTCTGGGTTTTGCGACCCTGGAAAACAGGTTATACCAACGACAAAGACAATGTAACCACACACCGATGATCCTCAAATCGGAGATATACCGCAAGCTGAACAATGTACATTATGTTAGCATACATTTCAGTTGTCTCTTTGTCATAATGACGATGCTCATGATGGCACGCTTTGTGTCTTCCGCCTTCGTCTCGTGCAAGGGTGTTGTAGCGCACATCTCCAACAACGCAAGATTCATAATGTCTTACCCGAGTATCGTGACCCATTGCTAGTGAGTAAAGGGCATCATCAACTACCTGCCCATCCTCCGCATCTTATTAACCTATTGTTAGAAAATAGTCAAGATGATCATCTTATGTACTCTATATATTAAAAAAACTGCAGTGCACTTCAAAAGCTTACATGGTTCTTGAACCATTTCGCAAATCCTGCCATAACCAGTTTGTCAATGTTTCTTGGATTTTGTGGCAGTAACTCCTCTTTGTAGATGCTGCACAACATAGTGATCGCGTCAAACATAAGAATGTGCTGCAAGTTTAGTAGATTATGATGTATAAGCTGCAGTACTGCACTTACTTGATATAAGGTAGTATCTTAGGACAGTTATTCAACAAATACCAAACCATTTTGTCCAAATCTTTAGGTTTGTCCTCTTGTCGACTCTTCCCTATAACTTTCGAGCAGAATAATCGAAAACATTGAGCCCGGGATTGTCTTCACCCACCTCTTTGCTAAGTCGATCACCTGTTTCAATGTATTTTGAGCAGAATGTCAACGCTTCTGTAGCAATGTAGGCCTCTGCAATGGAACCCTCGGGTCTAGCTCTGTTCCTAACATAGCCCTAGAAAGTGCCTAGCCGCCTTTCAATAGGGTACATCCAACCATACTGTACTGGACCTCTAAGTAGTGCCTCATCAGGTAGATGAACAGCCAAATGCACCATCACATCAAAGAAGGCTGGAGGATATATCTTCTCAAGGTCGCATAGAATAGTTGGTATCTTGTCTCTAAGACGCTCCAAAGCATCTATCCTGATATTCCTACTGCAGAGTTCCCTGAAGAATTGTCCCAACTCTGCAACTGCTTTGTATAAGTCGTATGCGGCCCAATCCTCTAAGGATAACAGTAAAACCCTTTGAAGTAGGACGTGGCGGTCATGAGTTTTCAACCCTTGTACCTTGTTTCCATCTCAGACCGACTCTCCTTTCGGGGTTGGGAGCAAATCCATGTGGGAATCTCACACGTGTGAGGACCTCACAGAATTCTTTTCTTTTTACCTTGTCCAAGACGCATACAGACTAGTGCCATATCCCGTGGTTTACCTTCATCTTGCACACCGCAAATCATGTCCGATACCTGTGTGTCAAATCAATCCTAGATTTTAAGGTATCTTTCGTCTTGCCTTCAATATTAAGAAGTGTGCCGATAATCTTTGTCACATATATTTTTCTTGATGTGCATCACATCAAGATTATGCCGCAGATCCAAATCTTTCCAATACTCCAAGTCCCACAAAGTGGACCTACGGGTAAACAATAATCTCTCTTCCGCCTGCCATGCTTCCTTTTCCGCTACAATTATCGTGGATGGTTTCCTAGTGTAATATGCCTGACCTTCTCTAATTCCACTTGCAACTCATCAGCGGTGAGCCTCTTTGGCGCATCACGGTTTTCATGCTTTGCATTGAACACATGTCTTCGGTATTTTCTAGGAAGCGGCTTGTCCTTGGCAAGGAAAGGGCGGTGTCCAATGTAACAAATCTTGCTAAGTATTGCGTATGACAGCGGATTCCTGTCACAGCGAACACATGCATTGTAACCATGTGTCGTTCTCCTGACATAGTGCCCAAAGCAGGATAATCATGGATGCACCAAATTATAACGACATGTAGAAAGAAATCAATGGTGGGCTGCTATATAGGTCACGAGTGAGAACACCCTTCCAGAGCTGTTGAAGTTCCTCCACAAGAGGCTCCATGAACAAATCAAAATCCTTTCCAGGACTTTTTGGAGTTTGATTCTTTGGTGCAGACATTTGGAGGCATGTTGTAAGGGATAACAAGCCTGGCCACATGCTATATGTGGCGCTCTGGTGGCCAAATGGGTTAAATCCATCCAAGCTAAGCCAAGTCTAATGTTTCTCGGGTCAAGACAAACTCTTTGTGTTTATCATTGAAGCTTTTCCACTCACTACCATGAGATGGATGTCTCATTACATTCTGATCTCTGTACTCCTGGTTCCTAGAATGCCACAGTACATCCTCTCTTGTTTCAGCATCATGAAACAACCTCTGCAATCTTGGTGTAATTGGAAAATGTCTCATAACATTATGAGGAATCCTCTTCACAGCACTTGATGATTTGCATTTCGGGCATTCACTTAAGTTGGCATAATCCTTCCGGAACAGAACACAATTATTCTTGCAAACATGGATCATATCATATCCAATTCCAACTGCACGAAGGAAATTCTTCATTTCTTTGTAGGTGTGTGGCGGCTCGAGGCCTTGTCACAGGGAAAGATTCGCGAAAAGCAGCCAACATCGCATCGAATGATTTGTTGGTCATCCGCTCAGATGTCTTCACCTAAATAAAGGTGACCATAGCTGAGAATCTCGACAGCTTATTTCACAGGGTGATGACAACGTTGCATTGTTCCAACATGCGGGCCCCATCGTTTTTCTTCTGCAGGTGAAAGTTCACGGAATGCACGAGCATTTCGTAGCATTGCTTCAATGTTGGTCAAACTCACTGGCTCTGCCACCACCACCACCTCCTCCTCTTCCACCTGAGCATCGGTGCATCAAGATGGTGATCTGCTGCTTCCACTTAGTCAATAACATTGACGTTCATAGCTTCACCATGATGAACCCACGTAGTATATGTGACCGACATCCCATACAAGTGTAGATGATTTTGCACAGTTGACTGGGGTCTTGTAACTGAATTCATACAACTGCTACATGGGCAGAGCACATCTAATTTCGGACCACCGTACTCAGCTCTGATAAAGTTCATGAAGTTTTCAACCCCCTCGACATATGCAGCGGAGAATCTTCGAGTAGAAGTTATCCAAGTCATGTCCATCTGTTAGACATACAAATTAGTTCTTCTAGTAGATATTACAGGAAAAACATATATGCTTTTTTTATGAAGTCCAGAAAAAATACCTAGGTCGATGTCTAAAGCTATGGCAAGATATTTGGGCGAGTAGATCTAAGTAACGAAATATATGTAAAGCTAATTCAGCAAATAGATTTGAGTGCGAAATTATGGCAGGCTGTTTCAGCAGTCAATGAGGCCGAGCACACAGCCATCAAACTATCGAAGGCCATCGCAGCAACAAAGATCGAGTATAAAACGGTGTAGAGCTATTTCACCTAACAGATTGGCTACTAGACCATGGCAATCTATGTCACAATAAATATATGGCAGGATATTTTAGCAACTAATCGGCCTTGACATGCCATCTCAGCTAAGCATTGAGTGCGAGCAGGGCAAGGAAGCTTCTTAAGCGAGCATATTGACAATAAACTACTTTGGCAAACAAGTGAGATTAACAGCGTCTATCGGCTAACATTCAGCGATACACCGACATGAACGGGCCTCGGTCTAGAATGCGCTGCACTGGGGACAGCGGTGGCGGCGCTGGTTAGAGGATGGCGACACTAGAGCATCTTGTGGAGCGAGAGGATCGCCAATCATGGCGCTTACGTATCGGGCGCCGGGCGGGAGGGCGGCTTTGGCGGAGCGAATGGAGTGGAGGGGACAGGGGAGGGTTTGGGGAATATTATTGGCTAGTTGGCGAAGGCGGTTGAATCGGATTTGGGGGAATTTTTGGGTGTGTGGGGGATTTTCGCGGTGGGCGAGGGAGTTTGGCGCATGGTCGGTTTCTCCAAGTGCAGTCCCACGTGTCAGTGAAGAGGCAAGCCGAAGCGCATTCTGTTTGCGTGAGTCGTGTGCAGGACCGAACGTGTGGGGGGTGCAATGCGACATGACGAAGTGCTGTGAGTGTACCGCATTTTTCCTTTTAAACTAGGTGCTTCGCCCCGACAAAAAAAAAATCTGTTGCTTCGCGCGATCCATCGATACTACTACTAGTAATCCGGTAATCCCGACTAAAACAGCGCGCCGGGTCTTTTCCCGCGCGATATGCTGGGAGGTTGGCTTAGTTGGTTTTTTTTAGGACGAGTAATGCTACACCTACGTAATCCCAAAGCACGTAATTAACGTAATGTGAAACGTGTGAGCTGTTGATTGTAGATTGGGGGGAGGGAGGGTCCCACCACCATGAAAATCAGGGGGGAGAGAGAGAGGCAATTTACGTTAAACCTTTCATAGGTTCCCGTATATGTAGAAAGATGTGTCTGATCCTGCAATACAGGCCGTCTGATCAATATCTAACGGATAGGAAGGAAACTATGACAATTTACCCGCACTCCTCTCCACATTTGCAGATAAGGCTTTGCCTCGTGATCCCTTTCTCCCACAAGATCTTGATCTTTCGTGCAACGCACGGGCATCTTGCTAGTACTCCTACAATATGTATATTATTGTGAAAGTTCATATACACCGGCCGAGATTAATGCAAACACGGCAGATTTTCATTACATTTCGAACTTTTATAGGACAAAAAATAAAAGAAACCCGACCCTAAACCTATTCTACGGCCAAGCATCGACGCCCTCCATCTGTGATCTCCATATGCGGTGGCGGGGTTCAAGACCCGTGAAGTGAAGGTGCGGTCTCCGGCGAGGAAAAGTAGAACACGGGAGACGGACTGCCGGTTGGCACACCATGCCCTGCCGCCTCCCATGCCCTACTCATCCTCGGAGGAGTCCCCGACCTCGGCGGTGTCGGACGTTGGACGGCGGCAAGTAGGACGCGTGGCTGACGGTGCTCCCGTCGTTGGCCGCCAGTGTGGCCACCGATTGTGCGGCGACTTGAGTGAGGGCGGCGACCTCGAGCTCCATCCCTGAAGACAAGCTCTCCCGCAGAGCGTTCGCGCTTGCGGTCATGGCGGATGTGGTTCCAGGTAGGAGGACGATGCGCTGTGGTGTGGAGGTTAGCTGGGCGTTGCCGCTTTAAGTAGTGCATTCCGGTGAGGCCAAGCGTCCGGGTGCGTCATTAAGTCGCCGGAGTTGTTCCTCGGGAACCGAGCCTCTTAATGACGACATACGAACGGACGACATGAATGGGGGCAGCTGGCGCCGGCTGGGAACGCACTGCGCGGTGGCGCGAGGGACGAGGGTTTTGGTGTGCCAGGGTAGTAAGCTGCGGTCGTGGCAACGTTGGAGATGCCCTTTGCTCACATGCGATCCCCGCATGTCATTGAAAAAGCAAGATGACCCGGCATGGTCTCAGGTCCAGAGGATGCAGTTGGCCGTGCTACACCACTCCGCGGACGCGTCACGACACCCCGTGCATCCTCGACGAGCCGGGTGTTGGGGTGTGTTCGGATTGTGGCCAAAGTGCACCTTGCCAAAATTTTGGTCATGACCAAAAGATTGGTCTTTGTTTGGATGGTTGCCATTTTTTGGCATGCCAATGAACTCTAGCCAAATCTAGTTCATTTTTCTTGCCAATGTCGGCCAAATCATGGGCAACCAATACCTCAACCAAAATTTTGGTCATGACCCAAAGATTGGTCTTTATTTGGATGGTTGCCATTTCTTTGGCATGCCAATGAACTCTAGCCAACTCAAGTTCATTTTTCTTGCCAATGTCGGCCTAATCATGGGCAACCAATACCTCAACCAATATTTTGGCTACCCAATGCTTTGATGGGGCAACCTTGGGCACAAACCAAACATACCGTCTGTCGTGCCACAGCACTAACGCCACCCTCGGCAAACTGAAACCGACCGTGTCTAGCGACGATATGAGTGTGTCGCTCACCGCGACCGCCGTGTCCAGAGGCGGTGCTGGAGCTGTGCCCCGTTGTTGGCCCCAACGACCCACATGAACGGTTGTCGGTGGCGAGGAGGTCGTGGGCCAGCTCCTCCATTGGACTAGTCTGCGCTACGTCGTGCCGACAGGTGTGCCGCACATGTCTGTTTCCCTGTTTTCCCGGCCATATTCGAGCGTCAGTTCTCCGAGTTGCGCATTAGGCCTTTCACTATGTAGGCCAAGCGAGACAACTTATTGTTTATTTGAGCCGTTCAAGTATAATCATGTGGCGTTTGCTTATTTCTCATTCCTCTCCAACCCTCTTCTCCATCGATCATGTTGCCCTCCAGTCGAGTCCATCCTCCCGCATGCCTCATTGAACATTCCGCCGAGTATCATTCGCATGTACCCGCCCTAGTCCTCTTTCAATAGATCTTCGGACCCAGAGATGAAATCGAGAGGGAACGAGTGGGGGCACGTGATACCTAAGGCGGATTCAAAATTTTGAACCGGTGATCATAGCATCCGCAAATCATATATAAAGGGTATTCAATGTTCGTTTCATTTTTGAACGTACAATATACTCCCTCCTATCCTTTCTACTCCCTCCTTCCATCTATATTGGGCCTAATGCATTTTTCAAGACCGCCTTTGACTATTGACAAGATTAATAGTACATGACATGTATAATGTGAAAATTATATCATTGGAAGCTCCTTTCTCATCTGAATTTGATGGTATGCTTTGTTTAAGTTGCATGTCATATATTATTGCTCTACCTTTTGGTCAAAGTTAGCCTCGAAAACGCATTAGGCCCTATCAGATGGAAGGAGGGAGTAGTTTATATATAAGTTTTATGTGTAGTCAAAGTATATCTACTTTGATAAAAAGGTATCAACATTCAACAACGCCCAATCAATATTGTTAGATTAAATACGTACTCCTAGATTTGTACTCGAGATGGTTTCCAATTTGACTATTGACAAGATTAATAGTACATGAGATGTATAATGTGAAAATTATATCATTGGAAACTCCTTTCACATACGAATTTGACCATATGCTTTGTGTAAGTTGCATGTCATATATTATTACTCTAACATTTGGTCAAAGTTAGCCTTGAAAAACGCATTAGACCCTGTATGCTTTGTGTAAGTTGCTTGTCATATATTATTACTCTAACATTTGTGTAAGTTGCATGTCATATATTATTACTCTAACATTTGGTCAAAGTAGTATAGTGGAAGTGGATCCTCTGACGTAGGTATCCCTGCCTTACCCTCCCGGTCACTAACTGGCGGACCCCATGCTTGCTAGGCCACGCATGTCAGTTACTCAATGGGTTCGGCCACGTCAGGGGATCCTCATCCGTAGTATACTCCCTCTGTTTTTATTTACTCTGCATAAAACGGAGGGAGTGGTGGTATAATAAATGACGCGGGCAGGGAGGGGAGGGACGAGGGTTTGCTCTCAAGCTGCGGTCCCACAAGCGGCAAAACGCAAGACGGGCGCGTGTTCCATTCGGTGAGTGACGTGGAGGGTCCAGCGTCGGGTTGCAAGCGAACGCGACAAGAGCGATGTCTGATCAAAACCGATTGACCGGTCGTCACCGAAACCACTATTCACACCGAACCATCGCCGCTTTCACGCCAGCCACTGCCCTAAAACCACACCAAATCTCCAGCCCATTCCCCCACCTTTCGATCCCCTAGCCCGCATCAAGCGTCCCCTAGTTTGCCAGAAAGCCATGGTGCGCCGCAAGATCACTTACTACAAGATGCTGACGTCGTAGCGCCGTGCAGAAATCGCGGCGGCGGTCGGCGCCACAGACCTCCGTTCCCAAGCTCGCTTTGCGGCGGGCCAATCCCCGAGTTCTCTGGAGCCAGCTACGAGGAGGAGGAAGCCGATCCAATGTTCATGGCAGAGGTCGCGGCGCAAAAGGCCCCCGATGGGTATGAGACGATGGACGTCGAATTCGTGACGGCGTCCGAGTCCCGCATGGTGCAGGCGGACCAGCGGTTCAACATGGCGATACTAAAGGAGGACCGGGAGGCAGAGGCTCAACTCGACACGGAGCGCGCGCATGCCGCTGCCATCGAGGCTCTCCTGCAGGCGGAACCGGATGTTGTGGATGTGAACTGGGCGGCGGAGGCTCAACTTGAGGCAGAGCGCGCGGATGCCGTTGCCATCAAGGCCCTCCTGCAGGCGGAACCGGACGTCCTGGACTTGAACCGGGCGGCAGAGACTCAACGTAGAGCGCGTGGATGCCGCTCTCATCGACGCCCTCCAGGCGGAACCGGAGGTCCTGGACTTGAACCGGGCGACGGAGGCTCGACTCGACGCGGAGCGCGCGGATGCCGCTGCCATCGAGGCCCTCCTGCAGGCGAAACCGGACGTCCTCGACTTGAACCGGGCTGTGCTCTCGTCCGTGCAGAGCGCCCGCACGCTCCGCTTGAACGAGTAGCTGGAGGCCGAGGACAACCACGGTGCGGAGACACGTCGGCGGCGGCACGGTTGGTTCAAGGCCGGCAGCCAAAGACGACGAGGCCGTCTCATTCCGCGAGCAGTGATAGTTTTTCTTTATGTTGTTGTTTTCATGGATCTTTTGCTGTGTAAAAACATATATTTGTTATGCAAGTCGCCTGACTTGGGCCAGTCTACCATTTCAGGCGGTTGGATGAATATCCTATGTCTCCTAACCCTTCTTTCCTTCTTCCTCACCTCTTCTTCTTCCCCAACAGACCACCGCACGGGCCGTACGGATACTCCCCAACATGCAGTTGGATAAACATACTCTATGAACGAAAATTATGTGTCAGCGATAGGATGGCTGAGTTTGGTGTGTTCACATGCGACAACACGTGTCAGTGAGGGTGCGTTCCCTTGGTTGGGTTTGCGGCGTGAGCGACTGTAGGTGAGGGTGCGGTGCGACATCATGGCATGTGAGGCGGCCGTGTGAGGGTGCGGAAGCGACCGCGATAGCCGTCAGGCGCAAGTGTACCTCCTTCTCATTTTGAAAACTTTAGGCAAGCTTGGAAAAATGTGTGGCGAATTTTGGCAATGCAAGGCCTAGACCCAAACAGGATTATTAAGTACGTACTAGGAGTACTTGTGTTAAAAAAGAAAGGCTGGGTTTTCCTTAGCGGGATTTAATCGTTACAAATCCTCGTTTCACTTGTCAATTAATGCGTATTTTCTTCTCCAAAGACCAAAGAGCTAACCATCTCACTTTGCATCGCTTGATTAATGCAGCGCCATGCAAACCAACCTTCTCACTTCCGCATGCATGCAGGGGATATTAATGTCCTTGGTTGCTAACCCCATCAATTTTGCCTCGATTAGTGTTAGTGGCCCTTTCCAAATTGTAATTTTGATATTACTGGCCTTGTGTACAAAAAAAATGGAGGTAGTAACTATAATTGACTTCCTTCCCCATTGCGGTGACGTCGACGATATTTTTTTTGGTGGTTTGGCGAAGTGCGTTCGACGGAGAACACCATTGAGGGAGACCACGGTAAGTCGTTCGCAAGTGCCGCCTGCAAGCCGAGACAACCGCCTTATTTGCATCCAGGAAGTCCTTTACTAGTACTACTAGGAGTAACTAATGCAGTGAGATGGCTTCTCAAGAAGACGATGGAGAAGCGGAGTCGTGAAGAGTGAAATGATGGTTGCTTCGTCCGTGCTTTTGTGATTTGACGCCTCACCGCTTTGTGATTTGTGATAGAAGGGACAGGGAGTAGACTCATGCTCTATACTGTAGTACTACATGCGTCCAAGCATGGGAGAAAGAGGAGAGACGTTGCATTTTTCTATTCCTTCAATCAATCAATCAGGGAGCTTCGGTTCAATCTTTTTGGCTTTGGCAACACCGTCCACAATGGTTCCCATGATGCCAAAAGCTATTTTCACATTTGGCTACACATTGTGGATGCCCTTAACCGTACCACTTGGTTTTGCTCCTGTGCTATCTATACAAATCTCAATTATATTGATCTAAAAAATTATAGAATCGAGATTAGTAAAAAGGAGGTGATTTTGCCGCGCGGATGGCAGGGGAGGTTTCTTATTTGAGCAATGCTACATCCACGTAATGGTTTACGTAAAGTTATGAACGGATGTGATGTGGGACTATTTGATTGGATTAAAGGAGAGGATTAGGCCCACCCCACCTGAAAATCAGCGGGGCGTATATAGATTAGATGCAAAGTATACGTAGCACCTACGTAGCCCTTTGTAAGTCTAGGATTAGACTTCTTATTTTCGGAGGACGTTGTCCTGGCGGTTTGCTAACATGCGGTCCCACGTGTCAGTGCTTTACCAAGCCGATCCGCGTCCCACATGAGGCAGAACAACAGCAGAAGCAACACGTGGTTAAGTTGAAGAAGATGAGGGAGAAGCAGATTGAGAACGAGTGAAATGATGGTTGCTTCGTCCTCCAACTTAACTGCGGAAAGGTGCAGCTTTGTGATTTGACGCCTCATTGCTCATTACTATGCTTGCGCCATGACTGGGTGCTTCACCCGGCTGCTCTGCTTGTATTCGGTATGGCACGTGGACCCGGTAGCTTGATGTCCCACATGTCGTGAAAGGGACTAGAAGATTTATGAAAGCGGCGCCCACTCTTCTGACGGGGAGTAGGCGACTGACGGCCCAGTGAACTGTCACTTGTCTTGTATAGTACTAGTATAGTTTTGTTGTTTCATACGATCCATCGATACAAACCCGATTAAACAGGAAAGGCGGGATTTTTCCATGGTAGATGATAATCTTGGCCATACATTTCAAAGGCAATTTTAATGTATGCAAACTGAATAATTATAAGTAACAATATGATATCTAGTAAAACTAAAATCACATATGATTTATTGTGTTAGAGTGTAGTAGTAGTGCTGTATTGCATAGTTGTTAGATGTAACATGTGAGAACGTGTAGAGATGTATTTTTGGAGGGCCTCTGAGAGAGAAAAGCGTAATACGGTCACCGAACTTGAATAAGCTGATTACGGTCACTATATACGTTTTGCGGTGATTATACGGTCACTTGCTCACAGCTCGGCATCGGATTGCACTCGTTGACCGCCAAATAGTCTACATGGCGCCATGTTGACTAGTTAAATTGACCACGTTCGTTGTGGGTCCCACTGTCGATTCGCATAGGCAAAAGGTCGATAAATACAAATTTACGCAGCGCCGACAAGCCTCCAACCCGTGCTGGGAATCACCTGGTTGTGTATGTCTGCTGGGGCCTGATGTGTGCGCATGCACGTGTAGGTTGAGCACTTGAGCGTGAGAGTGTGTGTTGGTCGCGTGGTGTACTGGTGTGTGCATGCATGCGTGCGTGTGTGCGTGTGAGTGTTGCGTGCGTGCGTGTGAGTGTTGCGTGCGTGCGTGGGTGCATGTGTTTGTGTGAGGGTTGCGTGGATGCAGTTTGTGTGCATGCGTGTGTGTGTGTATAATCACCACACCAGCTCCTGTGTGTTAAAACAAACGGCTCAGCATACCAATACAAGGTCACCTTGTCCGTGTGCTCATGGTCATGACTTGAACCACCGTCCAAATATATTTTTGTCGTTTGTTTTCATTCTTACTAGCAAGATGCCCGTGCGTTGCACATAACATCAAGATGCATTTCTATGACTTGTTTATCTTGTGAGAGAAAAGGATGAACGAGGGAAGGCCTTATTTGCAAATGTGGAGAGGTGTGTGGGTACCTTTTTGCAAAATTGCCATAGTTTCTTTCCCATCCGTCAGATATAAATCGGGCGGCCTATATTGCAGGATGGCAGGCACACCATCATCACCAACTCTGTTTTTATAAGAGTGTATTTTATGTATTTTATAAGAGTGTAGATGTAGAGTAGATACAAGTTGACAGGTGGGCACGATGGTAGTGAGATAATGTGATGCAACACTAGAGGTGCCACGTGGAGCGTTTAATCGTCAACTAGTCATGTCATGAGCAAATACAGAGTTGTACGGTGAGCCCGTGATGCATAATAACCACTAAACATAAATGGTGAGCGTAATGAGTGGATTCTGAAGTCCAATGTACGTATCGTGCTTTCGCTTCAAATACAATGATCGTCATTGCATATATCGCGAGAGAAAGATGAAACATGCGTGAATTTTCCGGGGCTTACTTTTAGAGGACCTGGAGATAGTTTTGTGTGCATACGTGAAAGGGGCGTCTGAGGGGTATGAGATGGATAGAGAGATGCTCTTCGTTTCTCTTTATTATGACTAACTTCGTATATAATATAAATATATACAAATTCACAGCACGGAATAAATATCATTGTGGGCACCATGCAATGCAAATTAGCGTCAGACTCCTCCATATAACTTTGTAATGTTGTATATATGTAGAAACTCTAAAATATTTTTTTGGCCACACTTTATTCAAAAGGAATGTTGTATGCGAAATAAACGTGAATAGAGGGCTTTTGAGATCAATGGGGTACGTGATGTAACATGTGTGAATGTGTAGTTGATGCATTTGGCGGGGCCTAGAGAGGTATGTGTGTGTATTACGTATTCGAGAGAGGCATGGATAGAGGGGCCGACGGGGGACGTGGGAGAGATAGCACGAGAAATGAGAGTGGTCTAGAGAGAGAGAGAGAGAGAGAGAGAGAGAGAGACGAATATGACGTCATGACAAGAGATTCCATTCCCTTGAGTGTGTATATGCAAGGGGGGAGGGAATAGAGGCACCAGGAGAAATTTTCTGTGTGTGTGGTGTTTGTGTTGGTATGTGTGGGTGTGAGAAGATAATGAGACGTGGGGGCAGAGGGTGTGTCACCGCGTGAGGTCCGATGGGTCGAGGTGAGGCCCTTCGTTACGTTACATCATGTGCCACATTGGTCGGCCCGTGACGCATTTAGGAAGACCCATGGATGACTAGTCGTACAAGACAAAGATAGCAGAATTGTGAAGGACTATGTGTCCACTGACAAAGCCGTCTAGGATTTGTAACCCTAGGTTCTCGGACTAAGGTAACCCCTTTATCTACGATATTACTATTCATCCAACCTAACTTTAAGGGGCATCCTGAATGCTCTGCTAGAATCATACTCGTCGATTAGGAAGAGAGGTGTGAGACAATGCGTGAGAGACAGGCGTAAAGATAATGTGCGTACATGAGACACGTAGGCATGTCCATGTATATAGAAAGGGTCGATGAGGATTGTGCGTGTGTATGTTTGTGAGAGGAAGAGTGCTTGTGATAAAGGATAGTGAAAACAGTTGTAAATTTTTACGAGAGGGAGGGAGGGTTATATCTAGAGCATGTGTGCGAGAAAGACACCTCAGGAGAGAGCATGTGAGCATGTGTGAGAGACCACCGATGGAGAGTGAAACTACACGTAAAAGACTGCTCTACACATTGATTAAAGATATAAACTGTATCCAAATATTAGGATGGGATCATGATATTTGCAATTCGCGTAAGGAGCGGTCATTGATCCATCAGACATCTAGATTCTATCGAATTTGAGCATGTCTATGTTATTATTCGACACAATTGATCCACATAGTTAGTATTTTGAACTCCGCATAATGCATCGCTTTAGCAATCAAATATAAACGTGAGTATAGTTCATGTTGTGTGTGTAAAGCACATTATACATAATGAAAGTTACACAATGGACATTATAAATAGCTACTACCTATGAACTAGCATACATTTGAATTCAACTTAAGGTGGTTAAAAAAATCGAATTCAACATGAAGTCCATTCAATTATTTGAATTTGATATCATGGCATTTGTAAACCATACCTAAATTATGGGGCGCCAATCTTTGCTCTGATTTTGTACATAATAGCATATGTAGTCGTGTACAAAATAGATTCAAATTTAGCTCCTCCATTCCAAAATAAGCTTAGTTATAGGATTTTCAAGTGTCAAAATTTCAAAAAGAAGTGGATAATTTAATGAGGTTTTCAAACATACAAGGTCAAATATAACGTTGTGTATTTAGGCAATCCTCATAGTTCAAGAGTACTCTAAACGTGAATGCTTGTGTTTCAAAATTTCGAACGAAGCGCCAAAAGAGCCTCTACTCGCCCGAAACCGCGTGAGACTAATGTTTGGTAGTACAAGGAAATTACTTTTCTAATAACTCCGACCCGTGAAACCTACCGGCCCGACGTCCAAAGGTCTAAACCGGGGTAGGTTTGTAGCTTCATCTAGACGCCACACAACCGCATCCGAAAAATATTCATACACAATGGCCGCCTAAGCACACATTTGGGACACCTGGGATTACCATCCTACCCCCGACCCGCAGTAGGTCCAAAATTTAAGAGGGGGCAAAGTTTGTACTTTCCCCAAATTTCAAACAAGTGCGTCCCATCTTCTGTTCAAAAAAAGCCAAAAACAAGCGCGTCGCAGAACGAAACATGGTTCCCCCACCCGTCCGATTCCCCATTCTGCATCCGTGGGCGCCAAAACTACCTCTCCACCAGCCGCTGAAACCCGGCGTCCTCCGTCCGCTACCCCATCCCACCCATCAACCGCCCTCCTCGATCACGCCGAAGCCGATACCCCGACGCTGCCGTCCACATAACCTCAATCTGCGCCCTCCATGGCTAGTAGTTGAAGCCGAGGCCGAGCCGTCCGTGCAGCCAGTTCAACCACGACGTCCTGCGCCTCACCGCTGCTCCAACTTCGCCACCCTCCACCGCACCGGAGTTGTTCCTGATACGCCGTCCTTCGCCACCTCAGATCTGCTTCCCCTTCGCTGACATACGGCCACGGCAACACAGTCAACAATTTGGCCATGGGTTCGTCCAAGCCTGCACCCTCCAGAACATCGGTTTCCCCGGTAAAAAGAAGAAAATCGGTAGCGACTTGTGGAGGTGACCACACCGCAACCGAAAAAGGTACTCCTCTTCCCTTATTCGTGCAAATCTTACGTCTCTGCTTGCACGGTATTCATCCCACGTAAGACACTAGTTGACCGCTTCTTCTTGATACTAGATGTTCCTAGTAACTCGCGATGCACAAGATTTCTCCTCATATACTATTTCACCTTAGCTAGAGGTCCGCCGCCTCGAATTTCAATTTCTCGCCGCTTGATTCCCAATTATCGGAAGCATTCCCAGCGTAATAGGCGCTTAGTACGCCTATTACGCCGGGAAGCAGCGCTTTGGTGTTTATCTTAGGGCGTGTGCGGCTAGAGCCTCTTGGCGCCCGATCTGGTGGTCAGCCGGTATTAATGGGCGGGCCTGGGGGTGCTGCCACGCACGGGGGTGGTGTGAGGTCGTGGGGTGGGCGGGGCGGCGGAGGCAGGGGTCTGGGCCGGTGGTCGCTGGCGGTTCGAGAAAGATCGTCAACAGTGACTGGCGGGAGGTAGACGAAGGCCATCTGCCCGTTCCTTATAGATCGGATGGTTCATTAAAAAATCGACTAACCTATTTATTTTCAGTCGACTGTTATCTTAGATATGACCACATGTGGTGGTGTGCTGGAGGAGTACCTGCATTTCCTGTGCTCATATATTACAAAAATCATACAGAGTAGAATCTAATTTTGTTTGCCATGCAATGTTGTAGAGCTATCAGATGTCTCCTGTCATTTGTTTTTCAGCCACCGCTATCTCTGCTACTTTTACAAAGGCACTAGTTCTGCACACACTTCACCCTTACTCTCACTGTTGTGTTTTTATGCAAGGGTATTTCAGACTCTGCTGCCATGAGAGAAGCCAAAAAGAAAAGAGATAAGTCGCTCCAGCTTGGTGTGCGGCTAGGCAAGACACGTTTCAACGCTTTAAAGGGTGCAGTGTCAGCAGATGGAGACGGGGAACGTAGCTCTGGAGTTGATGACCTCGCTCGCAATGACCCACCATCCCAGGTGCTTGCTTTAACTTCACGGTGTCATATGTGGTTGCATGTTCCATATGGTGTCTAGCTTGTATTCGAAAGGCCGAAGTCGATAAGATAAGGAAAGCTATTTTTTTACATGAACCACCATCCCGTGAGCACCAGAAGACAAATTGCTAGTCAGGGCACTGGCCGAGCCAGTGACAAGCCCAGCAAAGATATGCATCACCTGGAAGCCAACTAAAAAGTTGCGATGGTGGCGAAGCAGCCCGCCTCCCACTGTGCTCTCGTGTCCTAGATGATCATGCTCACCACTCCACGGATGTCTAGCTTGTATTGCTTCCAATTTGGTTAAATTGCATCCGCTTAGCTTACACATTATACCTTTGAATATGACATGCATTTCTGTTTTGGTACATACTAGTACATCCGTGTATTAACCATGTTATTACATCAAACTAATGTTCTTGTGTATCCCTCATCAATCACTTATGACGAGGCAGGTGCAAGGGGACTACTCCTCATTTAAGGAATGCAACATGACCTCCGACATGATTCTCAAGAAATGTAAATGCTACATGAAGATAGTGAACGTAGTTACGTAGTTGATTACAGACATTTCCCTACACTAGCATCGCAGGTGCTTGCTCTAACTTGGCAGCGTGATATGTGGTTGCATGTTGCATATGGTGTCTAGATTGTAATTCTTCCAATCTGGTTAAACTGTGTGTGCTAGTCTGCTTAGCTTATACATTATACATGTTAATGTGACATGCCTTCCTGTATTTAGTACACAGTACATCTGTCTATTAAGCATGTCCTTACATAAAACTATTGTTTTTTTGTATCCCGCGCCAATCAACATGACGAGACACCTTTAGTATATGCAGTGCGATATTAGTTGCATCTTTCATATGATTTATAGCATGCGCTGCTTCTAATTTGTTGAAATTCCATTTATGATGGGACGCTTTTAACTTGGCAGAGTCATATTGGTTGCATATTTCATGTGGTGTCTAGCTTGCATTTCTTCTTATTTGCTGGAATAGTTTCTGCTTAGTTTACACAAACAGTTGTGAACATGCCATACCGTCCTGTTTTTCGTACATATTCCATCCTGGTATCATGTGTTTGCCTTACATCAAAGTAGTGATTGTCAGTATCATGCATGAATGAGTTTTGAAGAGAGAATTTTATTGCTTTTTCTTGTCGGTTTTACTTGACAATTCAAAATCAATAAAGCGGAAGGAAGTTAGCAAGGCAGCGTATAAAGGTGGTCCTTCCGAATGGAGGGCCTCTACAGTTTCTACTCCTCCACACCCCCAAGATGATTTCCAAGACAACACATGCATAGACACTCAACAAAGCTGTGTTTATGATGAGCACGTCTCCCCTAGTGCAGCATCACCGGTGCTCCCTCTAACTTGGCACTGTTATATGTGGTTGCATGTTATGTGTGAGTTCTAGCTTGTATTGCTTCTAATTTTGTTGAATTCCATCTGCCATTACTTTACACATTATACTTGAATAAGACACGTGTTCTGTTTCTAGAACATACAATATCATCTATCACACCATGTTCTTACATCAAATTACTACTGTTGTGTAACCTGCAACAATCACTTATCATAAGACATGTTTGACTTCAGAGTGTGATATAGGTTACATCTCACATTCTTTTCTATCTTGTACTACTAATTTGTTGAAATGGCACTTATGACAAGACAGTTTTAACTTGGTAGAGTGATATTCCTTGCATCTTTCATATGGTGTCTAGCTTTCATTGCTTCTAATTTGTTGAAATGCCTTCTCCTTAGTTTACACATCATAAGCTGTGAATATGCAATCTTTGTGAATATGCAATGGCACTAATGACGAGAGACCCCTAGCATGGTAATGTGATGTTGTTTGCATCTTGCATATGATTTATTTCTGGTACTGCTTCACATTTGTTTAAACGCCATTTATGATGAGACACTGTTAACTTGGCAGAGCGATATTTGTAGCATCTTTCATATGGGGTCTACCTTCCATTGCATTGCTTCTAATTTGGTGAAATGTCTTCTTCTTAGTTTACACATCATAGTTACGGTTATCTCTTCCGTCCTGTTTTTCATACATATTACATCCTCCTATCATGTGGTTGTCTAACATCAAAGTTCAATTCGTCTGCATCACACATCAATTTGTTCTGAAGAACTAAATTGTTATTCGTTTTTCTTGTCGGCTTGACTGGCACAGAGAAAGAGGAAGAAACATAGAATGGCAGGGAATGAGAAGCAGATGAATCCTGCAGATTCTGCTGGTACTGATGGTGCAATAGAAGGTCAAAGTCCAGCAGCAAATTCTACAAACACGACATCCCATGCTACACGAGTTGCAAAAAAAGACAAACAGAAACAAATAGCTGCCACCAAACAAGCAGAGACAGCCCTAGTTCTTGCAACACCTACCACAGTACTACCAGCTGCACGACGTACTCGTGCGTCAACTGAGCTAGCAGCACATTCCCATGCTCCCTTGCCACCTGACATTACTTCCCAAGGAATCTTGACACAAGACGAGTTGGCAATATCAGATGAACCTTGTGAGCTTCAACAGCAAGAAGGTAGTTGCTGGAGTCAAGTTACAGTTGCATGCTTCTTTATATGTAGTCTCACAGTTTGATGTACACTAACACTTCCTATGTTTGTTGTTGGACTAGCACCTAAGCGCAAGAGGAAACGAACATCGTGGATAATGCTCGATAGGTTAACTAAATCTAGAGGAGGAAGAATGGAGATCCGTTTTGAGGCAGGTTTAAAAGGCCATGTGATGCTGCTGAGTCGCCCAAGTTAGTATCGAGAGGCAGCGGTTGTTGTTAGGTGTCATGCACGTTTCCTCCCAACATGGATTCAAAGATAGGAATGACAAAGACGAAACCCAGTTCAACATCTTCCTCGACCATTTATCTGTAAGTATGGTTATGTATGGAAACTAGTAATATCGTCTTGCTCTGTCCAATACTTTCTAGGTTCTTGATAATGAGACTCCATAATTTTCAACAGATGAGGTTCAAGTTGGATAGCCAAGATGATGCAACGGACAAGCTTGCACCCATGTTTTCAAGTCTGCTCTGTGTGATGATCGTTATAACTTGAGGAAAACTCACTTTGAAGGCAAGGCTAATAAAGTGAACTTGCCCAAACATCTCCAGTGGAAAATATATCTGATGAAGACTAGAGAGGCCTCGTTAAACACTGGTCCGATCCGAAGTATCAGGTACATTATATATATATGTCATCAGATCACATGTTGAAGTCCTATTTACGCATGTGCCACACAAATCTATCTTCTTGTAGGTGAACTGTTCAAATAACAAGGCCAACTGCATTTAAAGTGAAATTCAATAGACGACGGGATCTCGTAGCTATATTGCACAATCGCGAGGCTCTTGTAATTAGCTGTTGTTTCACTCTTTTCGCTGTACCATATTATCAGATCTATATTGACTTGTTCCAAATGCAGAGGAAAGCCCGCAAGGACCAAAAAGTACCTGAACCAAATGTTGTGGAAATATTCAAGGACTGTCATAGCAGCAAGAAGAAGGGCATGACTCCACCAGCCAAAGCCGCTGTTGTAAGTCCTTAATCCTCATGCCTTTTAACTACTACTTACTCTGACTTGTGCCTTGAACTGCATGGTTTGCAGCCAATGTCTATTACTCTTTTCAATTTTATACACAATTGTCTTAGCGTATCATTGCACCTTACAAGGTTTAAAGAGAGAGGAGTGATGTTCCTTTGATCTTGACCCGTAATCTAGTTCCGTCTTTGGACTTGCCCACACAACGTTACAATTGCTCGCTTATGCATTTCTCAGTTGTTTTGTGATATGAATGACGTCATACTATGCTTACCGTATTATAAACTTCGTCTCTTCATCCTTAGCCCTCAATACAATATGAAGAAATAGACAATACATTAGCGATGGTACATGGTCATATGTTTGGAACCTGGTTTTATTATGTACTTTGCAATAAAATACAACTAATATTTTACATGGGTTCACCGAATAAGTTACGTATATAGACCAAAGTTATTTTGTTTGGTTTTGCTGCCTCCTTAATATCTTACATTACGGTACTACTAATGTAAAACCTCAACTTTTCAGTGAGCTATGGAAAAATGGTGGAACCGCCACCTTACGAAGGTGGCGAGGCAACTATAACCGCAATGTCGCCTCTTCTGCAGTGGGTCAAGACTGCATCACTAACAAAGGCCAAAAGCACGTTCTGCGTATCTTGGGTTGGTTGTTAAGGCAATATCGTCCAAACTGCCTCATGATCAAGATATGCAAGCTCAAAGCAATGTTGTATCTGCGCTCCAGACACAAGTCCATTCCCTAACAGAGACCCTTTGTGAAACAAGGAGAAACATTGCTCAATGCCATCAAGATATGCATGGTTTTGAAACCAGACTATCAGACATTTGCTATGTTGTTCAGGAGCCTAGGGGAAATGAAGGCGAGGGTTATGGTGCTCCATCGGACAATACAGCATGAAAACGTAATGTGCCAGTCAAATGAACTGAGCTTACGAACTTCGGTGGTGCATTTATCTCGCTAGACTGTTAAGTTTTATGCCAACCTTCCTTTTGTTATATAGTTGTAATTTGTTTTGGTGCGATACAAAATTTATTCTTAACGTGCAGCCACCGCTTGAAGAAAACAGCAAGCCATTTTTGTATAGTGTAGGGTGTTCCCTATATTTGCACTGGTGGCGATCTTTGATGCCGAGTGGATGTAATCTGTGCAATCACCTTAATAGCCTAGCGTTAGTTCCGGCCTTATTTATTTCCTAGTCTTCTTTTCCCCTGGTTTCCTAGTGGCCGCAACTACCATGGGCCATATACGGGCCGTAGGATCCATGGGTCTCCTACGGGACGTCGATAAATGGGCCTGTAATCGGTGGGCCTCGGGCCGCCGGATAAATGTGTCTACATGGGCCATAATCGGGCGTAATTGGTATCGGCCCAAAGACGGTAACAGTCGTTAACAGTGCCGAGGACAGCAAAGGCTTAATTCTGTCACAGGCATAACGGGTCGTTAATGGGCCAGAATATAGGACGGGCCGGAAATGGCGCAACGGGTTAACAGGCCAGAAATGGGCCGACTCTTGCCATGGGCCGAATTTGGCCCATTAGGGTAACAGGCTAGTAACGGGCCGACTCTTGCCATGGGCTGAATTTGGCCCATTAGTGGAACAGGCCAGTAATGGGCCGACTCTTGCCATGGGCCGAATTTGGCCCATTAGGGGAACAGGCCAGTAATGGGCCGGAAGTAATCGAGGGCCGAAAAGGAGCCCAAGAACTTATGGGTCGTTAATAGGCCGAAAGCTAACACGGGCTGGAAACGGCCCATGTAAATCACAGGTCGTTAACAGGTATAAAGAAAATTACTATTCATTATGGGCTAGACTCACCATGGGCCTATAATGGGCCGAAAGATATGAAAGCCTCATATGGGCCAAAGACGTCGTGGGCCATACATGGGCTGAAAGTGAAATGGGCTGGTATTATATTCGACGGCCCACATGACGTTGTTGGGCCGATTTCCTTTAGGGCCTAACGGGCCGTGAGTTAACGGGCTGTAAAATGGGCTATTTGCAAAGAGACCGTTAATGTTTTTCATGGGCCAGCCCGTTAACTTTAACCAAGTCAAACAGGCCGGCTTTGTAAGCTAAATGGGCCCTTTGTTGGGCCGTGCACGGTCGACATATCATAGGCGCCATCTCGACCCAATCGACAAGTCGACACGTGTTTCGTCCGGCCAATAAGAATTTTACACGTGGAAAATTCCCATTGGTCGGGGCTGTTAACGGGTTATCGGATCCAAAACCCGACCCGATAGCTTAACGGCGTTCCGTTACGGTGGATGCCACCTGTCGGTCACCCTTGAGAAAGCACTTCTGTGACGCGCGATTTATCGTCATGGAAGTGGACACTTCCGTGATGGTAATTTTGGTAATGTCATGGAACACTTCTACGACAACACAGGTATGACTATCTTGATTCTGTCATAAATTTGTCATGGATGTACATGCATGACAAAAAAAGCGACCTACTGTGACAAACACGTATCATCACGGAAGTGTATTTTTTTGTAGTGCTGATAGTATTTGCATAACTATGTTGTAGATTAATAGCTCGCGATGTAGCTCCCCGTTTATTTTTGATATGTTCCTAGAGAAAAACAAGTTGAAAGATGATAGTAGCAATGATGCAGACTTGGTCCGTGATCAGAGGATTATCCTCATTGCTGCACAGAAGAATTATGTCCTTGATGCACCGCTAGGTGACAGACCTATTGCAGGAGCAGATACAGATGTTATGAATGTTTGACAAAGCCCGGTATGATGACTACTTGATAGTTTAGTGCACCATGCTTTACGGCTTAGAATCGGGATTTCAAAAACTTTTTGAACACCACGGAGCATATGATATGTTCCAAGAGCTGGAATTGGTATTTTAGACTCATGCCCGAGTCGAAAGGTATGAGACCTCTGACAAAGTACTTAGCCTACAAGATGGAGGAGAATAGATCAACTAGTGAGCATGTGCTCAGAATGTCTGAGTACTACAATCGCTTGAATCAAGTGGGAGTTAATCTTGCAGATAAGATAGTGATTGACAGAGTTCTCTAGTCACTATCACCAAGTTACTAGAACTCCATGATGAACTATAATATGCAAGGGATAACGGAAACGATTCCCAAGCTCTTCGCGATGTTGAAATCAGCGAAGGTAGAAATCAAGAAAAAGCATCAAGTGTTGATGGTTGACAAGACCGCTAGTTTCAAGTAAAAGGGCATGGGAAAGAAAGGGAACTTCAAGAAATAATGGCAAGCAAGTTTCCACTCCCATGAACAAGCCCAAAGCTAGACCCAAGCCTGAAACTGAGTGCTTCTACTGCAAAGAAAATGGTCACTGGAAGTGGAACTGCCCTAGATACTTGGCGGATAAGAAGGATGGCAAAGTGAAAAAAGGTATATTGGATATACATGTCATTGATGTGTACTTTACTAGTGTTTATAGCAACCCCTCGGTATTTGATACTGGTTCAGTTGCTAAGAGTAGTAACTCGAAACGGGAGTTGCAAAATAAACAGAGACTAGTTAAGGGTGATAACCCACAAGTATAGGGGATCGCAACAGTTTTCGAGGGTAGAGTATTTAACCCAAATTTATTGATTCGACACAAGGGGAGCCAAAGAATATTCTCAAGTATTAGCAGCTGAGTTGTCAATTCAACCACACCGAAACTTAGTATCTGCAGAAAAGTGTTTAGTAGCAAAGTAATATGATAGTGGTGGTAACGGCAACAAAAGTAAAGACAGCAAAAGTAATGTTTTTGGTATTTTGTAGTGATTGTAACAGTAGCAGCGGGAAAGTAAATAAGCGAGAACCAGTATATGAAAACTTGTAGGCACCGGATCAGTAATGGATAATTATGCCGGATGCGGTTCATCATGTAACAGTCATAACATAGGGTGACACAGAACTAGCTCCAATTCATCAATGTAATGTAGGCATGTATTCCGTATATAGTCATATGTGCTTATGGAAAAGAACTTGCATGACATCTTTTGTCCTACCCTCCCGTGGCAGCGCGGTCCTATTGGAAACTAAGGGATATTAAGGCCTCCTTTTAATAGAGAACCGGAACAAAGCATTAGCACATAGTGAATACATGAACTCCTCAAACTATGGTCATCACCGGGAGTGGTCCCGATTATTGCCACTTCGGGGTTGCGGATCATAACACATAGTAGGTGACTATAGACTTGCAAGATAGGATCAAGAACACACATATATTCATGAAAACATAATAGGTTCAGATCTGAAATCATGGCAGTCGGGCCCTAGTGACAAGCATTAAGCATAGCAAAGTCATAGCAACATCAATCTCAGAACATAGTGGAAACTAGGATCAAACCCTAACAAAACTAACTCGATTACATGATAAATCTCATCCAACCCATCACCGGCCCATCAAGTTTACGATGGAATTACTCACGCACGGCGGTGAGCATCATGAAATTGGTGATGGAGGATGGTTGATGATGACGACGGCGACGAATCCCCCTCTCCGGAGCCCCGAACGGACTCCAGATCAGCCCACCCGAGAGGTTTTAGGGCTTGGCGGCGGCTCCGTATCGTAAAACGCGATGATTTCTTATCCCTAATTTTTTCTCTCCGAAAGCATATATATAGAGTTGGAGTTGGCGTCGGAGGGCATCCAGGGGGCCCACGAGGTAGGGGGCGTGCCTTAGAGGGGGGGGACACCCCCCACCCTCGTGGACAGGGTGTGGGCCCCCTGGTCTTCATCTTTGGCAAGGATTTTTTATTATTTTTCCTAATATGTTCCGTGGAGTTTCAGGTCATTCCGAGAATATTTGTTTTCTGCACATAAAACAACACCATGGCAATTCTGCTGAAAACAACGTCAGTCTGGGTTAGTTCCATTCAAATCATACAAGTTAGAGTCCAAAACAAGGGCAAAAGTGTTTGGAAAAGTAGATATGACGGAGACGTATCAAAGGGCGAGGTGATGATGTGTGTTGGAAGTGATTCCAAGGTTGAGAAGATCACCATCACACACTCCCTTTACCTTCGGGATTAGTGTTGAACCTAAAATAAATGTTATTTGGTGTTTGCGTTGAGCATGTATATGATTGGATCATGTTTATTGCAATACGGTTATTCATTTGAGTCAAAGAATAATTGTTGTTCTATTTAAATGAATAAAACCTTCTATGGTCATACACTCAATATAAATGGTTTATTGAATCTCGATCGTAGTGATACACATATTCATAAATATTGAAGCCAAAAGATGCAAACCTAATAATGATAGTGCAGCTTATTTGTGGCACTGCCGTTTAAGTCATATTGGTGTAAAGCGCATGAAGAAACTCCATGCTGATGGGCTTTTGGAATCACTTGATGCTTGCAAACCATGCCTCATGGGCAATATGACTAAGACTCCGTTCTCCAGAACAATGGAGCGAGCCACCGACTTATTGGAAATAATACATACTGATGTATGCGGTCCGATGAGTGTTGAAGCTCGTGGCGGTTATTGTTATTTTCGGACCTTCATAGATGATTTGAGCAGATATGGGTATATCTACTTGATGAAACATAAGTCTAAAACATTTGAAAAGTTCAAAGAATTTCAGAGTGAAGTGGAAAATCATCGTAACAAGAAAATAAGGTTTCTATGATCTGATCATGGAGACGAATATTTGAGTTACGAGTTTGGTCTTCATTTTAAACAATGTGGAATAGTTTCACAACTCACGCCACTTGGAACACCAGAGCGTAATGGTGTGTCCGAACGTCATAATCGTACTTTATTAGATATGGTGCGATCTATGATGTCTCTTACAGACTTACCACTATCGTTTTGGGGTTATGCATTAGAGACAACTCCATTCACGTTAAAAAGGGCACCATCTAAATCCGTTGAGACGACACCATATAAACTATGGTTTGGCAAGAAAACTAAGCTGTCGTTTCTTAAAGTTTGGGGTTGCGATGCTTATGTGAAAAAAATTCAACCTGATAAGCTCGAACCTAAATCGGAGAAGTGGGTCTTCATAGGATACCCAAAATGTTAGGTACACCTTCTATCACAGACCCGAAGGCAAGATCTTTGTTGCTAAGAATGGATCCTTTCTAGAGAAGGAGTTTCTCTCGAAAGAAGTGAGTGGGAGGAAACTAGAACTTGATAAGGTAATTGTACCTTCTCCCGAATTGGAAAGTAGTTCATCACAGAAATCAGTTCCGATGATTCCTACACCAATTAGTGAGGAAGCTAATGATGATGATCATGAAACTTCGGATCAAGTTACTACCGAACCTCGCAGGTCAACCAGAGTAAGATCCGCACCAGAGTGGTACGGTAATCCTTTTCTGGAGGTCATGTTACTTGACCATGATGAACCTACGAACTATGAGGAAGCGATGATGAGCCCAGATTCCGCGAAATGGCTTGAGGCCATGAAATCTGAAATGGGATCCATGTATGAGAACAAAGTGTAGACTTTGGTTGACTTGCCCGATGATCGGCAAGTGATACGTCTCCAACGTATCTATAATTTTTGATTGCTCCATGCTATATTATCTACTGTTTTGGACAATATTGGGCTTTATTATCCACTTTTATATTATTTTTGGGACTAACTTATTAACCGGAGGCCCAACCCATAATTGTTGTTTTTTGCCTATTTCAGAGTTTTGCAGAAAAGGAATATCAAACGGATTCCAAACGGAATGAAACCTTCGGGAACGTGATTTTCTCACCGAACATGATCCAGGAGACTTGGACCCTAAGTCAAGGAAGCTTCAAGGAGGGCACGAGGTAGGGGTGCGCGCCCACCCCCCCCCCCCCATGGCGCGCCCTCCACCCTCATGGGCCCCACGTTGCTCCACCGACGTACTTCTTCCTCCTATATATACCTACGTATCCCCAAACGATCAAATACGGAGCCACAAACCTAATTCCACCACCGCAACCTTCTATACCCATGAGATCCCATCTTGGGGCCTGTTCCGGAGCTCCGCCGGAGGGGGGCAACCACCATGGAGGGCTTCTACATCATCACCATAGCCCCTCCGATGAAGTGTGAGTAGTTTACCTCAGACCTTCGGGTCCATAGTTAGTAGCTAGATGGCTTCTTCTCTCTTTTTGGATCTCAATACATTGTTCTCCCCCTCTCTCGTGGAGATCTATTCGATGTAATCTTCTTTTTGCGGTGTGTTCGTTGAGACCGATGAATTGTGGGTTTATGATCAAGATTATCTATGAACAATATTTGAATCTTCTCTGAATTCTTTTATGTATGATTGGTTATCTTTGCAAGTCTCTTCGAATTATGAGCTTGGTTTGGCCTACTAGATTGGTTTTTCTTACAATGGGAGAAGTGCTTAGCTTTGGGTTCAATCTTGCGGTGTCCTTTCCCAGTGACAGTAGGGGCAACAAGGCAAGTATTGTATTGTTGCCATCGAGGATAACAAGATGGGGTTTTTATCATATTGCATGAATTTATCCCTCTACATCATGTCATCTTGCTTAAGGCGTTACTCTGTTTTCTTGAACTTAATACTCTAGATGCATGTTGGATAGCGGTCGATGAGTGGAGTAATAGTAGTAGATGCGAGGAGTCGGTCTACTTGTCTCGGACGTGATGCCTATATACATGATCATACCTAGATATTCTCATAACTATGCTCAATTCTGTCAATTGCTCAACAGTAATTTGTTCACCCACCGTAAAGTACTTATGCTCTTGAGAGAAGCCACTAGTGAAATCTATGGGCCCCGGGTCTATTTTCATCATATTAATGTTCCATCACTTTATTATTGCCTTTGCTTTTTTACTTTGCTTTTATTTCACTTTGCATCTTTATCACAAAAATACCAAAAATATTATCTATCATCTCTATCAGATCTCACTCTCGCAAGTGACCGTGAAGGGATTGACGACCCCTTATCGCGTTGGTTGCGAGGAGTTATTTGTTTTGTGTAGGTACGATGACACGGTCGTGCTAACATCCAACGTACCAAAGAAAACATGCATCCTTGACATTGTTGATGAGAAAGCTAGAGGAGTTCATCAGCTGAAACTACGGCGAGGCAAAGATGGAAAGATGCGGATGGTATGCGGACTAGAGTTTGCGGCCATTGCTGATCGAGCATGCAATTTGGAACCTAATCAGATGCACTTGAGTGCAATACGTGAACATAAATTGTGTGACCGTAGAGTTATACGAGAACCAGAAGAGGTAAAACCAACGTTCCGTACGCCTCCTGATTGGATACGAATCGGCTCGATCGATATTTGTTTGCATGGTAGAATGCTTGATGCAATTTAATTAGGTATCTCTTGTAGTCCACGTACAAAAAGAAGATATATTATCTTTTGGAGTTGTTTCGTCCACTAGTTGGTACGTACGTGAGGTGGTCTTCGGTTAAGATTTAGTTGTTAATTAGATTTTCCAGTTTAGAGTCCAGATCTTCCTACCTTCAAGTGTACGAGAGTCAAGCCATATAAAAGGCTGGCTTCGGCCAATGTAAAGGGGGCAGTTTTGAGTTTATTTGGTAGTTATGAAATATACAGAAAAACATCCGAGTTGCGGATGACCATATCATGTGTATTATCTGTGATTTTCCCATCGAGGAAATTACTAGCGACGAAGGGTTGATCATCACATCGACGCCTACGTGCTGATACGAGGGGATCATTATTTTTCATTCATGTATTTTCATACACGGGTGAGAATTATTCTTGGAGGTTGCGAGAAGGAATTGTTGATCGAGCATCGCCGTGAAAGATCGGGCCATCTACGCGCGTGAATTAGCATCTCGCTAGTCCGCGCCTCATCAAGTGGTATCAGAGCTAAGGTTAGTCACGGCGATTCAATTTGCAATATATTTTGCGGAGGTGAGCATCAACATGTTGAGTAGGAACATATTGATGGAGGAGGAAGGCATTGGCGAGGTCACTCTTTTTCACAATCGTTGCGTCGTGAACGAACGACGTGTCAATCTGACGATAGATGAGAGTACTGCAATCAATATGGTGAGCATTGAGGTGGTGGAAAAATTGGGGCTGAAGATGACACCTCTTGAAAGACCATACATGCTGAAGTGGTTCGAGGGTGAAATCCAAATTATGCACCAGATTTTGGTAGTTTGGAACCTAATCAGATGCACTTGAGTGCAATACGTGAACATAAATTGTGTGACTGTAGAGTTATACGAGAACCGGAAGAGGTAAAACCAACGTTCCATACGCCTCCTGATTGGATACGAATCGTCTCGATCGATATTTGTTTGCATGGTAGAATGCTTGATGCAATTTAATTAGGTATCTCTTGTAGTCCACGTACAAAAAGAAGATATATTATCTTTTGGAGTTGTTTCGTCCACTAGTTGGTACGTACGTGAGGTGGTCTTCGGTTAGGATTTAGTTGTTAATTAGATTTTCCAGTTTAGAGTCCAGATCTTCCTACCTTCAAGTGTACGAGAGTCAAGCCATATAAAAGGCTGGCTTTTTCCAATGTAAAGGGGGCAGTTTTGAGTTTATTTGGTAGTTATGAAATATACAGAAAAACGTCCGAGTTGCGGATGACCATATCATGTGTATTATCTATGATTTTCCCTTCAAGGAAATTACTAGCGACGGAGGGTTGATCATCACATCAACGCCTACGTGCTGATCCGAGGGGATCATTATTTTTCATTCGTGTATTTTCATACGCGGGTGAGAATTATTCTTGGAGGTTGCGAGAAGGAATTGTTGATCGAGCATCGCCGTGAAAGATCGGGCCATCTACGCGCGCGAATTAGCATCTCGCTAGTCCGCGCCTCATCATACGAGGGACTCACGCGTAGCCTCCTACTGGATTGATACCTTGGTTCTCAAAAACTGAGGGAAATACTTACGCTACTTTGCTGCATCATCCTTTCCTCTTCAAGGAAATCCAACGCAGTGCTCAAGAGGTAGCAAGAAGAATTTATGGCGCCGTTGCCGGGGAGTCTACGCAAAAGTCAACATACCAAGTACCCATCACAATCCCTTATCTCCCGCATTACATTATTTCCCATTTGCCTCTTGTTTTCCTCTCCCCCACTTCACCCTTGCCGTTTTATTCGCCCTCTCTTTTTCCGTTTGCCTCTTTCTCGCTTGCTTTTTGTTTGCTTGTGTGTTGGATTGCTTGTTTGTCACGATGGCTCAAAATAATACCAAATTATGTGACTTTAACAATACCAACAATAATAATTTCCTTAGCACTCCGATTGCTCCTCTTACCAATACTGAATCTTGTGAAATCAATACTGCTTTGTTGAATCTTGTCATGAAAGATCAATTCGCCGGCCTTCCTAGTGAAGATGCCGCTACTCATCTAAATAGCTTCGTGGATTTGTGTGATATGCAAAAGAAAAAGGATGTTGATAATGATATTGTTAAATTGAAGTTGTTTCCTTTTTCGCTTAGAGATCGTGCTAAAGCTTGGTTTTCGTCTTTGCCTAAAAATAGTATTGATTCTTGGAACAAGTGCAAAGATGTTTTTATCTCTAAGTATTTTCCTCCCGCTAAGATCATCTCTCTTAGAAACGATATTATGAATTTTAAGCAACTTGATCATGAACATGTTGCACAAGCTTGGGAGAGAATGAAATTAATGATACGTAATTGCCCTACTCATGGTTTGAATTTGTGGATGATTATACAAAAAAATTATGCCAGATTGAATTTTGCTTCTAGAAATCTTTTAGATTCGGACGCGGGAGCCACTTTTATGGAAATCACTTTAGGAGAAGCTACTAAACTCCTAGATAATATTATGGTTAATTATTCTCAATGGCACACTGAAAGATCTACTAATAAAAAAGTGCATGCGATAGAAGAAATCAGTGTTTTGAGTGGAAAGATGGATGAACTTATGAAATTATTTGCTACTAAGAGTGTTTCTTCTGATCCTAATGATATGCCTTTGTCAACTTTGATTGAGAATAATAATGAATCTATGGATGTGAATTTTGTTGGTAGGAATAATTTTGGTAACAACGCGTATAGAGGGAACTTTAATCCTAGGCCTTACCCTAGCAATCCTTCTAATAATTATGGAAATTCCTACAACAACTCTTATGGAAATTTTCATAAGATGCCCTCTGAGTTTGAGACTAGTGTTAAAGAGTTTATGAATTCGCAAAAGAATTTCAATGCTTTTCTTGAAGAGAAATTGCTTAAAGTTGATGAATTGGCTAGGAACGTTGATAGAATTTCTCTTGGTGTTGATTATTTAAAGCTTAGATCTATCCCTCCTAAGCTTGATATCAATGAGTCTCTCAAAGCCATGAGAATTTCCATTGATGAGTGCAAAGAAAGAACCGCTAGGATGCGTGCTACGAAAGATGCCTTTATTAAAGCGTGTTCTTCCAATTTCCATGAAAATAAAGATGAAGATTTAAAAGTTATTGATGTGTCCCTATTAAATCTTTTGTTTTGCAATATGAATCTTGATAATGATGAGACTGAATATGATCCACCTTTACCTAGAAGGCGTTCCAAAAATTCAGAGTTTTTAGATCTTGATGCTAAAATTGATAAAAGTGGGATTGAAGAAAGCAAAACCCTAGATGTTGCTAAATCCACTATTTTGGATTTCAAGGAATTTAATTATGAAATTTGCTCTTTAATTGATTGTATTTCCTTGTTACAATCCGTGCTAAATTCTCCTCATGCTTATAGTCAAAATAAAGCGTTTACTAAACATATCGTTGATGCCTTGATGCAATCTTATGAAGAAAAACTTGAGTTGGAAGTTTCTATCCCTAGAAAACTTTATGATGAGTGGGAACCAACTATTAAAATTAAGATTAAGGATCATGAATTTTATGCTTTATGTGATTTGGGTGCTAGTGTTTCCACTATTCCCAAAACTTTGTGCGATTTGCTAGATTTCCGTGATTTTGATGATTGCTCTCTAAACTTGCACCTTGCGGATTCCACTATTAAGAAACCTATGGGAAGAATTAATGATGTTATTATTGTTGCAAATAGTAATTATGTGCCCATAGATTTTATCGTTCTTGATATAGATCACAATCATTCATGTCCTATTATTCTTGGTAGACCTTTCCTTAGAACGATTGGTGCAATTATTGATATGAAGGAAGGGAATATTAGATTCCAATTTCCATTAAAGAAAGGCATGGAACTTCCCTAGGAAGAAAATAAAATTACCATATGAATCTATCATGAGAGCCACTTATGGATTGCCTACCAAAGATGGCAATACCTAGATCTATCCTTTCTTTTATGCCTAGCTAGGGGCGTTAAACGATAGCGCTTGTTGGGAGGCAACCCAATTATATTTTTAGTTTTTTTGCTTTTGCTTCTGTTTAGGAATAAATCTTTGATCTAGCCTCTGGTTAGATGTGTTTTTATGTTTTAATTAGTGTTTGTGCCAAGTTAAACCTATAGATCTTCTTGGATGATAGTTATTTGATCTTGCTGTAATTTCCAGAAACTTTCTGTTCACGAAAACAATTGTTAAAAATCACCAGAACGTGATAAAATAGTGATTCCAATTGCTGCTGATCAATAAATAAATTTCCTAGGTCTTCCTATTTTTTCTGAATTTATGGAGTTCCATAAGTTTGCGTTAGTTACAGATTACTACAGACTGTTCTGTTTTTGACAGATTCTGTTCTTCGTGTGTTGTTTTCTTATTTTGATGAATCTATGGCTAGTAAAATAGTTTATAAACCATAGGGAAGTTGGAATACAGTAGGTTTAACACCAATATAAATAAAGAATGAGTTCATTACAGTACCTTGAAGTGGTCTTTTGTTTTCATTCGCTAACGGAGCTCACGAGATTTCTGTTGAGTTTTGTGTTGTGAAGTTTTCAAGTTTTGGGTGAAATCTTTTGATGGATTATGGAACAAGGAGTGGAAAGAGCCTAAGATTGGGGATGCCCATGGAACCCCCAAGATAATATAAGGACACCAAAAAGTCAAAGCTTGGGGATGCCCCGGAAGGCATCCCCTCTTTCGTCTACTTCTATCGGTAACTTTACTTGGAGCTATATTTTTATTCACCACATGATATGTGTTTTTCTTGGAGCGTCTTGTATGATTTGAGTCTTTACTTTTTAGTTTACCACAATCATCCTTGCTGTACACACCTTTTTAGAGAGCCATACATGAATTGGAATTTGTTAGAATACTCTTTGTGCTTCACTTATATCTTTTGAGCTATATAGTTTTGCTCTAGTGCTTCACTTATATATTTTAAAGCACGGTGGTGGATTTGTTTTAAAGAAACTATTGATCTCTCATGCTTCACTTAGATTATTTTGAGAGTCTTAAATAGCATGGTAATTTGCTAATTAATCTTAATATGCTAGGTATACAAATATAGTAAAAGCTTTCTTATGAGTGTGTTGGATACTAAGAAAAGTTTGATGCTTGATGATTGTTTTGAGATATGGAGGTGATAATATCAAAGTCGTGCTAGTTGAGTAGTTGTGAATTTGAGAATTGCTCGTGTTCAAGTTTGCAAGTCCCGTAGCATGCACGTATGGTAAACGTTATGTAACAAATTTGAAACATGAGGTGTTCTTTGATTGTCCTCCTTATGAGTGGAGGTCGGGGACGAGCGATGGTCTTTTCCTACCAATCTATCCCCCTAGGAGCATGCGCGCAGTGCTTGGTTTTTGATGGCTTGTAGATTTTTGCAATAAGTATGTGAGTTCTTTATGACTAAGTTGAGTCCATGGATTAAACGCACTCTCACCCTTCCATCATTGCTAGCCTCTTCGGTACCATGCATTGCCCTTTCTCACATTGAGAGTTGGTGCAAACTTCGCCGGTGCATCCAAACCCCGTGATATGATACGCTCTTTCACACATAAACCTCCTTATATCTTCCTCAAAACAGCCACCATACCTACCTATTATGGCATTTCCATAGCCATTCCGAGATATATTGCCATGCAACTTTCCACCATTTCGTTTATCATGACACCTTCATCATTGTCATATTGCTTAGCATGATCATGTAGTTGACATAGTAATTGTGGCAAAGCCACCGTTCATAATTCTTTCATACATGTTACTCTTGATTCATTACATATCTCGGTACACCGCCGGAGGCATTCATATAGAGTCATACTTTGTTCTAGTATCGAGTTGTAATCATTGAGTTGTAAATAAATAGAAGTGTGATGATCATCATTTAATAGAGCATTGTCCAAAAAAAAAAGAGAAAGGCCAAAAAAAGAAAGCCCCAAAAAAAGGAGGCAATGCTACTATCCTTTTTTTCCACACTTGTGCTTCAAAGTAGCACCATAATCTTCATGATAGAGAGTCTCTTGTTTTGTCACTTTCGTATACTAGTGGGAGTTTTTCATTATAGAACTTGGCTTGTATATTCCAACAATGGGCCTCCTCAAATGCCCTAGGTCTTCGTGAGCAAGCAAGTTGGATGTACACCCACTTAGTTTCTTTTGTTGAGCTTTCATACATTTATAGCTCTAGTGCATCCGTCGCATGGCAATCCCTACTCCTTGCATTAACATCACTCGATGGGCATCTCCATAGCCCATTGATTAGCCTCGTTGATGTGAGACCTTCTCCTTTTTGTCTTCTCCACATAACCCCCATCATCATATTCTATTCCACCCATAGTGCTATATCCATGGCTCACGCTCATGTATTGCGTGAAGGTTTATAAAGTTTGAGATTACTAAAGTATGAAACAATTGCTTGGCTTGTCATCGGGTTGTGCATGATGAGAGCATTCTTGTGTGACGAAAATGGAGCATGACTAAACTATATGATTTTGTAGGGATGAACTTTCTTTGGCCATGTTATTTCGAGAAGACATAATTGCTTAGTTAGTATGCTTGAAGTATTATTATTTTTATGTCAACATGAACTTTTATCTTGAATCTTTTGGATCTGAATATTCATACCACAATTAAGAAGAATTACATTGAAATTATGCCAAGTAGCACTCCACATCAAAAATTCTGTTTTTATCGTTTACCTACTCGAGGGGCGGCAGGAATTAAGCTTAGATGCCTCGATACGCCTCCAACGTATCTATAATTTTTATTGCTCCATGCTATATTATCTACTGTTTTGGACAATATTGGGCTTTATTATCCACTTTTATATTATTTTTGGGACTAACCTATTAACCGGAGGCCCAACCCAAATTGCTGTTTTTGCCTATTTGTAGTTTTGCGTAAAAGGAATATCAAACGAAGTCCAAACGTAATTAAACCTTCGGGAACGTGTTTTTCTAACCGAACGTGTTCCAGGTGACTTGGACCCTAAGTAATGGTAGGTTCGTGTTGGGCACGTGGTTGGGGGGCACGTCCACCCCCCCCCCCCCCCCCCCATGGCGCGCCCTCTGACGTATTTCTTCCTTCTATATATACCTACGTACCTCCAAACGATCAGATACGGAGCCAAAAACCTAATTCCACCGCTGCAACCTTTTGTACCCATGAGATCCCATCTTGGGGCCTGTTTTGGAGATCCGCCGGAGGGGGCATCCACCACGGAGGGCTTCTACATCATCACCATCGCCCCTCCGATGAAGTGTGAGTAGTTTACCTTAGACCTTCGGGTCCATAGTTAGTAGCTAGATGGCTTCTTCTCTCTTTTTGGATCTCAATATAATGTTCTCCCCCTCTTGTGGAGATCTATTCGATGTAATCTTGTTTTTGCGGTGTGTTTGTTGAGACCGATGAATTGTGGGTTTATGATCAAGATTATCTATGAACAATATTTGAATCTTCTCTGAATTCTTTTATGTATGATTGGTTATCTTTGCAACTCTCTTGAATTATCAGTTTGGTTTGGCCTACTAGATTGTTTTTCTTGCAATGGGAGAAGTGCTTAGCTTTGGGTTCAATCTTGCGTGTCCTTTCCCGGTGATAGTAGGGGCAGCAAGGCACGATTGTATTGTTGCCATCGAGGATAACAAGATGGGATTTTATCATATTGCATGAATTTATCCTCTACATCATGTCATCTTGCTTAAGGCGTTACTCTGTTTTCTTGAACTTAATACTCTAGATGCATCTTTGGATAGCGGTCGATGAGTGGAGTAATAGTAGTAGATGCGTGTGAGTCGATCTACTTGTCTCGGACGTGATGCCTATATACATGATCATACCTAGATATTCTCATAACTATGCTCAATTATGTCAATTGCTCAACAGTAATTTGTTCACCCACCGTAGAATACTTATGCTCTTGAGAGAAGCCACTAGTGAAATCTATGGCCCCCGAGTCTATTCTCATCATATCAATCTCCAATCACTTTATTATTACTTTGCTTTTTTACTTTGCCTTTTACTTTTACCTTGCATCTTTATATCAAAAATACCAAAAAAATTATCTATCATCTCTATCAGATCTCACTCTCGTAAGTGACCGTGAAGGGATTGACAACCCCTAATCGCATTGGTTGCGTTGAGCTATTTGTTTTGTGTAGGTACGAGGGACGCGTGGCCTCCTACTGGATTGATACCTTGGTTCTCAAAATCTGAGGGAAATACTTACGCTACTTTGCTGCATCATCCTCTCCTCTTCGGGGAAATCCAACGCAGTGCTCAAGAGGTAGCAAGCAGCAAGCCATAGAGAATAAAATGGATCTTCAAGAGGAAGACGGATCCTGGTAGTAATGTTACTATCTGCAAAGCTTGAATTATCAAAAAAAATATTTTCGACAAAATTCAAGGTGTTGACTACAATGAGATTTTCTCACTTGTATCGATGCTTAAAAGTATGTCCGAATCATGTTAGCAATTGCCACATTTTATGAAATTTGGCAAATGGATGTCAAACCTGGATTCCTTAATGGATTTCTTAAAGAAGAGTTGTATGTGATGCAACCAGAAGGTTTTGTTAATCCTAAAGGTGCTAACAAAGTGTGCAAAGCTCCAGCGATCCATCTATGTACTGGTGCAAGCATCTCGTAGTTGGAATATACGCTTTGATGAGTTGATCAAAGCATATAGTTTTATACAGACTTGCGGTGAAGCCTGTATTTACAAGAAAGTGAGTGGGGGCACTACAACCTTTCTGATAAGTATATGTGAATGACATATCGTTGATCGGAAATGATGTAGAATTTTCTAGAAAGCATAAAGGAGTATTTGAAAGGAGTTTTTCAAATAAAGACCTCGATAAAGGTGCTTACATATTGAGCATCAAGATCTATAGAGATAGATCAAGACGCTTGATAAGTTTTTTCAATGAGTACATACCTTGACAAGTTTTTGAAGTAGTTCAAAATGGAACAGTCAAAGAAGGAGTTCTTGCATGTGTTGCAAGGTGTGAAGTTGAGTAAGACTCAAAGCCCGACCACGGCAGAAGATAGAGAGAGAATGAAAGTCATTCCCTATGCCTCAGTCATAGGTTCTAGAAAGTATTCCATGATGTGTACCAGACCTATTGTATACCCTGCCCTGAGTTTGGCAAGGGAGTACAATAGTGATCTAGGAGTAGATCACTGGACAGCGGTCAAAATTATCCTTAAAGGACTAAGGAAATATTTCTCGATTATGGAGGTGATAAAGAGTTCGTCGTAAAGAGTTACGTCGATGCAAGCTTTGACACCGATCTGGATGACTCTAAGTCTCGATCTGGATACATATTGAAAGTGGTAGCATTTAGCTAGAGTAGCTCAAATGCGAGCATTGTAGACATAGAAATTTGCAAAATACATACGGATCTGAATGTGGCAGACCCATTGACTAAACCTCTCTCACAAGCAAAACATGATCACACCTTAGTACACTTTTGGTGTTAATCACATGGCGATGTGAACTAGATTATTGACTCTAGTGAACCCTTTGGGTATTGGTCACATGGCGATGTGAACTATTGGTGTTAAATCACATGGCGGTGTGAACTAGATTATTGACTCTAGTGCAAGTGGGAGATTAAAGGAAATATGCCCTAGAGGCAATAATAAAGTTGTTATTTATATTTCCTTATATCATGATAAATGTTTATTATTCATGCTAGAATTGTATTAACCGGAAACTTGATACATGCGTGAATACATAGACAAAACAAAGTGTCCCTAGTATGCCTCTACTTGACTAGCTCGTTAATCAAAGATGGCTAAGTTTCCTGACCATAGACATGTGTTGTCATTTGATGAACGGGATCACATCATTAGATAATGATATGATGGACAAGACCCATCTGTTATCTTAGCATAATGATCATTTAGTTTTATTGCTATTGCTTTCTTCATGACTTATACATGTTCCTCTGACTATGAGATTATGCAACTCCCGAATACCGAAGGAACACCTTGTGTGCTATCAAATGTCACAACGTAACTGGGTGATTATAAAGATGCTCTACAAGTGTCTCCGATGGTGTTTGTTGAGTTCGCATAGATCGAGATTGGGATTTGTCACTCCGATTGTCGGGGAGGTATCTCTGGGCCCTCTCGGTAATGCACATCACTATAAGCCTTGCAAGCAATGTGACTAATGAGTTAGTTGCGGGATGATGCATTGCGGAACGAGTAAAGAGACTTTCCAGTAACGATATTGAACTAGGTATTGAGATACCGACGATCGAATCTCGGGAAAGTAACATATCGATGACAAAGGGAACAACGTATGTTGTTATGCGGTTTGACCGATAAAGATCTTCGTAGAATATGTGGGAGCCAATATGAACATCCAGGTTCCGCTATTGGTTATTGACCGGAAATGAGTCTCGGTCATGTCTACATAGTTCTCGAGCCCGTAGGGTCCACACGCTTAACGTTCGATGATGATCAATATTGTGAGTTTATGTGTTTTGATGTACCGAAGGTTGTTCGGAGTCCCGGATGTGATCACGGACATGACGAGGAGTCTCGAAATGGTCAAGACATAAAGATTGATATAATGGACCGTGTTATTCGGACACCGAAAGTGTTCCGGGAGGTTTCGAATAAAACCAGAGTGCCGGAGGGTTACCGGAACCCCCCCCCCCCCGGGAAGTTATTGGGCCCTTAGTGGGCTTTAGGGGAGAGAGAGGGTAGCAGCCAGGAGGTGACCCCAAGGCGGTCTGAATTGGACTAGGGGAGGGGGGCGCGACCCCTCTTTCCCTCTTCCTCCCCCTCTCCTTCCTTCTCCTCCTAGTTGAACTAGGAAAGGAGGAATCCTACTCCTACTAGGAGGAGGATTCCTCCCCCCTTGGCGCGCCCATGATGGCCGGCCGGCCTCCCCCTCCCTACTTTATATACTTGGGGAGGGGGCACCCTAGAACACATCAAAGTCGATCTTAGCCGTGTGCGGTGCCCCCCTCCACAGATTTTCACCTCGGTCATATCGTTGTAGTGCTTAGGCGAAGCCCTGCGTCGGTAACTTCATCAACACCGTCACCATGCTGTCATCCTGACGGAACTCTCCCTCGGCCTCAGCTGGATCAAGAGTTCGAGGGATGTCACCAAGCTGAACGTGTGCAGATCACGGAGGTGCCATGCGTTCGGTACTTGATCGGTTGGATCGCGAAGACATTCGACTATATCGACCGCGTTACTTAACGCTTCCGCTTTTGGTCTACGAGGGTACGTGGACACACTTTCGCGCTCGTTGCTATGCATCACATAGATAGATCTTGCATGACCGTAGGCAAATTTTTTGAAATATTGCATTCCCCAACAGTTCCATCCTGAATGAGTGGGGCACGGCCGAGGTGATCTTCGATGAACTTAGGAACTGGATCACAACAGTAGCTTTAGGAGATCATGTAGTTAGTGAGGAATAGTGTTAGGCTTTGGGAGTGGATGTCTGGTTGTGTTAGGATCGTCTTGTGATGCCTAACTAGCTACCTTGTAACTCTCTTGTACATACTTTCTTTCTCCTATAAAGCTATGGTACGCCTTTGGCGTACCCTCAAAAAAAAAGCCTATAAAATATTCTACAACCCAGGCCCTGGATGCCCGGGCCAAGCTCCAACCCTGTTTAGACAAGTAAACATCGAAAGGGAACGGCTAGGCGCCGGCGCACCGGCCGAACAGTTCGGCCGGTCTAGCCCCAGGCCCCCAGCCACCCGATGCGCGGGATTAGAGCCGTTTGTTCACCCCTCTCCCACGTCATCATCTTCTCCCCCCTTCCCCCCATACTTCAGATTCGCCGTGCGCTCGCCCCCCGGCCACCGAGCGCTCGCTCCCGGCCGCCGTTGGATGCGCACCCGGCCGCCGCGCGCTCGCGCCCGGCCGCCGTTGGATGCGCTGCTACTACCGCTGCACCGCATAAATCCCCCTCCACAGCTCTCGCCTCCATAGCCATGACACCATCGCCCGCGGTCGCAGCGCTGGTGGTCGACGCTCACCGGGGTCCCTCGGTTGTCACCGTCATGGTCGTCGGCAACATTAGTTGCAGCCCGCCGGCTTGTCGATTCAAAAACTCGCCATGGTCATCATCATACACGGGGGAAGCTTCTGCAAACGCTAGTTGTAGCTTTGCCATAGCCGGTTGCAGCTTTCATCTTCCGACCATAGCTTCTGTCACCTCCGGTTGAAGCATTTTTGTTTGCCGGTTGGAGCTTTTCCCATCAACAGTTGTACCTTCTCAGGTGCCGATTGCAGCTTCCATGGAGCCCCGCCTCAGTTTCCATGCATCTCTGGTTGGAGCTTTTTTGTCAGACTTGGTAGCATTCTCGTGTGCCGGTTGTAGCAATTTGAAGTGCTGGTTGTAGCACGGCGTGACAACATTGTAGCAAAAATTCCCGATGCCGGCTATGGCAATGCTGCAAAATGAGACACCGGTTGTAAGAAAAATCGACACCAGCTGTAGCAAATATCGCTGGATCATAGTGGCCACAAACTCCGGCGAACTCGGGTTGCAGCTCTGATGAACGTGGTTGTAGCTTTTTTGTTGAACAGTTGTAGCATTTGTCGAGACACGTTGCCGATTGTAGCTCCGTTGTGCACACGTTATCGCATCTTTGCAAGATGATTGTAGCTTTGTGAAAGCACAAGTGCTCCCTGGGTGGTTTTGGTAATTAATGTCAACATATCTCTTGTTGGACTAACACTTTTACCTAGTATGTTTCAGATAAGTTCAACAATGGAGTGGCATGGACTAGAGGATGTGGAATCCCTTCAAGATGCTAAGGACAAAGGATTGGCTCAAGCTTCAAGATCAAGACTCTACATTTTCTATTTTAGTGATCCAAGATCACATTGAGTCCATAGGAAAAGCCAATACTATCAAGAGGGATGAGGTGTTGCTTAATGGCTTGCTTGCTCAAAGTGCTTAGTGATATGCTCCAAAACCCTCAACTACCTTCCCACATCCACATATGACCTAAACCAAAAGTCAAACTCGGCCCCACCGATTCTTTCTATCCGGCGCTACCGAGTTTCAGATGTCATAGCCACTACCACAAACCCTAGCAAATCGGTTTCACCGAAAGGGATCTCGGTCTCATCGAGATGGGATTGTAATCTCTCTGTGTATGTCCATTACCAAAATCGGTCTCACTAAGTTTGAGCAATCTGTACTACCGAGATTACAATGCAAACCCTCTGGTTAGCTTATTACCAAAATCGGTCCCACCGAGTTTCTGTATTCGGTCTCACTGAGTTTGCCTGACCAACTCTCTGGTTAGCTTATTACCAAAATAGGTCCCACCGAGTTTGTGTAATCGGTCACAGCGAGATTACGTTATGCCCTAACCCTAACCATATCGGTCCTACCGAGTTGCATCTCAGTCCCACCGAAAATCCTAACGGTCACTAGGTTTGCTGAATCGGTCCGACCGAGTTTAACCATTCGGTCCCACCGAGTTTGGCAAACTGTGTGTAGCGGTTATATTTTGTGTGGAGGCTATATATATCCCTCCATCCACTCTTCATTCGTGGAGAGAGCCATCAGAACATACCTACACTTCCAATACACATTTTCTGAGAGAGAACTACCTACTCATGTGTTGAGGTCAAGATATTCCATTCCAACCATATGAATCTTGATCTCTAGCCTTCCCCAAGTTGCTTTCCACTCAAATCTTCTTTCCACCGAATCCAAATCCTGTGAGAGAGAGAGTTGAGTGTTGGGGAGACTATCATTTGAAGCACAAGAGCAAGGAGTTCATCATCAACACACCATTTGTTACTTCTTGGAGAGTGGTGTCTCCTAGATTGGCTAGGTGTCACTTGGGAGCCTCCGGCAAGATTGTGGAGTTGAACCAAGGAGTTTGTAAGGGCAAGGAGATCGCCTACTTCGTGAAGATCTACCGCTAGTGAGGCAAGTCCTTCGTGGGCTGACGGCCATGATGGAATAGACAAGGTTGCTTCTTCGTGGACCCTTCGTGGGTGGAGCCCTCCGTGGACTCGCAAGAACTGCTACCCTCCGTGGGTTGAAGTCTCCATCAACGTGGATGTACGATAGCACCACCTATCGGAACCACGACAAAAACATCCGTATCTCCAATTGCGTTTGAATACTCCAAACCCTTCCCTTTACATTCTTGCAAGTTGCATGCTTTACTTTCCGCTGCTCATATACTCATTGCATGCTTGCTTGATATGTATTGTGTTTGTTAAACTTGTGCTTAAACTCCACTTAAACTTAAGAATATTAAAAGCTGCAATTTTTGGCACTTAGTGTCTAATCACCCCCCTCTAGACACCTCTTCTCGATCCTTCAATTGGTATCAGAGCTTTGGTCTCCATTGCCTTGGTTTAAACACCTTTGGAGGAAGATGGATGAGTCTACTTTGGGGAGTCTTAGACATAGAGTGCTTATTCTTGATGGAGAATACTTTCATGAGTGGAAAAATGAAATGCTTGAGATTTTCAATGAATATCATTTGAACAAGTACATTGCTAGTCCTTGTGCACCTCATATTGATCCCTTGCATCCCACACTAGATGAAGATCTTGACATGATTCGCAATCTTAGAACCATCAATCTTATCATAAGAGGATTGCCCAAAAATTTGATTGCTAGTTTGCCTACTCTTGATTGTGCCTATACTATATGGAAATTTCTTGAGGAACGATTTCCCGACTATTCCTTAAAAAATTTAGACGAAATTCTCCATAAGTCTATTGCCTTGAGTAAGATGAACTCTAGTGATCCTAGCTTTGGTGATTGTCTATTTGAGCTTACCAATCTCATGTGTGATAAAGGAAATGTTGGAATCATTAGCGATATCATATCCGATGCTATTAGAATTCATAAAGGTAACCATGGTGATGATTATTTATCTAATGAATTACCCTCTCTAGGAATTGATCAATCACAAGATGATGCTGAACATGGATACTATGATGAAGATGATGATAGTGACTATGATCTTGATGATGCAATGAGGCATTTTGGTCTTATGGCAAATCTTCGCGGCTACATGGCTGGAGGAAAGGAATGGGTCCTTGATAGTGGATGTACTGATCATATGACCGGAAATGAAGATATGTTCCTTGAGCTTGCTGAAAACGACGGCCCTCGAAAATACGTCACTTTTGGTGATAATTCAAAGGGTAAGGTGGTTGGCCTTGGTAAGGTGGCCATCTCACATGATAGCTCCATACAAAATGTCATGCTCGTTGAATCCCTTGGATACAATTTACTTTCAGTTTCCAGACTTGCTGATTTCGGTTTCAATGTCCTATTCACTGAAGTAGATTGCCAAGTGATTCGTAGAGACAATCATAAAATGGTCTTTACCGGTATACGTAGAGGAGATCTTTACATTGTTGATTTCACAAAAAGGGCTCAACCTAAAACTTGCTTAATTGCTAAATCTTCTAAAGGCTGGTTGTGGCATAGAAGACTAGGTCATGTTGGTATGTGAAATCTTGATAAGCTTATTAAAGGTGATCATATCCTTGGAATAAAAGATGTCATATTTGACAAGGATAGACTTTGTAGTGCTTGTCAAGTAGGGAACCAAGTTGGAGGAAGTCACCGCGCGAAGAACATCATGACCACAAGAAGACCACTCGAGCTACTTCACATGGATCTCTTTGGTCCAAATGCCTACAAGAGTCTCGGTGGTAACTCATTTGGTCTAGTCATAGTTGATGATTTTTCAAGATTTACCTGGGTGTTCTTTCTTGATGACAAATCGCAGGTCCAAAAGATCTTCAAAAACTTCGCTAGGAAGGCCCAAAATCAGTTTGACGTGAAGATCAAGAAGGTTCGGAGCGACAACGGAACGGAGTTCAAGAACGCAAATGTGGACACCTTTCTTGACGAAGAAGGGATTTCACACGAGTTCTCGGCTGCGTACACACCTCAACAAAATGGAGTTGTTGAAAGGAAGAACCGGACTCTTATCGAGATGGCAAGAACGATGCTTGATGAGTACAAGACGCCAAAGCACTTTTGGGCGGAAGCGGTTGAGACAGCTTGTCATGCAACAAATCGCTTGTATCTTCACAAGCTACTCGGCAAGATGGCATACGAGCTCCTCACCGGTAACAAACCCCAAGTTGGATACTTTCGAGTATTCGGCTCAAAGTGCTACATTCTTGATAAGCATCGTCGTTCTAAATTTGCTCCTAAATCTCATGAAGGTTTCCTACTTGGTTATGGCTCAAACTCCCACACTTACCGTGTCTACAACAATTTCACCCGAAAGGTTGAAGAGACGGTAGATGTGAAGTTTGATGAATCTAACGGCTCGCAAGTAGAGCAACTGCCAATTGATGTAGGAGATAAAGACCCTTCGGAAGCAATTCAAGACTTGTCCATTGGCAAGATTCGTCCAACGGTAGTGAAGGAGAGTACCTCGTCCGTCCAAGTGGAAGCTTCTACCTCACGACAAGGTGAACCAAGAGTTGATACGGAAGCATCCACAAGTGGGACACGCCAAGATGAAGAAAACGAGGAAGTACACCAAGATGAACATCAACAACCTCCTTCTCCACCACGACAAGAGAACGACAACGTCAACAATGAAGAAGGCCAAGAAGAAGCACAAGATGAAGAGGATGTTCCACCCCGACCCAAGCAAAAGCTTTCACGAGTTCGAGCAAGAATTGCCAAAGATCATCCCGTCGAGCAAATCTACAATGATATTCAAACCAGGAGAATCACTCGCTCTAAAACTCGTTTAGCTAACTTTTGTGAACATTACTCATTCATCTCTAGCATTGAACCTATGAAGGTTGAAGAAGCATTGGAGGATCCGGATTGGATAAACGCTATGCATGAAGAGCTACACAACTTTGAGAGAAATCAAGTGTGGACATTGGTCGAGAAGCCCGACAACAACCACAACATCATTGGTACCAAATGGGTGTTTCGCAACAAGCAAGATGAAGATGGACAAGTGGTTCGCAACAAAGCATGTCTCGTCGCCCAAGGCTACACACAAGTTGAAGGTATGGAATATGGTGAGACATATGCTCCCGTTGCTAGACATGAGTCCATTCGCATCTTACTTGCTTATGCTAATCACCATGATATCACCTTGTACCAAATGGACATTAAAAGTGCTTTTCTAAATGGCAAAATTGAGGAGGAAGTTTATGTTAAGCAACCTCCCGGCTTCGTCAATCCTAAGAAACCTAATCATGTTTACAAACTTCACAAAGCCCTTTATGGTATTAAACAAGCTCCTAGAGCATGGTATAAATGCTTGACCAAGTTCCTTACTGAAAAAGGCTTTGAAATTGGTAAAATTGATTCTACTCTTTTTACTAAAAGGGTTAATGGAGAACTATTTGTGTGCCAAATTTATGTTGATGATATCATATTTGGTTCAACTAACACTCATTTTAGTGAGAAGTTTGGAAAGCTAATGTCGGAGAAGTTTGAGATGTCTATGATGAGTGAACTCAAATTCTTTCTCGGTTTGCAAATCAAGCAAACTAAGGAAGGTACCTTTGTCTCTCAAACGAAGTACACCAAGGACTTATTCAAGAAGTTCAATATGCAAGAATGCAAAGGTATGACTACACCCATGCCTACTAGTGGACATCTTGATTTGACCAAAGATGGTGAACCGGTTGATCAAAAGGTTTATCGCTCTATGATTGGTTCATTGTTATATCTATGTGCCTCTCGTCCCGATATTATGCTAAGTGTGTGCATGTGTGCACGATATCAAGCTGCTCCTAAAGAATGTCATCTTAAGGCTGTGAAAAGGATAGTGAGATACCTAATCCATACACCAAATCTTGGCATTTGGTATCCTAAGAGGTCCTCTTTTGATCTTGTTGGCTACTCCGATTCGGACTATGCCGGAGACAAGGTTGATAGAAAGTCCACTTCGGGTACTTGTCAATTCCTTGGTAGATCTCTTGTGTCTTGGTCTTCCAAGAAACAAAACTCAGTATCCTTATCCACCGTCGAAGCGGAATACATTGCTGTTGGTTCATGTTGTGCTCAATTACTTTGGATAACCCAAACTCTTAAAGATTGCGGGATATATGTGAAACATGTTCCATTACTATGTGACAATGAAAGTGATATTAAGATTGCTCACAATCCCGTGCAACATTCTCGAACTAAGCATATTGGTGTTCGTCATCACTTCATTCGAGATCATGTTGAAAAAGGGGACATTAACCTTAAGCATGTTCGCACCGATAAGCAATTGGCGGATATATTCACTAAACCACTTGATGAGAAAGTGTTTTGCAGGTTGAGAGATGAATTGAACATCATTGATGCTTCAAACTTGGAGTAGGAACTCCATTTGATACATGCGGGGCATGAGCCTATGACCAATCCTCGATATTTCTCTTATGATGCTATTCATATGTCTTGGATATATTTGTACCTTGCATGTTATCTAACCCCGTGTAGGTACTTGGTTGAATCTAATTCTATGAGATTGCAACTCACTCACATCTTGAGTAATTTCTGTATCACCAAGTCTCTACACAATGGTGGTTGAAGACAAGGAAGCACGAAACCATTCAAACATATCCTTTGGCAAATTCTATGTTGAGTCTCATTATTGTCATTTTGGATACACAAGTGCTCTTCCTTGCAAAGCTAACCCATGTAGGTAGATGAACTCAAACTCCAAGTGGTGCTCCCAACTCTTGATGAACTACATCAACCTTGAGCAACCCACACAAGTTCGACTACATGTGCAGGATCAACACCACCACCCAAGGTATGTTATTCCATCTTAGAGAAGCTTTACTCCAAGTCATGAGTCAAAGCAACTCGACAAGATGTGAATACATCAAGATGCTTAAACGAAAAATGGTAACCCCATTTTGAGCTTAAACAATGAGTATGACCTATGATCAAGTGCTCTCACTTGACTCCTAAGTCAAATATACTCTAACATAGGTGACTTTGTCACCGACCATTTCTATATGAAGTTCTCTAGTGTTTCTCCGTGCTTTTGCATTTGCATATTTGTTTCCCCTTTCAAAAAAAACTTCATCTAGATCTTTTAGTTTCTTTTCTTTCCTTTTTGTTCTGCATTTTCTGCATCCAAATCATTGCAAATCTTTCAGTTAATTCCTTGCATATCCTTGTGAGATCTTACTTGTCTAGTGAGCTGAGGTGACAAGTGGTTTCACTCTAATGAACTCGGTCACACCGATTTGTTCTCTTCGGCCCAACCGAAATCTTTCGGTGCAACCGAAGCACACAACTCGGAGTCACCGATTCCACCACAGGAAAACCAACTTGCCACTTATTCCTGATTTCTGTTTGCTCCTGCTCCACCCAATGATTCTTGTCCTCTACCAGCATCATATTAGACATGCTGCTTTGCTCTGTGACTCGAGGACCAACCCATTTGTATCACATGTCCAGAAGAGCCCTTCTTGGAAATTGATGTCAAAGGGGGAGAGAGAGATCACATCAAAGCTTAATCTTTCCTATAGGGGAGAAAGAGAGAATACTCGGGGAGAGAGTTTCTCAACAAGGAGAAAGTAATATCATCAAATACCCCAGATGCTTGGTGTTCAAGAGGAGAGATGTCACATGTCTTTAAGAGGGGAAAGACATGTTTGTTTGCTTGCTTTAGCTCAAGCTCTGTTGTTTCTTTTTGTTGCTCTGATTTTCTGTTTCCTATCTTCTCCCAATATCCCATGCAGATTCAGGGGGAGCAAGACATCTAAGGGAAAGGAAATCTCTGATTTTATTGCATATCTTTACCTTTGGGGACATGTCTATATCCAATGTGGTACTTAGTACTCACTCTACATGTCATCCCGGTCTTTGTTCTCTTGTGGTTTCTCTTGTTTGCTCTGGTCAGTAGGTGTATCTGTGTTATCTAACCTTGTTTGCGCAGGTTCATCCCATCCTAAGCCAACTCAAGACCACAAGGTAAGTATATGCATCTCAAACATGTGAATGAGAAATTCTTGCTGATGAACATACTGTTTGCAAGGACTCATGAGCATGAAGGTACATTTCTCATATTCACATCATTTGCTCTGATGCATATAGCCAAGATACATGTAACACATTGCTTACTCTGTCATGTTTACGCATTCACATGCTCCTATATTCAATATTCACATGATTGCATACATGTAGGGGGAGCCTATGCATGTTACATGTCCTTCCAAAGCTTTACTTGCTATTCTCTATATCTTTATCTAAAGCTTTGATGTATGTTGTCATCAATTACCAAAAAGGGGGAGATTGAAAGCACAAGTGCTCCTGGGTGGTTTTGGTAATTAATGTCAACATATCTCTTGTTGGACTAACACTTTTACCCAGTATGTTTCAGATAAGTTCAACAATGGAGTGGCATGGACTAGAGGATGTGGAACCCCTTCAAGATGCTAAGGACAAAGGATTGGCTCAAGCTTCAAGATCAAGACTCTACATTTTCTATTTTAGTGATCCAAGATCACATTGAGTCTATAGGAAAAGCCGATACTATCAAGGGGGATGAGGTATTGCTTAATGGCTTGCTTGCTCAAAGTGCTTAGTGATATGCTCCAAAACCCTCAACTACCTTCCCACATCCACATATGACCTAAACCAAAAGTCAAACTCGGCCCCACCGATTCTTTCTATCCGCGCTACCGAGTTTGGATGTCATAGCCACTGCCACAAACCCTAGCAAATTGGTTTCACGAAAGGGATCTCGGTCTCACCGATATGGGATTGTAATCTCTGTGTATGTCCATTACCAAAATCGGTCTCACCGAGTTTGAGCAATCGGTACTACCGAGATTACAATGCAAACCCTCTGGTTAGCTTATTACCAAAATCGGTCCCACCAAGTTTGTGTAATCGGTCTCACCGAGTTTGCCTGACCAACTCTCTGGTTAGCTTATTACCAAAATCGGTCCCACCGAGTTTGTGTAATCGGTCACAGCGAGATTACGTTATGCCCTAACCCTAACCATATCGGTCCTACCGAGTTGCATCTCAGTCCACGAAAATCCTAACGGTCACTAGGTTTGCTGAATCGGTCCGACCGAGTTTAACCATTCGGTCCCACCGAGTTTGGCAAACTGTGTAGCAGTTAGATTTTGTGTGGAGGCTATATATACCCCTCCACCCACTCTTCATTCGTGGAGAGAGCCATCGAACATATCTACACTTCCAATACACATTTTACGAGAGAACTACCTACTCATGTGTTGAGGTCAAGATATTCCATTCCAACCATATGAATCTTGATCTCTAGCCTTCCCCAAGTTGCTTTCCACTCAAATCTTCTTTCCACCAAATCCAAATCCTGTGAGAGAGAGTTGAGTGTTGGGGAGACTATCATTTGAAGCACAAGAGCAAGGAGTTCATCATCAACACACCATTTGTTACTTCTTGGAGAATGGTGTCTCCTAGATTGGCTAGGTGTCACTTGGGAGCCTCCGACAAGATTGTGGAGTTGAACCAAGGAGTTTGTAAGGGCAAGGAGGTCGCCTACTTCGTGAAGATCTACCGCTAGTGAAATGAAGTCCTTCGTGGGCGACGGCCATGATGGAATAGACAAGGTTGCTTCTTTGTGGACCCTTCATGGGTGGAGCCCTCCGTGGGCTCGCGCAACCGTTACCCTCCGTGGGTTGAAGTCTCCATCAACGTGGATGTACGATAGCACCACCTATCGGAACCACGACAAAAACTTTCGTGTCTCCAATTGCGTTTGAATACACCAAACCCTTCCCTTTACATTCTTGCAAGTTGCATGCTTTACTTTTCGCTGCTCATATACTCATTGCATGCTTGCTTGATATGTATTGTGTTTGTTAAACTTGTGCTTAAACTCCACTTAAACTTAAGAATATTAAAAACTGCAACTTTTGGCACTTAGTGTCTAATCACCCCCCCCCCCTCTAGACACATCTTCTCGATCCTTTCACTTTGTGGTACGTGGTTGTAGCATTCGCGACACCATCGTCGGCATGTCTCTCGTGCAGCAACCTAATGGGGTCCGCCGGTGGCCGCCTCGCCGGAGAAGCCGTGGCGCTCAGCGGCAACGTCTGAGGTCGCGAGGGGGGAGGGGGATGAAAGGTGGAGGGAGGTTGAGTGGTAGAAGGAAGAAGAAGATAAGGGGTCGCCCGGTGGTGACCTCGCCGGAGAAGCCGTGGCGCTCGGCGGCAGCGTCTGGGATCGCGGAGGGGAGGGGGATTGAAGGTGGAGGCAGGTTGAGTGGTGGAAGGAAGAAGAAGATAAGGCAAAAGAAAAAAAAAACTAGGAGAAGGACGCGCGAGAGACTTTGGATCCACGTGGATCGAACGCACGCGATGCAACCGGCCGAGCGTTTCGGCTGGTGCCCCGGCGTAAAACTTTTCCCACATCGGAATCACTAGTTAAGGAGTACTCTTTTCAAAGGTCACTTCCACTTTCTCACGCACAGTTTGAGAGATGAAACGTTTTGAATAAATGAATCTAGAAAAAAAACTCCCATATTACGACAAGTGACGCACATGCAGCTATGAAATTTCCTCTTCCATCACGGGCAACGACACCTATCGCACCCGACAGTGTTTCATATTGAAAAGGTGCATCTACACTGATCTTGATGACATCACGACATGGCTTCTTCCATATTTGATATTTCTTCCTTGTCGGTTACTTTGATGAGTAAGCTCTAATGTAGTTCATAGGAAGGACTTTAATTGAGATTGCAAATTTGTCCAGATTTTGGATAGTTCCTCCTTTCACATATTTACGGTGTTGCCACCAAATATACCATGATGCTACCATCACTAGCCAAACCCTCATGGACTGAACAATTCCTGGCCAAAATCTCCAATGTTACCGACCCTGCACGATCCTCTTTGTACTTTGTTTGCTATGATCTCATATTCGAATTCTAACTCTGCCTTACTCCCTCAGTCCCAAAGTACTTACCTTAGATAGTGTTAGATATATCTGTATCTAGACAAATTGAAGACAAATAATATGAGACGGAAGTAGTACTCCCTTCCTTTTTATTTACTCTGCATATTAGATTTGACTGAAGTCGAACTTCATAAATTTTGACCAAGTTTATAGAAAATAACATAAACAATCATAACAAACGTATATGATGTGAAAGTGCATTCAACAATGAATCTAATGATATTGATTTGTTATTGTATATGTTAATATTTTCGTGTATAAACTTTATCAATGTTTGCAAAGCTTGACTTTGACTAATATGTGGACTAAATAAAAACGGAGAAACTAGAAGCACATATGTCAACGACATACCACAATGCCACACCACTTCCAGCAATAATGGGACACGCATGACATGCGATAGTGCACACAGCTAGCGTGCTCATCGTGAGAGGCGACGGCACGGAGGATAAGAGCAATTATAATAACGGACTTATAGCCCGCTTACATGGCAATTTCTCCTATGTGTAGGAGAAACATAAAAAAAAAATAAAGAAAGTGAGCTCTCGTGTAAGAGTCTAGCTATATGTGTGCCCATAGGCTAGGCAGATGCAATAAGTGTGAAGAAAGAAATAAAGAAAACATGAGAAAAAGTACTAATCTTATAGTTAATCTTGTTGTATGAATGACTATATGCGTTAGTTATAGATGACCAGTTTGTCTAATTCACATCTAGATGTTTTTTTAAGAATGTTACATCTAAACTTTCATAAATAATACAGCAACAAGGAATAAAAGAAAAGTTGGAAAAAAATATATATCACAAACATAATGGACATGAGGTTAGATGTGACAAAAATAATAATTATGTCATATCTAGATGTGTCCTAGACAGATCCATAGATGATATGGTTACATCTTATAACTAGTAATCGGCTCTAAAAACACCTTGGCCTTCGACCGATCTCTAAATGCTGGAAAGTGAGAGAAGTCGTACATGCTAATTCGCACCCCAAACGACAAGGAATTCAGAGAAAAAGTGTCGTGGGATTGCTTGCCGAAAGTGCAGCAACAGAGTGCGACCTACTGTATTTTTCAAACCCTAATCAGCTCAGTTGATCTATTCCGAGGACATGGAACCTTACTTTTGCCGCAGCCGTGCGCGCCGACCATCCGGGCGCATCCCGGACTTGTAGATCACCAATCATATAGCTTAACAATTTCCAGTGTATATTAATCAAATAGTCAGTTATTCTCTTGTTGTCAAAAAAGAAGTCAGTTATTCTCTTAACTTTTCCTTAAGTTGCATGCATGTATATGGACTGGCGGCCTATGCGTACATGTGTCAACATATGAGATTTCACAAGGATAGTGATGTGGTGTCGTCGCGGTACAAGTTGGTTAACTTAACATGGACGGGGCTCAGCACCAACAATGTCAATCTTCCATGAGCACAGCTGTAATTGCTACAGGCTTTTCCTTTCCCTCCTACAAGATGACTAGGGAAAGCCTTCTTCCCCTTGATCTTCGCCGGCGAGTCCGTGAATTCGCCTCCAATCCTTTTGCTGCTCCGTCCGAGCGCAATGGCCGCTCCATGGTCCACGGACCTCAATGTAATTTTTATTATGCTTGAGATGTTTTGTACTTCCGATAAATTTTTATAATAGATCTCATCTTTTTCTGAAGAAATCACACAATTGTAATTAATACAATTTGGTCTAAGAAGCACAAAAAACGCATTACTAATATACATTTCCATTGATAATTCAAAGGATTAAGTTTGGATAATTTACGTCTATACCCAAGTGATTAACCATCTTACCTCTCATAGTAGATAGCATCATAGGTTCCTAACATTATCTCTCCAGTTCATAGTATCATACATTACTACCAGATTGTTATTTCGTTTATTTATTCGTTATCGTTGAATCTCAATACAAAGTTGTCGCTATGATTTATTTCTTATTAACCTTTTTGTTTAACGTGCTATGATATTATATCATACTAATATGGTACTAGAACTTCCTCTCACGTTTGTAATTGTAGTGCCCCGTCATTTTTCTTTTTTGCTAATAGGTGACACTGCATGATACTCTTATGGGATATTCCCACTATATGAGAGGTGGCGGGCGGTCGACGCATTTCTGATAGCAAGTGGTTGTTTTGTTCGGTGTTGGGTGGTCGGCCGTTGCGGATTTGGGATGCACCCTGCTGGAGTCGCCTATCTGAGTTGAACCTGCATCGAGAGTCCGGCTGAGTGTCTTCAATATGGACAAACATTGTGTGACATTATCTCAATCCTATCCCATGGCACTTGACAAGCCGGCCCACATATCTACATCATGCAATGCAACTATCTTACCATTCTTTTCAAGCATATGTCACGAAAGCCTGGACTAGGTGCGACTCCTGGACCAGTCTGAGGCAAGTTAGTAGGTTGAGGGTTGTCCTTCATCAAGGCCCGTGTGGATGTATGCTCGATCTTGGATCAAAGATACTAGAACTCGGGTCCTAAGAGCGGCGTAAATGAGATAACCCACCATGTTCTTCAACATTGCCTCTCACCTTAGCCATTAAGCATGTTTATCCCGATTACTCCTGGTAATCTTACCACATCTCACTATGCATGTTCACTGCCAACTGTGATTCGTCAAACCCCATTCGATGGATCATGACACGACCTCCAACAAGCATGGCTAAGCATAGCACAATATGTAAGGCTGAGAGGTGGCTGATGATCAAGTAACTCCTAATCATACTAGGATGTGGGTATCAAGGGTAAAGAGTTACAATGATCCGGTCATGCAAAGGAATGAGCTACCTACCGATAAAGTAGGAGTTGATCAAATGCAGTTATAACGGGTGACACAAATGTAAGTTTCAAAATAATGGGATTCAACGTGATCAAAGGGGGTTTTGCTTGCCTGTTATCAGTGCTTGACATTGCAATCGCTGCTCAGCTCTTGTTCGTGGGTCACGCCATCTCATTATGATCGGTTTTCATAATCATATTTGTCGTTCCCCAGTTGTAGCGTTTATTTGACTGATTATTTCATGCTTTTATCCTTATTTTGACACGAAACTATAAAACAAGTGCGACAGAACACACATCATGGTTCAGCAACTGCATACTGAGCTTAAATTTATGCTAGGTCATGGGTTTAAAAAATCAAACAAATTTGACAAACTTTTCCGTTGGATTAAGTAAGTTCGACACAAGTTCAAACTCATTCAATATTCATGAAAATTAAGTTTCGGCATATTGGATTCCGAAATTTTAAAGCACTTCGGTGTGTTCCGAAAAAGATTCTGGTTACCAAATTGTTAAACCTTGTGTTGGTTAGGGAATTTTCCTTTGGAAGTTAGTGATTCCATCAGAAATGATTGTAATGAAAGCATGTGTGTTCATGTTTCACTTTCATACTTCAACAACTGCAAGTGTTTACCAAGCTTTTGTATTTACAGCCAGACGCGTAGACCTGGAATGACCCGCGGTGCCTACGTACTAGTGAGTTTGCACAAGGAGCTGGCGGCCAGTTCCACAGAGCCTTTGCATGTATGGTCGTGTTATTCGGCACGCATGGCCGGGCAAGGCATGAAACACAAGTACAGTACACAGCTAGCCCGGACGTTGAGGCGTAGAAGCTGGCACCAACCCGGTCGCTCGCCATCGCCGTCGTAGTCCTAGTCCTAGTCGTCGTCTTCGTGAGACGGTCTATGTTTCAAGTGTGGGAACGTGGCTTTGGTTTGGCTGGCTAGCTTTATGCCCATGTTCATGTCCGATATGTTTTTCTTGGAGCATCGGTCACGTCCATGTCGATGTGGATGGCCGGTAGCTGCTGGATGCAACTTTTGTCCGATCTCCGCGTCACGTCCTTTCCGGCTCCCAAGGGAGGCGCGCTCACCGCCGTCGGCGTCCCTGTTGAGAGCTACATGCAATGGTTACGTGCTGTGTACATTTGCATGCGCAGCTGCGGTCGCTGTACATACTGTGTAATTCGGTCCTTTATATATGACGTCGGATCTAGTAATACATTTGCACGCACATGTTGTTGACATGACGTCAGAGCTATATGGTTCATCTCATTACTTCTCGTGAAATCTGTCTTTTTTTTTCTTTTAGAAAAGGAAGATGACCCCCGGCCTCTGCATTTGGGAGATGCATGCGGCCATTTTATTGATTATTCTTGAGGACCTTACAAAATAATACAACAATATGCCTGAATCCATCATCTTGGCAACATCTGCCGCTACTCAAATCCATATGATGAAGGGGTGCAAGCTGAGCCAAATACCCAAACCTCTCACCTAAGCCTAGCATCTAAAGCCGGAGGCCCCGACCAAGCCACATACTGGGTCCGGGGCACAAACCGGTACGACGCACTCACATGTGCCGTCGCCGCCATCTACCACTGGTCCATCTTCAGAGCAGATTAAGGTGCCAACCTTGGCAGGTGCCTCCGCCATCGATGCCACCATGACGCCAAACGACGACCTCCACCTACGCGAGTCCATCTCCAAGCAACAGATGCAAATCCATGCTAGGATAGGGCCGCACCACCGCCGTCGTCCACCACCCACAAGCGCCACCTAGCCCCAAGGTTCCCAAAGTGGTGCCTTCAAGAAGGGAACGACGCTGTGAGCGCCGTCACTGCCAAACAAAGTTAGGGCTTTCGCTCGGGAGACCTAGGGGAAGGGGAAGTGAGGGGATCAGTCCATACCGACGCCTCCAAGGAGGGGAACGGCGCCCTTAGGCGTCGCGTCGACGCGGCAGGCCATGGCCGACTAGGGATTTCGCCCAAACTAGACCCGCCGCCACCATCCTTGGCACCCCGGGCTTGCCCGGGGGCTGCCAGGTGGCAGCGAGGAAGGGAAGCGGAGGAGGGGCGGCTAGGGAGGAGGAGGGAGGAGGAGGAGGAGGGGTCTATCTGTGTGGGTTTAAGTTTTAAACTTGACATGGGTGCTCACACTTTCCTGTATTTTTTATATTGTACTTGTCATTGCGAGATCGACTACCCAGTGCTACCCACGAAGAACGAGGAGGACACCGCGCAGACGGGGAACATAACAAATGTCTCCTCCAGCCCCGATCTCCCTTCCTAGTCGCCATTTCCATGCACCTCTTCGTCCTCCCTTTCCCTCGCTGCTGCTAGAGGCTGGACGTTGGGTTAAGCCCTGGCACTGGTCGATGAAGGTGGCGGCGAGGATGTCTCCAATCTGGTAGCCTTCGACGATGAGATGCAATCTATAGGTGGCGGCTTGAGGCGAAGGGTATGGTTGTGCAAAGGCAGCGATAACAAATCCTACCAGTCTATGGTCTCTGGTGGAGTGCCGTTGATGGTCGTGATCCCGTCTTCAGGTATGCGGGCAACAGCGGTGACCTATTGTGTCCCAACACATCGATCCTTAGCTTGGGCGTGCGGGTGGTGTTGTGGCCCTGCGTTGCTAGGCAATTATTGCGATGGACTGGAGGGTCTTGGATCTTCACATCCGGCGGCAATGACGAGTATGTTTTGTCGATCAATTCTGCAGCCACATAAGAGGACAAGGAGCATGAGGATGGTGGGGGATTGCCGGAGCATTCCGAATTGAGATTTTGGTTGTGCTAGTGATCTTCCTCCCTCCTCAATCTCCGTCGCACTTGTGATGACGACCTTCGCTGTTTAGGGCGTTTGGTGGTGAACAGCTTGTGTTGTGATTCGACTGCCTACTTGTGCATGCATCGTGTTCACTTCTGTGACATCCCAAGTCAACGTGCCACATATGTAACTGATGGGATCATGGAAAATGGTGGCGATAACACATAGTGACTTTAATTCGGTGGTCCTTCTCGAGTACCTGGCCTCGAGCTCTAGGGCGAAAACCCCATATCTTACCCTAATTGGTTATGAGAATGGTTTTCAACTCCCGGGTGCCTAGGCACCCTCTATGAATACTAAAATCAAAAAATAGGAAACAAAGTCTGAAACTTTGCAACATCAAAGATGATCAGATTTTGTAAGTGCTTGCAAGTTTTCACGCTAAAAAACCTTTCGAGGAGATCTACACACAAAAAAGATTCCAGTGTTTGAAGCTTTGAACATTTTTAGCACTGAAATCTGAAAACTCATTTGTACATCTTTCTCTACATGATATTTTGGCATGAAAACTTGCAAGAACTTACAAAGTTTGACCATCTTTGATGCTACAAAGTTTCAGATTTTTCTGATTTTTTTTCTATTTTTTGAATTTACTGTTCATAAAGGGTGCCTAGGCATCCGGAAGCTGTTACACCTTTTTGAATTGGTTATACCTATCAATGGTGATGTTTTTGCATGGTTACTTTGTTGAACGCATTGCTCTGACTTTATTGAACTTGATCTTCAGAATGAAAATCTAGGATCTGGCATCCAATGGTTGGATCTGACGATGGCACCGCTTGAGCGTCGTTCCCTTCTCAATGATGTTGATGTTGAAAAACCTTTTCTTGTTCTCCTTACAATGTCAAGAGATGATTTGGTGCATATATGGTGATCGTTGTTGTTTATCGATCGTTGTTTTAATTGCTTTGTTTTTTTCCTTTTCCATCGACTAGACATAGCTTTGATTTTGTATGATTTGCGCTCTCTTTTATAGGTTGCTTACCACATACACCATGTGATACTTTTGCTCTTTGTCGGCATGTTTATTTGTGTGTGTGTGTGAGAGAGAGAGAGCGAGTATGCGTGTGCACACACGCGTGTTGTTTTGATTGTGTGCATCCTAATTATGCAGAGGCCAAGTGTGCGCTCATTGTGTTTCTCTTGATGCTTCATTCTTAATTAATAAAGTCCATCCTTTGTTGAATTTTTTTTAGAATCTCATTGGTATTCATGGTGCAACCGTCGGTGCGCCCAGCGAACAACACTTCTAGACTATAAAAAAATGCATCGGCGTCCCCTCCCCCACCCCCCGATTTGAGCCATACCCACCGTCTCTGCTCAGTGCACCGTCCAACTCGAGCTCCCACACTAGTGCAGAACCGGGCAATAGCACCGGTCCGTAAGGCCCTTTAGTGCCGGTTCCACAACCGGCACTAAAGTGTGGTCACTAAAGCCCCCCCCCCCTTTAGTACCGGTTCAGCATGAACCGGTGCTAAAGGCCAACCACGTGGAACGAGGCAGCTCCGGGGGCCGGGAGCCCTTTAGTGCCGGTTGGTAACACCAACCGGTACTAAATGTTTGTGGGTTTTTGTTTTAATTTTTTTTTCAATTAAATTTGTGTTATCAATTTAATTCTTTTTCGCTTTGCTGGTATTTTACGATACTACACATTGTACACGTTATGTATATATATATATATATATATATATATATATATATAGAATTTCTAGTAGAACCAATCATGCATATATATATATATATATATCATCAGTGTCTCACAAGCCATCATATTAATTAATTCACACATACACACATGTATAGCTATATACAATTTCTCCTACATATGCATGTTGCCTTTGGAGCCAGTGACATTAGCCTAATTGGTGCCTTGGAGCACGATGGGGGCGATGGCAGGTAATAGTATTCTCCCTTGATTTATGACCTGGTCGAGCAAAAATCCGCTATTTCCTCTTGAAGTGCTTCTCTGGCGCTCCGTTTCTAGGAGCTTCTCCGCACCTCTGTGAACTGTTAAGAAGGAGATCAATATGCATGTGTATTAGTTGTGTGACTAGATATCGATAATGGTGTAAAAATTGTGAATAGTGTTTTGACAAGCGTACCCATTCCTGTCTTTGAGATCTGCTCCTTTCGGACGCCATCATGCGAATGTTCTCGCAAACGCAGAATGCACACAGATCAGTCCCCTGCGCCTGCTTCAGGGCCTTTACGAGAATGTAATTTGATCAGATAATAATTAATCAAGCATGATAATTAAAGAGATGGCAGCTAGCTAGCTAGCTAGTACTACTTAATTACTTACCTTGGGTCGAAACCATTTAAGCTTTTTTTTCCATTCTCCACGGGGTCCATGATGAACCTTGCCCAAGCCCTGCCCGCCGACAAAAAAAATGAATAAAGGGGTTATTAAATAGTTCATATCATGAAAAATGACGAACTAAATAGGCCGAGATATATAGTTAATAATGATTGAAATTACCTGTTGACTATCCCAAACAAGATGTTATAGTCAATTTTTTCTTTGAGTAGTGAGTCCAGATTTCAACTGTTCCGGCGTCAACTTTAATGATACACAAGACCAGTGAAATCTGCATGCACACACGTTTGCATGTCTTAATTAAGCGGGCATATGTAAAAGCAAAAACATGTAGCTAGCTAGTAGGCAAAACAGAGAATTTGTAGTACAAGACAGTGTGACTCCTTTGGAAGTTGTAAGGAAGTAGTATATCTTCATTGTATTTGAGGCGCTTCAAGAACTCTAGCATGTTGTCCTCTACGTCCTTTTGATAACGTGGATTTAGTTTCCATGTGTATTCATTAACGGTGTTTGGGTCAATGAACCCAATGCAAAGCGTCCACCTTTTCTCATTTCATATATCTTCATCCTGCATATAATACCACAGAAAAGAATATAGTGAGGATAATTATAGGTAATGATTGATCAAAAGGATCAGTACAGCTAGCTTGAGACTTAAATTACAGAAAGAAATCACTTACAGACAATAGCAACTGACGATAGATTTGTCGAGTGCGTCTTGATTGTATAACTGAAACAGTTCAGAATACTCAACGGACACAGCTTTCTCATGGAAGTAATGCTCCTCCTTGACATTCACCATGAGGGACAATCGATCGGAAATCTTGGTAATGTTCATGTACCATTGATGCAATTCATAAAAAAATTCTCGTTGGGAGGTTCTTGACCTTGTCTGGCTCGACCAAAGGTTGGCCCCGGACATATTTCCGTTTTATTTCATCCTCTCTAAGCACAGGCATGGGCTCGATCTCGAGGAGTTGTCCAACAGTGATTTTTAGAACTTGACCTGCATTATATGGTCCTCCGTTATTACCACATTGCACACCTCAGAACGTAAACTGTTTGCCCACAATAATATTGGTAGCGTCTTTATCACGTGTTGTTGGCACAACAAGCGAGAGGATCGATTGCGCTACTGTTCTCCCAGTGGGGAATGGTTTTCCGCATTTTTGACATTTGCTTCTTGTTTGCTCGATCCGAGCTCGCCTCCTTACGTAGGCGTGCTCGATTTAACTTCCCGATGTGGCGCTCATAGTGCGTGTCAACAGGCTTGGGAGCTGGTGGTTGAGCCATACGAATGAAGTGGTCAATCGTTTCCTCGTGCACTTTCTCCCTTGGCGGCGGTGGCGGTTTCGGTGCAAAATGGGCTTCCACCTCGGACTTCGATATGGCTGCGATTTCCTCCTCGGACCTGTCATATGACCTCTGCGGAAGAGGCGTGAGGCTTGGACCATATTTATATCGCTTGCCTCCGCATGTACTTCCTGTACTACCTCGACTCGTACCGCTACGCACCATAGCTACGGGGTGTCTCTTCTGCGATTGCTGAGGCGGCGGAGACGCCGGCTGACGGGGCTGAGTTGGACAAGGAGGAGTGGCCGCCTGAAGCTGTGCCGGACTTGGAGGAGGAGTGGCCTGAGGTTGTGCCGGACTTGGAGGAGGAGTTGACGTCTAACGCTGTGGCGGACTTGGAGGAGGAGGAGTGGCCTGACACTTTGCGGACTTGGAGGAGGAGTGGCTGACACTTTGCGGACTTGGTGGACTTGCAGGAGCGGGAGGCTGGCCGACTCGGTGGCGGACTTGACGAGGAGTCGGATGACGCGATGTCGGTGGCCTTGAAAGATGATGCAATCATTTTCCATAGGATGATCTGATGGTTGGCGTCTCCGAAAGCGCTCGTCCTCACCTCCGTGAATGTCAAGCTCTAGCCCGAATATGGCTGCACCACCTCGTCAACCATGACACGAGCATAGCCCTCTGGAATCGGGATGCAATGGTAGGTTGCTTTGGGGTAACTGGAAAAGCAACGCCGTCCGCCACCTTCATGGATATGTTCTTCGTTTTGACGTGTAGCTCGCAGCTAGTGTTCTCCGTGATGTCATCCACGGGTATCTACCCACATTGCATCGTCCGGCGGAACCCACGCTGCTTCTCTCGCATGGATGGGGCGGTGCTATCCAATGCTGGATCATCCGCTAGCTACTCTGCCGAGACCCCTTTGCTGGCTAAGTGAGTCGATCTGCCTCGCCGTCACCGGAATTTGACCGCCAATTCCGCTTGACTTGCTTCTAGGCCTTGAAGGCGTTCATAGTCCCGCTTCCTCTGCTCCTCCTCCATCTTCCTCTTCTTCTCCTCCGCAATCTTCTTTCTCGCACGGGTTACGTAGTCGGTGTTCGGTCAAAACCCCTCATACCACGGAATAGCGCCCTTGCCTCGTGTTCTTCCCGGGTGTTCAGGATTTCCCAGGGCATGCGTAAGCTCGTCGTTCTCTCTGTTGGGCTGGAACACCCCCGATCGTGCCTCTTCTATTGCAACAAGTATCACATCATCGGCTCCCTTCAGACTTGCCCTCGTCGAAACATTGCCTGTCTTCGGGTCCAACTCCCCCCCATGTGCATAGAACCAAGTCCCGACCACGGGGCCAGCTCTTAGTAACCGGAGTGGCTTTGCATCCTCCATCTCTTTCTCAGACTTATCCCACTTAGGCATTGCCACCGCATAGCCACCTAGCCCCAGCTTATGAAACTTATCCTTTTTTTCGGCATTCTTCTTGTTTATTCTCGACCGTTCCTTAGCTAATTCCGAATCCTTGAATTTCACGAAATCATCCCAATGAGCACGTTGGTTCTCTAGTGTTCCCTCGAATCGGAGTCTTCCTTCCTCCCTTGACGTACTTGTCCCATTCACGATTCTTGTGGTTCTTGAATGCAACCGCCATCTTCCTACGAGCAGCGTCCTTGACTTTCTCGCACATCTGCTTACGTGAAATGATCCGGTAGGGTGAAATGTTCCATGAGAGTATCCCAAAGCAGATCTTTTTATTCTTGTCGACAAAAGTAACATCCGGACATGGAGCAGCGTCCTCTTTGCCTTTTTGTCCTTTGTCTTTTGCTGGCTCTCTCCATTCTTGAAGGGAGATCGGGAGTTGGTCCTTCACAAGAACTCCGCACTGACGAATGAACTTGTCCGCAATCTTCTTAGGCGCTAATGGTTCGCCATTAGGTATGACTGCCTCGATATTGTACTTTACGCCCTCCTTCAACTTTTTGTTCGGGCCTCGTTTCGTCCTTTTGCCTGAAGATTTGCTCGATCCGGATGGCTGAAAGAACAAAGATCGATTTGTTAATATATCTTCAAGTCATTTAAAGCATGTGATGATCACCAGAAACCTGCTTATATAAATATATATACCTCGCCGTTCTTTGTTGTTTCAGGATCAACATGTTCTTCGTCATCGTCATAATCGTAGTTCATGACTTCATCAATTCGGTCGTCGCGATCGAATATCATATCACCCTCTCCGGTGTTGTTTAGAAATTCGGAGCCGTCATAATCTTCTTCATTACGATTATCATCGGCCCGCGTATCATATCGAACATGGTGCATTTCTCCCTCTCTGCATCGGTATTATGCGCCATAGCTTTTATTTAACTAATTCAAAAGAAATATAAAACAATTTAGTATTCAAATTACATCGTCTCGAATAATAGATATAATCTCGAATACTTCGTCTAGAATAATAGATACAATCTCGAATATATCGTCTCGAATTACCGGCTCATCTGATGCCTCTTCTTCAGCTTCTTCCCGCATTGTCGGCCCAGCTTCTTCCCGCATTACCGGCTCAGCTTCTTCCCCCATTGTTGTGTCATCGTATTCAGGGAACCCATGGCCAGGATAGCTGTCGTCGTCCTCTTCTTCTTCATTGTCTTCCATCATAACCCCTCTTTCTCCGTGCTTGGTCCAAACATTATAGTGGGGCATGAAACCGGACTCAAACAGGTGGGCGTGAATGGTTCTTGACGTAGAGTAATTGCGACCATTCTTACAGCCAGCACATGGACAAGGCATAAAACCATCCGCCCGCCTGTTTGCCTCACCATAGCGAGAAAAGTATGCACGCCCTCAACGAACTGGGGAGAGCATCGGTCATCGTACATCCATTGCCGGCTCATCTTCATTACACAACACCGAATAGACCAAATTAATACAAGTTCATACATAAAGTTCATACAACACTTAAAGCAATAAACAAATAACTCTCTAGCTAAAGCATTTAAATGCAACAACAAATGCGATCAAGATCGCAACTAAGGTAACAATTGATCCAACAGCATAATGATACCAAGCCTCACTATCGATGGCATATTTTCTAATCTTTCTAATCTTCAAGCGCATTTTCTCCATCTTGATCTTGTGATCATCGACGACATCGGCAACATGCAACTCCAATTCCATGTTCTCCCCTCAATTCTTTTCAATTTTTCTTTCAAGTACTCGTTTTCTCTTTCAACTAAATTTAACCTCTCGACAATAGGGTCGGTTGGAATTTCCGGTTCACATACCTCCTAGATAAAAATATCTATGTCAACTTGATGGGCATAATTTGTCATAAACACGAAATGCAACAAATAGTTTTAAAAGATAATATACCACATCCGAATCAATTAACAAGGACGAGGGCCGACGGGGACGGATATCAAAACCATGGCACTATGTATAACAAACAACGTACGGGTAAGATAATTATTATACGAGTAACTATATATCCAAATCACACAAACATCAATTTTTTATATAAAATTTCATGAACAAGAGGCTCACCACAAGGTGGTGCCGGCTGACAGAGAAAGTGGCGATCGATGGTGGTTCTGACAGAGATTTAGAAGGCACTAAGTAAACCACACCTACATATGCAAACTAAGTGTTATTTTGACCTCAAATTGCATATAAATCAAATACTAGCACATATATATATTTCCTCCCAAATTACTAAACTCACAAATTAATAACTATATAAAGCATTGCAAGAGCTAATCTAGCAATAAGAGATGAAAGGACAAAGTTGCTAACCTTTGTGATCACTTGAATGGATGGGGGCCTTCAAATCTTGACAAATTTTGGGCAAAATGTGTGATGAGCTCGAGGGAGAAGAGGAAGAACAGAGAGGAGAGGAGAGGGAAAGGGGAAGAACAGAGCAAGCTGGACGAAGGGTTTATATGCAGGAGGACCTATAGTACCGGTTCGTGGCACGAACCGGTACTAAAGGTGCCGGAGGGGCCCAGATCGACAACATCCTGCCACCCCCCTCATTAGGACCGGTTCGTGGCACGAACCGGTGCTAACGGTTAGCCACGAACCGGTACTAATGAGAGCGGCCCGGCTAGCCGTTGGACCCGGCACTAATGTATACAATTGTGTCGGCTCTAATACAAACCGGCACTAATGTGCTTCACGTTTGACCCTTTTTCTACTAGTGCCAGTCAGGGGGGGGGGGGAGAGGAGGAGCAGTGTGGCTCGATGCGAAGCACGCTGCCGTCACCGCCAGTTGCGCCAATCCCCACATGTTCGAGGCATCAGTCGAGTTCAATCATGAGGTCACCGCCAACCGCGCGGCTTTACCGACAATAAAGAGGGACCGAGGGGCGACGTTCGCTGAGCACATGCCCTGACGACTTCGATGACAAGTTGATGCCATGGGTTAGGAGGGGTACTCACGATGCCGAGGTGTCACCTCTGGCAATGCGCAGGCCGTTGATATCTCCTCCGGTGAAGAGTAGATGTCTATTAGCTCGGTTTATCTCTTAAGTGTTAATGAAATGGTAGCTAGTTTAATTTAGTGTTTCATGTTTAATGTGGCAGTGTTATGTACAATTAACTGGTTATCTAAATCTAGTTTGAAATGATTATATGTGCAAACTTTCTGTTTTAAGGAGTTCTGTTCCGTGGTGTTGTTTTAGGAGTTAAATTTGGCAGGAGGCCTAGAGATGTTTTTAGTTATGTTCTAATCTAAGCCATACTTTGCGAAGCTTGACTAAATTTACATGAAAAAGATATCAATGTTTACAAAACCAAATAAATATAACATAAATTTTATATTCTATGGCCAGTCCTATTGATTTTGTATTTTAACTAACTGCACGTTGATAATCTTTCTGTATAGTTAGTCAAAATTTAAAGTAGCCTAGCACAATACTAATATGCACTGTATTTCAACGTAGAGGGAGTAAATGAATTGTCAATAGTTTTAAGATATTTATGTGGCCATGCCTCGATATGTGGCTACCACAAAAACAAAAATAAGTGACTCTAGAAAGCCACTGTAAGAGTAACCTTTGGTCTGCAAGAACTGATCGGTGAAACACCAAACGGAGTCTTAGTCCGGAAGTACATAGTGTGTTGAGGATGACCTGCCGCCGGCCAGTGCAAGAAACAAAAGAGAAGACGGTGCAGGAGCGAACGATGCCAATTAAGGTATCACATTCACCTCAAGGGATCGCCATCGATCACGACTTGGCCACTCTATCTCTTGCCGACCCATGCCCAGCACTCCAGCAAAACTTGCTTGTCGTCTTCAACCAACAGGGGCACACAACACACATATCACATTTGCATGCATGCGCTCCACTTGTTCATATGCACATCTGACAAGCTGGAGAGCAAAGTTCTTACTGTAATTCGGATTGTTTTACGTACGACGACTGTTGACCGTGTTGGAATCAGTTGTAGTTAGACAGCGTAGTTCAGATTACTTTAGTAGACTGTAATTCTATTACTGAGGAAAAAAACCCACTTTTACCTGTTAAAAAAACAACAACATTCTCCACCATGGAAAACAAATCATGTAATATTTGCATCTGTTTCCCATCGAACAAAAAATTGCACTTGCGCGCGCTCGAATTTGCGGTATCTACTACTTGCATCGTACTCATAAAGTTCAATATAAACACTAGTGAGTTCACTCAAAAACTTAAGCTGATGATGAAATATGACAAACATACTTGTGAGACTAGTTCGCGGTAAACGAGTGGAAGACAAGTTGCGAGTTTTTAAATTTTCACCTAGTAAAATAACTAGCACCATGGAAAGCGTACGCGAAAACCGTCTTGCTAGCGATTCCTTCCCTGAGTGGCCCTCATGAAGCTTTGAATCTCTCTCAGTTGGTATCTTGAGGGGGAAGCAAATAAGCGAACCCTAGTGCGCAGCTAAGTTATATGCTATGGTGACGCGCATTTCTTTGCTAGTTTCTTAATACTGTCAGGAGGATTCCGGCCAGTAGGGGCCAGGAAAGGTATATCTTGTACATGGATGGTTTGTGCCCCATTGCATTATGGAGATTCTCTTGGGTGCAGTTAACTATTCTGTTAGTGCTGATTGATCCTTGGTATATGTGTGGCACATATAGGAGAATTAGTGTTCTCTTCTCCCCTCTGGTTACTTTTGCTGAATAATTAACGCTACATGTATATCGAAAAAGGCTTTTGTCCCGCTTTATAAATAAAGCAAACCGCCACAGAGCAAACAAACCCACACAAGTCCACACACACCCAAGTCTCACGACAAAGAACATAGGTTCTGCTGAAGGCACAGCTCAACAAGCCCAGAAGGAAAGAAAAAAAAAACAACATCATCATCATCATCACACAAGGCGCCTAAGCAGGCTCTGGCGGAGGCGGCGGTGGCGGCGGCGACAGTTTATTAAGCACTATATGGCACTCTCACTGAGATGGATCCCGGAGGATGCATGAAGGAAGCTACCTTAGACACAACATGCATTATCCAAGTGAACACTTCAAGCTGAAGCTGCCACCTAAAGGTGTTTCTCTGAATAAACAATCAGCAGTAGAATCAAAATATTCTATTGCATAAACATTAACTAAGGGCACTGTTTAGCCTATGACCCTGCCGTACTTTACTTAGGGCACCATTACATGCAGACGCCAACACAGGGAGGGAGGTTCTTCATTCTTCGGGTGCAGCAGTAAAGGCATCGCCGGTCAAGATAAGATGATCCATGCGTCATCTGATCACTTTGACGTCCAATCACACGCGTGAGAGTCCACCTCAGCTGTCTGTACTTGCATTCCCAATTCCCAGAGCCGATGCTATGCGACTAAGTTTTTCTACCGCAACCGGTACCTACCGGTGTGACATCCACCACACATGCATTTCATCAAAATTCGTGTGGTCTGATAACGTATATTATATCTTGCTCTATACATTGTGAATACTAATGACACAGCCTAACAGAAGGTACATGGTGGCAGCCTTTTACAGAGAAGAGAGAGATAGGGAGGAGAAAAATAACCGTGCATGCATGCATTCTCTCTCCCATACATCTAACATGCATTAATTTTCATCCTCATATTTTAAATGATTGATATATTTTCAAACAAATGTTCACTTTTTAAACTTTTTATATATTAGAATTCGCGCCGACAAGACCTTCAAAACAAGATCAATCTAGGATATATTTCAACTACTTTTATTTTGTATATTTCAATTATCTTTGAAATCACTTTCAGAAAAATATAAGATTATTTCGGTATTTCACAAAAATGATTTCGGCTGTTTCACTAATTTCCAAAAAAAAATATGATTTCACTTGTTAAAAAAACTAATTTTAAACATTTTTAAACCCTGGTTTCACTTATTTAAAAATGCATATTTCACTAATATTCAAAATCAAGTTCACTAATTTCATAAAAATGATTTCACTCATTTAAAAGAACTAATTTCACTCATTCTTAAACACTACTGGAAGTGTTACATATTTCTCAAAAGCGATTGAATGATTTTTAGTGAGATATTAATTGAAATAGCTATGTGTAGTTGAGCTGTGTAAAATATGTGAAACTGATATTTCAATGTGTTGTTGCACGTTGTCAAACTAATTTCTGTGAAAAAATGTGAAATCACTTCTCTGAAATATATGAAACTGATATTTCTCATATTTGTAACTTGTTATTTCAGTGAGATATGTATTGAAAAATATGAAATTACTTCCCTGAAATATATTTCAATGTGGTGTTGCGAGTTGTGAAACTAATTTTGTGAAAATATATGAAATTACTTCTCTGAAATATATGAAACTGCTATTTCATATATTTGTAACTTGTTATTTCAGTGAGATATGTATTGAAATATATGAAATTACTTCTCTGAAATACATATTTCACTCATTCACAAATTGATTTTATTATTTCAAAACAATATATCATTTATTTGAAACAACTGATTTCACTCAGTTGAAAAAACTTATTTCACTCATTTGAGAGAAAACATTAGATTCACTCATTTGAAGTACTATATTCCACTCGTTTAAAAAACTGATTTCACACATCACAAAAATTATATTTTCAAACTATGTTTCACATATTTGAAACATTGAAATTAAAAGGTGTTTAAAATATATAGAGTGAAATAACATGTTTCATATATTTGAAACATTGAAATTAAAAGGTGTTTAAAATATATAGAGTGAAATAACATGTTTCATATGTTCCATATATAGAGTGAAATAAGTTTGAACAGTGAAATAAGCAGTTTCACACATAATATATAGAGTGAAATAAGTTAATTGAAATGTTGAAAATTAAATGTATTTGAAATGTGTCCGAAATTGATCTTGTTCTAAAGGTCTTGCCACCGGAGATCAAATATATAAAATATTTCACATATGTAATTTTGATTTAAAAGATATAAACGGTTCAAAATGTCAAATGAAATTTAAATGGTACCTTTGTTATGGGAGCTAGAGGAGGAGAGTATGTCTGAGACATGCATGCACGGTACTGGCAAAAAGTGCTGACAAGAGTTGACAAGACATTTCATACATGATGATGTTTAACAGAATACAAAGAAATACTAGTATGCATGTTGACAGTGTGCACCAATCTCTAAGAATTGAAGGATGGATTTAGCACCGGTACATACCGGCTCCGGTAAAAAGAGTATTGCGCGATGCTATGCCTGCCTGACCCTATACCATCTGCTTTAACCTGGACTATCAACACATGAAATTATTGGCCGATGAATGATGAGAGAGGAAAAGCCGTGTTCATACCAACTCGGAATTCCGGTGCCGATGCCCTGTCAGATCAGGGCCAACAGGAACAATCAACAATGCCTCGATAACTATATAAGATCATAGGAGATGGCAGGAAAATAAGTGGGCGGTTTCCCGGGGATTATCAGATTAAAAGGAGCCGACGTTAGTGGCAAGCTGATGAGGCAGTGATGAGGCAGAGGATGCCAAAGTGATCCTGGTCGTGCAACCATTCGCCTCCCAAGTCAAGCAGTTCAGAACTAGGCAGGCCCTACGCCCTACGGCTACGTATACTTCACTAAAGCAACTCTGGTCTTCGGATGGGCCCCCAAGGGCGTTCATACCTGCAGATGGCTTTCGCTGCCGTCACCCGGTCTTGACAGTGCTCCGGTCCGAGATATTAAGCTAATGATCCCAAGCTAATCATGCGTGCGTGCAGTGCAAAGTGCCACAAAGGTAGCACTTGTTTCGTTATGGGGGTTGTTGTGTCGTTGGTTTGTGGAGACATTTGTAGTTGGGAGCATTTGACAGGGAGCTAGCTTGACTTAACCACTGGTTTTTTTTTTGTGGGTTGACTTAACCACTGGTTCTTAGTCAGATCTCCTCTGCTGGCTACACCATGTACACAGTGTCGAATGAAAATTAGGGATGCAAGCGGGCCGGGCCGAGCCGTGTAAGTACTTTTGCTTGAACATTAGTACGAGCGAAACACACACAAAGATAACTGCCGATTAAGTGGCGACATCCCCTAAAAAAAGATTAAGGGAAACGCTCCTCGTCATACGTCTTATAAGAGAAAAACGTCAGACCAATCGTGGGCCGTTCATTCGTCTTCCATCCCACGGCCATTACCTCTCCGAAAAATCTCGTTCAAACTTTAAAGCACACCCCCGTACATCTCTCCCAAATCTGTCGGCCCTAATTAATCGTCCTGCTTCCAACCCATGTCGAGCTCCCGATTCCACCGAGTCGCCCCTGATCTATGCGCCATCCCCACCCAGATCGTAACCACTCACACCACTCCTCGATGCGGCATCCATTACATCTCACCAAAGACGTCTCCCTCAAGAAGTTACCGGTAGGATCGCCCCGCAGCTGGAGTACCAGCAGCTGCGCGCAGTAGGCACCGAGTTGGACACGGTTGCAGCAGCTCGGCCGCATGGTGCGCGAGCACAGCTTGGCACCGGCGGCACTAATGTGCGGCAGACTCCACTATTTGCATGCGTCCTCAATCTGCATGCCCTAGGTTGAATTTTTTTGCATTATGTACGTACAATCCTGGAAACATAGCATGCTACTAGAGCGTACTTTTTTTTACTCAAATCAATGTCTGACGATAACATGGTTTATCCCAGATCAAGTTGATGCAGCGACACAAAATTCCCTTTTTATGCTGGATGATAGTTATCACAAATTTCAGCACCTACATGCACCTTTATGCAAGGATGTTAATTTTTGTGTTTAGATTTCTATGCTTCCATTAGGTCTCACATGTGTGGTGATTTCACCAGAGATTATGTGCTTCATATATATATAATACATGCTTCTTATGTGTAGATGGATTTGCACTACAATAATGCTTCTCAAGTTGTGCTTATGTGCCATCGCCATCGAGGTGGACCATGGTGGCATTGTGGCGAGACGAAGGAAACCCCTTGACCATTCTTTGTATAAAGAAGCAAATGCTGATATCACAGGAAGCAAATACTATTTCTGTTGGAAGCATTGTTTCGTTAGAACAAACAATCAACAATGTTTCTTTGATATGAATATGAACTTAGGAAGCATTATATTATCGGCGACTTGAAGGAAGCAAGTTGTATGTCTGAAACATGGGTGTATGAATGGACGAAGTACAAAAACTAACTTATATATATTTGGTTATAAGCAAATGAGTATTATGATGGAAACACTTCTGTAATGGATGGAAGCAAACTTTTCTTGAGTTGGAAACATAATAAAAAGAGTAAAATGCATCACAAGTCCTAAAACTATCATACGTGTGTCAGTTTAGTCCTATAACTTTCAAACTGCACTTTTGGGTCCTAAAACTATCGGAAGTATGTCAGTTTAGTCCTATAACTTCGAAACTGCACTTTTGGGTCCTAAAACTATTGGAGGTGTGTCATTTTAGTCCCATAACTTCAAAATTGCAGTTTTGGGTCTCAAAACTATGCATGTTTGTTCATCCGAGGTCCTAATCTTGCATGGCCACCATCCATGGTGCATTTTTCAAATGAGCCCTTTGTATGTGTTTATATCCCCCAAAGTGGTACATACGCTTCCACGTTGCAGTGTGTCCTGCAACCTGCATGCCCACCACCTGCATGGCCATGAGCTGCACGGTAGCCTCCCTGAGAGGTTTGGCGTGACCGTCGGGGAGACCCCGAGCTAGTCGGCATGAAGGACGACATCCCTCTCCCTCGGCGAGGCCGCCGGGGAGATCCCGAGCCAATTGGGATGGAGTACGCCATCCCACCTCTCTCTCTCTCTCTCTCTCTCTCTCTGTTTGATGATATCGCCGTTGCCCCGACACCCTTGCCGTAGAGTTGGCCGTGCAGGCTGTTGTTTGGGCACGAGCATGGTCATAGGTGGTGAGCTGTCGGGCGACACAGTCTTGTGAAGCTATAAAAGCTGGCGCAGAGAGGTCGCCGAGTGACACAACCCTAGCAGTAGCCATAGGTGGGTAGCAATTGGACATTGTGCGACATGTCGATTCTGCTGCTGTTGGGGGAGGCCGAGATGACCGGTCTACTCTCCTCATGGAGCTCAAACCATCATTCCACCGATGGCCTCTGTCTATCGCCTCACGAGCATTACGTGCGTGGGAGAAGACGAGCGTGAGAATGAGGCGAGACAACGCTCTAGTTTTTTTGCATATTTACAGGTGGGCCCATTGGGTCGGTCAACGTGGCTACAATCCAAGCATTTCCAAGTGACTCGTTGGTGGGTCAATGCTAACCATGCAAGCTTAGGACCTAAGAGGAAGAAACTTACATAGTTTTGGGACCCACAACTCTTGTTTCAAAGTTATAGGACTAAATGACACACCTTTGATAGTTTTAGGACCCAAAAGTGCAGTTTGAAGTTATAGGACTAAATTGACACACCTCTGATAGTTTTAGGACCCAAAAGTGCAGTTTCAAAGTTATAGGACTAAACTGACACACCTCCGATAGTTTTAGGACTTATGATGCATTTTACTCTAATAAAAATATGGGACTTAATTTTTTTTCCGTGTGAAAAAACAAATCTCAGAAGCAATTTTTTGTTACATGGAAGCAAGGTTCCTTGACACATTTTTTTGCTAGATTGCATTAGAAGAAATTGTGTCGTTTGTGGAAGCAAAATTTTGGTGTGTTGGAGACAAAAAAAGTCTCACTGGATACAAGTTTTCGTTACATCAGAGCAATTACAAAAAATACTAGCATCCAAAATCATAGAATATTTCTTTTAAAAATACGAAAGTATGAATATATTTTTTTGACCTGAGAAAGTATGAAATTTTACTAGTATCTGATTGAACGGTGGAAGCAGAAGCAGCAGCATAGGCAACTTGATTCTGAGAAGCAAGTCTCGTACAAATTAACTGGCTACTAGTACGGGAGCGGTTATAGGAAGCATCGTAATAAAAGAAGGACGTTACCAAATCTAGCTTTCTTTCCCCACAGTATCTAACGGTTTGTGTGCTTCTAATCCAACAGCCACGGACTAGTCTGATGAAACGCTAGGGATCAGTAGTCTGATCCCTAGTGGTTCCCAAAGATTAAGTGGCGACAAATGGCCTCTTTGCATTTGGTCTTGCCATCTTTGGCGTTTGTAACGGTGCCTTCTTTGGTGTCGTACTCTTCTTCGTATCTAATGAAATACATGCAGCTCCCCGGCATGCGCGATGGTCACTTGGATCCCTACTCTGTAAACTAATATAAGAGCGTTTAGATCATTAAAGTTAAACTAATATAAGTTTATAGAGGGAGTAGCTTCGAGTGCTAAGGGTTTGTCGTTTAGTGTGCTTAAACAACCTGTTGCCGTCATGGAGTACTCAGTACTCACCATGAAGCATTTTTTACTACTAGTTTCATAATCTTTGAACCTCCAAGTGAAGTTAAGCACTGGCAATTTGGTCAAGGGACTGGTGCTAAGCAAGTAGTTGAGCACCAACCCTTGCCTGCCTCAAAGTAGTGATAAGATGGTGACCCCTAGGCTATATTGACCGAAGCACTCAACTTCTCTGGTAGATTCTGTGGCTGAGAAGTACATTTGTCTCCCGGTGGCCAGTGGTTTTCAGAGAGAGACAAGAATGAAAAAAGTGCAACTCAGCTACCAAAAAAAAAGGTTGCAAAGCCAAAGCAAGTGCAGCACTTGACTTAGCTTGATGTCACAGTTCAAAAAAACTTAGCTTGATGTCACTACAACTCTACAAGGCCAGGGTCTCTTCCTTATATAGCAACATCACGGTCTTCTGTTTTTTTTATGTGTGAGCTAAAGACAGTCGCTTTATCAATTATTTCAGTCTATCCCCCTCAATATTCAATTCAGGAGAACGCTAGCCGGTAATCGTTGGGAAGTTTGGCTCCATTTAATGAGTAGACTGATCGAGGTCCAGCTGTCTCAACGACCCGATCAGTTGCGCTGGAAACTTACTAGGACTAGGGAGTTTACAGTTAAATCGATGTATCTCGATGTTATCAACTCTAGCTCCACCGCACTTCGCACCCTCAAGACTTCGAAGTCGCCTGAGCGGTCGCTTCGGCCGGGCGACTTCAAGTGGACGCAACCCTAGCCTGGCCTCCGTCCCTTCTTCCTCCTCCGCCGGCCGAGGACGCGCCCGACCTATAGCCCGGGGTGGCGGCGGTGGGCTTCTCTCTGCGCCATGGGGGCGGTGCGGAGCCTCGGTGTGTGGAGGCACGGCCGATCCGCCTTGGTGGCGTGGCGGGCCTGCCTACCGCGGCGGCGGTGCGGCCGCCTCGGCCTAGGGCGGATGGTGGCGGGTGCGGCGGTTGGCCCTGCTTCGGGCAACATCCTTGGCTGCGTTCGGCGGCGGCGGCCTGGTCGGCGGCGATGGACCATCTGACCTCGGTTCGGCGGTGGCGGCATGGAGGGCCTGGTGGTTGGGTCGGCGCCATGTGTGGTTTGCTCTCCGGACACATCTGATCGGCGGTGCGACACCTTTCAATGTGCGGCGGCTCAGATTGGCGGCGACCCGTGCACACGATGCTTGATGGAGGTTCCTTGAGCGGATCCGGGTGAAAACCTAGTTCTCGGCTTGATGCCAAGACCGGCGTTGGCGGCACTCTTTTGTGTCATTATCTTCTTGAAGGCATCGCCGTGGAGAAGCTCCAGACCTCTGTCCGCTACCTCCGGGGGAAACCCTAGATCAGTAGATCAGATGACGGCGGCGCGTTGGTGTCTTTTCCTCCTTGGGGGCGTCATTCTTGGAGGCGTACACGAGTTCGAGGGACCAGTGGGCGGCTTTTTTTGGTGGAGCGGTGCTTCCTCCTGCACATTGATGACGACGGATCTCGGCGGCGTGGTGCAGTGGAGACTTGGCGCCCGATGCGAGGTGCTGGACTCAAGTGAGGAGGGTTCTTGTCTGGCGTCATGGTGGCGTCGATGGCAGAGTGGCTGACAAGGTAGAAGCCTCAATATCTGCTCACGAAGATGGACCCGGTGGAAGATGGCGGCGACGACACATGTGAGAGCGTCGGATCAGTTCATGCCCTGCACCGGTATGTGGCTCGGATGGGGCTTCTGGCTTTTGATGATAGGCTTAGGTGAGTGGACTGGGTATTTGGCCCAGCTAGCGCCCCTTCATCATAAGGATAGGAGTAGTGGCATATGATACCAACATGGCGGATTCAGGCATATTGTTGTAATACTTTGTAAGGTTGAAGCGACCCGACCCGAATGGATCAAGTATCTGTGCTTAAGTGTCATCCCTGGATCGGTATGCTGACACACACAGTACTCGAGGATTTATAACAGAGGTAAATCACATGTATAAAGTAACATAAATACAATTACCTCAATCCAAATAGCGGAAATAACAAGGTTGTGGATTTCCATCAACACCAACGGCAAAGTTGAGTGTAGAAATCGTAACCCTAACGTATCACTTACTCGTCGTAAGATCCTGCAACAAGAGAAGTTGCAGCCACGAGGGTCAGTACATTGAATGTACTGGCAAATTCACACTGTAGAGCAATGATGAATAATGGTATCACTACATGCATATATGGCTGGTGGAAAAGCTCTATGGTTATATGGTTTTGCGTAAAGCCAATTTTTAACTACTTCAAAGGAATAAAATTATTTAACTATCATGGTGGTTGTTAAACATTGAGAATGGTTGACAGCATTCTCAATCCCAATTAAAAGTAATCATTAACAACCCAACAAATTAGTTAAGTAACGTGATGAGATTCACATGATAATCCAAGTACTAGATACTCAAGATGTGCATAACCGGGGACACGGCTAACCATGATTAGTTTATACACTGCAGAGGTTTGCACTTTTCCCCACAAGACTTCGATCGCCTCCGTTGGATTTCTCGCACTACATGATGTTTGAGAAGCGGATGACCGAGACATAGTCTTTCGTAAGCGCTTAGCACCTTACGATGGATAGACCGGTACACCTACTTTCCCTACATCCGCTAATCTACCTGTAAGAGTTCGCACGACTTAATCAACTATGCGAGCCCATAATGGCTTGTGGTCGCACACGGAAGTTTCTAGTATGAATAATCTCATGATCCCTTTGGGCCCGGGTGGCGGTCCAAGAAAAGCAGGCAAATCTCGAAACCAGTACCTCAATCCACCCAGATGTGTGTTTAAGTTGCCACCTTAAGTAAACCATTAATTAACAATCTCACATCTGTCATGTATACACTCACCCAATCCACGTCTACTAGCATAGCATGGCATAATAAGCAAACGTAGAAGTATCTCCCAAAGGTTTGATAATAAACTGGTAATAGGTACTACCTCAAACTACTTTCCCAAACCCACAATTTAATTAGATCCTAATCAATGCAATGTTTGAGGATTGATCTAAGCATAAAAACTGGGTATGAAAAAGGATATGATCAAAGTGTGAACTTGCCTGCAATGTTGATGAAGATGATTCGCACTCAAAACTCTTGATAGTTCTACTCATCACACTCCGGTCAATCTATCGTAAGCAAGCAATAGTAACCACACATAAGCAATCACTCAAAAGATCGGAAAAACGAGGAAAACAATTCGGAAAACATCAAAACCAAGCAAATAAATCTTGCAACATAAAACAATTTCTAACAGTACCAAAATTATGTGAATTTGTCCTTATCAGAAAGTTTAGGTCAAGAGCTTCGATTTGCAAAAAGAATCAACTCAAATGGAGTTACGGGACTTAAGTTATGATCAAACGAAGTTCAAATTCAAATCTGGTATAATTCAATTTTTAAACTTTTCAAAAACATGTTTGAGTTGTTTTAGTGGATAGAGGAGATCATAAGGAAGAAGCGGGCGTTGGTTTCGTTGGATTTGGACTAACGAGTAAAAAGTAGTGAGGGTTTGAAAATCAGGGACTAATCTGTAAATAAAATCTTCACAGATGGGTCCCCGCCAAAAATTAAAAGGAAAAAGAAAAGAAAAACTCTACCGAGCGTTAACGCTCGCTAATAGAACTAATCTGGACGAACCTGTTCACTAAGGACTACTAAACGAACGAACGTCTATTAAATAGCCGGAACGAGAAAAAAATGAAACGAATCGAGATCGTCGGATCTCGATCCGACGGCGGGGTCGGGGCTAGGGTTTACCGCGGCGGCGGCGGACTCCGGCAACGTCGAGCGGCGACGGCGGCCGGTGTTGAATCTCGGCTCGGCCACCACCTAAGGAGCGGGCGACGAGGCGGGAGACGAGGAAGCGACTTGGCCGAGGGCGACGGGGTAAGGGGCGGCGGACTAGGCGGGTGGCGGACTAGGCGGCGGCGGCGATCATGGAGGGGCGGAAGGGCGCGGGCAGAGAGAGAGGCGGGGCGGGCGGGCTTTATAGGGAGGAGAGGCGTGGAGGAGGCAACGGAGGCGGGCATGAGTCGTAGGCGGTCTCCTGATGATGTGGCGGGTCTCCATTGAGATCGGGACGACCCGGGATGGGCCAAGGGCCGGGCCGGGCTGGGCTTTGGCCCGCCGGTCCAAGAGTTTTTAACATTTTCTCGCATAAATAAAAAACAAAATAAAACAAATATATTATATAAGCATATAATATATCAAAAAATTTAGAAAAAGATTTTCTACGACATGAACATTTTTCTAGAGTCAAATAAAATACACGCTAATTCAAATAAAACAAAGAATGCTACTGGTCTAATAAAATCCAATAAAAATCATTTTAAAAATACCAAAATTAATTCAAATTGATTTCTCTCCAATTTTCTGATGTAGGGAATCATGTTACCCTATTTTCCATATATTTTATTTTTGGATAAAAATAATTTTAATAAAACTCAAATAACTCCATACTGAAAATAAATTCAAAAGAATTTTGAATTTAACTCTTTGAAACTCCCAACTCATATTTCATATGTTTTGAAGAAGTCATTTTATCTTCGCCGTGAAAATCATTGAGTTGCATAAAGTTCCTGGGTTGGAAATATTTTCCAAATGAAATTAAAATATTTTCAACACCCCTTGTCATTTAAATAAATGGAAGAAGTCATGTCATCTTCTCTCGAGGGTTTTGTGGTGAAAAGAATTTGAATTCACGGAGATCACGAATACAAAATGAAAGTTTGGGAAAGTCCTTTTATTCCCTCTCATTTAACTTTTAAAAAGTTTCGAATTCACTCACTTTCAGTCAATCAATCACACAACAATCAAATTTATCTATTTATTATAACATTCCAAAATTTAGAATTTTGGGATGTTACAAACCTACCACCCTTAAAATGAATCTCATCCTCGAGATTCGGAGAGGCTAGAAAGAAATAGGTTAGGTTTGGGGTCTTCTCAAAAATCCATCGATCGTCTCAAGGTCTCGGGTGCTACCACCCTTAGAAGCATGGTTACGGTTCCATCAAAACTCATATACTCCATCCTTATTGTTGTGATGTCGGTCTTCCCGCATCTCGGGAAATTCCATCTACAGGCTCTTAGGTGGCGGCATAACCTTTTCCTCGATTCTTTGTCCTTTTTCCTGTTGGTAAGGTTATTCCGAGATTGGGTCTTCTTAGTTGACGAGTCTGGCGCCAATACCAACTAACTATCGATATCTCATGGTGGTCAACAATTTAGGGTTTCTCCTACAGGAAATGGGTCTGGTTGATCCTCACCGTATAACCTACGGTTGGCAAAAGCTGCCTTGTACAAGGGAAAAATACTTATACCAATCTAAGGTTCAAACAAGGTTTAATACCGTCGTCTCTCTACTATAGGTAAGTCACTCAGATTTACCATTCCACATAGCAAGGCGAATAATAAGAGTAAGTCGGTATGGTGATCAATCCATCCCGCACCCAAATCATTACCCTGTATATGGTTTAGCGAATCTCGCATTCTAACACTCGGTCATCCTCACAAGCATTGCAGAATTTCTCTTGTCAACGAACCAAGTTCGGATAAATCCATGGATTCTGCAAGCCAAACAAGCATCTATCGTTCCTTAGCAACTCTCAGGTTTTGCGTAAACTCCTATAGAATCGTCGGTTGATAAAATCGTAACTTCTTCCAGGGTTTTTCCTACAGCAAGAATGTGCTTGCTTCTTGGCAGGTCCTGGGGCCTGTGGGTTATGGCCCACTCATCACTTGTAAACCTTGAACTCATCATCGGGGCAACTGATCATTATTCCAACTTCCAACTTCCTAGTATTCTTAAATCCATCCAACTGTACTGTCTTCCTTCCTTCTATTGGCATCAAACTAGGACATGATTACTCAGACTCATCATGGAATTTACCTTGATCCATATTTCCAACATCATACCTCCTTTATATCCAATAGTAATTCATCTCTTCATCCTCGTGGGTTATCCCACCTACCGAGATAAAAACTTATACTTATGAAGTCCATACTCCACTTAGTGGAACATCATTATCCTTTCCAGGGTCAAGCGTCCTTACACGGGAATATTGGCCATCTCTGCATGGCACTTCTTCAACTGGGAAACGTGAAACACATCATGAACTCCTGACAGTCCATCGGGTAATTTCAACTTGTAGGCCACTTCTCCCATACGCTCCAAAACTCGGTATGGTCCTACAAATCTCGGGGCTAACTTTCCCTTAACTCCAAATCGTTTAACTCCTCGCAGAGGGGACACACAAAGACATGCTCTGTCTCCAATCTCATAGACTACCTCCTTGCGTTTTTGAGTCTGCATAACTCTTCTGCCTGGACTGAGCTACCTTCATTCTATCTCAAATCAACTTAACATTCTCTTCTGACTCCTTGATCTCATTTGGTCCAAACAACTGACGGTCTCCAACTTCATCCCACATCAACGGTGTCTGGCTCCTTCTCCCATAGAAAGCTTAAAAAGGGGCCATCTTCAAACTGGCTGGGTAACTGTTGTTGTATGAGAACTCCGCGTAAGGTAGTTTATCATCTCTACTAGATCCATAATCTAGCGCACACGCTCTCAACTTGTCCTCCAGAATCTGATTGAGTCTCTCGGTCTATCCATCTGTCTGTGGATGAAAGGTTGTACTGAGCTCTAGCCTAGTACCCAAAGTCTGGTGCAGCTGATTCCAAAACTTTGAGGTAAATTGTGTTCCTCTATCTGATACGATGGTCCTCGGAACTCCATGCAGACATACGATCCTGGTCAAATATATATTGCCAACTTCTCACTTGTATAGGTGGTTTTCACTGGGATAAAGTGAGCCACTTTGGTCAAGCGAATCAACTACTACCCAGATAGAATCATATCCCGATCAGGTTCTGGGAAATCCGGTAATGAAATCCATGCCAAGCTTATCCTGCTTCCATTCGGGTATCGACATAGGCTGTAGTAATCCGGTAACCACGATGCTCGCCTTTACTCTCGGCATACATCACCTACGACTACATACTCCGCAATATCCTTCTTCATACCAGTCCACCAGAAACGCTCCTTCAATTCCAAATACATCTTGGTGTTTCCAGGGCGAATCGAGTATGGTGAGTCATGAGCCTCCTGAAGTATTTACTTCCTGGTTTTTTGCATTATTGGGAACATATACACGGTCCTCGAACCATAAGATGTCGTGCTCATCCTTACGAAAACCTTTGGCCTTTCCTTTGTTCATCCTCTCTTTTACCTCAGCAATCTCTTTGTCATCCTTCTGAGCTTCACGGATCTTTCCCAACAATGTAGGCTGAACTTCCATTGCTGCAACAAAACCTTTGGGGACAATCTCCAACCGAAGTTCCCTGAGATCCTCTGCTAACTCCTTTGGTAATCCTTCGCTTATGAGGGTATTCATCCTGGTGTTCTTTATGGTTGTGTCCTATTTCTCCACAAAGCTTGCATGCACTTTCTCCGTATCATTTCAATAAGGCTTTAACTTCTGGGACACAAGTCGAGACTTTAGCAGAGTCAACTTAAATTCTTCCCAAACGGTTACTCCTTGCCATCCATTGATGGTTTGGTACATCCTCCACCAAGTAGCAGCACCTCTTTCAAAGCACTGCAGAGCATGCTGGGTCATATCCTTTCCGACTATAGTGTTATTCTCCATGTGATCGTCCATGTTCTGAATCCATCGGTCTGTCTCCAATTGACTCATCGGTCCAGAAAATACAAGCTCATCTCCATTCATCCTCTATTGGGTCCATGGGTTTGGGGTGGGATAAGAGAGATAGAGAGGGATACACACAATGCAAACAATAGTTTCGAAAAGACAGATTTTATTTGTGGCTGTCGGAAAAAACAACAAACAAATGACAGCTTACACACGTCGCATCTAACGTAGGTATAACGGGGTTTGGTCTTCTAATGGTCAATAAATCTTCAATGTCACCAAACTCTTCAAGTCTTGTTCGTGTCTCCGATGGCTTCTTCCGATCATGCTTGTCCTTCTCAAGTTCTTCTGCCGGATCATCTCTATTGACACGAAGTCTCTTGTGATGTCCTTTAATAGTCCTGGAGTTGCATTCCAAACTTCTGGGTCCTGAGTTCTTCACGAAACGCTTCCTTATCAAATACTGCTTCTTGTAGGTCCATCTTAACTTCTTGATGTAACACTCCAGATCCTGGTGATACACCGGCTAAGGTTAAAAATTCATCTTTCGCTGACAGATGCTCCATGTTTCGGTCTTTCTCCAACACTTTGATCTCGGGTAGCCTTCCTTGGTCATACCAAATCTGGAAATACTTCATATTCTCCTAGTCTTCGAAATCTTTATCCGTCGTAGTTTCCATCATTATAATGCTCGGTAAAATCTCCTTCATTCCGTAGTGATTGTGGTTGTCCTGATATCTTGTACTCCTTGGAGTGATCTCATCAGTCGAATCCTTGAGTGGTCAAAAGGGAAAGGGGTATGGTCTCACTAAAAGGGAATACTTGAATAAGCTTAGAAGAGAAGAGAGGTAAAAGATCCTTTTGAAAAGAAAGTAGTAGAGAAAAATCTTCCTATGGACTTGCCAGTTTCTAGGGTCACGTCCTACAGTCAACATGTGCTCTGATACCATCTTGTAGCGATCCGACCCGAATGGATCAAGTCTCTGTGCTTAAGTGTCATCCCTGGATCGGTATCTTTGACACACATTACTCGAGGATTTATAACAGAGGTAAATCACATGTATAAAGTAACGTAAATACAATTACCTCAATCCAAATAGCGGAAATAACAAGGTTGTGGATTCCCATCAACACCAACGGCAAAGTTGAGTGCAGAAATCGTAACCCTAACGTATCACTTACTCGTCGTAAGATCCTGCAACAAGAGACGTTGCAGCCACGAGGGTTAGTACATTGAATGTACTGGCAAATTCACACTGTAGAGCAATGATGAATAATGGCTATCACTACATGCATATATGGCTGGTGGAAAAGCTCTATGGTTATATGGTTTTGCGTAAAGCCAATTTTTCCCTACGTCAAAGGAATAAATTTATTTAACTGTCATGGCGGTTGTTAAACATTGAGAACGGTTGACAGCATTCTCAATCCCAATTAAAAGTAATCATTAACAACCCAACAAATTAGTTAAGTAACGTGATGAGATTCACATGATAATCCAAGTACTAGATACTCAAGATGTGCATAACCGGGGACACGGCTAACCATGATTAGTTTATACACTCTGCAGAGGTTTGCGCACTTTTCCCCACAAGATCGATCGCCTCCGTTGGATTTCTCGCACTACATGATGTTTGAGAAACGGATGACCGAGACATAGTCTTTCAGAAGCGCTAGCACCTTACGATGGATAGACCGGTACACCTACTTTCCCCTACATCCGCTAGTCTACCACCTGTAAGAGTTCATACGACTTAGTCAACTATGCTAGAGCCCATAATAGCATGTGGCTGCACACGGAAGTTTCTAGCATGAATAATCTCATGATCCCTTTGAGCCTGGGTGGCAGTCCGAAGAAAAACAGGCAAATCCCAGAAACCAGGTACCTCAATCCACCCAGATGTGTGTTTAAGTTGCCACCTTAAGTAAACCATTAATTAACAATCTCACATCTGTCATGGATACACTCACCCAATCCACGTCTACTAGCATAGCATTGAATAATAAGCAAACGTAGAAGTATCTCCCAAAGGTTTGATAATAAACTGGTAATAGATACTACCTCAAACTAATTTCCCAAACCCACAATTTAATTAGATCCTAATCAATGCAATGTTTGAGGATTGATCTAATGCATAAAAACTGGGTATGAAAAAGGAAATGATCAAAGTGTGAACTTGCCTGCAATGTTGATGAAGATGATTCGCACTCAAAACTCTTGATAGTTCTACTCGTCACACTCCGGTCAATCTATCGTAAGCAAGCAATAGTAACCACACATAAGCAATCACTCAAAAGATCGGAAAAACGAGGAAAACAATTCGGAAAACATCAAAACCAAGCAAATAAATCTTGCAACATAAAACAATTTCTAACAGTACCAAAATTATGTGAATTTGGCCTTATCAAAAAGTTTAGGTCAAGAGCTTCGATTTGCAAAAAGAATCAACTCAAACGGAGTTACGGAACTTAAGTTATGATCAAACGAAGTTCAAATTCAAATCTGGTCTAATTCAATTTTTAAAATTTTCAAAAACATGTTTGAGTTGTTTTACTGGATAGAGGAGATCATAACGAAGAAGTGGGCGTTGGTTTCGTTGGATTTGGACTAACGAGTAAAAAGTAGTGAGGGTTTGAAAATCAGGGACTAATCTGTAAATAAAATCTTCACGGATGGGTCCCTGGCCGAAAATTAAAAGGAAAAAGAAAAAGAAAAACTCTACCGAGCGAACGTTCGCTAATAGAACTAATCTGACGAACCTGTTCACTAAGGACTACTAAACGAACGAACGTCTGTTAAATAGCCGGAACGAGAAAAAAATGAAACGAATCGAGATCGTCGGATCTCGATCCGACGGCGGCGTCGGGGCTAGGGTTTACCGCGGCGGCGGCGGCATGACGCGAGCGGCGGCGGCGGCGTTGAATCTGGCCGCAAGGCCACCACCGGAAGGATGTATGACGAGAGTGAGACGAGGGAAGCAGCCCATTAAGGGCGACGGACGGAGCGGCGGACTAGGGCGGCGCAAGCGATCATGGAGGGCGAAGGGCGCGGGCAGAGAGAGAGGCGGGCCCGGGCGGCTTTAGCAGTGAGGAGAGGCGGAGGAGGGCAAACGAGAGGCAAGTGAGTCGTGGGCGAGGCGGTCTCCGGCGACGTGGTCGGGCGGGTCTCCCGCTGGAGATCGGGGACGACCCGGGGTGAGCCGGCCCGGGGCTTCGGCCCAGTCGGTCCGAAGAGTTTTTTTTTAAACATTTTCTCAGACAAATAAAGAAAACAGAATAAAACAAATATACTATATAAGCATATAATATATCAAAATTTTCAGAAAAAGATTTTCTACGACATGAACATTTTTCTAGAGTCAAATAAAATACACGCTAATTCAAATAAAACAAAGAGTGCTACTGGTCTAATAAAATCCAATAAAAATCATTCTAAAAATACCAAAATTAATTCAAATTGATTTCTCTCCAATTTTCTGATGTAGGGAATCATGTTACCCTATTTTCCATATATTTTATTTTTGGATAAAAATAATTTTAATAAAACTCAAATAACTCCAAATTGAAAATAAATTCAAAAGAATTTTGAATTTAACTCTTTGAAACTCCCAACTCATATTTCATATGTTTTGAAGAAGTCACTTTATCTTCGCTCGTGAAAATCATTGAGTTGCATAAAGTTCCTGGGTTGGAAATATTTTCCAAATGAAATTAAAATATTTTCAACACCCCTTGTCATTTAAATAAATGGAAGAAGTCATGTCATCTTCTCTCCAGGGTTTTGTGTTGAAAAGAATTTGAATTCACGGAGATCACGAATACAAAATGAAAGTTTGGGAAAGTCCTTTTATTCCCTCTCATTTAACTTTCAAAAAGTTTCGAATTCACTCACTTTCAGTCAATCAATCACACAACAATCAAATTTATCTATTTATTATAACATTCCAAAATTTAGAATTTTGGGATGTTACAAAGGTCCTCGAGAATAATCAATAAAGTGGCCGCATGCATCTCCCAGATGCAGAGGCTGGGGGTCATCCTCCTTTTCTAAAAAAAATCAACTCTAGCTCCATTCCTAGTTCCAAACATGTTTGGAAAGTCAAAGTTCCTTTGAAAATTAAAGTGTTTATGTGGTTTATACATAAACAAGTCATCTTAACCAATGACAATCCGGCAAAGCGTAACTGGACAGGACCTACTAGGTGTAGTTTTTGTGATCGGGATGAAACTATCAAACACCTTTTTCTTGACTGTCCGCTGGCAAAAGTTCTATGGCGGACGGTGCACATAACCTTTAATATTACTCCTCCGAATTCTGTCAACACGTTATTTGGAACGTGGCTTAACGGGATAGAGGCCGAAACAGCGAGACACATTCGCGTAGGAGTATGTGCTTTATTGTGGGCAGTCTGGATCTGCAGAAATGACTTGATTTTTAACAGAACAACAAATTTTTATTTTTCTGAGGTTATCTTAGAGCCTTTGCATTGATCCGTATGTGGTCGCTACTCACTCCGACGGAGGCCAGGGAGCGTTTGGTTACTGGATCTATCCGGTGGGAGATGGTAGCATGAGATATTTTCAACCGGTTTGGATGACGGTCATGTAATAGGATAGGCAATTAGTTTCCTTATCTTGTTTATGCCGGCCGGTTGTGGCGCTGTGGCGCTATGGTTACTTCTTTTTGGCTCTATGTGAGCTTTTCTTTTCTTTTTTATGACTTTAAAATCTTTGTTGAATCTATTTGCTTTTTAATAAAGTTGACCGTATGCAACGTTCTGATGCAGAGGCCGGGGAGTCCCTCCTTTTTGAAGAAAAAAAATCGCTTTATCAATTTAATTTTTTCAAAGTCCATGTTTAAGGGTCTCGCTTAATCTGGAGCTGATCAGGCCTTGATGCTAGTGAGCTCGCGGTAACGGTGCCGCGTCGAAAACCTATGTGTTCAAACATGTCGAGGAACGTGTCGTTCGGTCGATGCACGTGGAGATATCTAGTATGCATGTATATGCAGCTAGTCAAGATGCCAAATTGCTCCGTAGGCCCGTTCCCGCGTTACTGATTTTGTACATGTTCTGTGCACATGTAGGCCTGTCGGTAGAACTAAACATTCAGGTCATCTGGAAAAAATGACTGGCCCCCAAAGCTGTCTGAAAAGGCGACATCTGGCTCCAACTGCAACATGTGTGCTAATTTTACACATACATACGAACAATTGATGGTACACCTAAAGCAAACTGTATGTTTAGCTGGCTACTGGTTCCAGAATAACTCTGACTAGGATTCACATGCACTTTTTTCATCCTACCTTGATAGGAGCAGCCGCTTGTCATGTCATGTATGGCACTTTACAGTTCGGTGCAAACCAAGAGCAGGTCCCAAAGAGAGATCGTGACGTGTCTGCCACTTTTAAATCAGACACTAGACACTGAATCAGTTCTTGATGATTGTGCACCTCGTGTTGTCCTGATGCGATTTGCTCCCAAAACTTAGTCGGCTCCTTCCGTGAACTTTCCTATGATCCAGTGCAGTACAACAAACAAACAAAAGACCGTTTTTGCAGGCGGCGACCTGCATTGATGCGTCAACACAACGCCTCGCCCCTGCAGCCTCGCACGTTTGGGGGCAGACAAGAGCCAACTACTGGTACCAAAAGAGGGGAATCAGCTGTGCATAATGCACGTCAATTCAGAATCCACACATGTGTGTGAAGGTCAATTGAGGTCGCTAATTAACTCTAGTATATGTTGCATGTCACTGGACAGGAGTCCTGCATCACCACTAATTAACTATAGTACCAGAAGACGCGAGAGTATGAACACATGAGTTGGAAAACAGAGTAGCGGTAAGTTCTGGGAGCCTGCCTGAACTCCGAAAACCGGTACGCGGCCGATGGATGATGATGATAAGCTTAATAATTAATCAGCTGAACCGTAGGGGGATAAGCACGGATCTTGGTGACAGCGGAGTAAACCCATATTCAAAACCAAAGCCCATATGAAAACAAAACTGCACTTTCGAACCTCCGCCGCCGCTGCCGCTGCTGCGCCTCAGGGTTCAGAAAGAAATGAATAACGCATCATGATCATCGCCTCACCACGATACGCTCTGCACACGGAACGGAACGGCCAGACACGTTTGGTTAGTGGTGAATTGCGCGAGCCGCGAAAGAAAAACGAAACGGGAAAAGAAGTGCGGATTGCGAGACGGTTTGGCGGCGGCTTGCGGGCACGACAAGCGCCGGCGGGGGTTTTGGAATGGCGTGCGCCCGACCACCTTCTCACCGCCTATCGGCCCTTTTCCCGTTCGCTCCTCCTCCTCCTCTATATAAACGGCACCATGCCCGTCACTTCATCCCTCCCCAACCTCCTCTCCCTCCTCCTCAGTCCTCTCCAGCCGTCTTGGCCTTCCTCCCGCCGCCAACGTCTCTGCTCTGGAGCTCGTGACCGGAGGATAATGAGCGTGAATCCTGGAGGCTGCTACACCGTATTCATCGCCAACAAGAGCTTCTACTTCTGGATCTTCCAAATCTTCAACCGATACGGCCTCCTCTCCACCTGACTCCATTCCTTCACCTGGATTCTAGATTTCTAGTCCTGCCTCAAGTATTTGTGATCGGCAGTTGACGCTATATATATACATACATACACACAGTTATTAGCTAGCATCATCTGCTGCTCCTGGGTTGGGCTGGGTTACTGTTGGATCGAACTGCCCAAGATATTTGAATTGGCTGCAAGTTTTACACAAGCAATCAACGAGCATGGGCACCATGACCCTGCCGCCCGGCTTCAGGTTCCACCCCACCGACGACGAGCTCGTCGGCTACTACCTCAAGCGGCGGGTCGACAACCTCAAGATCGAGCTCGAGGTCATCCCCGTCATCGACCTATACAAGTGCGAGCCATGGGAGTTGCCAGGTACATACATGCACATGCATCTTCTATCCGATTCATTCTGTATTTCAACATGCCATTCATGCTTGGACTGACAAAAAAAAAAGTGTGCGAGAGAGTTGAATTTTAGCTATGTCAAACCGCATGGTGTTCACCTTTCTTCTCCCCTGAATAGACAATTTATTTGATAAGTAATAATTTGCAATCATCCTCGAATAGCATAATTCTTTTAGAAAAAGAATCTGCCCTCCAAATTGCTTGCTAGCTAGCGAGCATACATGAAAAGGGACTTTGTGGAAGAGGCATCTCGCCTCATATATTCTCCATAACTTAGGCCGGTTGCAGATGAGTCATTTTCCAGCCTTTTCCCAAAGAAACTTGTTCTCCAAATCACCACAAGAAATACTAAACAAGTAAAGCCAGTCACCCCTCTCACTTTTGGAATATTCTCAACAGCCAATTACAGTAACCAGTACACAGTTAACTCTGGCATTCCTAACCTTCTCTGCACTCAACCTATACAAACCATTAGCTAGTTTGCACGGTGACCAATGTGAATGAGAATGCTGAGATTCAGAGCTGTGTGCGTTTGATGATTCTTCAGAGAAGTCGTTCCTGCCCAAGAGGGACCTGGAGTGGTTCTTCTTCGTGCCGCGGGACCGCAAGTACCCCAACGGGTCGCGGACCAACCGGGCCACCACCACGGGGTACTGGAAGGCCACCGGCAAGGACCGCAAGGTGTCGTGCGACGGCGGCGCCGTGTGCGGCGTCAGGAAGACGCTGGTGTTCTACAAGGGCAGGGCCCCCGGCGGCGAGCGCACGGACTGGGTCATGCACGAGTACCGCCTCTGCCAGGACCTCCTCCACGGCGCCTCCAACTTCATCGGCGCCTACGCGCTCTGCCGCGTCATCAAGCGCACCGAGGCCGGCCTCCTGCACGGCGACGCGGCGGCCAAGGCGAGGCCGGGCCACCAGCAGATGAGCAAGGTCGGGAGCAGCTCGTCGCTGGTCACCACGGACCAGCAGCTGGGCTCCCTCACGCCCAGCCCTCCGCGCCTCGACATCGTCGGCAACGCCTTCCAGCTTCACAGCTCTCCCTCTCCCATGTACGGAGGGGAGGTGGTGTCCGGCATGGGCGCGCCCCTGGGGTTCCCGCAGCAGGACGCCGCCGCCACATTCTTCATCGACGGCGACCTCGCCGGCGCAGGCGAGACGACGCAGGCGCACATGCCTTTCTTCGACGACATGGGCGTGGTCTCGGACCACGAGCTCAGATGGGACACCTTGCCGCTCTGCACCAACAACGCCTTCTCCACCACGGCCGGTACGTGCACTGCTCTGCTTCACGAGCTCGATCAATTCTTGAATCCCCCGTCGCCGTTTCGCGCGAGTTCTCAATGCATATGCATGTCCTTCTGCAGGCGCGGCGGAGCTGTGGAACCCGGCGGCACCGAACGCCGCCGCCCCGATGCTGTGCAGGGAGGCGAGCGACGACCTGGCGGCGTTTTTCTCGTCCTTGGACGAAAACAACAGCATGGTGGTCTACTGAAGCTCTCGTTTCACACCCAAGAAAAGATCGTAGTAATTTCGGCAACAGAGGAAATAATTCCCGAAACCTAATTGCTCTCTGCAACGGCGGTATATTTTCAGCCAGTGTACGGGGTCGTATACCGTATATGTAAGAGTACGTAGTATTGCTACGCATGTGTGTGTGTGTGTGTCTTGTACTCGGGGTGACGGCCTATTTTAGCACTGTCTTCTCTCGCTGTGGCACGATACTTCCATCTCTTTCTTTACTGTGATTCAGACTCTGTACTACCTGCTGCTGCTGCAATTTACGCAGCAATATATATGTTGTGCTCCCATTTCGGGCGATGTAAAATTCCCCATGGCTATTAATATTAATATATTATTACAATATAACCTTCTTTAGAAAATGGAGGATACATCATCTATGCATTGGTTGATGCACAGGGTCGTGAATTTCATTTGATTCGTGACCCTGTGATTCCTGTGGACATGTTTGGTTAGGGTTACGTTAATGCAAACGGTAACGTAATGAGGTTACACTACATTGTGGATGCAATGCAACGGGACTTTTGCTAGTTTTGTTTGGTTGACTCAGGCAACAGGAACAGAGAAAAGGACTACATGCATGTCAAATAAGAGAGAGAGAGAGGACTACATGGGGAAAATGATGAGCTGGATGAAAGAGAAATTTGAAAAAAAGCTTTGCATTCTTTTAATTAAGAGATGATCACTTAGCAACAATACCTCTCACCATACATTTACTCATGGTATTTGATTACTAGAGATAAAGATTAAGAGATACTAGAATATGACTTATATTTAGAAGCAGAACTAGTAACATATTAGGGCATCTCTAACGCCGACCCGCAAATTTCCTTCCCCATTCGTCCGCGAACAGGGCAGGACGTGCCGTGGATAAGAATGCGGGAGACGGCCATCCGATACTGCCCGTATACATTTCAACAACTTTTTAAACCAACCGAACGAAATTCGTGCAAACACGACAGATTTCATATAAATTGGACAACATTCATTACATTTGGACAATTTTTAACTAAAAACTATACCTAACTAAGGTAAAAACTAGTCTACGGCCGGCGTCGGCGGATCTCCATGTGCATGACATGGATACACTTGACTAGTCTACAGTCGGTGGATCTCCATTGTCTTCCCCATGTCCAGCAGCCCGCTCGCCATACTACTGTAAACTCTGGAGGTATATGCTTCAGCGCAAAGGGCGGCTCACTTCCCCATGTCCAGCAGCCCGCTCGCCAGACTACTGTAAGCTCTGGAGGTATATGCTTCAGCGCAAAGGGCGGCTCACTTCCCCATGCCCGCCAGCGCTGCTTGTCAGAGTAGAAGCACCACGATGTGCTTCAGGCAGAGGGAAAGGGGACGACGATGGCTGCTACCTGCCAAGACACCGGTTGTCTACGTCGGCGTCGCCTTGGTGGTGGCCTTCATGGGACCCAACCGGCGGCGGCCTCCTGTTTTCTACTTCTCTTTGATGATGACGGCAGGCGCGGACGTGCTGGACATCGTTTCGTCCATCTCCGCGAAGCCGGCTTCTTTCTTCGTCGCCAGGGCGTGGTTAAGCGTTCGTTGACGATGGATGGCGCGGTCCCAGGCACGGTTGGAGCGGTACGACACGGCGTCGTCCACGGCAGCCACGATGCTCGTGCTCCCCCGCGTGCCGGCCTGGAGCAACTTGCCACTCCTCGGCGAGCTGGCTTGGAGCTACGAGTTATTGAACGGCGCGCCGACTTGAAACTTCTGCATTCACGAGCTGGCCTGCAGCGGCATGGATCGTCGAGGGTGGTGGAGCGGAGCATTGCCTAGCTCGTATCCGGCGGGCTCGACGGGCCACCCAGTTGGCTTTTATGCTGAAGAACTCCTTTTCCTGCTCGTCGGTTGCCATGGATATTATGGAGATAATGGTGCAAGGACGAGATGGGAGCGGAGTGTGATGCGATTTTTGCCTGGCGTCTGACACCGTTTAAATAGCGGGCGGACGATCGGAGCCAACCGGTGGTGTGTTTAATGACGGGTAGCTCACGGACGGACGTGTGGCCGAAGTAGGTTTCTCATGCATGCGTGGGTTTAATGGAGGAAGGCGGGCAGTTTGTGGTCGTTTGAATGCGATAGGGAGGCGTGTTCAACTGGGCGGCGCTCTCTCGGCTGGTGCGCAGCTTCAATGCCGACAGTGAGAGCTCATGTCCGTCTGTGCCGCCCTCCTGTCCGGTCAAGTTGCAGTCATCAATGCCGGCTGCTAAATGCTCTGGGCCAGTATGAATGCGGCGCGGCAAGCGGCACAAGTGTGGAATGGAAAGAGCGGGAGGGGCGGGTGGGGTTTTTTCATGGGCCAGGATGGTCAGACACGGGCTTGGCAGCAGTCCAGACACCCACAAAGTTGCCCAAGTCTTTGGTTTGTGGGAAAAAACACGTCCGGACCGCCGAGTTGGATGGCTTCCACAGTCGGGACCGCGCAGTCCGGACTTATGCAAGCGGTTTGAAGACCGGCTTTAAATATGCAATTATACACCATATTTTATTATCATCTCTAAAATTATCGTGACAAATTGATACAACTTTCTTATCAATCAGTGCACATGCCTTAACAAAGCGGGTGTGATCGATTCTGTGTAGCACTGTAATTGGATTACACAGCTTCGGATTCTAGCCCGACACAGCCAAACCAAACGCAGGTAACGGTTTTGGATGGCGCTGTAAAATCTGGTCCGGCAAACACATCCATGGTATATATGCATGAAATTTCTGCACACAATTGTTACAATAACTGCAAGGAGTGCTGACTCCTAGCAGGGAGGATGTGAATATCAGTTGCAGAAGGCAAAACAGAATCTCAAACAGAAACGGCTTGGACCAGAGTGGTGAATCTGATGGCGTGGCGGTGACTTTGCATGGCATGAAGTCTGACTAAAGTGCAACCGAAGGAGGAAGAAAAGAAAAGAGCCAGGCATGATTGACTGACAGGAAGCACATATGCGCGTGCTGGACGAGAAAATGTGGCCACCGTCATTCCAAGAGAAAAATGTCCATTTTAAACCCTGAACTCGTAGACGTTTGGCGAAACGAACCCTCAAGTCGAAATCCCGGTCGATTGCACCCTGAACTTCGCAATCCCGGTCTAAATTGAACCTTGGTGTTGTTTGGATGGCTGGGATTGGTGGGATTTCGCTGAGGGCTCACCTGCACCCCGCTGGGCCGGCCCGCTTTAGTTTTTTTATTCATTAAGAAATAAAAATTCACAAAGGGCGCTACACCTTGCTTCTGCTGGGCCGGGCCGCTTTTGTTTTTTCGTTAAAAAAAAAGCGCACGGTGTGGCTCGAACACGCGAGCCCTTTTTTTTCTCTCGAAAAGCAATTGCACGTAAGCCGGCCGGGAAGCCCTGCTGAATTCGCTTCCGTACTGGTGCTGTGGAATGTGTTCGTTCTGGAAGAAATCCTGCAGGTTTTTACCCCTCAAAAAAAAAAAAGGAAGAACGAATCCAGTTTCGGGTCAACCTGATCTACCTAGCAACTGTACCTACTGCTGGCCGGGATTGCTTGTTTGCTTGCTCCAGTTTCGGCTCAGCTTTGATCCAGTTCCGTGTGGTTTACCTCTCGTGAACTCATCTCTGTCCAGGCAACAACTCGTTGCCATTTTTATTTTGTCCAGGCAATAACTCATCTCTTTAAGTATGTATTTTTAAAATTCCTCTAAAAGAAGTATGTACATCCTTTTAAGTATATATGTACTTTTAAGAACGGAGGGAGTACTTTTTAATGCAACGACAGACATGGATGGTGGGGATTTTTTCTAAAACTATATAAAAACCGGCGGCTATCTTAGTAGGAAATAGAGTTCCTTATTTTGAAAATTTGTTCAGAATGTTCTCGTTCTATATTTCTTATAACTTTTTAAACAAATGTTCGAGATTTCAAAAAATGAGTCTGTTTCAAATATTGTTCACAAATTTAAAAAAAATGTGTTCTAATTTTTTTTCGGAGATTCAAAAAATATTCCTATATTTCACAAAATTCTACATATGTTCGTGTTTTCAAATAAAAAGTCTGTAGTTTAAAAAATGTTCCCATTTCAAAATTGTTTGCAAATTCTAAAAAACGTTCGTGTTTTGAAATTTTGTTCGGGAGTTTTGAAACATGTTCATGTTCCAAAAGTTTGCTTGAATTTTCCAAATTTAGTTTGGTAACTATGTTTATAAATTTGAAAAGTGGTTGTTTTTCATAAAACACTCATCTTTTTTTCAAAAAAATATTTTGAGTCCGAAATTTTAAAAATATTCGAGTTGGAGATGATTCTTATTGTTTTGTGCTGCTATATAATAGATTTGCTAGCTAGATCAAGTGGTAGTACCACCTCATGTGTACTTGCAGATCCTGGGTTCGAAACTCTCCAAGTGCGACAGAAAAATAAAGACAATTTTTTTTAGCAAACAAAAAAATTAAATGGGTTGACCCAGCGCAGAGGACGGGTGTTCCTTGGCCCACCAGCTAGACAAATCCCGGTTGACATTTGTCAGGGTTTGATTTAGACCGGGATTGCATAGTTCAGGGTGCAATCAACCGGGATTTCAGGGTTTAAAATGGACTTTTTTCCATTCCAAGAATCACCCCATCTTAAAGAGAAAGAGGCGATAGGACGACGCGCCCCATTTTGCTCACAGATTTTAATCGTGTAGTGCTCTTTTCTGAATACTAACCTTTATTCTGGGCCTTTTGAAATCTGAAAAGGAATTGAAAATTTTGTTGTCATGCTGTTCCATGACAGTTCTTTCCTGATCTTATTCGTTCAGCCTCCATGCATTGGGTGCCTCGGCGGTACTCTTGTCCCCATGATTATCAGGCTTGTTTGATTCAAAAGATTTTCGAAGAAATTTTGAAGGGCTCTAATTCTTCTTACTAGGAATTTTTCCTGCGTGGGCTGTTTGATTCATATATTAGAATTCATAAGATTTTTTCCTGACAATTCGTTTGTGCTAGATTTCATAGAAAAAATCATTACACTCCAACCTCACGTGAAGTTATTTTTTTCCATGCACAATCAAACAACCATGCAATTTCTTTAAAAAGGATAGGAACTACTCCCTCTATAAAGAAATATAAGGTCTTATCCTCTCTCTGTCCGAAAATACTTGTCGGAGAAATGAATGTTACAGGTATTTTCGAACGAAGGATTATTTTCTAAAGAGGGAGTACTATACAGTTCTGTAACCTTTTTCAGACAAACACAATTCTGTAGTGTTCAATATCTAATGACTCTCTATTGCTGTGTTTTTTAAGAAGAACAAATCAGCCTATATAGTCAAGTTTAGGGATGAAGTAGGGAAAAGATCCACAACGGTCGAGTGTCTCGTCCTCTTTCTAACCACTTTTAACTTTTTTTTCATGTATACACAAAGCTTGTGTATCATTGCAATGATAGAAGGAGTAGAATGAGTACAAATAGAGGTACAACACATGACACGAACGCATACAGGCGTGAACATGGTGTTCGGAGCAGAGACACAAGGGATGCTCACCCCGAACAGGGGATACATCACAGCTAAACCTACCAAACCCAAACCAAGAATGGCAATGCCGAACCAGCAAGAATTCCAACATCACCTAAGCCAGAACCGGGGACACCGCGAGCGAACAAGATAGCGCCTTCAAGAAGGAAGTCGACGCCAAGACGTCGTCGCCATCCGGCCCGGAGGAACCAGACCTAGGGTTTCCCCTGAGCTCGAAGAGGGACGCAATTCAGGGCCTTGACAGCGCCTCCAAGAAGGAAAACGACATCCGCAAACGCCGTCGCTGCCAGCATTGGCTAGCCGAGCAAGGATTTCTCCTTGGCCTGAGGCTGAACAATCCCATAACCGCCGTATCTGGAGTCGGAGTTGAGGAAGCCACGCTGGTCGGAGCCACCATGTCGGAAGGGGAGTTGGCGGGGCTGCACCTGCTGTTGGATGGTGGCACCGCTTCCCGACCCACAAGCGTTGGATCTGGCGAAAACGGGGGCTTTGAGTCGTACAGAGTAGGGCAGGCGGCGAAGCAAGCCACAAGCGGATGGGGCGACGGCGATCAGCAACGCCAGCAAGCAGAGACTGGAGGGACGCAGATCCATGCTACCGTGGCCATAGCCGTCGGGACGTCGGTGAGCCAGACGAGCTGGAAGGGACGCAACTGCCTGGTCACCGAGGCCGGAGCTGCCCAGCAAGGGACGCCGTCAGCCATGGACACCGCAGAAACGCGGGTCCAAGGTCGCCGGGGCCAGAGCAGCACCAGCAAGTACCCACCTTTGAAGGAAATATGCCCTAGAGGCAATAATAAAGTTATTATTTATTTCCTTATTTCATGATAAATGTTTATTATTCATGCTAGGATTGTATTAACCGGAAACATAATACATGTGTGAATACATAGACAAAAAGAGTGTCACTAGTATGCCTCTACTTGACTAGCTCGTTGATCAAAGATGGTTATGTTTCCTAGCTATAGACATGAGTTGCCATTTGATTAACGGGATCACATCATTAGGAGAATGATGTGATTGACATGACCCATTCCGTTAGCTTAGCACACGATCGTTTAGTATGTTGCTATTACTTTCTTCATGACTTATACATGTTCCTATGACTATGAGATTATGCAACTCCCGTTTACCGGAGGAACACTTTGTGTGCTACCAAACGTCACAACGTAACTGGGTGATTATAAAGGAGCTCTACAGGAGTCTCCAAAGGTACATGTTGCGTTGGCGTATTTCGAGATTAGGATTTGTCACTCCGATTGTCGGAGAGGTATCTCTGGGCCCTCTCGGTAATGCACATCACTTAAGCCTTGCAAGCATTGCAACTAATGAGTTAGTTGCGAGATGATGTATTACAGAACGAGTAAAGAGACTTGCCGGTAACGAGACTGAACTAGGTATTGAGATACCGACGATCGAATCTCGGGCAAGTAACATACCGATGACAAAGGGAACAACGTATGTTGTTATGCGGTTTGACCGATAAAGATCTTCGTAGAATATGTGGGAGCCAATATGAGCATCCAGGTTCTGCTATTGGTTATTGACCGGAGACGTGTCTCGGTCATGTCTACATTGTTCTCCAACCCATAGGGTCCGCACGCTTAAGGTTTCGATGACAGTTATATTATGAGTTTTGATGTATCGAAGGAGTTCGGAGTCCCGGATTAGATCGGGGACATGACGAGGAGTCTCGAAATGGTCGAGACGTAAAGATCGATATATTGGACGACTATATTCGGACATCGGAAAGGTTCCGAATGATTCGGGTATTTTCACGGGTACCGGGGAGTTACGGGAATACGAGGAAGAAGTAATGGGCCTCATGGGCCAAGTGGTGGAAGAGAGGAGGCAGGGCGCGCGGCCCCCCTAGCCCAAACCGAATTGGACTAGGGGGCCGGCCCCCCTTTCCTCCTTTTCCTCCCTCTCCTTCCTTCTCCTTCTCCTTCCCTTCCTTCCCCTCTCCTACTTGGACTAGGAAAGAAGGGGAAATCCTACTTGGAGTAGGATTGCCCCCCTTGGGCGCGCCTCCTCCTCTTGGCCGCCTCTCCCCCCTTGCTCCTTTATATACGGGGGCAGGGGGGCACCTCTAGACACAACAATTGATCCTTGAGATCTCTTAGCGTGTCACGGTGCCCCCTCCACCATAATCCTCGATAATATTGTAGCGGTGCTTAGGCGAAGCCTGCGTGATAGTAGAACATCAAGATCGCCACCACGCCATCGTCTTGACAAAACTCTTCTCGACACTTTGCTTTGGATCGGAGTCCGGGATCGTCATCGAGCTGAATGTGTGCTAGAACTTCGGAGGTGCCGTAGTTTCGGTGCTTGATCGGTCGGGCCGTGAAGACGACGACTACATCAACAGCGTTGTAATAACGCTTCGCTTTCGGTCTCACGAGTGCGTGGACAACACTCTCCCCTCTCATAGCTATGCATCACCATGATCTTGCGTGTGCGTAGGATTTTTTTTGAAATTACTACGTTCCCCAACAGTGGCATCCGAGCCTAGGTTTTATGTGTTGATGTTATTTGCACGAGTAGAACACAAGTGAGTTGTGGACAATATAAGTCATACTGCTTACCAGCATGTCATACTTTGGTTCGGCAGTATTGTTGGATGAAGCGGCCCGGACCGACATTACGCGTACACTTACACGAGACTGGTTCTACCGACGTGCTTTGCACACACGTGGCTGGCGGGTGTCAGTTTCTCCAACTTTAGTTGAACCGAGTGTGGCTACGCCCGGTCCTTGCGAAGGTTAAAACAGCACCAACTTGACAAACTATCGTTGTGGTTTTGATGCATAGGTAAGATTGGTTCTTGCTTAAAGCCCGTAGCAGCCACGTAAAACTTACAACAAACAAAGTAGAGGATGTCTAACTTGTTTTTGCAGGGCATGTTGTGATGTGATATGGTCAAGACATGATGCTAAATTTTATTGCATGAGATGATCATGTTTTGTAACCGAGTTATTGGCAACTGGCAGGAGCCATATGGTTGTCGCTTTATTGTATGCAATGCAATCGCCCTGTAATGCTTTACTTTATCACTAAGCGGTAGCGATAGTCGTAGAAGCATAAGATAGGCGAGACGACAACGATGCTACGATGGAGATCAAGGTGTCGCGCCGGTGACGATGGTGGTCATGACCGTGCTTCGAAGATGGAGATCACAAGCACAAGATGATGATGGTCATATCATATCACTTATATTGATCGCATGTGATGTTTATCTTTTATGCATCTTATCTTGCTTTGATTGACGGTAGCATTTTAAGATGATCTCTCACTAATTATCAAGAAGTGTTCTCCCTGAGTATGCACCGTTGTGAAAGTTCTTCGTCTTTGAGACACCACGTGATGATCGGGTGTGATAGGCTCTACGTTCAAATACAACGGGTGTAAAACAGTTGCACATGGAATACTCAGGTTATACTTGACGAGCCAAGCATATACAGATATGGCCTCGGAACACGGAGACCGAAAGGTCGAAAGCGTGAATCATATAGTAGATATGATCAACATAGTGATGTTCACCAATGAAACTACTCCATCTCACGTGATGATCGGACATGGTTTAGTTGATTTGGATCACGTGATCACTTAGAGGATTAGAGGGATGTCTATCTAAGTGGGAATTCTTAAGTAATATAATTAATTGAACTTAAATTTATCATGAACTTAGTCCTGGTAATATTTTGCAAATCATGTTGTAGATCAATAGCTCGCGTTGTTGCTTCCCTGTGTTTATTTTGATATTTTCCTAGAGAAAATTGTGTTGAAAGATGTTAGTAGCAATGATGCGGATTGGATCCATGATCCGAGGTTTATCCTCATTGCTGCACAGAAGAATTATGTCCTTGATGCACCGCTAGGTGACAGACCTATTGCGGGAGCAGATGCAGACGTTATGAACGTTTGGCTAGCTCAATATGATGACTACTTGATAGTTTAGTGCACCATGCTTAACGGCTTAGAATCGGGACTTCAAAGACGTTTTGAACGTCATGGACCATATGAGATGTTCCAGGAGTTGAAGTTAATATTTCAAGCAAATACCGAGTTGAGAGATATGAAGTCTCCAACAAGTTCTATAGCTAAAAGATGGAGGAGAATCGCTCAAGCGGTGAGCATGTGCTCGGATTATGCAGGTACTACAATCGCTTGAATCAAGTGGGAGTTAATCTTCCAGATAAAATAGTGATTGACAGAATTCTCTAGTCACCATCACCAAGTTAGTAGAACTTCATGATGAACTATAATATGCAAGGGATGACGAAAGTAATTCCCAAGCTCTTCATGATGCTGAAATCGACGAAGGTAGAAATCAAGAAAAACATCAAGTGTTGATGGTTAACAAGATCACTAGTTTCAAGAAAAAGGGCAAAGGGAAGAAGGGGAACTTCAAGAAGAACGGCAAGCAAGTTGCTGCTCAAGTGAAGAAGCCCAAGTCTGGACCTAAGCCTGAGACTGAGTGCTTCTACTACAAAGGGACTGGTCACTAGAAGCGGAACTACCCCAAGTAATTGGTGGATAAGAAGAATGGCAAAGTGAACAAAGGTATATTGGATATACATGTTATTGATGTGTACTTTACTAGTGTTTATAGCAACCCCTCGGCATTTGATACTGGTTCAGTTGCTAAGAGTAGTAACTCGAAACGGGAGTTGCAGAATAAACAGAAACTAGTAAAAGTCGAGGTGACGATGTGTGTTGGAAGTAGTTCCAAGATTGATATGATCATCATCGCACTCTCCCTATACTTTGGGGATTAGTGTTGAAACTAAATAAGTGTTATTTGGTGTTTGCGTTGAGCATGAATATGATTTGATCATGTTTATTGCAATACGGTTATTCATTTAAGTTAGAGAACAATTGTTGTTTTGTTTACATGAATAAAACCTTCTATGGTCATACACACCAACCAAAATGGTTTGTTGGATCTCAATCGTAGTGATACACATATTCATAATATTGAAACCAAAAGATGCAAAGTTAATAATGATAGTGCAACTTATTTGTGTACCGCCGTTTAGGTCATATTGGTGTAAAGCGCATGAAGAAACTCCATGCTGATGGGCTTTTGGAATCACTTGATTATGAATCACTTGATGCTTGCGAACCATGCCTCATGGGCAAGATGACTAAAACTCCGTTCTACGGAACAATGGAGCGAGCAACAGATTCGTTGGAAATCATACATACTGATGTATGTGGTCCCATGAATATTAAAGCCCGCGACAAGTATCATTATTTTCTAACCTTCACAGATGATTTAAGCAGATATGAGTATATCTACTTGATGAAACATAAGTCTGAAACGTTTGAAAAGTTCAAAGAATTTCATAGTAAAGTGAAAAATCATCGTGACAAGAAAATAAAGTTTCTACGATCTGATCACAGAGACGAATATTTGAGTTACGAGTTTGGTCTTCAATTAAAACAATGTGGAATAGTTTCACAAATTCATGCCACCTGGAACACCACAACATAATGGTGTGTCCGAACGTCATAACCGTACTTTATTGGATATAGTGCAATCTATGATGTTTCTTACCGATTTACCACTATCGTTTTTGGGGTTATGCATTAAAGACAGCTTCATTCACGTTAAAAGGGGCACCATCTAAGTCCGTTGAGACCACACAATCTGAATTGTGGTTTGGCAAGAAACCAAAGTTGTCGTTTCTTAAAGTTTGGGGTTGTGATGCTTATATGAAAAAGTTTCATCCTGATAAGCTCAAACCCAGATCGGAGAAATATGTCTTCATAGGATACCCAAAGGAGACTGTTGGGTACACCTTCTATCGCAGATCCGAAGGCAAGACATTCGTTGCTAAGAATGGATCATTTTTAGAGAAGGAGTTTCTCTCGAAAGAAGTGAGTGGGAGGAAAGTGGAACTTGATGAGGTAACTGTACCTGCTCCCTTATTGGAAAGTAGTTCATCACAGAAATCTGTTCCTGTGACTAATACACCAATTAGTGAGGAAGCTAATGATGATGATCATGTAACTTCAGATCAAGTTACTACTGAACCTCGTAGGTAAACCAGAGTGAGATCCGCACTAGAGTGGTACGGTAATACTGTTCTGGAGGTCATGCTACTTGACCATGACGAACCTACGAACTATGAGGAAGCGATGATGAGCCCAGATTCCGCAAAATGGCTTGAGGCCATGAAATCTGAGATGGGATCCATGTATGAGAACAAAGTATAGACTTTAGTTGACTTGCCCGATGATCGGCAAGCCATTGAGATTAAATGGATCTTCAAGAGGAAGACGGACGTTGATAGTAGTGCTACTATCTACAAATCTAGACTTGTCGAAAAAGGTTTTTGACAAAGTTCAAGGTGATTGACTACGATGAGACCTTCTCACCAGTAGCGATGCTTAAGTCTGTCCGAATCATGTTAGCAATTGCCGCATTTTATGATTATGAAATTTGGCAGATGGATGTCAAAACTGCATTCCTGAATGGATTTCTGGAAGAAGAGTTGTATATGATGCAGCCGGAAGGTTTTGTCGATCCTTTGGCAGATGGATGTCAAAACTGCATTCCTGAATGGATTTCTGGAAGAAGAGTTGTATATGATGCAGCCGGAAGGTTTTGTCGATCCAAAAGGAGCTAAAAAAGTGTGCAAGCTCCAGCGATCCATTTATGGACCGGTGCAAGCATCTCGGAGTTGGAATATACGCTTTGATAAGTTGATCAAAGCATATAGTTTTATACAGACTTGCGGTGAAGCCTGTATTTACAAGAAAGTGAGTGGGAGCACTACAACATTTCTGATAAGTATATGTGAATGACATATTGTTGATCGGAAATAATGTAGAATTATTCTGCAAAGCACAGAGGAGTGTTTGAAAGGATTTTTTTAATGAAAGACCTCGGTGAAGCTGCTAATATATTGGGCATTAAGATCTATAGAGATAGATCAAGACGCTTAATTGGACTTTCACAAAGCACATACCTTGACAAAGTTTTGAAGAAGTCCAAAATGGATCAAGCAAAGAAAGGATTCTTGCCTGTGTTACAAGGTATGAAATTGAGTAAGACTCAAAGCCCGACCACGGTAGAAGATAGAAAGAGAATGAAAGTCATTCCCTATGCCTTGACCATAGGGTCTATAAAGTATGTCATGCTGTGTACCAGATCTATTGTATACCCTACACTGATTATGGCAAGGAAGTACAATAGTGATCTAGGAGTAGATCACTGGACAGCGGTCAAAATTATCCTTAGTGGAATAAGGATATGTTTCTCGATTATGGACGTGACAAAAAGGTTCGTCCTAAAAGGTTACGTCGATGCAAGTTTTGACACTAATCTAGATGACTCTAAGTCTCAATCTAGATACATATTGAAAGTGGGAGCAATTAGCTAGATTAGCTCCGAGCAGAGTATTGTTGACATAGAAATTTGCAAAATACATACGGATCTGAATGTGGCAGACCCGTTGACTAAACTTCTCTCACAAGCAAAACATGATCACACTTTAGTACTCTTTGGGTATTAATCACATAGAAATGTGAACTATATTATTGACTCTAGTAAACCCTTTGAGTGTTGCTCACATAACGATGTGAACTATGGGTGTTAATCACATGATGATGTGAACTATTGGTGTTAAATCACATGGTGATGTGAACTAGATTATTGACTCTAGTGCAAGTGGGAGACTGAAGGAAATATGCCCTAGAGGCAATAATAAAGTTATTATTTATTTCCTTATTTCATGATAAATGTTTATTATTCATGCTAGGATTGTATTAACCGGAAACATAATACATGTGTGAATATATAGACAAAAAGAGTGTCACTAGTATGCCTCTACTTGACTAGCTCGTTGATCAAAGATGGTTATGTTTCCTAGCCATAGACATGAGTTGCCATTTGATTAACGGGATCACATCATTAGGAGAATGATGTGATTGACATGACCCATTCCGTTAGCTTAGCACACGATCGTTTAGTATGTTGCTATTACTTTCTTCATGACTTATACATGTTCCTATGACTATGAGATTATGCAACTCCCGTTTACCGGAGGAACACATTGTGTGCTACCAAACGTCACAACGTAACTGGGTGATTATAAAGGAGCTCTACAGGTGTCTCCAAAGGTACATGTTGCGTTGGCGTATTTCAAGATTAGAATTTGTCACTCCGATTGTCGGAGAGGTATCTCTGGGCCCTCTCGGTAATGCACATCACTTAAGCCTTGCAAGCATTGCAACTAATGAGTTAGTTGCGAGATGATGTATTACAGAACGAGTAAAGAGACTTGCCGGTAACGAGATTGCACTAGGTATTGAGATACCGACGATCGAATCTCGGGCAAGTAACATACCGATGACAAAGGGAACAACATATGTTGTTATGCGGTTTGACCGATAAAGATCTTCGTAAAATATATGGGAGCCAATATGAGCATCCAGGTTCCGCTATTGGTTATTGACCGGAGACGTGTCTCGGTCATGTCTACATTGTTCTCCAACCCGTAGGGTCCGCACGCTTAAGGTTTCGATGACAGTTATATTATGAGTTTTGATGTACCGAAGGAGTTCAGAGTCCCGGATTAGATCGGGGACATGACGAGGAGTCTCAAAATGGTCGAGACGTAAAGATCGATATATTGGATGACTATATTTGGACATCGGAAAGGTTCCGAGTGATTCGGGTATTTTCACGGGTACTGGGGAGTTACGGGAATACGAGGAAGAAGTAATGGGCCTCATGGGCCAAGTGGTGGAAGAGAGGAGGCAGGTAGCGGCCCCTAGCCCAAACCGAATTGGACTAGGGGCGGCCCCTTCCTCCTTTTCCTCCCTCTCCTTCCTTCTCCTTCTCCTTCCCTTCCTTCCCCTCTCCTACTTGGACTAGGAAAGAAGGGGGAATCCTACTTGGAGTAGGATTGCCCCCCTTGGGCGCGCCTCCTCCTCTTGGCCGCCTCTCCCCCCTTGCTCCTTTATATACGGGGGCAGGGGGGCACCTCTAGACACAACAATTGGTCCTTGAGATCTCTTAGCCGTGTGTGATGCCCCCGTCCACCATAATCCTCGATAATATTGTAGCGGTGCTTAGGCGAAGCCCTGCGACGGTAGAACATCAAGATCGTCACCACGCCGTCGTGCTGACAAAACTCTTCCCCGACACTTTGCTGGATCGGAGTCCGGGGATCGTCATCGAGCTGAACGTGTGCTAGAACTCGGAGGTGTCGTAGTTTCGGTGCTTGATCGGTCGGGCCGTGAAGACGTACGACTACATCAACCGCGTTGTTATAACGCTTCTGCTTTCGGTCTACGAGGGTATGTGGACAACACTCTCCCCTCTCGTAGCTATGCATCACCATGATCTTGCGTGTGCGTAGGAATTTTTTTGAAATTACTACGTTCCCCAACAACCTTGTGGAACCTCGGGACTGCCACTAGCACCGTAGCCTCATGGCCACCGTGTGAGCCTTCACTGCGGCTTGAGGGGAGGAAGGGCCGCCGGAGACAAGGGGGTCCGCCAATGCACAAAAGACAGGCTACGAACACCCCCGCGACCGGCCGCATGTCCGCACGAATCACGCCCAAGTAGCACCAGGAGGACTGGGCCACGCCGCGGGAAGGGGAGACCGCAGGGGAGGGAAAGGCGCACAAGGCCATGGCTTCAGCACGCCGCATCGCCGCCGGACCAGCAGGAACGCAGCTGGGAGGGTGCGCCCGCGACGCACGCGAGGAACTCGGGGGCGCGGGGGAAGGGGGCGGTGTTGGGGAAGCACGGGAGGGACGGATCCACCCCGCCGCGGCCATCCCAGGGCGCGGCGCGGCCTAGCTGGCCGGCCCTCCGGCGACGGCGCGGCAGAAGCGGGCGAAGGAGCGGGCGCCTCCCGGTGGTGGCAGCAGATGGATCTCGAGAGGGGCGCGGGGAAGCAGACGCGAGTTGGGGAGACGGATCCGCCCCGCCGCCACCATCCCGGGCGCTGGCGGCTTTGCCGGTAGCCCTCGGCGCAGCAGCGGTGGATCGGGGTGGCTACCCGGCGGCGGCGGATGGGTCTCCCCCGTGCCGCCAGAGGAGGGGACGCGGGGGGCGTTTCTTTCGATGTTACACTACGAACTTCAACGAGAAATGATGTTGTTTTTAATGACAAAATTGCTTCTTCTTTGTAGGTTATTTTTCGTCGTACGCACGTTTCGTGCATGGTGTACGCTACAACGAGCGGAGTACCAACCGCTATTCAAGGCGATGTGTACGATGTTGAAGTAGGTGGCAACGAAGGTTTTTACACAACATGGGTGGCAGCATAATCTCTGACCGGTGGACCATCTATTCCGTCATAGGCATAGTGTCGATTTATGGACTCTACTGTTGTCAAATTGTCGGTTTTTTATATTTCTGTTTATCAGACTATTGTTGTTTTTGTCTGTGTGCATCCTAATTATGATGTGGCCAGATACTCTTAATGTTTTATAGCCGTTTGATGCTATATTTTAAAATGATAAAGCGCCCTTTATTAAGAGAAAAAAACACTACGAACTTCAGCCCCTCTTTTGGCTGTACGCACTACACAGTATTCACCGGACCCACATATCGCCTTCACTTTATTTCTTCTGACCACTTTTTGTTCTTTTTCGTGTGCAAGTGCCAAGTGAGGACAAATTACAGATTTTTCCCATGGGGTACCTTTCACCCTTTCCCCCCTAGACTAGAGTTGAGCATTTGAGCATTTTTCACGAAGTATAGCTTTTCTTTATTGTGAGTTAAAAGAATTTGAAGGTATGTTTTTTTTGCGAGAAAACTTCCGATCTATTCACCTTCAATCATGGTTGTATAATGAACGCCAGAAATAATAAAAATTACATTCAGATTCGTGGACCACCTAGCAACGACTACAAGCACTGAAGCGAGCCGAAGGCGCGCCGCCATCATCGCCCCTCCCTCGCGGAAGTCGAGCACAATTTATTGTAGTAGACAGTCATGAAGTCGTCGTGCTAAGGCCCCATAGGACCAGCGCACTAGAACAGCAACAGCCGTCGATGAAGACTAACGTAGATCGAAAGGATCCAACCTGAAAACGCGGGAACATGGACAAACAACAACCATATCCGAGCAAATCCACCGTGGATAGATCCGCTGGAGACACACCTCCACACGCCCACCAACGATGCTAGACGCATCACCGGAACGGGGGCTAGGCGGGAGACCTTCATTCCATTTTTAGGGAGCCGCCGCTGTCTCGCCTTTTTGTGCAGGACACAAACCCTAACAAAACTCAAAGGAACGACTAACAACAAAGTCCTCCCGCCGGCCCTTGCCAGGATCCACCGCGCCCCCATGGCCCTAGGACCATCGGAGGCGCAGCGGGCCAGCAGCGGCGCCGGCGAGAAGCACAAACCCTAGCTTTTTTGAAGGAGGAGGCGGTGACGGCATCCAGCCTTAGTACTTTTGGTTAAGATTGAGTCATGGGGTGCAGGACTCCGTGTCCCACACATGTACAGATCAAAGTTATGTTTACCAAACAAAAAACTTCCATGCCACACTGTTTTTTAGAGTTTTGGAGATGACAACACGACCTACCTGAAAGCAACTCCATGTACCGCAAAATATTTTTCAGTCCAAATACTGGTGTGGAGGTAAGGGTGGAAGTTTGTAATCAACTTAACATTGTGGTGGAGGCTATGACAGATAAGTATCTTGGGTTACCCTCGCATGTGAGGGTTAGCCGCAGTGATTGATTTCAGCATCTGGGTGATAGAGTTTGGGCTCTTATTGATGGGTGGAACCCGAGGATGCTATCAGTGGGAGGGAAAGTACTATTAAAATTTGTTGCACAATCAATCCCGGTATATGCAATGTCAATTTTCCGTTTGCCAAAGATTATTTGTAAGAGTATTTGTGATGCAATTGCTAGGTATTGGTGGGGTGGCTCGAATTTAAGGAAATTGCATTGGAAAGCTTGGTGGAAGATGTGTATCCTGAAAAGGAGGGTGGAATGGGATTCCGTGATTTACACCGTTTTAATCAAGCAATGTTGGCTAAGCAGTGTTGGGGACTTCTATGTGAACATGACTCATTATGTGCTCAGGTACTTCGAGCAAAATATCACCCGGATGGAGACCTTTTTAAAGCTGAGCTAAGAAAGGTGCCTCGTTTACATGGCGTAGTATCATGCCAGGTCAAAAGACTTTGAGGAGGGGTGCAGTTTGGAGACCAGGTAATGGGGCAAAGATTAAAATTTGGTCAGATATTTGGATTCCAACTGCCCATGATAGGCGTGTTTTGACTCCCCGTGGGAATTGTCTTCCTGAGACTGTACATGATCTTATTGACCCAGAAACAGGTGAGTGGGATGTGCAGCTGATACATGATAATTTTTGGCCTATCGATGCTAACATGATTTTACGAATTCCGCTTCCATCTCAAGATCAGCCAGACTTCGTAGCTTGGCAACTATGTAAGTCCGGGAGCTTTACTGTTCGATCAGCATAGCATGCAGAATGGAACACGGAGTACCGTACTAGGGCGGGTGTTGTTACAGGTATGGGAAGAAGTAACTCATATCCGGTATGGAAGTTACTTTGGGATTTGAAAATTCCTCCCAAGTTGCATATTTTTATTCGGAGAGCTCTACATGAAATTATTCCATGTTACTGTACCTTGGCAAACAAGCATATTAAGACTCCGGTGACCTCCCCGGTCTGCAAGGTGGATCCTGAAGACCTCAAACATATGTGTCATTTGTGAGAGAGCAAAGGAGGTTTGGAAGGAACTTGGTCTAGAGGCGAGTGTGGCACACATTACGGCACAATACAGATCAGCTTCATTAATACTTGATGAGATTATATGTTCGAATCTACCAGGTGGTGTACCATTCCCAGGTGAAAATGCAGTGGAGCTTGCAATGGTCACGTGTTGGTATATTTGGTGGGAAAGACGCCAGGTATCTCACGGTGAAAATATTGGTACGCCAGTACGATCGGCTTTACAAATCAGAGGCATTGTGGCAAACTGGGTAGCAGATAAGAAGCTTACTCCACCTCGACAAGCAAGCTGGTCTAGGCCAGCGACAGGCTGTATAAAACTTAATGTCGATGCTTCTTACCATTTGGACTGAGGTGCAAGTGCATGTGGTGCAATCTTACGTGACTCTAAGGGAGGTTTTGTGGCTGCAGCGATGGAATTTAAACAACACACTCTCAACGCTGCCACAATGGAGGCCTTTGCATTGTTATTGGGTCTACGACTAGCAGAACATCTTGGCATTTTTTTAATTTCTATTAAGAGCAATTCTATGAAGATTGTTCAAGCTATTCAGAATTCGTCTGACTATCGGGCGTCAGGAGCAGTTATTACTGATGATTGTCGAAAGTTGATGAGTTCTTTCGGCAAGGCAAGTATAAATCATTGTGCGCGAGAGGTTAATGAATGTGCTCATGCTATTGCACGTTCTAGTTTTATGAGGAAGGAATCAGGGGTGTGGCTTGCTAAACCTCCTGATTTCCTGAGTCCTCTTATTGTAAAAGACATGATTATTAATTAAATAAAGTTGCTGAAGTTAAAAAAAAACACCATGTACTGCAAATGTCACCTAAGGTGTACTCTAAAACAAATTTGCGGTATCACACATGGCACGCAGAACCGATATGCTAAACGATACTGGAAATTTAAAACGGTTTTCGCACTACAAAGCTCATCACCGGAGTTCATCTAAATTCCATAGCATAAAAACATACTCCCTCCGTCCCATAATATAAGAACGTTTTTTACACTATGGGTCGGAGGGAGTAGTAAACTACTTTATTAAAGCTAGGGATTGCCGGCTCATGACTCGACGCCTAGGTAGAAGGCCTCGGCGACCTCCGGCACGCTTTAGCGAACGTGTGCTCTTCCTTCACCGTCGCGAGTTGTTCGGCGGCGCCATCTTCTCCGGCTCTTCTACAAGGCGAGGAGCGCCTCCTCCGCCTCACGGCACCTCTTGGTGTACTGCCAAAGAGCATCACCGAGCTCGAAGAAGCGAGCCCATGCGCTCTGGCCATCTCTGCGGGAGAGCCCTCCAAGTTTGCGCGCCTGCTTCAATCACCATGGCTTGATGGCAGGTCGGCTGGAGCTGCTGGCCTCCGCATCGTGCCGGGCGCGCTTGCGCAACGGCAATCTGCCTCGGCCCCCACAACCGCGTGCCCCTCCGGCCATATGGATTAGCAAGAAATGAACGCGATCATGTGGAATCTCTCGCCGGAGAGAGCAAAGGAGAAGACAGAGGGGGGAGGATTGCGACGGAGGATATGGAGCAAGAGAACCCTAAAACGCCCCCCACCCCGTAGATATAGCCGTGGAGGTGCAATATGCAGGCCTCTTGTAAAAAAAATTACAGGCCAGGCTAGATATCGCGTTTCTGCTCAGGCCCAAAAAAGTGCAAAAAAAAGGCTAAAACTGCCAGATTTATGCAGGCCGGCGAGGTTTGCGGCATCTGCTAGAGTTGCTCTAAGTTTTTTCTTGAGATAATTGCATATATAGTCCTAGTATTCGTTGGCGACGTCTAACTCAGTCCTGGAACTTGCGTATTGCTTCAATATGGTCCCGATACATGAAAATATGTGGTCAATACGGTCCCTGAGGTTGAAACGCCAGTCCTGGCTCTACATATTGTATACGTACTGTGTATTCCGCCATATGCCATATTAGACTGGCCCCGCTCATCAGGTCGAACCCGTGACATGTGGGCCGTAGAAGCGAGCGCTAGCCACCAGACCGAGTGTATCCGCACGGCTTATGAGGAGATGCAGACCCTATATATGTAGTCATTTTTATAAGAAATCTTTTTATGTTTTTTTAGAAGAAATATAATTAGGTATTCACAGTATTTCTTTGGGCTGTACGGGCCTGTTTCTTTTGTTTTATAGCTAAAGCCCAGCTGTCTTCTGTGTGTTCTGGCTTACATGTTTTTTGGAAGTCGTGATCAAGTTATTTTTGCAAAGGCGAACATTTTTGTTTAATTCATGAATATATTTTGAAATTAAGAAACATTCTGTCTGTGATGAACAATTTTTTAATTCATCAATATTTTTTTGAATCAGTGAACATTTTTTTTCAAAAATTACGAAATATATTTTTCTAAATCCCAACCATTTTCTTGAATATTTTCATAAATTCAAGTATTTTTTTGTATATACAAACTTTTACTTTTGAATCGTGAGCATTTTTTGTATCAATGAACATAAAAGAATCAATTCATGAATACTAAGTGTGTGTGTGCGATATGTGACGAGATGCATATATATTTAGTCTATTGTACAAGTTGTGAACATGTTTTTGGAGTTTTCTAAGTTGCACTTCCTATATATATGTGAGGAGATGCACTCCCAAAATATTCACCATATTTTTGAAGTTGTGAACATTTTCTAAATTCATGAGCTCTTTACAAGTTAGTGAATTTTTTTGAAACTGCGCACATGTTTTTTGAACTCGTCAACAAGTTTTATTTCATAGGCAAAATATTTCTTGAAATTCTTGAAAACCTTTTGAAAGTCAAAAACAAAATTGTGACGAACATTTTTGAATCCATCAATACATTTTTGAATCAGCAAACATTTTTAAAAATCTTCGAATTATATTTTTCAAATTCCCAAGCATTGTGTTGATTATTTTTTAAAATTTACATACATTTGTTGTAGACACAACGTTTTACTTTATAATCATGAACATTTTGTGAATCGATGAACGTTTTTTTAAATAAAAACTCATGAATATTTTAAAATTCACGTGTAAATTTTTAAAGAAACAGTAATATGTTTATAATATATGGTGCATCCCCATTTTCAACAAGAACACGCACTTGGCCTGGTAGCCGGCTCGGGCAGTGGTTGGGCAGAGCTAGTGGGTTCGAATCCCTCCTTTGCCTCTTTTTTCATTTTATTTCTCGGCCCACTCAGCCCACTGACATATGGGCCGCATACAGACGTGGCCTTCACTACAGAAATACGAGATACGTATGCGGCGTGTAGAGCCAGGACTGACATTTCAGCCAGGACTGACATTTCAACCTCAGGGACCGTATTGATCACGTATTTTCATGTATCAGGACCGTATTGAAGCAATACGCAAGTTCCAGGACTGAGTTGGATGTGGCCAGCAAGTACAAGGACTATAGATGCAATTATCTCTTCTTTCATCAACTAACAAGACATTGGTTAACGCAAGTTCATACATCGAGGTTCAGATGCCAGAGGACACGCTGACACAATATCATCTGACGTGGCCAAAACAATCAAAGACAAGCAAGGCACTGTCTGTCCAAAAAACAGGACCCAGGGCATTTCAGCCAGGACTGACATTTCAGCCAGGACTGACATTTCAACCTCAGGGACCGTATTGATCACGTATTTTCATGTATCAGGACCGTATTGAAGCAATACGCAAGTTTCAGGACTGAGTTGGATGTGGCCAGCAAGTACAAGGACTATAGATGCAATTATCTCTTCTTTCATCAACTAACAAGACATTGGTTAACGCAAGTTCATACATCGAGGTTCAGATGCCAGAGGACACGCTGACACAATATCATCTGACGTGGCCAAAACAATCAAAGACAAGCAAGGCACTGTCTGTCCAAAAAACAGGACCCAGGGCTAAAAATGATCTAACATTATTTTGATGCAAATCACCACCAATTCATTCAATAGAGAAGCAGCAGACGAGGAAACATGGTCGAATCAAACGGAATTCAGATGGTTCTGGTTTATTTTCTCCCCAGCTAATCACAAGGAACAAACCCCCTCTGTTCCCACACAATCGTCCAGCCATCCAGCAGAAACAAAGAAAAGGAGAAATCGTTAAGAGATCGTCACCTTAATTACAATCTTCTCTCGCACAGGAGCACCGCCACGCAATGATCAGCGAAATCTTGCCAGATCAGCGAAATCTTGCCACCATGTGGTGGTGCAACTCATAAGCCTTCTGCCCATTTAGATCTTCCAGGTCACGACAGCGTCGTTAATCGACATTTGGGGGCAGGGACCGCGAATTCGCACGATAAAACAGTGCATTTCAATCCCACTCCTAGCAGTTCATCAGACTTCCCAGTGAACACTCATCATTGTACCCTTTTCTGTTGAAAGGCAACAACAGTTTGGGGGAAGCCGTGGCTTCATCCCTAACCACGCCAGCTGTTTTGCTTCTTGGCCTCAAAGGTGGCTCCGTCGTTGAGCATGTCCTGTGCATCGGTTTCCATTCCAAGCTTTGAGAGAGCTAGGGCTTGGAGGTAGAATGCAGTAGGCCATTCGGGCATGCAGACCTGGGCCTGCATTGCGTCGCGTAGAGCAAGCTCCGACTGACCGTTCATCAGGTAGGAAAAACTTCGCCTGGCGAAAACTGTAGCTGAAGGTACTGACATCATTCCAACTAGCTGCAACATGGCAAATTAGCTTGTCATGTTACACAACACACAAAAATGAAAATCACAAACCCAATGAAAGCTTTGGTGAATTGTACATCAGTTAGAAAGTAGAATTCCTTAGTGACTGCTTTACTGGCAGCACTTGAGGTAACAGATTGAGGGCCAAACTGCTTATGGAAAATGTATTATTTAATTAGTATTTGGCACAAACAATCATGAAACAGCAGCATATGGACATTGCAAAATTCATGAACTTGGATATCCTAGTTAAAATAAGAACATAGAATTTAAGTAATGTTACCTTTGAATAGTAGTCAATTGCAGTCTTGAAATCCTTATCTCGAAATGCAATATCACCAAACTTCTTTGTGTTCAGCATCTCTTGCACTTGCTGAGTCCATTCTTGAAAGGACAACTTCAGTTTTTACAGCAGCATAAACATGCACCAAATAAAACTAGCTTATCTTAACAGAGCAAATGGATGAGATTTCATAATTTCTAAATACTTGAGCAAATGGGAATAAGAAAAGAGAGGCGAAAAAAGCATATGGCATATTCTGTGCACAAGAAAAATAGCCAAAAAGGAGTTTAATAAGCAAATGCGCACAACAGCATCCTAAGTTTAAGCCTGAGAAAATACTCGGTTATCCAGTGTAAAATGATTGCCTTTTTAACTATGGACAAGAAAGAATTATCGGTTATTGATGAAAGTCAGCTTCTCTCCATACAGAAGAGAAGACGTCTTAGATGATCCACACTGTATATGCTAATTTCATCAAAGCATTTTCTTTTTCAATTTAATCATGCAATGCCAACATAGCTAATCATATGTAATTGTAAACTAGCATAGGAAAGGTGCAGGAAACCATATGCCAAAAACAAATCAAAGTACAGGACCTTCACGAACAAGTTAGCAGTTAATCTGAGAGAGGACTAGAAAAATGCCAGGTCGACACAAATAAATGACAAAGGAAAGTTCACCACATAATGATGACCTAACAGCAGGTGCATCATAAATGAGTTGTATGTTACCTCATTTTCGGCACCTTCATCATCTTTGTAACCTGTTTTGAGCAATATATCATGTACTGCTGTAAGGTCCATTCCGGCACATGCCTTTCCAAGTGGAGAAAGAATAGTTGGTAAAACCGACGCAGTTTTTGTAATGCCCATCAACACATGCGACGCCACCTAAATTATGATTGATAAAATAAGTGAATTGTGTTACTGCAGGCAACGCAGAACATTAATAATCCAAAAGATGGTTGAAGCTGCTTACCTCCTTTTGCTTCTGAAGAGGCCCAACAGAAGACAATAAATACTTTATATTGGGTCTGTCCCTAGCTTCAAACTGCAAGCATTTTGATGCAAGATCGACTAATTTTGAAGCATCTTCGTTAGCATATTGCCCTTCTAAGGAGGAATCCATCAATAGCAGTATGTTCTTTCCCCTTATCAAATCAAGTGCCTGTAATTCGAAACAAATGACGTGAGAAATTCACTGGCATGGCAACAGTGATAGATGGCAATACAAACACCCTAGCATAATGATGATATGTTCTTTGAGCTGCACTTAGCTTCAAGTATAAGGGTATGTTTGGATGGTGACCAAAACCAACCATACCATCTTTTAGTCTTAGCCAAAATTTTGGCTCTTGTCTGAATGGTTACCAATATTTTGGTATATATGTGCCCTCTAATCAACTCTTGTTCACTTTTCTGGCAAACATTGGCCAAAAAGTAACATGGACAACCAAAACCTTAAGCAAAATATTGGCTAGCCAAATTTTGGTAGGGTTGGTTTCGGCTCAAACCAAACACACCCTAAGACATTCGAGACGAGATGGTTATGTGTCCTGCTTATTATCCATCAAGAAATCTAGTGCTTAGCAGATTCAAGCTAATGGTTCTAAGCTCATTTCAGCTTCCAGCATGATAATTAAATAACAGCATGGTACTATCCACGATGCAAGGAACTGATAACAAGAAAAACGAAGATTGAAATGAGGCATACATGACTAGGAGGAATGTGTTTCCCACTCAAAAGATCCAACAGAACTGTTCCGTAGCTATATATCACACTCTCAGCGATGACTCTGCCTGCCATTAAAGAGTCAAGCACAAATTATTCACTGCAGTCCAAAGAGCACGTGCTGAGCAGTTCAGGAGTAAAAAGAGAAAATGTGATCAGTTTATCACAACGACCCACAAGGTACCTATCATCTGATACTGAGGGAACACAGAAGTGTTTTTAAAAGACAAATTCATTACAGGTTCACAAATTACCTCTGTGGACACAATAAAAGCACTAATCTTATATCTAGTGAGCTTAAAATAAGTCCACATGTTCACTTGTAATGGGTAACACCAATACTATTAGCTAATTATGAATGTGGAGGGATCATGTGGTCATGCATACCCGTTCGTAGGAACTCTGGCGGGGTGTAAGCCAGGTTAGTGCTATAACTTTTTCCGTCGCGGCTGTTCTTCATTAGTCCAAAACTTGACAAGCGAGGATCACCTTCCTGATGGCAAACATATGTCGTTCATGACAATGAGAATTTGCTCAGTAGCTACAGAGGTCAATCAAATTTCATAAAAGGTTTCATGAGAAAAATTTCATGTTCATGTAAGGAGTAACAGCAGCTATGATGCAAAAGTCAGCTGTAAAGAAGTAGCCAAACTAGATTTCCATCGGTAAGGTGATCCTTGCTTGTCAATACCTATCGAACCAGACAGGCAAAGCCATGCGTACCTCATCAAAAAGTACTCTGTAGGCATTCAAGTCATGATAGATTTTCCTGTTCTCTGCATTGCAATGATCGAGAGCTTGTGCAATGTAGTGTGCAACCCTCAACCGCATTTCCCATGGCAACGGCTGCTTATCCCCTGCAAAGAGGCAGACCACACTCCAGTCAAACAACAAAACAAACATGGCACCACATGGTATGTGTGGTAAGCATCTTCATATTTGAAATGAAGTCATGATTATGATGATTGAGGTAAAATCCAAAAAAAAAAACAAATACAGCAAGAGAGAAAATGCAGACACGCCCACATGGTCCTGGCAAATTAACCACATCTGTTTATGCACGAGACAGCAAGAGACAAATGTGGTAATGGCAGAGGTGCATTAAGCTCTTCAATCAATGCAGAGGGGAATCATGTTTTGATCCAACCTCCACGGATCAAGTAGTAGTACGTCAGAGACCGTAGCAACAACAACTATGGCTAACTGGATATGGATATGAATAGACAGTGGCACGTACAGTGGAAGAGGTGCTTGGACAATGTGTCGTTGGGCATGTACTCCGCGACGAGCAGCCTCTCGTCACCCTCGGCGCAGCAGCCAATGAGGTTGACGAGGCGCTTGTGCCGCACCTTCCCCACGCCGGCCGCTTCCGCCTGCAGCAATCAAACACGTAAGATCCGGAGCGGGATCCTCGAGCGGGGACGCACAAACAGACAAAGCATTTGCATTGGGGTGCAGGAGCAGGAGCGAGGGGGCGCGTACGAGGAACTGCTGCGGGTCGGGCCAGGAGAGGCGGGAGAAGCGCTTGACGGCGATGAGGCGGCCGCCGTCGAGGCGGCCCCGGTAGACGACGTTGGGCGCCTTCTCGCCGCTCTCGGAGACGATGAGGTCGGCGCTGAAGCCCTTGGTGGCGGCCCGCAGCTCGGCGAGCCCGAACTCCCTGAAGACCGGCACCGCTCGCTTCGCCCCGTCCTTCTCGTCGCCGTCCGCGCCCGCCCCGTCCGCTCCGTTCGCCGCCTCTTCCGTCGAGCAAGAGGAGAGCAGGCCAGATTAGATTCGTTCCGGACACACGCATTCGCTGGGGGGTTAGGGTTTAGGAGGCGGCGGCAATGGCGGCGGGCCCGCCTGCCTGCCTGCCTGCTTGCTTACCGGGATCTGCGGGGTCGTCGGGCGGGAGGGCGGCGTCGGCGTCGGGCGGCAGCGGCTTCCCCGCCGGCTTGGACTGGAAGCACCCCATCGGAGATCTGCTAGCCTGCCAGCGAATGGAACGCGAGCGGTGGAACGGAGGTGGGGGAGGGAGGGAGGGAGGGAGCGCGTGTGTGAATGTGGACTGGTGGAAGGAGGAAGCAGGAGAGGCGAGTGTGGCAGAGTGAGGTCACTGGGGTGGGAGGCAGCGCTCCGAGAGAAGCGCGGCGGCAGCAGGGATCCGCTGGGTGCGCACCAAACACCGCGCAGCAGCCGTACGCTGCTAGTACTGTGTATAGTTTTTTTATAAATGGAAAAAGGAAGCAGAAAACATCATTAGATTCAATAGAGTATTTTGCAAAGACGAAAGAAGTATCTGCTCTTCTGTCTATTGTGTATTCATTCGATCAGATCAGAATCAAATCGATGGTTTATGATGAACGAGGGACCGACCGACCAAGCAATGCTGTGCGCAGAAGATGAATAAGGCCAGTAGAATCTGCCTCTGATTCTTTTCTTTCGAGAATACCAGCTGCCTCTACTTCCATTAAAATTGACAGGCTAACATTTTGGCTAGATTTGCATTATCCGCATTATCCAGCAAAACTTGACCCCAGTGCATAGGCATGATTTTTTTTCAATCATCCACACCTAAATAAATCCAAAAAATGGCTGGATGCACCAGAATTTGCACAATATTGTTCATATGTGGCATATCTTTCTTTTTTTTTAAGTTAGGAGGAGAGCTTCTAAGATTCCATTAAGAAAAAGTACGTTGATGGCAAGAACTGCTCGGTTGGTCTATTAAAGGCAAACGGGACAAGCACCTGAACAAGGCAACTACACCTAGTTAAACTAAGTCGCTAGCACCATAAGACATGCAAAAATGCCGGAAAAAACTGAACATGACGGAGCAGAGCACATCGTAGCCCATTGCGGTGTCATCGTACATCATCCGTCGCACTTGCGACCCGATGACTTGGAATTCGCTACGACAACACAGGAGCACCCGCATCGGCATGTCCGCCACAGGCGTCTTCTTCAACCTCATCAACATTGGAGAGAAGACATATCTAAAGAGAGGCGGATAGTGCCGCTTCGATCCCGAGAGGAGGACGAACAAGGCTTGCCTGACGCTCCACACATGTTAAGCGTGATTCTGTTGCCCTCCACGGCCAACCACGGACGGTCGCGATGTCACTGGCTCCACAGTCGAAGCCCGACCATCCAGACCACTGCCAACAAGGTGCGCCCACCAACAACCTCTCTCAAAACAATGCTTCCAACGAAATAAGGTTGCCAAGGCAACCCCATTGCCGATCCGACAAGGCGGATATATGTTTTCACCAGAAGAAGGATCCCAAAGGCAGGAGGGTGATCGATCTCCTCGGTGATGCCTTCAAGAAGGAAAGCGGCATCCTGACTTCCCCGTCGCTCGTTGATACGTCTCCAGCGTATCTATAAATTTTGTTTGTGTCATGCTATTATATTATCAATCTTAGATCCTTTATATGCATTTTATGCTATTTTATATCACTTTTTTGGACTAATCTATTAACCCAGTGTCCAGTGCCAGTTGTTGTTTTCTGCTTATTTTTTGACTTTTCAGAAAATCAATACCAAACAAAGTCCAAACACGATGAAACTTTACGGTGATTTTTTACGGACGGAAGGACCGTAGAAGGTTTGAGAGGAGACCAAAAGACCTACAGGAGAGCCACGAGCTCACAGGGTGCGCCCCTGAGCTCGTGGGCCCCACGCAACTCCGTTTGACCTAATTCCACCTCTATAAATTCACGTATGTTCCCAAACCAACAGAGAGCCACCCGAAACACTTTTTCCGTCGCCGCAAGCTTCTGTTCATCCGCGGTCCCATCTGGAGGCTTTTCCCGATACTTGATACGTCTCCAGCGTATCTATAATTTTTGATTGCTCCATGCTATATTATCTACTGTTTCGGGCAATATTGGGCTTTATTTTCCACTTTTATATTATTTTGGGGACTAACATATTAACCGGAGGCCCATCACAGAATTGTTGTTTTTATCCTATTTAAGTGTTTCGAATAAAAGGAATATCAAAAGGAGTACAAAATACATGAAATTCCATGGAACCTATTTTTGGACGGAAGAAGCCCATCGAGTCTGGAAGCTCACGGGGAGTCCGGGCTGCCCACGAGGGTGGGCGCGCCCCCTACCTCGTGTGACCGGAAGTCCACCGACGCACCTCCTGCACCCATATATACTCTCGTACCCTAAAACTTCCTAGCGAAGATTAGATCGGAAGTTTCGCCGCAAGCCTCTCAGAGCCACGAAAAACCAATCGGGGCCCTCTCGGCACCACGAGGGGGGCCATCCTCACCGGTGGCCATGGAGGAGTATCCCGGAGGGGTCTTCATCACCATGGAGGCCAAGGACCAGAAGGTGGAGGCCATGAAGGAGGAAGCACAAGGGTGAGAACCTCTCCTCCTCTTCCGTGGTGGCGCCGGAGTGCCATCGGGAGGGGAATCATCGCCACGGTGATCGTCTTCATCAACATCACCATCATCATCCTCATCCTCATCTCTTTTACGCGGTCCACTCTCTCGCACCCCGCTTTAATCCCTACTTGAACATGGTGCTTTATGCCACATATTATGATCCAATGATGTGTTGCCATCCTATGATGTTTTGAGTAGATATCTTTTGTCTTTGGGTTGATTGATGATCTAGATTGGTATGAGTTGTATGTTTTACTTTGGTGCTGTCCTATGGTGCCCTCCGTGTCGCATAAGCGTGAGGGATTCAGCTGTAGGGTGTTGCAACACGTTCATGATTCGCTTATAGTGGGTTGGTGAGTGATCAAACACAAACCCGAGTAAGAGGGATTGTTGCGTATGGGAATAAAGAGGACTTGATGCTTTAATGCTATGGTTGGGTTTTACCTTAATGATCTTTAGTAGCTGTGGATGCTTGCTAGAGTTTCAATCATAAGTGCATATGATCCAAGTAGAGAAAGTATGTTAGCTTATGCCTCTCCCTCATATGAAACTGCAATAGTGATTACTGGTCTTGTTAACAATTGCCTAGGACAATTCCGCACACCGATCCACCATTATTCCACACTCGCTATTTATAATATTTAGTATTATATTCTAACTTTATGATAACAGCACCTACTTTTATGTTTTAGCTCTCCGATATCATACAAAGTTATCCTCTTCATACCCACAACGAAGTTTTATTTCTTGTTGCTAGTTGGAAGCAAACGTCCGGTGCACGTAGAGTCGTATCAGTGGCAGATAGGGCTTGAGAGAATATTGATCTTACCTTTAGCTCCTCGTGGGTTCGACACTCCATACTTATCACTTCCACCTTTGGAAAGTGCTACGATGATTCCTTGCACTTGGGGATTATCAAGCTCTTTTACGCTATTCTTAGGGAGCAATAGCGTGGGGTTGATATTCTCGTGTGTGCTTGTTTCTTTCTTCACTAAGTAGATTTTGTTTTTCCTTTTTATTTCTGTTTAGTTGTGGGTGAAACATACAAAAAAATTAAAAAATGAAAATACAAAAAAAATTATTACTTGCCTCTCATGCCTAAAAAGTTTTTCAAAAAGAGAAGTGATTGGAAGGCTTTGCATTGAAGAAGTGAGGGTCGACCTTGAGCACTTGTGCTCATGCTCACGGAAACAATGTAGAATTTTTCATGAAAGTTTCTATGTAAATAATTATCCCCTTGTATATATTCATTGTATTATAAAAATAATGTGCCAAGCCTTGGTTTTAGGATGATTAGATTGCTTGTTTACTATGTGCAAAACAAAAACAGAAACTTTGGTTGTAGTGCGTGAATTTACTTTTTTTACTGGAAAGTCAAATGGGTCTGAAACTTTTTGCACATTACTTCTGTACAAATTTTTCAAATTGTCAAATTTAGTTTATAATTTTAGGAGTTACAGAAGTTTTCCAAACTTCCAGATTACTACAGAATGTTCTGTTCTTAACAGATTCTGTTTTGAGTGTGTTGTTTGCTTATTTCGATGAATCTATTAGTAGTATCGGAGGGTATGAACCATAGAGAAGTTGGAATACAGTAGATTTAACATCAATACAAATAAAGAATGAGTTCATTACAGTACCTAAAGGTAGTTATTTGCTTTATTACACTAACGGATCTCACAAGTTTTTGTTAAAGTTTTGTGTGGATGAAGTGTCCGAAGGTCGAGGAGCTATCAATATGAGAGGAATAAAGAGAGGCAAGAGTTAAAGCTTGGGGATGCCCAAGGCACCCCAAGTAAATATTCCAAGGATACTCAAGCATCTAAGCTTGGGGATGCCCAGTTGGCATCCCATCTTTCTTCTTCAACAATTATCGGTATACCTCGGGTTTTGTTTTGTTCACATGATCTGTGTCCTTTGTGTTTTCCTTTTTCTTCTAGAACCATGCTAGCATGAGATATACCTTCATTGATTTATAGAATACTTCATGTGCTTCACTTAAATCTTTTAAGTATGATCTTATAGAATTGCTCTTTGTGCTTCACTTAAATCTTTTGAGTATGGTTTTATAGAATGCTTCATGTGCTTCACTTATACACTTTGAGCTTGGATATTGGTTAGTTGTAAAATGCTTCATGAACTTCACTTATATATTTTGGAATATGGAAGTGGGTTAGATTTGAATGTTCTAGTCATATTCTTCAAGATGCTCTCTTTGTGTTTCAATTCGTATCTTTCATGTGAGCATCATTGAAATCATCATGCCTAGCTAAAAGGCATTAAAGAAAAGCGCTTGTTGGGAGACAACCCAATATTTACCCTTACCGTTTTTGTGTGTTTACATGATTAAGCTACTGTAGTAATCATGTTTTATAGCTTTTGTCTCAATAAAGTGACAAGTAAGACCTTTGGGAAGACTTGGGTGAAAGCTAATGTGATCTTGCTGTAAAAAACAGAAACTTTGCGCTCACGAGAATAGATGTCATTTTTTACAGAAGAGTGCTATTGAGTTGATTATTTTTGCATAAGATTAATAGACAAATTCCTCACGTCCACCAATTTATTTCATAATTTTTGGAGTAGCAGAAATATGGTTATTGTTCAGATCATTACAGACTGTTCTGTTTCTGACAGATTCTGTTTTCATTGCATAGTCTGCTTGTTTTCTAGTTTCTATGGCTTATATTTCTCAATATAATTTGTAGAAATGATATGGTACAGTAGGAATTGTGTGAAAAGAATTATGAACCTTGTCTTTGTCAGTACCAAAGTGAATGGTTTGCTCTTTATCATACTAACCTATCTCACAAAGTTTGGCTAAGTTTTGTGTGATTGAAGTTTTCAAGTTTTGGGTGAGATATCGATATGAGGAGAATAAGGAGTGGAAAGACCCTAAGCTTGGGGATGCCCAAGGCACCCTAAGGTAATATTCAAGGAAGACTCAAGCGCCTAAGCTTGGGGATGCCCCGGAAGGCATCCCCTCTTTCGTCTTCAAAACTATCGGTATACTTTACTCGGAGCTATATTCTTATTCGTCACATGATATGTGTTTTGCTTGGAGCGTCATTTTATTTTGTTAGAATTTGCTTGCTGTTATTTAGAATAATGTTTTGCATTTTTGGTTTCAATAAAAATGTCAAGGATAGCCTTTACCATGCTTATTTTGCTAGTATACATGTTGTTGTTTGAAAACAGGAAGTTTACCGCTGTTGAAAAAATTCCCTAGAAAATTCAGAGCATGATATAATGTTGAAACTTTTTGCATAATGAGCTCTGATAAATATACTACAGTGGGAATTTTCTCTCATAATTTTTGGAGTTAGGGAAGTATTGATACTCTTGCATTCTTTACAGGCTGTACTGTTTTGACAGATTGTTGTTATGTTTGCATTGTTTGCATATGTTTGCTTGTTTAATGATTCTATTTGAGGATAGGAGTATTAAATATGCAGAGACATTTAGTATGCAATGTTGAATAATAATTTTAGTGTTTTGTTACAGTAGAAAATGATAAGGTTTTGCATTGGTTTATACTAACCTATCTCATGAGTTCTTGTTGAGTTTGGTGTGGATGAAGCTTTCAATAAAAAGAAACCATGATATGAGAGGAATTAAGGAGATATAAAGTTCAAGATTGGGGATGCCCAAGGCACCCCAAGATAATATTCCAAGAAGTCTCAAGCATCTAAGCTTGGGGATGCCCCGTTAGGCATCCCACCTTTCTTCTTCAACAACTATCGGTTAGTATCGGTTGAGCCTAAATTTTTGCTTCTTCACATGAGTTATGCTATCCTTGCAATGTCATTTTATTTTGTTTTACTTGTTGTTTGAATAAAATCATTGGATCTGAAATTTTGAATAGAAAAGGAACCCTCCCATGGCTAGTTAATTATTTGACTACTCAGTGTCTTTCACTCATATCTTTTAGAGTAGTTTGTCATTTACTCATGTGCTTCATATATATCCTATGAGTAAATGGGGAATGAATTGAATGTCATAAATCTGAAATTTTATATGTTTCATTTGCTTATAACATGGTTAGTGATGACTTCACACATAGAAAGTATGAGGCATAAAAGTTGTTGAAAATTGGCAAACGTAGTTTTGGTCATCGTTGCAATTAATAGGAAGTAATAAGGAAAGAGAGGTTCACATACAAATATATTATCGTGGACATCTTTTATGATTGTGAAGCACTCATTAAGTATGACATGCTAAAAGAGTTGACGTTGGACAAGGAAGACAATGTAATGGTTTATGTTTTCCAACATCTCAGTTAAAGTATATTGTCATTGACCTTCCAAACATGTTGAGCTTGCCTTTCTCCCTCATGCTAGCCAAATCCCTTGCACCAAGTAGAGATACTACTTGTGCTTCCAAATACCCGTAAACCCAGTTTTGCCATGAGAGTCCATCATACCTACCTATGGATTGAGTAAGATCCTTCAAGTAAGTTGTCATCGGTGCAAGCAATAAAAATTGCTCTCTAAATATGCATGACCTATTAGTGCAGAGAAAATACGCTTTGTACAAACTTGTTGTGGAAGTAATAAAAGCGTATTTAACTGCATAATAAAGGTCCACATACAAGGGGCAATATAAAGTGACGTTCTTTTGCATTAAGATTTTGTGCATTAACCCTAAACGCGCATGACAACCTCTGCTTCCCTCTGCGAAGGGCCTATCTTTTACTTTATGTTTTTACTTTATGCTTGAGTCAAGGTGATCCTCACCATTCCCTTTTTCATTTTATCCTTTGGCAAGCTCCTTGTGTTTGAAAGATCATGATATATATATCCAATTGGATGTAAGTCAGCATGGGCTATTATTGTTGACATCACCTAAAGGTGAATACGTTGGGAGGCAACACAATAAGCCCCTATCTTTCTCGATGTCCTATTTGAAACTCCATAACCACAAGTATTGCGTGAGTGTTAGCAATTGTAGAAGACTATATGATAGTTGAGTATGTGGACTTGCTGAAAAGCTCTATTCTTGACTCTTTCTGATGTTATGATAAATTGCAATTGCTTCAATGACTGAGACTATAGTTTGTTAGTTCTCAATGAAGTTTCTGAACCATGCTTGACGTTGTGAATAGATTGTTACTTGATCATGAAAAGTTTTATGAGATGAGCTATTGTTATGATATGTAATGATGCTAGAAAAAGTGATTGGAATTATCATTGATCAAACTTCAAGCACTTACTAGCACTCCGCATCAAAAATTATCTTTTTATCATTTACCTACTCGAGGACGAGCAGGAATTAAGCTTGGGGATGCCTGATACGTCTCCAACGTATCTATAATTTTTGATTGCTCCATGCTATATTATCTACCTGTTTCGCAATATTGGGCTTTATTTTCCACTTTTATATTATTTTGGGACTAACCTATTAACCGGAGGCCCGGCCTGTAATTGCTGTTTTTAGCCTATTTCGTTGTTTCAAGAAAAGGAATATCAAACGGAGTCCAAAAGACCTGAAACTCCACGGAACCTATTTTTGGACCAGAAGAAGCCCATGGAGTACCGGAAGCTCACCAGGGGAGTCCCGGGCTGCCCACGAGGGTGGGGGGCGCGCCCCCCTACCTCGTGGCCAGCCCGGAAGTCCACCGACGTACCTCCTGCACCCATATATACTTTCGTACCCTAAAACTTCCAGAACAAAGATTAGATCAGAAGTTCCGCCGCCGCAAGCCTCTATAGCCACGAAAAACCAATCGAGGCCCTCTCCGGCACCCTGCCGGAGGGGGCCATCCTCACCGGTGGCCATGGAGGAGTATCCCGGAGGGGTCTTCATCACCATGGAGGCCAAGGACCAGAAGGTGGAGGCCATGAAGGAGGAAGCACAAGGGTGAGAACCTCTCCTCCTCTCTTCCGGTGGCGTCGGAGTGCCACCGGGAGGGGAATCATCGCCATGGTGATCGTCTTCATCAACATCACCATCATCATCCTCATCCTCATCTCTTTTACGCGGTCCACTCTCTCGCACCCCGCTGTAATCCCTACTTGAACATGGTGCTTTATGCCACATATTATGATCCAATGATGTGTTGCCATCCTATGATGTTTTGAGTAGATATCTTTTGTCTTTGGGTTGATTGATGATCTAGATTGGTATGAGTTGTATGTTTTACTTTGGTGCTGTCCTATGGTGCCCTCCGTGTCGCGCAAGTGTGAGGGATTCCCGCTGTAGGGTGTTGCAATACGTTCATGATTCGCTTATAGTGGGTTGGTGAGTGACTGAAACACAAACCCGAGTAAGAGGGATTGTTGCGTATGGGAATACAGAGGACTTGATGCTTTAATGCTATGGTTGGGTTTTACCTTAATGATCTTTAGTAGTTGCGGATGCTTGCTAGAGTTCCAATCATAAGTGCATATGATCCAAGTAGAGAAAGTATGTTAGCTTATGCCTCTCCCTCATATGAAACTGCAATAGTGATTACCGGTCTTGTTAACAATTGCCTAGGAAAATTCCGCACACCGATCCACCATTATTCCACATTCGCTATTTATAATATTTAGTATTATATTCTAACATTATGATAACAGCACCTACTTTTATGTTTTAGCTCTCTGATATCATACAAAGTTATCCTCTTCATACCCACAATGAAGTTTTATTTCTTGTTGCTAGTTGGAAGCAAACGTCCGTGCACGAGAGTTGTATCGATGGCAGATAGGGCTTGAGAGAATATTGATCTTACCTTTAGCTCCTTGTGGGTTCGACACTCCATACTTATCACTTCCACCTTTGGAAAGTGCTACGATGATTCCTTGCACTTGGGGATTATCAGTACTTTGCCGGGGGAATCGATCACGAAGGGCTTCTACTCTGTGTGTGATCTTCAATGCAATGTTCTCCTTGATCTTCTTGGAGTTCTATCGATATAATCTTCTTTTGCAGTGTGTTTGTTGGGATCCGATGAATTATGGGTTTATGATCAGATTATTCATTGAATGAAATTGAGTCTTTTCTAAAATTTATTATGCATAATTGTTATAGCTTTGTATTTCTCTCTGAGTTATCCTTTTGGTCTGGCCAACTAGATTGATTGATCTTCACTAGGAGAGGTACTTTATAATGGGTTCAATCTTGTGGTGTCCTCACCCAATGACAGAAGGGGTAGCGAGGCACGTATAGTGTTGTTACCATTAAGGGTAAAACGACGGGGTCTATTCATATTGATTGGGTTTACTTTGTCTACATCATGTCGTCTTGCTTAAGGCGTTACTCCATTTGTCATGAACTTGATACCATAGATGCATGTTGGATAGCGATCGATTGGTGGAGTAATAGTAATAGATGCAGGCAGGAGTCGGTCTACTTGTCACGGACATGATGCCTATATACATGATCATTGTCATGAATATGCCATAACTATGCGCTTTTCTACCAACTGCCCAAGAGTAATTTGTTTACCCACTGTATGCTATGTGTTTAACAGAGAAGCCTCTAGTGAAAACTATGGCCCCCGGGTCTACTTTTATCATATTGCTAAAAAACAAAAATACTTTGCTACAATTTACTCTTTTATTTTACTTTTATTTTTATCTATCTATTACTACCAGAATTAATCCTTGAAAGTAACGAGTTCAAGGGGATTGACAACCCTCTTGCCCACGTTGGGTGCAAGTATTTACTTTTGTGTGTGTAGGTACTGAAGATAGGAATGTGTGTGGTTTTCCTATTGGGTCGATAACCTTGGTTCTCACCGAGGGAAATACTATCTCTATTGTACCACTTCATCCCTCCTCTTCGGGGAAATCCCAATGCAGTTTACAGGTAGGAGGAAGAATTTATGGCGTCGTTGCTGGGGCGACACATCAAATTCTTGACAGGTTCCTACATACAAACTATCATCTACTTGTTATACTTTCTATTTGCCTTTTTATTTGTCGTTTTGTTTGCCTCTCTTTTTCATCTCCCTCCACTTCTCTAAAAAATCAGAAACACAAAAATATTTTACTTTGTTAATTTGCTTGTTTGCTTGCAATAATCATGTCATCACACAAAAACAAAGAGTAAAGACTTATGGATCCACTTAAAGTTTTCTACTTGGATCATCTTTGATCCATTTGTGCTCATGTTGTCAACCCAACTAGTTTAGTTGAGGAAAAATCATTAGATGAGCATGCTTATTTTGTGCGTTAGTGGTTGTCCCAAAAGGGGAGACTCATATGGAATCAAAGAAATTGTTTGCTATACTATGCTTGGGATCTATGCGAAACATATGATTTTACTTGTTGCTCTAGGAAGGACCTTAAAAAGCAACTTTCCTACCTATGTGAGTTTAATGATAATGAAATCTTATCTTCTTATGCCAAGGGTGTTTATAGTTACTATGATATTGAAAATTTTGAAGAAATTTTTGCCTTTAAGGGTGTTTTACCTCCATCAAGAGGGCCTGAACCTGGGTAAAACATCGTCTCTCTGTTCCTATTACCATCTATCCGAGATCCACAGCTCGGGACCCCCTACCCCGAGGTCTGCCGGTTTTCACACCGACACCGTGGGACTTGCTTGAGGCCATAAAGAGCCTTGTTGAGTCTGAAGACTTTGTCAGGATGCTTTGGATCCTCAAAACCTGGTGGTTGAGAAACATATACTTCTTCCTCGAGCTTACCATTGAGGATTGCACTTTTCACATCCATTTGATATAAGTGATTATTATGATGGTTAGCATATGCAAGCACTATACGAATAGCTTCAAGCCTAGCAACATGTGCAAATGTCTCACTGAAATCAATACCCTCAACCTGTGTGTAGCCTTGTGCTACAAGACGAGCCTTATTCCTCACCACTTGGCCACTTTCGTCTTGTTTGTTGCAGTAGATCCACTTGTGCCAATGACATTGTGCTTGCATGGATCGAGACAATTGACAAGCTCCGACACATTGTTGAACTCGAATTGTTGCAATTCTTCTTGCATGGCTTGAATCCATTTGGGCTCCAGAAATGCTTCATAAACTTTGGTGGGCTCTGATAGAGACAAATGCAAAATGCCCACAAAAGTTAGCTAAGTGTGAAGCTCTTGAGCGAGTGAGGGGACCAGGTGCATTGATGTTGTCGAGAATCTTCTCAATCTGCACTTCATTCACCACTCGTGAATGAGCTGGACGAGGGACTTGTTGTTGTTGAGCATTTTCCTCAGAGTCATTTTCTTCAAGATCGGCAGTTTCTTCACGACAGGGAATGATCACTTCTTCTTCAGCTATTTCTTCACTAGACACAATTTCACAAGTGTCCATCAACTTGATAGATTCCTCAGGAGGCATTTCATCTAGCACAGGAGGCAGGTGCTCTCTTTGCAAGCCGTTAGTTTCGTCGAACCGCACATGTATAGTTTCACCAACCTTGTTGTGGTAGGTGTTGAAGACTCTGTAGGCGTGCGAGTCCTTTCCGTAACCAAGCATAAAACCCTCATGTGCTTTCGGTGCAAATTTAGAGTTGTGACGTGGATCTCTGATTAAACATATCACAACGAAGACATTGAAATAACTCACATTGGGTTTCTTGTCAGTGAGGAGCTCATATGTGGTCTTCTTGAGGAATTTGTGAAGATATACTCGATTGTTGTTGTGACAAGAGTATCAATTGCTTCTGGCCACCATCGACGAGAGGTCTTGTATTCATCAAGCATAGTGCAAGCCATCTCGACGAGTGTCCTGTTCTTGTGTTCTGCAATCCCATTCTGTTAAGGGGTGTATGGTAGATAGCTCATGAGTGATACCAAGTTCTTCAAGATAGTTATCAACGCTGGTGTTCTTGAACTCGGTGGTGTTGTCGCTTCTGATGTGCTTGATCTTGAGACCATAATTCGTCATGTCCCAATTTGCGAACCGTCTGAAAACACCCTGCACTTCAGTCTTGAAGGTAATGATATGCACCCAGGTGTAATGTGAATAATCATCAACTATGATGAATCCATAGAGTGATGCTGCATTGGTTAGTGTGGCATAATGAGTGGGACCAAAGATATCCATACGAAGTAATTCAAAGGGACGCATAGTGGTCATGATTGTCTTCGCGGAGTGCTTGGATCTGGTCATCTTTCCAAACACAAGCACTGCAAAGGTGATCTTTGACGAATTTGACGCCTTTGACGCCAATGATATGCTTCTTCTGGATGAGTGTGCTCAAATTCCTCATGCCAGCATGCCCAAGTCGTCGATGCCAGAGCCAGGACTCTGAAGCTTTTGCCAGTAGACATGTAGAAGATTGAGGACCTAGCACTAGTGCAGGATGCTGCTAACACGACACTACAATCAGAGACCCTTCGACGAAAGTGTGTGCGATGCATTAATCGCAACCATGATGTAAAAACCCGTCAAAAAATATGCAAAACATTTGCGATGGAGGATACATCAAACACTGTTCAGATTTTAGATGCATGTGCGATGTGGGGCATACGATTGATCCATACGAACTATTTGCGATGAGATAGAACAACAGAAACGGGCAGCCAAATCAAGGTGTGTGCGATATATGTCATACAGTTCACCCAATGAACTATTTGTGATGAGGCGGAACAACAGAAACGGGCAGCCAGATGAAGGTGTGTGTGATATACGGCATACAGTTCACTCGGATGAACTGTTTATGATTAGGCAACACAAAAGAAACGGTCCGCCAGAAGAAGGTGTGTGCGGTATACGGCATATAGTTCACTCGGATGAACTATTGTGATTAGGCAACACAAAAGAATCAGTCAGCCAGATGAAGGTGTGTGCGATATACGGCATATAGTTCACTCGGATGAACTGTTTGCGTTGAGCCAAGAGAACAAAAACGGTTCAACTTAACAAGATGTGTGTGATACACGGCAAACAGGTCTGTAATCAGAAAATGTGTGGGAAGACCGATAACAACACAGACGATTCCTGTTAACAAGCCGTGTGTGTTGTGAGCAAACGATTGATGGTATACAATTGTGAGTGATTGATGAAATCATCACCGGCGGGTTCCATTGTTTTGTCCGTGTGCAATGTGATTTGCTCTGTCTACAGAACATCAACATATATACTTACAAGAATAACTAAATTAAGCATACAATTACATAAGTGTCTATACACACCAAAGTAAGCAATTACATGCATACTAAACTAGGAGAAACGATAATCTAATCATCTACATCTTGTTGCAACGATGCTTGCCATTGCTCTGCTCCTTTGGATCCTGGCCATTTTGGGGAAGGAGGAACTTCCTCATGTCAACGATCCGCCTGTACATCTCGTAGCTCGTGTACGCCTTCTTTGTCGCGTACACGACGTGAGCTTTGTCAAGTTTCTCCATCCAGGCCGAGTGCCAGGCACGCTTGTCCTTGTTGCAGGAATCCTTCATGTCTCTGTAGTAGGGGTCGATAATGGCCTCGGCGAGGTGAACTAGTGAGTGCTTCTCATGCTCCTTGCTGCCCCAGATCTTGTATTGGCCCTGGATGTCGACAAGATTCTGGAAGGCGATGCCCGAATTCTTGAGCACCTTTACATTGTTGGTGATGTCCATCATAGTGAACATGCAGTGGGGGCTGTCGACAAACTTGGCAAAACGCTCGCAAGGCCTTGTGGCCAGGTAGTAGTGGTAGACGAGGACGTGATTGCGCACACACATCTGGGCGACAGCTACCTTGGGACGAGACCCGGCATGATCGTGGGTGTACTGGAGGTCGAACCCGACCACCTTATACTTCTCCTCAGAAAGCAACAACTCCATGATGTGGATGGAGTGCTCCACCCAGACCGGTTGTTAGTGTACACCACCGAGAGCTCCGTGAACCTTCTGTGGGTGTCCACCACGCCATGCATGGTGAACTGCGGCTCATCATCGGTAGCCGCTCGGAGCACCATTGGAGTCGCGCATGATACCCTCTAAGAATTTGTCGTGGTGGGTGTGCTTCTTGCAATACTGGGGCGCAATAGAAAAGTTGAAGAGACACAAGGGTTAAATGGCCACTGTAATAAATGGGGGCGGGCCAGCCTGTAATCGTCATGTCTTGTCACAACGTTCATAGGGAAGGATTCCAGTGCATGCTTGAGCACCCCGCACGTGTTTCATTTGACCACGCGTGGGCTCGAAGAGGCGCCAAATGTATCGTTGGTGAGCATGTTCCCATGCAACCGCATAGTTTACCACGCAAGCTTCCCGCCCGGCTAGTTTGGCCACGCGTCGGCTAGAAGAGGGGCAAATCCTGGGCGTTTATTGGAAAAAAGCTTTGTAAAAATGAAGTGTGTGGAATGACTTCGATCATAAGTTTACCCGTGGGTGATGAGTTCAAAGTTCCACGGAAGGGTGATGATGGACACTTGAGTGCAATAATTAATTTTGCGCTCTATAGGGCACACGGTTGAAGAAACCAACTATGTGCAATAATGTCGAAGATCGCAGTCGAGTAAGCTATACAGGTCCTGTGCTATGAGATCGACAAGGGAAACACATTCGAGAATGGTTAATAAAATCTAAGTCCATTTCATATTAAGGTCAAAATAGTACTACCAATATACGAGTCTCATACGATGCCATTTCAATGATTGTACCACAAAAGCCCCAAATATTACAACGTTCAAATTCCAGAGTTATATGGCTCAAATTCGAAGATTACAAGGTTCAAACTGATATTAGAAATGAAATTCAGCTCATTCATTACCAAACGAATTGATCGGTGAACATGGAGATAAGAGAGGTTCAAACTAATATTACCACTAGTAAGGCTAGTTTCGAAACCTCATCATTTCTACAAAGGGATTAGCCACTGACAAGTCGTGTATGGGGTTGACACGACGACTTCTGATTACTCCGTCATCTGAAGTTCCAAAATGAAATTCAGCTTTTTTGGAGCGTTTTCCATTCTGCCGCAGCCGCCGGCGATGATCAACAAACTGATACGTCCATTTTGCATCATGCTTTTATATTAATATTTATTGCATTATGGGTTGTTATTTTACATTATGGTACAATACTTATGCCTTTTCTCTCTTATTTTACAAGATTTACATGAAGAGGGAGAATGCCGGCAGCTGGAATTCTGGACCGGAAAGGAGCAAATCTGAGAGACCTATTCTGCACAACTCCAAAAGTCCTGAAAATTTACAGAGAATTATTTAGGAATATATAAAAATTATTGGGCGAAGAGACTATCAGAGGGGACCCACCAGGTGCCCACAAGGCTGGGGGCGCGCCCCCAGGGCTTGTGGGCCCCCTAGCAGGTCTCCTGTGCCCATCCTCTTATGAAGGGTTTTGACTTGGAAAAAATAAAGAAGAAGCTTTCGGGATGAAGCGCCGCTGTCTTGAGGCAGAACCTGGGCACAAGCAATCTAGGGCTCCGGCGAAGCTATTCTACTGGGGAAACTTCCCTCCGGGAGGGAGAAATTGAAGCCATTGTCATCCCCAACGATCCTCTCATCGAGGGAGGGCCAATCTCCATCAACATAATCACCAGCACCATCTCCTCTCAAACCCTAGTTGTCAGTGGAAACGACACCTATGGGATCACAAGGATCCCTACTGTGGTTGCGGGGCGCGGGGTTGAGAGAAGAGCGGATCTGACAGAGAGTACGCGGTTCGTTTACCCAGGTTCGGGCCGCGAGGATGCGTAAAATCCTAGTCCTGCTTTGGTGGATGTATTCTGAGTTCTTGAGCTAGCTACGGGGTGTAACGAGCTCCAAAAAGCCGAATCCTTCTCCCGTCATATATTTTGGGTCTATTTTCCATCATATATTTTCAAATCTATAAAATCAAAAACCCAAAAATACCTTCCTGCAATTTATTTGTGTTTACTTTATTTTGCTTTTTACTTATCCTTTAAATCCATCTCTATTAGATCTCACTCTTGCATGTGATCGTGAAGGGATTGACAACCCCTTTTCGCGTGTGCAAGTGTTTGTTAGTTTGTGCAGGTGCATATATTGGGGACTTGCTTGTGCCTCCTACTAGATTGATACCTTGGTTCTTAACTGAGGGAAATATTTATCTCTACTTTGGTGCATCACCCTTTCCTCTTCAAGGGAAAAATCGACGCAAGCCAAGAAGTAGCAGTATGATAGAGAAACTGCTAGCTAATCCTTAAGCAAGAGATGGAATACTACATTCTGATTTACATCTATTCTATGTGGATGAAGTTTGTGGATTATTTTAGATTACAGGTTTGCCCGAGGATGAAGTCAAGAAGAAGGTCTTCCCTTTATCTTTGAAGGGAAGGCATTGACATGGTTTAGGCTATGATGATATTGGAGCTTGGAACTACAACCGATTGAAATTGGAATTTCATTAGAAGTTTTATCCTATGCATCTGGTTCATCGTGATCGGAATTATATATATAATTTTTGGCCTCGTGAAGGAGAAATTATAGCTCAAGCTTGGGGGAGGCTTAAGTCAATGTTATATTCATGCCCCACTCATGAGCTCTCAAGAGAAATTATTATTCAGAATGTTTATGCTCGACTTTCTCGTAATGATCAATCCATGCTCAATACTTCTTGTACTGGTTCTTTTATGAAGAAGACTATTGAATTCAAATGGGATCTCTTGCAAAGAATTAAATGCAACTCTGAAGATTGGGAGCTCGACGAAGGTAAGGAGACAGGTATAAACGTTGAGTTTGATTGTGTTAAATCTTTTATGGATACCGATGTCTTTCGTGAATTTAACACTAAATATCAACTTGACTCTGAGATAACAGCTTCTTTCTGTGAATCATTTGCTACTCATGTTGATCTCCTAAGGATAAGTGGTTTAAGTATCATCCTCCCATTGAAGTAAAAATACTAGAACCCATTAAAGCTGAAGAAGAAACCATCACTTATAATGTTGATCCTGTTATTCCCACTTCTTATATTGAGAAACCACCTTTTCCTGTTAGGATAAAAGAACATGCTAAAGCTTCAGTCGTAGTCTGTAAGAGTTATACTAGAACACCTACACCCCCTGAACAAATTAAAGTGGAATCTAGTATTTCTATGGTTAAAGATCTCCTGGTCAATAATATTGATGGGCATGTTATTTATTTTTGTGATGAAGCTGCTAGAATTGCTAACCCGATGATAAAGATAAACATAGACCTATTGCTGACATGCCTGTTGTCTCTCTTAAGATAGGAGATCACTGTTATCATGGCTTATGTGATTTGGGTGCTAGTGTGAGTGCAATTCCTCTTACTTTATATCAAGAAATTATGAATGATACTGCACCTACTGAAATAGAAGATATTGATGTTACTATTAAGCTTGCTAATAAGGATACTATCTCACCAATTGGGATTGTTAGAGATGTTGAAGTCTTGTGTGGGAAAGTAAAATACCCTACTTATTTTTCTAGTTCTTGGTTCCCCACAAGATGATTTTTGTCCCACTATTTTTGGTAGACCTTTTTTGAACACTGTTAATGCTAAAATAGATTTGAGAAATAAATTGTTAGTGTAAGTTTTGGGGATGTGTCTCATGAGTTTAATTTCTCCAAATTCCATAGACAACCCAATGATAAAGAATTGCCTAGTAATATGGAATTATTGGTCTTGCTTCTATTGCCGTGCTTCCTATTGATCCTTTAGAACAATATTTGCGACCATGAAAATGACATGTTCATGAATGAAGGAAACGAAATAGATGAGACATTCTTCAAACACATGCCTGTTTTGAAACACAATTTTCCTGTTGAGCTCTTGGATACCTTCTACCACCAAAGAGTGATCCTGTGTTTGAGCTTAAACAATTACCTGATACTATGAAATATGCTTATCTCGACAAGAAGAAGATATTTCCTATTATTATTAGTGCTAACCTTTCAGAGCATGAAGAAAAGAAATTGTTGAGAACTCTAAGGAAGCACCGTGCCGCTATTGGATATACTCTTAATGATCTTAAGGGCATTAGTCCCACTCTATGTTAGCACAAAATTAATATGGAACCTGATGCTAAACCAGTCGTTGATCACCAGCGATGGTTGAATCCAAAGATGAAAGAAGTGATAAGGAATGAAATACTAAAGCTTCTGGAAGTAGGTATAATTTATCCTATTGCTGATAGTAGATGGGTAAGTCCTGTTCATTGTGTCCCTAAGAAAGGAGGTATTCTTGTTGTTCCTAATGATAAAAATGAATCGATTCCGCAAAGAATTGTTATAGGTTATAGAATGGTAATTGATTTTATAAAATTGAACAAAGATATTAGGAAAGATCATTATCCTCTACCTTTCATTGATCAAATGCTAGAAAGACTATCAAAACATACACATTTTTGCTTTCTAGATGGTTATTCTGTTTTTTCCCAAATATCCGTGTCACCAGATGATCAAGAAAAAACTATTTTTACATGCCCTTTTGGTACCTTTGCTTATAGACGTATGCCTTTTGGTTTATGCAATGCACCCGCTACTTTTCAAAGATGTATGACTACTATATTCTCCGACTTTTGTGAAAAGATTGCTGAGGTTTTCATCGATGATTTTTCCGTATACGGAACTTCTTTTGATGATTGCTTAAGAAACCTTGATCGAGTTTTGCAGAGATGTGAAGAAACTAATCTTGTCTTGAATTGGGAGAAGTGCCACTTTATGGTTAATGAAGGTATTGTCTTGGGGCATAAAATCTCCGAAAGAGGTATTGAAGTTGATAAAGCTAAAGTCGATGCTATTGAAAAAATGTTGTGTCCTAAAGATATCAAAGGTATAAGAAGTTTCCCTGGTCATGTTGGTTTTTATAGGAGATTTATTAAAGACTTCTCTAAAATTTCTAGGCCTCCTACTAATCTCTTGCAAAAAGATGTTCCATTTTTCTTATGATTTTGTAGAAGCATTTGAAATATTTAAGAAAGCCTTAATCTCTGCACCTATTGTTCAACCACCTGATTGGAACCTGCCCTTTGAAATTATGTGTGATGCTAGTGATTATGTTGCTGGTGTTGTTCTAGGACAAAGAGTTGATAAGAAGTTAAATGTTATTCTTTATGCTAGTACAAATCTAGACAATGCTCAAAGAAATTATGCTACTACTGAAAAAGAATTTTTAGCAGTTGTATTTGCTTGTGACAAGTTCATATCTTATATTGTTGATTCCAAAGTTACTGTTCACACTAATAATGCCGCTATTAAATATCTTATGGAAAAGAAAGATGCTAAACCTAGACTCATTAGGTGGGTTCTCTTGCTACAAGAATTTGATTTTACATATTATTGATAGAAAAGGAGCTGAGAACCCCGTAGCTGACAACTTGTCTAGGTTGGAAAATATTCTTGATGACCCACTACCTATTGATGATAGCTTTCCTGATGAATAGTTAGCTGTTATAAATGCTTCTCGTAGTGCTCCATGGTATGCAGACTATGCTAGTTATATTTTTGCTAAAGTTATACCACCTAGTTTCACATACCAACAAAAGAAAAAAAGGTTTTCTATGATTTAAGACATTACTTTTGGGATGAGCCACACCTTTGTGAAAAGTAGTAGATGGTGTTATTAGACATTGTGTACCTGAGCATGAACAGGAACAGATCCTACACAAGTGTCACTCCGAGGCCTACGGAGGACACCATGGTAGAGATAGAACTGCACACAAGGTATTACAATATGGTTTTATTGGCCTACTCTTTTCAAGGATGCTCATAAGTTTGTCTTGTCTTGTCATGAATTTCAAAGAATTGGTAATATTAGTAGACGTCAGGAAATGCCTATGGATTATTCACTTGTTATTGAACCATTTGATGTTTGGGGATTTGATTATATGGGACCTTTTCCTTCCTCCAATGGGTATACACATATTTTGGTTGCTGTTGATTATGTTATTAAGTGGGTAGAAACTATTCCAACTAGTAGTGCTGATCATAACACCTCCATTAAAATGCTTAAAGAATTTATTTTTTCGAGGTTTGGAGTCCCTAGATATTTAATGACCGATGGTGGTTCACACTTTATTCATGGTGCCTTAGTAAATTGCTTGCCAAGTATCTGTTAACCATAGAATTGCATCTCCTTATTATCCTCAGTCTAGTGGTCAAGTAGAATTAAGTAATAGAGAAATAAAATTGATCTTGCAAAAGACTGTTAATAGATCTAGAAAGAATTGGTCTAAGAAACTTGATCATGCATTATGGGCTTATGGAAGTGTGATGACCCACAAGTATAGGGGATC